>OY743168.1:91138924-91777424 GCA_963555705.1 Ligustrum vulgare
ACATGTGACATGTACAATATGACCAATTATTAATTAATTGTGACCAAAATTTTGACTAAATGTGACTTTATGCGACTTGTGACAAATATGGAATGTGACCAATTATTAAGTAATTGTGACAAAAAATATTCACTAAACATGATCAAGAAAATAAGTAAGTTGTGACAAATAAATAAATAATATGTGACCAAATGTTTGATTAATCAATTTGCGGATTTCACATCTCAATCTTGTAGACTACAAGAAAAAATATTAGGTAATTGTGACAAAAAAATATTAACTAATCTTGAAAAAATATTAGGTAACTGTGACTTTGCATGAGTGAACTGCGACCTTGTGTGACAAAACTGTGACTTCATGTGATTTGATCTGTGACTGGAATGTGACCTTCTGACCAGACTGTGATTTCATGTGACCTAACAATGACTTTGTGTGACCAAATTGTGACCAACTGGGACTTTTGTGTGACCAACTGTAACCTAACTGTGACCTCATTTGACCAAACTGCGACTTTGTGTGACCGAAATTTGACCTTGTGTGACCAACTGCGACTCTGGAGGGGTGGGATTTTACAACTAAATTTGCAATTGTGACTATGTGTGACCTTATGTAACTTAACTGCGATCTTGTGTCACCTTACGTGACTGACTGTGATTTTGGGGGTGGTGATGGTGGGGTAGAGGTCGGGTGGGGCTAGAAAAAGTAGAAGAAATCATTTTTTGTGGTGAGGGTAGGGTCGGGGTCGGAAAAGTAGAAGAAAAAATCATTTTTTTGTGGTGGGGGTAGGGTGGGTAGGGTGGGGTCTAGGTCGGATTGTGGGTTGGAAAAAGTAGAAGAAAAAAATTATTTTTTGGGTGGGTGGGGTGGGGTGGGGTGAGATGAGGTGGTTGGGGTGAAGTGTGAAAAAATAGAAGAAAAGTAATTTTTTGATGGGGTAAGGTGGGTGGCAATGTGACGACCCGAATTCTCGACCATTCGAGTGCCACTAAAAGTGACTCATATCATATTATCGAGACTTAAATATTAATGTAAAATTATTCAAAAGAATAATTAGAATCCCATACTTTTATTTGTGAATAAAAATAGAACATAATTTTCTTACATAAAGTTCAACATAATTATCTCATCAATCTTAACCACTTTTGCCACTTCCATGTTGACCGCCTCGAACCTTCAATTATCTGAAAATGGTAAATATCGTGGAGTGAGATTTATAAAATCCCAGTAAGTATACCAAGCATAAATTTTCTTTTGAAAGCATATGGATCATTTTCATCATAACATAGGATATGATCGAAATACTCATAAACATAGGGAGACACAAGAATTTTACCGAACTTAAATGGCAAGAATTCTTATGTGTAGCGCTACTCAACTCCGGTCCCCTTAGCATAATCATAAACATATCATATGGAACCCATAACAATCTTGTGAGATTGATTTCATAGCAATGATCCAAACATTTTCATAAAAACATAAGATATACTTACTTGTCATAAAAACATACTTACTTTTCATAAAAACATAAGGTGTATTTACCTTTCATAAAAACATACTTACTTTTCATAAAAACATAAGATATACTTACTTGTCATAAAAACATACTTACTTTTCATAAAAACATAAGGTGTATTTACCTTTCATAAAAACATACTTACTTTTCATAAAAACATAAGATATACTTACTTGTCATAAAAACATACTTACTTTTCATAAAAACATAAGGTGTACTTACTTGTCATAAAAACATACTTACTTTTCATAAAAACATAAGGTGTATTTACCTTTCATAAAAACATACTTACTTTTCATAAAAACATAAGATATACTTACTTGTCATAAAAACATACTTACTTTTCATAAAAACATAAGGTGTATTTACCTTTCATAAAAACATACTTACTTTTCATAAAAACATAAGGTATACTTACATTTTAAAAGATTAAAATGAAGTGTAGTAGTAAATGGACCAAAACTTTCTTGACCACCTTGAATTTCTCTTACTTGTGGATTTTGTCAAGAGATTGGAAATAATTGTATATGTGTAGAGTTGTGTGTAAAAGAGATGGGTTTAAATAGATGTATAAAGTTGGCATATTGTAAACATAATCATTCAATTCTATTAATTTTAACACATCCTTTTCTTAAAGTAAAGCACCATTCATATACTTTTCCATATTTATACAAATAATATGCTCTTCATGATTATATATAATGTAGTCTTATCAATCATTCATATACTTTTCCATATTTATACAAATATTATGCTCTTCATGATTATATATAATGGAGTCTTATCAATCATTCATATACTTTTCCATATTTATACAAATATTATGCTCTTCATGATTATATATAATGGAGTATATAAATCATTCATATACTTTTCCATATTTATACAAATATTATGCTCTTCATGATTACATATAATGGAGTCTTATCAATCATTCATATACTTTTCCATATTTATACAAATATTATGCTCTTCATGATTATATATAATGGAGTATATAAATCATTCATATACTTTTCCATATTTATACAAATATTATGCTCTTCATGATTACATATAATGGAACCTCCCATGCTTGCATATATTTTCTTAATTTCAATAATAAAAGTAATTTTTGTATAAATAAATATTGGGATAACATTGAATTAAGTACTTGGACTTAATATACTTTAAATCAAGAGAATGGAGATATTTTTTTTTAGAAATTCGGAATTTAATTTAAAATCGAACGATCTCGATTATTTCTTGACTTGGCTATACGAATACGTCGCGGCGTTAACTTAATAGTAGCGACACGATTTTCTATTAAAATAATTATTAATCGCGTAAAAATTCTGGGTCGTTACAGGCAAGGTGCGGTGCGGTGGGATGGGTTGGGGCAGTTGGGGGGAGGTGTGAAAAAATAGAAGAAAAATCATTTTTGGGTGGAATGAGGGTGGTTGGGTGGGGTTTAAAAAATAGAAGAAAAATCATTTTTGGATGGGGGTAGGGTGGGATAGGATGAAACGATTGAGGTGAAGTGTGAAAAAATAGAAGAAAAATCATTTTGGGGTGGGGTGGGGTGGTTGTGGTGGGGTTACTAGGGTGGGGTGTGGTGGGTTTGTTAGGGTGGGGTGTGAAAATATAGAAGAAAAATCATATTTGTGTGGGTTAGGATGGGGGTGGGTGGGTGGCGAGGTAGGGTCGGGGTGGGGAAAATTTGGAGAAAAAAAATAATTTTGGGTGGGGTGGGGATGGGTGGCGGGGTAGGGTCTGGACGAGTCGTGAAAATGTAGTAAAAAAATCATTTTGGATGAGGTGGGTTGGGGTAGGGTCTGGGGCGAGGTTGGTGGGGGAGTCAAAAATTAGAAGAAAAAAATTAATTTTGGGTGGGGTGGGGTGGGGTGGGGTGGGGTGGGGTGGTGTTGGGGTAGGTGGCTGGGTAGGATAGGATAGGGTCTGAGCGAGTTGTGAAAAATTAGTAGAAAAAAACCATTTTGGGTGAGATTGGTGGGGTAGGGTAGGGTAGGATAGGTGATAAGTGTATAAAATACACTTATTTCTATCCTAGAAGTTGGATTTTATTTGTTTGTTTAAGAATATTTGCTATTTATTTAGTTAATATTATTTATATTTCAGAAATAATCCAAAGTCGAGAAAACAAAGGAAATGAAGCAAAAACAAGTCATTTGGATGATAAAAGAGCTAAAGTGTGAAAACCAAGAGTTGATGAAGTAAATCAAAAGGGTCAATTGGAAGAAAAGTCAAAGAAAGAACCAAATTGGAACAAATTAGGAGTTCAAGGACTAAAGTATACAAATCAAAAGAAGAAGGACCAAATTGCAAATATTCAATAGCTGATTCGGATCAAGATAAGATACTTGAGGACTTTTAGGAGTCAATTGGATGCAATTAGAAGGCAAAAAGGAATGAAATATGGTAAGAATATTATCATAAATTCATTTTAATCAAACAAGGTTTTCGGGCAGAGTTTTAGTGAGACTTTGAAACCTAATTTCGGGGCAATAAACGTTCGAGTTGGGAAAATCCCATTTCAAGAAGAATTGTATCCCTTTATGTTATCTTTCTAACGGACTTTGAAGCACCTCAAGCGGATACGCGAAATGAAAGATATGATCAAAATACTAAATGTTGTGCAATAAAAGGATGATGACCAAATTGCTGAAATTTAAAGAAGAAAATTGTTGCTGCCGATATAACCGTGCGGCCGCACGGTTGAAAAAATCATGCGGTCGCACGGCCAAAAAAATCAGCGACTGAAGGTTGGCTTTTCGAGTCTGAGATCGCGCACTTTTGAACCGTGCGGTCGCACGGTAGTCCTGACTGGGCCGCAACTAGGCTTTTTGTGCGGATTTTAGCCAAATTCTCATATTTTTGACCTAGACTTGATGAACATCTATAAATAAGAGACTTGGGGCACGAAATTAGGGGTTCCCAACTTGCTAAATTCATGCCAAAACGCTGTCGAAGTGCCGAGGGATCCAAACCACGCCAAGATTAAGATTGAAGATACAATTGCAAGGAGATGAATTGGGTTACATCTTTTCATATCTCTTGTTATTTATTTTCTAGTATGTTTCTAGGCTGGGTTAATTGTATTGGAATTGTGACGAAGTTTTGATTTCTTGACTCCATATTTTAATCTATTATTTAATTTATGCAATTCATGATTTTGAGCAATTGAATTATGCTTTTTCTATCATGCAGTTACTTGATCACTAGTTGTATGATTTTAGGTTGTAATTTCTTAAGTTCGAAAGATTAGGATTTCATTAGACTTGTTTCGATTTCCACAAAGTCCGATAGGGGATAGAAATATACCCCTATGCTTTGTGTTATCTGCTATAATATTCATAGTTCTTTTAATACTTTCTTGCACATTCGTATTCAACATAGAAATATAGTTGGGTTGTGTGTAGAAATAGACGTTATTGCTTGTCCGAAAGGAAGTTTTAACAATATTAGGAATAAGGATTTTCAAAACCCGTGAATTGTATTTAAATAATTGGTTAAGATATGGATGATAGAATCAAAATGGATTCATAATTCTAACGCATTTATTTTCATTTGTTTAAAATCAAATTTGTCAATTTTTTAGTTTAATCTTTATTTTAGTTTTCAAAATCAAAATTCTCAAATCAAAACAAATCTCTAGTTCCGGTTAAGGTAGTAATCTAAAATACAATTTAATACAATCTCTGTGGGATCGATACTTGGACTCACGTCCACTTTATTACTTGCGCGACCCGTGCACTTGCGGAGCGTTGTCAAGTTTTTGGCGCCGTTGCCGGAGATTGTAGTTTAAATTTATTCTTAGATTACTTTTACTAATTCGGACTTTTTACCGCTTTATTTTTATTTTTAGTTTATTTCTGTTATTTTTAGTTTCTTTTTAGTTCGTTCACTATTTGTCATGTTTTCTTCTTAGGTCTTGATACTCGACATTCGAGATGGCTGTGGTTGACTTCAATGCAATGTCTGTACGTCATTTCCTCATAAGGGAACAACTATTGATAGCTCAAGGACTTGAAGATGATGATATGCTAGTAGCAGATTTTATCATAGGAGAGCGACTACGAGATTTAAAAGCCAAATATGAAGTTAATGAAGCTATACTGGATACATTACCTGCTTCATTATTTGTCTCACTCTCAACTAAATTTGATGTGCTTGATTTTCCATGTGAGGTATTTCTTTTACTAAGCGTAAATGAACATCAATTAAGGGAATCACCTCTACCGGGCTTTCAACAAACAGACCAAGAGGAAAATAATTGTCATGAAGATGCCACCATCTCATTGTTAACAATTCAGGATCTGGACATCAAGCTCAATGAAACCTCAATCAAAGAAGAAAATCATATGGAAATAGAGGAGTTGATCACAATAAGGGAAACAAAAACAGAGACATTGAAAGATGCAGACTGTACTATGCAATCCTCCAACTCCATTAACTGTGCAATAATTGATTTCGTCATTGGCACAGACGAGATGATTGAAGTTTATGTATTGCAGTTTGAATCAATTTGTGACATCAAGATACATGACATAGGCAAAGTGAGCTTTTGGAGTAGGAATGAAAATTGGTACAAGTTCAACCGCCACAAGCAAAGAAGGTCATCAAAAGCCTTGTTTAAAGTTCCTTGAACGACCAACGCAATTTGCAAAAAGTCTAGCTCTAGACTATAAATTAAGCGCTTGTTGGGAGGCAACCCAACTTCTCAAACCATTTTTCTTTATTTGTTTTATCTATTTTCTTTATTATTGTTTTGATGCTATACACTGCATTTTAGGATCACTTGCATGCTTAAAATTCATATTTTGACATATTAGTGTCATTGAAAACTTCATTGCTCCTATTCTTGCATGTTTTAGCATTTTTAGGATTTATTTGTTTTCTATTTGTTTTGTCGCTTTTTATCACAATCTTCCACTTGATCACCTAGCTTAAGACACGAACATATTGGTTAGAAGTTGGTTGCATGCATTTGAAAGCATTTAGGGGTCGAAAACGAGATCTAAAATTGAAAAATAAAAAAATTACAAGTCACTGTCAAATTAAACCGTGCGGTCACACGGTCTTCTGCTGAAAGATTCGGCAGAATGTTTAAAATGCTGTTATTTTTCATTTTAACCACTTCAAACCCGTTTTCTCCTCCTCCAAATCGCCCAACATTGAATCTCCAACTGTTCCCCTAAGTTTGCACACCATTATAACTCAAAATCATACCTTGCATTGCATCAAAGTCATCCAAATGTAAGAAATTTTCACCAATTTCCAAGATTATACATAATTCTTGTGTTCTTCAATTTTTTGTGGAAATTGAATATTGTGGATTGATAGTGATATGCTTAGGATAGAACTTGGGGTATTGAATTGTGTTTATTAGGTGAATTTTTTTTGCTTAATTCAAGTCTCTAATTCTATGATTCTCATTGATTTCTTTAAATGCATGCTAGGTGTTTGATTAAATGTTTCAATGAGGTTTTTGTTGAGTTTTGGCAATTCTTTTTGGATGATCACCTTCACTACATGTTAAACATCATTTGTGCATCATCCATTCATTGTTTACACAGATTTATGGCATAGAACTCAACATGAACATCTTTGCACTTCAATAAGCCTTATTGCAAGGCCATTGCAAGGCATCACAGTACCACTGTACCAATTTCAGCTTCATTGCACCTACTTTGTCACATCCTTTCGTGACCCAAATGAACTCCAAATCTGCTGAATTTTTGATATGTTGTAGACCAAGTTATGTACTTTCATATGCTCGGGACATGTCTCGGGAAATTTTCACTTTTTCGAGGAGATGTCAAGGGCTGAAAATCAGTGGTCGACCATATTTCAAAATTTTCAAAATTTTTCTAAGTCCTAGTTTGGGTGTGTTGTGTTGATTTGTTTTAGATCCTATATGCTATTCATGCTTCTAATGATAAATAACTCTTGTTTGCAAGAGAAATATCATCGTAGGACACTTGGAGCCAAACTTGGAAAAGTAAGAAAGGGGTCGAATCATCCAAGCTACATGAAGATCAAAGCTTCAAATTGAGAACACCACATCTCCAAACCTGGGAAGTACATAACACCATCTTTGTTATTTTGTGTTTTTATTTAATTATTTGCTTTAAATACATTGAGGACAATGCATAGTTCTAGTTTGGGGGTGGGCTCATTCATGTGCTTCATGTACACATTCATTCGATTTTGGGTAGAAAATTCAAAAAAAATGAAAAATGTGAAAAAAAAATCATAAAATGTGAAAAATTTGAAAATTTTTGTTGACTTATTTATTGCTTATGACATGATTTGAATTGAATTTTGTGCTTTAGTTAGAAAATTGGACAATATGCGAACTAAATTTTTCTTAACATTCATCCATGTGAGACTTTAATCAAATTTGAGCACATAGCCACTTCGAATAAAAACTTGTGTAGGGAGATGCTTGATAGTTGTGGGGTAAACTTATGCACTTTGAACATAGAACTGACTGTAAAATCCCAAACCTTAAGATAATTAGATCCCGACCTGAAATATAGAACCAAACTACTCAAGAAGCAGTTTGGGGGTGGGAAGGTTAGTATGAGTATGCATTGATGGATTTAAGACTTGAAGTTTTTAATTTTACATCTTTAGTATAAAGGGTTTCGATCAACGGGTATAAACCATAATAACCAGTATAAAAACAGAAAAATGCTGAAGGTCTTATTCTACTCTTCAAATGCCTTTTTGACTCGAGCAAGTAAGTCTAAGGGATTCTCTGAATCTGGTACCCTAAACTCAACTGAGTTGGGAGCTGCCGACCTAAAGCTTGCTACAGGGGTCATTTAGAAAGCAAGTACGGAGAGTGGACTTACACATAAGACGTTAAAACATCTTTAACTTTTCTATTTAAGCCTTTATGACTCGGGTAATTAAGTTTGAGGGGTTCTCTGAACCTGATACCCTAAGCTCAACTGAGTTGGGAGCTGCCGACCTAAAGCTTGCTACAGGGGTCATATAGAAAGCAAGTATGAAAAGTATTGCATAAAGATGGTAAAAGATAAAGACATTAAAAGAAAAAGTCATCCATATGAAGAAAGAAATGGAATAGAATGGTATAAGCTTTGTTGATTGAAATTCCTAACACTTTGTTAATTATTCTTGGTCTGTCATGCATACTTGTCTAATCCTAACTGTCTTGTGTGGAAAAATGCTATTTATACATGTTTAGAAACCACATCAATATGAAAGATCTCGAGATATAAGAGAAAAGCAATAAGGTTGTGATCATCCATGAGAGGGTAAGGAAAATTAAAAGAAAATCATTGTTGACCACATGAGATTCGGGCTTACTCTTGCATAAAAAGTCACACATTGTCAAGTTTATTTTTGCATAAGTTTGCATTTGATTCTGGCTATTCACACACACACACAAACAATGAAGTTGAGTATCGAATGAATGAAAATATTTTATGTTGTTCATATTTATTTTTCTAAAGTGAATCGTCAATTTGGATTCTTGAAACGCATGGTAAATAAGTTGACAAAAAAAAAAAAAAAAAAAACAAAACCATTTTTTAATTTGCATTTTTATTATTATAGTTTATTTATTTATTTATTTATTTATTTTGTTCGAGGACGAACAATAGTTCTAGTTTGGGGGTGTTGATAAGTGTATTTTATACACTTATTTCTATCTAAAAGTAGGATTTTCTTTGTTTGTTTAAAAATATTTGCTATTTATTTAGTTAATATTGTTTGTATTTCAAAAATAATCCAAAGTCGAGAAAACAAAGGAAATGAAGCAAAAACAAGTCATTTGGATGATAAAAGAGCTAAAGTGTGAAAACCAAGAGTTGATGAAGTAAATCAAAAGGGTCAATTGGAAGAAAAGTCAAAGAAAGAACCAAATTGGAAGAAATTAGGAGTTCAATGACTAAAGTATACAAATCAAAAGAAGAAGGACCAAATTGCAAATATTCAATAGCTGATTCGGATCAAGATAAGATACTTGAGGACTTTAAGGAGTCAATTGGATGCAATTAGAAGGCAAAAAGGAATGAAATATGGTAAGAATATTATCATAAATTCATTTCAATCAAACAAGGTCTTCGGGCAGAGTTTTAGTCAGACTTTGAAACCTAATTTCAGGGCAATAAAAGTTCGAGTTGGGAAAATTCCATTTTAAGAAGAATTGTATCCCTTTATGTTATCTTTCTAACGGACTTTGAAGCACCTCAATAGGATACGCGAAATGAAAGATATGATCAAAATACTAAATGTTGTGCAATAAAAGGATGATGACCAAATTGCTGAAATTTAAAGAAGAAAATTGTTGCTGCCGATATAACCGTGCGGCCGCACGGTTGAAAAAATCATGCGGTCGCACGGACAAAAAAATCAGCCACTGAAGGTTGGCTTTTCGAGGTTGCGATCGCGCACTTTTGAACCCTTGCGGTCGCACGGTAGTCCCGACTAGGCCGCAGCTGGGCTTTTTGCGCGAGCCAAATTCTCATATTTTTGACCTAGACTTGATGAACATCAATGAATAAGAGACTTGTGGCACGAAATTAGGGGTTCCCAACTTGCTAAATTCATGCCAAAACGCTGTCGAAGTGCCGAGGGATCCAAACCACGCCAAGATCAAGATTGAAGATACAATTGCAAGGAGATGAATTGTGTTACATCTTTTCATATCTCTTGTTATTTATTTTCTAGTATGTTTCTAGGCTGGGTTAATTGTGTTGGAATTGTGAAGAAGTTTTGATTTCTTGACTCCATGTTTTAATCTATTATTTAATTTATGCAATTCATGATTTTGAGCAATTGAATTATGCTTTTTCTATCATGCAATTACTTGATCACTAGTTGTATGATTTTAGGTTGTGATTTCTTAAGTTCGAAAGATTAGGATTTCATTAGACTTGTTTCGATTTCCACAAAGTCCGATAGGGGATAGAAATATACCCATATGCTTTGTGTTATCTGCTATAATATTCATAGTTCTTTTAATGCTTTCTTGCACATTCGTATTCAACATAGAAATATAGTTGGGTTGTGTGTAGGAATAGACGTTATTGCTTGTTCGAAAGGAAGTTTTAACAATATTAGGAATAAGGATTTTCAAAACCCGTGAATTGTATTTAAATAATTGATTAAGATATGGATGATAGAATCAAAATGGATTCATAATTCTAACGCATTTATTTTCATTTGTTTAAAATCAAATTTGTCAATTTTTTAGTTTAATCTTTATTTTAGTTTTCAAAATCAAAATTCTCAAATCAAAACAAATCTCTAGTTCTGGTTAAGGTAGTAATCTAAAATACAATTTAATACAATCTCTGTGGGATCGATACTTGGACTCACGTCCACTTTATTACTTGTACGACCCGTGCACTTGCGGAGCGTTGTCAGTAGGGTGGAGTGGGTGTGATGGATTGGACTAGTGGGTGGGTGATTGGGTGGGTGGGGGGAGAAAAAAATAGAAGTAACATCATTCTTGTGGTGTGGTGGGGTGGGGTGGATGAGTGAGTGGTGGCGGGGTGGTTGGGTTCTTGGGTGGGTGGGGTTGGGGAGGAGTGTTGGGTGGGTTGGGTAAGGTGGTGTTGGGGGTGGGGGTGGAAAAGTAGATGGAAAAAAGTTATTTTATGGGGTGCGGTGGGGTGGGGTGGGGTGGGTGGAGGGTTGGATTGGGATGGAGTGGTTGTGGATTAGGTATTATTTTTATTTTATTATTTAATATTATGCCTTTGTTTGGCAACTCATTATAATTATTATAATATTGTATTAATTAATTAACATATTAACACCTGATTTTTACAAAAAAAAATTAAGTTTGTTATGTTTAAAAAGGGAAAGTTTTAGTTGTATAGTTATGTACTTTTCCCAAAAATCAACTCAACTTAACCCAAACATGAATTCAAACCCAACCTAACCCAACCCAATCAAGTTTCGTTCGGATTGGGTTGGATTGGGTGGTTTGGACTTTGGTCCAATTAACAAAAAAATTTAGAAAATTAAGAAATTATGCCCATAAATCAACTATTAACTCAAATAAATTATATACAATACAATAAGCTTAAATATAATAAATTGAATACTTGTTAATAAAACTAAAATATGTTCATATCATATTTGAGTTTTATCCAAATTAAAAATATACTTAAGATTCTTGAAATTTAAATAGTCTTATATTTTTAAAATTTTGATTTGGTTGGGTTGGGTTGGGTTGAATTTTTCACCCAACCCAACCCAACCCAACCCGAACAAATATATTTTTGGGTTAATTAGGCCCATTAAGACATTAAATCTGTTTATTTTTTAAATCCTGTTAATTTAAAATATTTAACGAAATCAGGTATATAAATACAGTCCAATTACCATTTCACTTTTATTCCGTATCTCTAACCAAACTGAATCCTTTTTTTTCCTTTGTTTCGTATCTAACCCTAACCCTAACAAATTCTGATCAATATCTTCTTCTTCGATCTGTCTAACCTAACTGAATCCTTTTTTTCCTTTGTTGCTATGACTATTACCCGCTCAACTCCAGATCAGACGTCGAGAGAAGCTATCGATTTATCGTCGGGAAAAACGATGGGTTCGAAGAAGAGGCGTAGGTTGAATGTCGATGTCATTGACATCTCTTCTTCAAAATCAAAAGCATCGAAGAAGAGCCGCAAAAAAATCCGTTGAAGAAATCAAAGAACATTCCGGTAATTTTGTGTATTCAGCATTATATTATTTATTGGGGGATTTACGGTAACATTCTTCGATATTGAAGTCCGCATTTTCTTAATAATAGGTAGTTTGAAATTGAAGTATGGGTATTCATGTTGAAACTGAAGTTTGGTATTCATTTTTGAAACATGACCTTTTCATTTTGGAAACTGTAATTAATTACACACACGTTAGTGCATTTAAAAGTGATGTAATTGTTTAATAGCAATTATGAACTTCTTTCTATTTTGATAAATGTGAACCTTTATCATGTATTTTGTCAATTTCAGATTACAAGTTGTTAGAAATAGTAAATAATTAAACATTGGATTTTAGTTTATATATATAAATAAAACACTTTTTACTAGCATATGTTTCTTGTGAGTAGAAAAATGGATTGGGAATCAGGGGAATTATAATAATTGATTATTATCTCTCTTCCTGTGATGAGAACGAAAAACAGAGTGTGAAGTCCACATTTTCTTAATACTAGGTAGTTTGAAATTGATGTTTGGGCATTCATATTGAAACTGAAGTTTGGTATTCATTTTTGAAACATGACATTTTTTCGTAACTGTAATTAATTACACACACGTTAGTGCATGTAAAATTGACGTAATTGTTAAATAGAAATTATAAATCTCTTCAATTTTGATTAATGTGCACCTTTATCATGCATTTTGTCGATTTCAGATTACAAGTTGTTACTAATAGTAAATAATTAAACATTGTTTTTATTTTATCACAGGATTGGGATTTTATATTATAACCAGAACATTGGTTTCGTTCTAGTATGGTGGTGGCTAGTTATAACGATGTTGTTGGTAATTTAAATGCTCGATTGACCAATGCTCAGAAGAATCTCTTCCAGTCCACGTGTTTTGGAAGATATCTTCACATGAAGGATATCATTCTTCAACCTCAGCTTATTCATGCGGTGTTGCTTAGGGAAGTAAAGCAACCAAATAAAGACGAAATGTGGTTTGATCTGAGAGGAAAAAGGGTGAAGTTTGGCATCGAGGAATTTTGTATAATATCAGGGTTGAGATGTTCAGGTGAGTTTGACAAGTCTATGTACAAATCTGGGAGCTGTAGGATCAAAGAAGCTTACTTCAATGGAATGGACAGTGTGACAAAGGAAGACATTGAATATAGATTTCGATTTTCTGAAATTGATATTTGTGATGAAGATATGATTTTACTTGCTATTTTGTATCTGATTTCTTCACTTTTTTATACAAGTAAGTCCCGGAAGGTAGTTGATGATTATGTAATGAGAATGGTTGAATCAATAGAGATGGATTCAATTCCTTGGGGAAAGGATTTGTTTAATTCAACTCTGAATTCCATGAAGGATGTAATGAAAAAATCTGCTGAAAAGGTAGCTTTGGGTAAGCAACCATCCATTAGTTACAGGCGTAACGGTTTCCTGCTTGCTTTTCAAGCATGGATTTATGAAACCATTCCATACCTTGGTCTTAATATTTGTAAGAAGGTTGACCAATCAATCCCTAGGATAACAAGCTGGTCATCTTTTGTACACGTGACTGCGAATACAATTGCTGATAATATATTTGGAGATAGGGAGGTGATTTTTTTTTTTTGGCAATGTATTTGTTTTTATTAAATTTTGCAGTGTGAATACCTTTTTTTTTTTTACTTTTTCCCTTTGTATAAATTACAGTTGGAGGTGAAAATTTTAGAACCTACTAACTTAGAGTTGAGCCAGAAATACTGTGAGGGATTGTTTCCTAACCCTAATGTTATCGTGGAATTTGAAGATTGTATGGACTGTAATGTTGAGTTTACACAAGAGGCAAATATGGGAATTGAGTCAGCGGTTCATGATCAAGCACAGTTACCAAGTGTGGATTCTGGAAATGGTAATAATGCACAGCCATCAACACCTGCTGGAGTAGCTGAAGACGTTAATAAGGTTTTCATTTCATTACTATAATTATGTTTGAATGCTAATGTTCGCATACCCTATGTTAATATATGCATTTTTTAATCCTGATGATTAATGTCCTAGGTGGATGGACAATTCATAATGGATTTAAAGAAACGTTTAGAGACTGTTGAATCAAAGGTGAAGTGTTTGGAATGTGAACGTAGTGACCGACTGGCTGCAATTGAAGATAAACAAAAGCAAATAGGAAGTGATATGATAAATGTGAAAAATGAAATGTGTAGCTTGAGAAGCGAATTCAAATCAATGATATCCGATTTTATGGAAAATATAAGAGAAGGGTTCAAGGAGAAGTCGGGGTGCAACGATCCTGCTAAGCTGGTACCAGACCCGGAGGTATTTTTTTTTTAATTTTTGTAAACATATATGATTGCAAGTTGTTACAATTATTACTAATTGCAACTAATTACAGTTGCAAATTTATTAGTTGCAACTGTAACTGTGTAACTATAATTTCACAGATGTAACTAATTACAGTTGTAACTAATTACAATTAAAATTGTAACTAGTTACTAAAAATTTAATTTTACAAATGTAATTTGTTATGAATTATAAGTCTAATTTCAAATGTAAGTACAATTGCAGACTAATTACAGTTGTAACTAACTACAGTTGTGATTTGTAACTAATTACAAATATGACTATTACAATTGTAACTGTAATTAATAAATATTTTAATTTTGTAACTAATTACAAGTCTGAAATGTAATTACAATTGCAAAATAATTACAGTTGTAACTAATTAAAATATTAGAATTGTAACTAGTTACTAAAAATTTAATTTTACAAATGTAATTTGTAATGAATTATAAGTCTAATTTCAAATGTAAGTACAATTGCAGACTAATTACAGTTGTAACTAATTACAGTTTTGATTTGTAACTAATTACAAATATGACTATTACAATTTTAACTGTAATTAATAAATATTTTAATTTTTTAACTAATTACAAGTTTGAAATGTAATTACAATTGCAAAATAATTACAGTTGTAACTAATTACAGTTGTGATTTTTAACTGATTACAGTTATGACTATTACAATTGTAACTGTAATTAGCAAATAATTTAATTTTATAACTAATTACATGTCTAATTTCAATTGTAATTACAATTGCAAACATTCAGTCTGGTCTGTATATGTAAATTTTTTGGCAGAATGTTGCTAGACATGATCTGAATAAGGTCCCCACTTCGACAGTGGTAGTAGAAAATCCCAATTCAAATGGTGAGATGCCTTCTCCTAATTTTAGTCTTGGCATTAGTAGTATAGAGGAAGATGTTCGTGGCAGCGAACCAGATGATTATGATTTGTTTTTTACAGAAGAGGTATTGAAAGAGCTGGAGAAAACTGAGAAGGATGTTATGGAGAAAAAGAAGTTGGTATGTCTTTTTTTTTTTTTTATACATTTTTTTTGTTTGTAATTTATTTATTTATGTTCTTGTTTGTTTTGTTTTGTAGGGTGATGGGGACAATCAGATGGTTCCTAGAGTGATTTCAACTCAAGTTTCCAAAGAAGCATCAGATGATGTATATAATTCTATATGTTTGGGAATGTTACTTATTGTTCAATCATTTGTTTATCTGACTTCATGTTTTAATATATTTTTCAGGATGTTGATAATGCGGCTGAAGCCCCTTCTGAATCTGTAGACCCCCCAGTGAGAAGGATAATAATATAATCTAGACTCTTGCAATCTCCTTTCACTGGTAATTTGTCTTCTCCACAAGATGAAGAAAGTTCATTGAATGAAGAAGCAAAATGTGCTTTTCAACTTGGTTTAAATCATCCAAACAAGGAAGATATTGCTGCTTTTGATGAATGGTTTTATACTGGATTCAAGAGAAATGCTAGGTTAGGTACTTTTGTCCCTTATACATTATTTATAATAAAAACACTACAAAAATAATAAATTGTTGAATGTTTTTGTAGAAAGAAAAAGTTCACAAATTCCAAGATTGAACCTCCTATAAAACTTGGTGTACTGGATAGTGAAACCAAATATTGGTAGTATGAATTGCGCGAGAAAGAGAATTCATTGACCTGCACGGTAAAATCTGTAATCATTACTTTTATGCGTTGACAAGTTTTTGGTTGAAGGCTACATGATTGTGTAACTTATGTGCAGCACATTGACGAATGCTTTTACTATTTGCGAAAAATGGCTAAGTTTGGAACAAACATGAAAGCTAGGTTAACAACAACCGATTGTTGTTTTTCTTCGTGTATTAGGGGAATTTATCCTGAATGGTCCAAGGATCATTCCAAAATTGCAGATCAAGACGCACTTATTTTTTATGCATTTGGTGAGCAGTTGTTGAGTGGGACTAGCTGGATAAATGTAGACATTGTTTTGATTCCAATGTGCATGAAGGATCACGCACATTGGATTCTAGGAGAGTTTGACATCTCCAAGAAGTGCCTCAATGTGTACAACTCTTTGGAGAATTCATTTAGAGGCGACGAGGTGATGAAGGGTGTTTCACCTTTTGCTAAGATACTCCCTCATATAATGGTGAGTACTGGGATTTGGGTACCAGAAAATGTTGATGGAAAAGAATACACCAGGCCTCTAAAAGTGAATATTGTTGGTGGACTTCCACAGAAAAATAACGGGTTAGTGTCCAATAAAATGCAATATTTTTAATTTTGTAAATGGAAATATAGATTAATCAATTTTTTTTACTTATTACTGAATTGTACAGGCATGATTGTGGCATCTTCATTATCAAGTTTGCAGAATTCATCATTAATGGGAAGATTATTGAAGACTTTGATGCAGAAGATTGTACAAATTTGCCAAAAGTAATGAGAATGCGGTGCAGCCCAAACGTAATCGAAGGAGGTTGAGGAAGATAGGAGATGCATAGTAGCAGATACTTGAATAGCAGTAGTTTAAATTGGTCTAGAACTTTTTTGTGAAGCAATTGAAAATATGTCCTTAGGCTTTTTGTGAAGTAGCATATGACTTAGGTTTTTAAGTAGTGATAGTCTGGGTTAACATCTGTAAAGCAATAGCAGTAATAGTAAACAATATCATGTGTATGTTTTGAACTGGTAGTTGGTTTATCTTTTTTGTCCTAATGATAGAAAATGACAGGTATGTAAGAAAATCACATGACAGCTTTGTGACAACTTTTTGTAAGATGACAGAATCATCGTTGTAATTAATTACAATTGTACAAATGGGGCATTTCTTGACATTTAATTACAGACAGGCAATTTTCCAATCAACCAGTGTATATTTAATTAATCAAAAATAACAAATTTGAATTTTAATACAACCTGTAATTAGTCTTAATTATAAGTAATTAAACTCAATAAATCACTATGTAATTAATTACGACTCCCGTTTTCTAATCAACTTTGTAATTAATTTCAAGATGTAATTTCTATCGAATTTGAAGTGGCAATTTTTCTGTTCGAGTTAAATGAGTATTTAATTATTGAAAGATGTAAGACATCATTGAATTACATATAGTAATTAGTTAAATATTTGTAAATGAGTATTATATTACATGTTGTAATTAATTACAAACTGTCAAATTCTAATCAATTTATGATTAACTAATTAGTTAACCAATTAAATACAAACTATAATCATTTGCAATTATTGAGAAAATGGAATTAGTAACAAACTCTAAGTAAAACTAATCAAAGAAATTGCATGTCATATATGACAAACACGAGAATAAAATAGTCTAATATCAACCTTTCCATTATTATGGAAAAAAGTTCATCATTTGAGTAAACATTAAAAGAGCCAGACACTAAATATGGTCACATTTGCAGCATCCTAGATTTCTTCTTATTTTTTATCTTTATTGGAACTGGCTCCTTGCATGTTCTTCTATTGTGTGCGTATTTACCACACCTTGTACACCTCGTTGCATTACGTCTTTCAGTCACTGATCTATACCTTGTCTCAGTAGGCCTGCCCGGTGGTCTTTTTGTAGATGGAGGAAGTACAATATCTTCAGGCACTATCCATTAAGATCTGTCACCAAGTGGATAAATATCCCCTTTATAGGCTGATATATATAGGATTCCTTTGTATGGTAAATTGAACAATACTTGTATGCATCAAGTCCTCGTTTTCCTATCACTGCGAGTGCATGGGGACATGGCAGTCCATCAACTTGGAACCGCCCACATGTGCATGTCATATTTTGTATATGTACTGTATAAGATGTCATGCCATCAATAACCTCAAATAGTGTTTGACTTGATGAATGAATCTGGAGAAAAAAATTGTTACATTAAGAACGAAGAATTATCAATATCATCTCAATATAAAATGCTTTAATTAAAATATTGTAATTCGTACCTTCATCTTGGAAGATTCAAAAATGTTTGTCCTCAACACTTGTTCTGGATTGGCTGCGAGCTTAGTGAATGTGGACTCAGCATTTGTACAATTTTTGTTAAACCAATTTTGTAATGTACGCCTTAAGAACTCCAACAATGTCTCAATTGTTAGTTTCTTAGCTGTCTTTATTACTGCATTTACTGACTCAACAATGTTTGATGTCATTGTTGAGTATCTATTTCTTTTCATGTAGGCCCTTGTCCACCTTTCGTAACCAACATCCTCTTTCTTTGTATTAACATAGTAAAATTTGTGTAATTAATTACAATTATGTAGGGAAAAATAATCTGGAAATTTCAATTGTAAATAATTATAGACTGTAATTAATTTCATTCTGTAATGAGAATATAATTAATTACAGTCTGTAATTAACCTGGCAATTTCAATTGTAATTAATTATAGAATGTAATTAATTACAGTCTCTAATTAATTTCATTCTGTAATGAAAATATATTTCTAAAATTATCATAATGAGAAACAAACATACCAGGTAACGTTGGATATCCTTGTCTATCTTGTCCAGTTGGTTCATTTGGTATTCAAACTCACCTATCGTGTATGCTCTAACCGCTGCGTTGAATGGTTTTGATATTTCTTTAGCCTTCTTTGAATATCTTTTCTTCAGGTTCTTCAACACGTGGTATGAACACACCCCATGAAATGCATTTGGATAAACAGTCTCAATTGCACTCTTAATGCTAGGACAACGATCTGATATTATACATAAATCTTCTCTTTCCCCGTATGTTTCTTTGAACCTTAGAAAGAACCATCCCCAGAAGTTATCATTTTCTGAATCACCAATCCAAAATGCAAGTAGATATATATTATTGTTGGCATCTTGTCCACAGGCTGTTGATAAAGTTCCACCATAATGTCCTGTCAAAAATGTACCATCAACTACAACGACGGGCTTGCAAAATCTCCAGCCTTCAATTGAAGCTGCTAAAGCTATGAATAGATACATAAATTGATTGTTTTCTGCAGTTTCAAATCTCCCAATAGAACCTTGATTCTTTTCCTTCAACATATGTAAATAAGAGGGTATCTTCCCATAAGACTCTCCAGGATCCCCCATTATAGCACAGAAGGCATGTTCTTTAGCTTTCCATGCCTTTTGATAACTCAAATCCAGACCATATGTATTCAACATATCATGTATTATGTCAGCTGGTCTGTATACGGTCTTCGTAGATGTGTATTTATGCTTAATTACATCACCTATTACTGAGCTTGTTGCCTGCCTATGATTTCCCAACATTACATTCAATCCACATGTATGACCCTTGTACATCTCTCTTATCTTGAACATATCCGTTCTACAAACTTTTGATGCCCTAAAAATCCACTCACAATCAGCACAAACACATTTAAGAACGTACTCTTTTTTGTCTGATCTTTTCACTATGAATTGGAATTTTTTGTTTATAGCATATAGTGCCATACTCTTCTTTAACACACTCTTACTGCGGAAAACATGCCCCTTTGCAATTACATCACTTTTCGGATCTGTAATTACCTCTTCATCTATAGCAATAGGGGTAATTTTTGTAGTTTCTACCATTTCACAAAGTTCTTGAGCAACCTCATCTACTGTTGGTATTATTGTTGCTGGAATCTCAATTGCATCAGTTTGATGTAGATGTACACCAAGTATGGTTGACACTCCAGAGGTAGTCAGTGTACAGTCAGATTCTTCAAGAGCTGGGGTTAAAAGTAATTTGTCATCATGAAGTTGCTCAACCTCTATACACAATGGGAAACTTCTTAGATTTTTGTCCTTTCTTTTCAACTCTAAATAGAAAGCCATAGAACTGTCATCTTCAATAGTCATTGGCACAATGTTTTTGTCCACAGTATAGTTGATTTTCAATCTATTTACCATTGGATCCAAATTCAATCTTGTGAAAATAATATTCAACATGCTGCAGTATGTAGTTTTAGTTGGTAGGAGGATCCCTGCAACCTTCTGACCTGTGTAGTTATTGAGCCCATCCCAAAATCCACCATAACGTATGAACACATTCAGTAAATTCATAGCTGCACATAAAAAGTGTACACACTGTAATTAATTACACAATGTAATTGAGTTTTCAATTGCAATTACAGAATGAAATTTTTTATTACAATACGTAATTAAAGTACATATTGCAATTACATAATGGAAGTTTCAATTGCAATTACAGAATGAAATTGTAACTAATTACAAATTCTAAATAATGGAAAAAATTGTAAATACAGAGTGTAATTGCAATTGTAATCATTTGTAAATGTAACTAATTACAAATTTCAACTAATTACAGATCTGGAAACCAATGAAGCTACAATCCGGTAGAGTTTAGTTACAAATTAATTTGCAATTTTACTCATTGTAACTAATTACATAACTTATAAAGTATTACAAATTGCAATTACAGAATGAATTTTTTAATTACAATAAATAATTAAAGTAAATGTAACTAATTACAACTTATAAATAATGTAAAATTCAGTCATTGTGAATGCAACTAATTATAAATCTGGAAACCAATATAGCTACAATCTGGTAGAGTTTAATTACAAATTAATTTCAGCAATTGAAAGTTTAATGATCTACAGAAAGTAACGTAAAGCAACAATAAAAACTGTAATGCTCTGCAAAAATTATAGTAACGCATATCACAATGTTGAAATCTAATTATAGTAGAAGAAACTATTGTAATTACATCAGATACCTAAATATGCTGTAATTACACTATTGTAATTAGTGTAACTGGAAGCTGCCCCTCGAATTGAAAAAATTCAGTCAGATCAAATATAAGCTTGAATTTCGTGGATTAGTGTAAAGAAAATCGGCACATCAATTAAGCGACGCAATTACATGATGAACGAAATCAAAATTGGTATGAATACAATTACAGGATGAACGAGATTTGTGTGAATTTGGTATGAAATCGTGGCTTCAATTTTTTTTTACTGTAACTGGTAGAATCGTTTGACAGGAAACGTTAGAATCGTTCTTAATTCTGAAATACTTGATTTTGGAATTTTTTTTTTTATATATAGTTATAATATATATTAGAATATCTGATATTTATAATATAGGTCCTTGTAGTTATTTATTTGTGTACTTAAACCTATATTTTTTTAAAATCTAACCCAACTCAATTTTCATCAAAACTCAACCCAAATCGATCGAGTTGGGTTGATTTGGCGATTTTGACTTGGGTAGGTTAATGTCCACTCTTATTCCTAACAGTCTCCTCTTCCTTTCTTAACGGCAAGATGAGGTGCGTCCTAAAATAAGACGAAAGAGAGCGCAAGAATAGCATGACAGCAGCCTCCTCTTCCTCCCTAACACTGTAACTATTTTTCTAGGTCAATCCTAAAATTCTGTGGTGCTGGCAAAGAATGGTAAAAACAGCAGAATGGGGGAGTAGTAACGCAGTAAAAGTCAACTGTAGCGATGAAGAAAGAATTGGAAATAATGGTGAATGTTATATTGGAGGAGGAGGATTATAAGTAGAGGAAAATGATCACGCCAGAATTTAGGGGTTCAATTTCTGGACAACTTATGAAAGATCCCGTTGTCTTGAGTCTTGACCTTTGGTCAGGTCAGACTTCTTTTTTTTTTTCTCCAGTCTCGAATGATTAATTTTCCTGGGCTGGGAAATGTTTGGTCGCCGGAGATGGAGTTCAATAGATCTTGGTCGGTATATAATCGGAGCTATTTTTGTTGGTTGAACAAAATCGGAAAATCGAAAGAAAAAAGAGTGAAGGAGGAGGAAGGAAGGCGGACCTAGACGGTTTTCATTTTACAATTTCAGAAAATATCGCGATAATCTTACTTAACCAAAATCTCGTGATATCTTGCGAATTCTCAAATGTTTGTACACTAGTTTGTACTTGTGTTTGTACAAGTAGCACCACCTTATAGAAAACTAACAAAACAGAAACGTGAAATGCTAAATAAGAAAATACGTAGTAATAGAAAGTGCGACTTTGGGCTGGCATATTTCAACTGGTATTATTCTTGTGCGTGCTGCATTCCTTCCTCTCTTGCTGTCTGTAGTTCCTTCAATATTTATTATCAAACATTGGATTGGAGGCGAGTTCCAGAAGAACATTGACCATAGCATCCCGAGGTCTACACATGGCTTCCAATGGCTTGCCTTTAGGCATGGTGAGTCCATGGCCTTCACTCAGATCAATTTTCTCTGCACTTATTCTTTCCCACTCGAAACACTGAATCAACGAACTTAAACATTACCCGATCATACGTTGCGCCAAACCAGACCCGGGACAGGCTCTCCTTCCCATTCCAAATGGCAGAAGCTTATGGGTTTCCAGTTCCATTTTTAAAAATCTTTCGGGTTTAAAGTTCAAGGGATCATCCCATACAGTTGCATCTTGTGAATTGCCCAAGCATTGATCAATAACATGGTGCCTTTTGGGATATTATAGCCTCCGATTTTGCAGTCCTCTGATGATTCGTGTGGTAAGAGCATGGGAACTGACGGGAATAATCTTAAAGTCTCCAAAATGATGCAGTGAAGGTATTTCAGTTTCGGCAAATCTTGTTCTTCTACCAAGCGATTGAATCCCACGTGAGTGTCTATTTCTTCTCTGGCTTTTCTCAAAACTTGTGGATGATTGAGTAAAAGAGACATTGCCCATTCTGAAGTCACCCGATGCATCCGTGCCGGCAAGCACCAGATCCTGTTCATTGAAAATTATTTATTTTTTCGAAAATCAGTACCGCAGAGAGTAAAGAAAGATATTGATTTTAAGATTAGATATTTACTAGAACAAGCCCAATGATGATCTGATCAGTATAGTATTCCGGTTCTGATTCTTGCAAAGAAAGCAAATGATCAACCATTGTGTTTTCCTGTTTGCCATTCCACCGCCGTAGCCGGTGTTCTTCAATGAGGCTGTGCATGAATTTGTCACTTTTTTCCTTAATCGTGACTATTTTTTTCTCAAGACTATTGTAACCAATCCATTTTAAAATGGGGAAACAATCGTCTAGATTAGAAGCAGAACTCAGCTCCAAACCCGGTTTTATAATCTCCCGAAACCGCTTTGCCTTTTCATCCTCCTCTGCATCCTCTCCGTAATACTGTTTTCCGGCGAGCGTTCTCGTTATGTTATTAAAGATCATCTCCGTAAGTTTTGTTTCCAAATTCACCTTGGCGAACCCGGCCGACGAAATTTTGTATAATTTACACAGTAAACGATTGATTTCGTCTAGCCTATTGGGAAGAAAAGAGTTGACTCGAGCGGGGGAAAATATTCCAACATCGCACAGGCAGCGGAGGTTCCGCCAGTGTTCACCATAGGGGGCAAGGATAACGGTGGTGTTATTGTTGCCAAAATGCTTGCTACTGGTGGTACGAGGACGATTGGCCAAAACGAGGTCGTTCTCGGCGAAACATTCTTTTACCAAAGATGATGAAGAAATGACAACAACAAAGCGGCAACCGAAGCGGAGGGAAAATATGGGTCCATGTTTATGTGAAAACTGATGCAGGATTCTGTGGAGTGGTGGTTTCAGGAGGTGGATGTGGCCAATGATTGGAAGTGCTAACGGCGGACTTGGGGGGCAGATTCTGGCGGCGTTTTCTTGAATTTGACAGAAACTTGTAAATGAGAATCGACAAGATTAAAGAGAGAAGCGTGTCGGTATATTTTGCTTCCATTCTTTCTCGAGGATATGTTTATTCGTGCTGCCGGCATGTGCATTATATAGACAACAAAACTGCTGATATTGATATATGTTTTTGTGTATATATATTATCTGTATTCAGGGAGACGCAACAAAGGACAATGGAGAAAATATGTATATAACTAGTGAATTAACACGTGCGTTGCACGTGACGACTCATATTTGTGATTAATCGCGTACTATTATACAAGGAGATAACTTATTTGAAAAGAAGTGGTAAAATGCTATTTGAATGTAGATTCGAGTAATAGGAAAGATGAAAACTTAAATGAGAGGAGAATTTAAAGCTTATATAGAAGATTCATGAAAACGTGCGTGCTTCCCTCTTATCAATATCCAAGATATTGTCCATCCATTATACAACCTTCATCATAAACTCCATTACTTATTAAGAAACTAAAATCCTAAGTTCCATAAAATAGATGTACTATTTGGTGAATCACTGTATAATTAAATTGTTAGTTCGTAACTCCAACACCTCTATGAAAGATGCTTAATGCCTCTATCTTGCAAAAAGATGGTATAAAAACGAAAGAGTCCAAATTCTATATCCTCGTTCTTTTGCACCATCCAATTGTCACATATTACACACATCAATGTACAATATGAGGATGACCAAAAAAACAAACAAATTGGAATCGAAAAACATGAGAATTAAAATATTACCACCCCTAGAAACTATTACAGAAGTTTTTATCTATGATTGTTTAAACTCCAAAAGCATATCAGAGAAGAAAAAAACAAGAGAAGAATGCTCCTAATATACGATACGGATACACAAATAAAAAAAATATTCTTAAAATCATTGTCAAAATTCTCCACCAAAACAAAGAATACTAATAAAATACTACATTTATCCCACTTTTATTTGTTCTCTTTCCAATTGTTTACTTTATTGATTTAGTCTTTCACCTAATTATTTCACATTTGAAGACCTTAATTTCCAATAATCAACAACATCGGGATGTTAAACCTGCATATATACTAAAGTAAAAATAATATTAATACTAAAAAACAAAAAAGCATTCTGAATACCCAAATTATCATTTTCATAGGCTGACAACTGAGAGCAAATCCATAAAACAAAATAATTGTATATACTTCTTAACATTCGTCAAATAAATAACCTAATAATCATTGAAATCTTTAATATTCCTTAGTTCTATCTTTTCCTTTCTTTTCTCAAATATGAGAACCAGAGCATACACTACTAAGAAGTTCCTTTTAAATTTAAGCAGGAGGCCAACCAAGGCCCAGATACGCAGAGTTTGGAAGTTTATCATTAGCACGACTCAAATATCTGTTCTCAGAATCAATAGCAATTCTCTTCTGAAGACGAGACATTTTCTTATATAAAGCTTAATGTGTAGCATATCATAACCTACATCATGTATATCTAGGAACATTAAAAGAGTGTATCTGTGAGAAAACCAAATATACACTGATAAATTACCTACAGCTTGCCCAACTGTTCGAAATCCATCTAGTATAAATCTTGATTCACAAAATTAGACCATGAAATAGCTTAATCAATTAAAAGAACCTCATCCTCATTGAAGCGTCCTGCATTGCATATTTGCTGAAAAAGCTCTCCTCCAGATTCATACTCCATGACAACGGCAAAATGAGTTGGTGTTAAAATGCCCTGAAACTGGATATTAACATTGTGACTAATAAGAAAACAGGAATCTCATAAGCATATAGCAAGAAAAGGATAATCAACAGCAAACCTCTTAAAATCTAACAATATTAAGGTAACTCAAATAACGGTGATTTATAATCTCTCTGAACATTTTCATCTATCAGCAATAAACATTACCAGATAGTACACTAATCCGTATAATAAATATTAAAATGTACTTAATATTAACTTGTTCTAAAGTCAACAAGATCAACACAATCCTAGAATAAACTAACAAAAATCCTTATTGTAGGTAATTCCAGGTCATAAGTGAACCTAAATATCTTATACACGTAACTGATAAATTCTACGACGCCCTTGATTACATTTTTAATATGTGAAATGAAAGAATGGGTCAAACATGCACTTTTGAACTATCATGCGCTTTTGAACTATAAACTGCAAGCTGCATATCAGTAATTTTTTTTCCCACCTGGGATGCTCTGCAAAAGATATGAGCATCATCCTGTTACAAAATCATTAGTTTAGAAAAAATAGCATACACCCACCACAAAATAGATTGACATAAAATGTAAAACTACTCAATCAAAATGTTTTCCTAGGATAGATCGGCCAAATTCGTGAAACTACAAGGCTTCAAAATGAAGAGCTCATAAAAACCATCAGCAATGGGACAAAACAGAACTATACAAAATGGCAATTTGTAGCATCTAATGCAATTGATTTCCTTTCATTAAATAACTTGCACAAATTGAAAAGAAAAAACATTAAAAAATAATTGATTTTAAAGGTAGTTGTCGACGGTAAATTGTGGCAAAAAGGACGAACAAGATCTTAAAAGATAAACAGACGAATGACAAAAGCAACGTAATCAGAGACGACGATGAATGAAAAATCCTGACTTAATTTTTAGATAAATAAATTCTACATTAATATCGCATTAGAAGTTATGAATAATTACATATTATCATCAAATGTAATAGGAGTGGCCTACACATAATCACACAAACGAATGTTCATTTAAGACATACAATGACTTTCAATTTGATACCTTGGAGTAAATAGGTGATTTATTTATTTTTGGTTTTTTTGCATGAAATTCCAGGATAGGTTTATTGAGGAGAGAGTTCGGCAAGTGGGATTTGTTGCTCTTGAGAAATCAAAACATGCTGTAAGAAATAGAAAATCAGATGTAATGTTGCCTAAATTTTGATTGTCAGGAAGGACTGTCTCATTCACAATTTAAATGGAATACCAATTTCAACATGTATATAATACTTCGAAAAATATAAGTACATGAGAAATTGGAACATTAACCCCCATAAATATATCATTTAGTTTTAACCACATATTTTGTAGGACCAACAATAAAGAAATCCTGCCCGAGTGAGCCCCTTTTTGGAGCATTATTAGGAAATTTCATACCTGCTGTTTGTTTGAAGTGTGAACTTGAGCGCCTCAACCTTCTTACCCTTCTCTGTTGACCTTTAGAAGCATAATAACCTATTAAAGCACATGAACAACACACGCTGGAATTAACTGATCCAAGTTTTGTGTCAACACGACTAAAAGTTGAGAACTATGAGACCCTCCAGGATTCTAGAAATGGAATGTGGAACAAAATTGAACCTCTCATCATGGACATCAGCCGACAAAATGAACTGAACAAGTGATAGTTCAAATTTCAGTCTTCAGTTAACCATGAATTTGCAAAAAATAAGAAATAAAGAAATAAAGAAGAAAAACATGACATAGATAGCAAAAGTTTCTCATTTCTCATATTTATTTGTCAAGAGCAAAAATGAAAATCATTAAATCATCATCAACACAAATCAATCTATCAGAATAACATAACAAAAAAGATGTATAATAAAATCAATAACAACAATACTTAGATGATTTTATTTCTGAAAAATGTCTTTTAAAAGAAAAAAATATAGGAATTTTTAAAAATTGGTTATAAAGAAAGGGAAAAAGCAAAATTTTTTTTACAAAGCATTGAATTGCAAGAAAATTGCAAATATATCTACATATATAAAAATAATTTAATTTGAAAAGCACTATAAACAGAAGAAGCCAAATGTATTTGTATAGGTGAAATAAAAGATAAACTACAAAAAAAATTCCGCTGACAATAATAAATGTGATAGATCTTACTATATTACACTATGTAGCAAATGTTGAAAGTATTAAATGCAAAGATGTTATGCCAAAAAATGAAAAAAATTACAGGGAGCAAGTTCAATTCTTAGCGAACGACAAAATACAAATAAATATTATAAAAAAAATAAAAAAAATAACAGTGAGCAGGAATCACAATAAAATTAATGTCAACAAATTTATAATTGAAAAAAAAAAAAGTTCCACATTATTTACACACAACAGAAAAATTTGTTGCTATGACCTCATAGGTATGTTTAGCTAAGTTTTATTAAAGACGAAAGATTCTCCGAAAGGTGAACAGACACTTACTTTTATAAAGTAACAATAAATAATAAAAAAAACAACAGTGAACAGGAATCACAGTAAAATTAATGCTTACAAATTTATAACTATATAAAAAAAAATTCCACACTATTTACCCACAACAGAAAAATCTGTTGCTATGACCTCATAAATATGTTTAGCTAAGTTTTATTGAAGAGTAAGATTCTCTTAAAAGTGAAAAGACACTTATACTTTTATAAAGTAACAATGTCTTCAACGAAAATAAACCAACAAAAAAAGGAAAGTCAATCTTTAAAGAAACTCAACATGTGCAAAAAAATAATTACTTAAAAGTACAAAGTAATTCTGACTTCAAAAAAAAAAAAAAAAAAAAGTACAAAGTAACTCTAACTATAGCAAACATGCTCTAGCAAATAACTCAGTTAAACATAATCATGGCTTTATTAATGGTAAAAAATTTAAAGCAAAAGTCCACATATAGCAAAATAACAATAATTGGAATTAACAATACATTAATTTGACTAAAAAGACCCAATTTTTTTTTTTTTTTTTGGCTAATCTGTTTTTGTTCACTAATGATTCTTTTGTCATATATTTTACATAATGTATACTTAAATATACTAAGACAACAATCTAACAAGAAACAGAAAAATATAACTCTATATCTCCAAATAAGAACATTCAGCAATTAAACAGACATACATACATATAGAAATAATTTTAAATAAAATACAACAAAATAATATTCTACAAGAAGAGAAACTTCACAATATACTATACAAAATTTTAACAGGTGTATGAACTTGTGGATGTATAAAAATCGCACAGACGGTAACAAGAATACAGTGACAACAACTAAAATCTGTAAAAATCTACTTCAATGGAATTACCTTTGAAGAAACATCTTTTCAAGTTCAAACCGCAACAAATTTAATCTGTAAAGACCTGGAAAAAAAAAGTTTAGAAATTCTGCGCATACTAACACATCGAGGAAAGGTAAACATAAAATTTCTCTCAAAGAACAAAGCCTAACAGCCAAAAAAAAAAAAAAACCACAGTGAACAAAAACATTTGAAAAAAGTTCAAACCGCAAAAAATTTTATCTGCAAAATTCTGGTTCAACGAAACTACCTTTGAAGAAACCCCTTTTCAACTTCAAACCGCAACAAGTTTAATCTGTAAAGAACTGCAATTGAAAAAAAAAGGGGAAGTTCAAAAATTCTGCGCATACTAAAAATATGTAAAAGTCAACAAGCCTGCATCTTAATAGCAGCTGTCTTGCCTTTCATATTAGCATTAGCAATACGCCATGGACCCAAAACCTAGTCTTGATAGCATCTAGAGGGCATACAAAAGTAGCTGCAACAGAATCAGTTAATAACACCATTTTACCTCTTCACTATCAATTATTTACTTTTCCCATTCATATTCTAATATTATACTAAATCAATATAATTTCACTCTATTAATTCTATTCTAAATTATAGCTATTTCACCCACTTATTTTATTTAATAAATAAGAGACAGACAATATCCAACCAACAGCAATTCTAAAAGGAATTCAAACTTCATAAATAATTTTTGCCTTTCATTAATATACATAATTGCACAAATTTCAACCTTGTAAAAACCTACTCTTCATAAAAAAGTCAGCTGTCAATACTTTATTTTCTTATTTTTTACTTCCACAAAAAATTATTACAATTCTTTTAACCTGTCCATCAGTAAGTTTCTCTTAAAAAATACGAACGTGTAGATCCCATCTACCCCAATTTAATCACTGTCAAACAGATGAAGCTAAATTGAAACGAATATAGAGATTAGGGCAATCAAATATAATTATGAACTGCTACATACAAACAAATAATTCAATTTCTTAGTTTTAATTCAGAAAAAGTAAAAACTAATCACATACTGTTAATTAATGAGCATTTATTTATAAATCAAAAATTATAAATTCTTAATCAAATGCTAGAACACAAAATTAACCAGAGAAGTAAAAATCAAGAAAATATAAAAAGAAACAAAATCCTTTAAAAATCACATATGCCTCTGTTCGGATCAAAAGTTCAGATTATAAACCAATTTTTTTCAATTTTGAAGGTAAGATATGCGGTTAAAAATTGAAGAGAAAACATGTGTGATTAAAAAGTGGTTTGAGAAATTGTGTAAATTATAAATTGGTTTATAAACCAAAGATTCCTTTTAACTGAACATAGGCTAAAAAAAAATATATAAAATAAAAGTTTAGATTTCTGTCCAAAAATACCAACACGTAGATCAATTAGTTAACTATCCTCATTTGGCCTCTCCACAAGTAAATGTTCATAGCCTTTATGGGGAAATCTCAAAAAGAATATAATATCTACTTGTTTAAATATGAAAGTAGTATTCTCAGGTTAAAAAAAGTAGGTGTTGTGGAGTGTATGTTATTAAGTGGCCTTCAATGCTCTCAGTCCTAATTCAATGTGTAAAAGGACGCAATTGGGGAACCTGGTGTGAGCCTCTAGAGGTTTCGAGTCATAAGCTTAAAAAATAAACCAATAAAAAATTCAAAAGGATAAAAAAAAACCATAAACCATCTTGAAAATGTCATAATAAAACAAAATAACAAAATTAAAAGTCAACTTAATGGAAGTTAACAATCAATTCGAAGACTTAAACCATCTAGCAAATTTGACAATCTCGAACATTAATCACACCCTGTAGAAGCACAAAAAATTATTACAATTCTTTTAACTTGTCCATCAGTAAGTTTCTCTTAAAAAATACGAACGTGTAGATCCCATCTACCCCAATTTAATCACTGTCAGACATATGAAGCTAAATTAGTCTTATTTCTTCTTGTTGCTTCACCAAGACATAAGTAACAAGAAACTATAGATATACATGAAGGAGATTACTCCATATTCCATAAATAAAATTCTACAGAAAACAGAGAGAGTTTATTCAAATAAATTATTGTTACAAGTAGACTTTTATAGATTCATTTCCAAAGAAAGGTTAACCTACAGTAAACTTTGATTGATGTTGGATCCTACAGTAACATTAACTAATACATGTTTCAATACAACAGGGGCATATATTATACCTTTGGAGTCATTCTTAGTTCCAAATAGACAGCATTTTCAGAAGCTAAATCTCCAACCACCTGTTATTCGGCATAAAATGCAAACAAATAAATACCAATACAAAGATTACAGAAGATTATTAACATATAGATTACAAGAAAATGCATAAGAGAGACTCAATAATTAAAAGCAAACACTGGAGGAAGCTTGAAAGGCGTGAATTTCTATAATATATGTAGGAAAGTGACGGGGGTTATTGTTATACTTGACAAATCATTTACAAAAGGAAGGAGAAGGAGTTAGGTACCGTACAGAAAACTGCAACAATCAAGAATTCCCGAATTCTGCTATAAGGATTGCTGTCAACTAACTCAGTGATGATATCCTGTAATGCAGAAAAGTAAAAAAAAAAACTTTTAAACCCTCTTTTCCTTCATTTGCAATTGATTATGAAATGAAGCTTAATATTAGATAAATGGGGCCTTTATCAAAACCCCTTAAAAAAAAAAAAAACTAATATATCAAAAATCTGTGTATACAGGAACGCATCAATGAAAGGGAAATAGAAGATTTGTCTCGAAGAACAAAAGTTCAACACCCAAACAACAATCTACACTGAAGGGAAAAAAATTCGAAATGATTTCGTTGTCCGACCCCAAACCCAAAAAAAAAAAAAAAAAAAAAAAAAAAAAAACGAAAAATCTATAGATCTCTACACAATACACGTTACGAAAACAAAAAAAACGGGGGAAAGGAAGAAACTAACCGTCAACGACGAAAGCGGCTAAAAATTGTAACCCTAGCGAGAACCTTCTGAAAACCCTTACCGTCGACTGCAAGAGAAAACACAAAGCAACCTCACACACGAACCACCTGCAATCACAACTACATTAGAATTGGGGGGAGAACTAAGAGAAAATACACAAGCAAACACACAAAACGGAAAAAAAAAAAACCCACAGATCTACCCAGACAACAAAAGACGGAAAAAAAACAACCTTCGAAGGTGCGATTTCACGATCGGCGCAGCAAACCCTTGAGTATAACACCGTTCAAGCGAGGAAGAATCTCGAAGACATAGAGAGAGAGAAAGAAAAAGCGAGAGACGAAAATGAAAATGACGACGCGTATAAGGGTAAGGAAAGAAATAACCGGGGAAGGGAAAAAAAAAAAAAAGGAAAGACGCGTTTTGCTTTTCATAAGTCGTCATTTCTCGTCCGTGAACAATAATATTGGAAGTGAATTTTATATATAGTAGGGATATAACATTTGGACTGTTTTCTTTGGAGGAATATTTTCAATGTATAAGCGTATAATTTATATGATTGTGTGACAGACCATTTAATAAAAACTTTAGGGCTTGCTTGGAGTTTTTCTTTTTTCCACCGATTTTGAGTTTACAAGGAGTCGAGAAAACAGGTGCTTGCTAGTTTTTTTTTGATAGTTTAAACTGGTGCTCAATCCTAATTCCAAGCAAAGCAAACTCTTAGTAGATTTTAATAAAACTTGATGAAATTTATAGTTGAAAATTTTATAAAAAATTGTAGGTATAATGAAATGTGGAGTTAAAATGAAGTTTTACATTTGAAAAGTCGATAAAATTCTTTCAGAAAAGCATATAAGGAGAAATATAGCTTTTGTTTGTTCGTGTTCACATGCTTGCATCACATTTTGAATATCTGCTACTCGTATTAAAAGATTGCTATGTTTCGCCTACTGTTCATTTGCCGATTATTATGTTTTTTTTTTTTTTTAACGTTAATTAGGGATCTAGAACGACATCCTATAACATGAATATATCTTGTTGTCTTTGCCCTCACTTGGTTCTCCAACCTTTTCTTCATGCCTAGCTGGCGATTCATGCAATCTCAGACTCCGACTAGGACTTATAAATTGTAATCATTGCGTAAAAGAACGGTATATAAGAAACAATATATCATATGTATTTTGGGTCCTAAAAATGATTTATCTCGTGTCTGGATAAGTAAAAATTAAATTAAAATTTAAGTTAAAATATGTAATTATTTTAAATGCACATATTCATAATTTTTCAACCACGCATTTTATTTAAACTTTTTTAGAGTTACTAAAAATCCATATTTCATCTCATCCAAAAATGAACTTAGTAATATTTAATGATATCAAGAGTAGCAATAGTGTCAATGGAGTCAGAACTTTTTGCATAATGGTAAAAAAACGTAAGGCGTGAAACAACATACACTTGAAATGGATTGAATTTTGAGAGATTAGAAGAGAAGTTGAAGAAATCCTAGATATACATTATTAATGCGGATATATATTATATATACATACATAAATGAGGAGATCGATTTTGGTTGCTTAAACTTCGAACCTACTTCCTAACATCATGTTGTCCGTGTGAGTGTTGGGTTGATTACATTCAATTTTATCTTCTTCATTTTTCTAAATTTTACTCCGTCCAATTCAATGATAAGAACATAAATAACCGTTATTTATTTATTTGTTGGTAAATTTAAATAACCAAATTATGACAAAATAAAGTTTTATACCTATCCGGCTAATTCTATCCCATGTTTGGTAAATCGTTTATAAATTGTTATTTATAAATATTGTTTATAAATAGGACATGACAATATTTCATTAGTTCATTTTTCTGAAAATTCAAGATGTTAGGTGAGAATAATTGACCAGTCGATATTGTTGTTTTTTAAAAAAAAATTATCAAATTAAAATGTGACAATTTATAAACAAAATTTATAGACAAATCTTAACAAACAGAGGACTATTTAAATATAATAATAGTGATAATATTACAAACTCGTGTTAGGTGAGGAATTCTGCATTTGCACCTTCAAACATCACAACTCGCCAACTCGGCCCTAGCCCACGGAAAATGAGAGGACTAAAGACAATTAGGTGGCGTTCTATTTGTATTTTATTTTGTATTTTAATTTTCGAAAATGTTTTGTATTTTGTGTTTTCATTTTTGTTTTTAAATATGCTGAAAACGCGTTTGGTTTGTCATTTTTGAAAACTGTTTTTGAAAATGAAAAGCTGGAAAACACGTTCTGTTTGAAATTTTGCATAACACTATTTAAACTATTTTTAATTAATTTGCTTGCAGAATACTACTAACTCCAACTCAAATTTCCTTTCACAATACACTAAAAGTATGGTTACATGCAACACACTAATGTGAGCATTAAGAGTCTATATTAACACAGTTTGGTCAGGTTCGGGACTTGAGAAAGCTCTACTTCTATTAAAATCCAGAAAATGCAAGTTCTTTCAAAACCACCAGAGTCCATTCATCATTGCATTTTTTGAAATATAACAACAAGAATTCTCATTTAATTTTTTTTTGTAATGTTGATATTGAATTCAATAAAACTTTATTTAAATTAAGTTCCAAGTTAGGATAATTCTCAAAAAAAAAAAAAAAAAAAAAAAAAAAAAAAAAAAAAAAAAAAAAAAATCTTTATTTAGGCTTAGTTCCAAGTTAGGATAATTTAAAAAAATAAAAAATAAAAACTTTATATTAAGCTTAGTTCTAAGATAAGATAATTCTATAAAAAAAAAAAAAAAATTCCGTTTTCCGCGTTTTGGACATTTTTTGTCGAAATACACAAAACGCCCGAAACCGATGTTTCGGACGTTTTCCGTTTTGTGTACAATTTTTTTTTTTTTTTTCAAAATGCGTTTTCGAAAATGGTAAAGAGAACGCGTTTTTAGCGTTTTCGAAAATAAAAACAGAAAACGACCTCAAAACAGCAAAGAGAACAGGGACTGAGATTGTGTTTGATAGCAATTCTTTTTTATGAAAAAGAATTTCAACATTTTTTAAGTTGCATGGAAAACAAAAATAAAAAAGGCACTAGAATCAATTTTTCATGGAAAATAAGCTCAAACATGCATTAATTTGTTGTACCATAAAAAAGAATTTTAGGAAAAATATAGTGTATCAAACAATTAGGGTGAAAAATTTAGGTGGAAAGTTGATTTTTCATGGAAAATAATAGGATCTCAAACACAACCTTAGAAAATGAGGAAATATTGAGAGTTTTTTTTTTTTTAGTCTATTGACTCTATTCTACAAAAATGAATGTCTCCATTTTTTGACCTAATGACAATCTTAATATATATAATAATAGTATAGTAGCCAAAAAAATCCACACATAGTTTCCCGTCATTTTTCCTTGTTATTTTAGGAAACTTTGTAATTTTATTAATTATTTTAATAATTGAATTAGGAAACTTCAATTAATGCAAAATTAATTATAGTTGACATATAATAAATGACTTATTGATTGTAAAAAATAAAAAATATATAAAAAGATCAAATTGTATATTATTTTTATTCTTTTGATAATTATTGTAATATTTTGAAGTCAAAAAATATGTAATATAGGTGTCAAATTCATGATCTTAACGAGAAGTTCAATACAAGTTAACAAATAAGAGCAAACTCTAAATATATCATTCTTAAAATTGTCTCAAATAATAAAGGTAAAAGTTTTACTTATACTTTTTACTTTTTTCAATATCCAATCTTTTTAATTTATCTCATCTAAGTCATAAAATGATATTTATCATTTCTTACCTAACTTCAATTTGACATAAATGATTAATTTCAAATCTTTTTTCTTATCAAATTAAAAGAAATAATGATATCCGATCTTTCTAAGTAAATTCAATTGAATCATTTTAATTTCTACAACTTCAGGTTTTGATAAACTCTTTGATAATTTTAAATTAATTTTATAAATTTACTCATTTTGTTCATTTATCTATTTTTTAATTTTTTAAAATTTAAAATAACATCAATTTGTAAAATATATACTACAAACTTTAACAATTAATTCATTGAATTCTATAAAAAATAAAAATATAAGGTTTTATCAAACTTATTCAATTTAAAAATAAAATATAATCTATACATTTATTTAACATGCACAAAAAATAGTTTTTTGTGTGTGTGGGTAACATGACCATTTTCAATACTTGGTGAAAAATAAAATGTCACATTATATTTGAAACCATTGAATATGAGTAAGTTTGATATAAACTATAGAAATGGTTTTAAATGTGTGATTGAAAGTGAAAGAAGGTAGTATAAAAAATAAAATAATTGTCAAATCAATCAATTGAGTGGTTAAAAATTGATTTTCCTTTTTTAGAATGTATGGTTAAAAAGTAGTATAGAATGTATGGTTAAAAAGTAGTATGTGCAATTTTGAAAAATTAGTTTTTAAATAATATGTGGTTGTGAATGAACATTAAAATAAAAATTATTTTTGAATAATCAATTCTATATGAATAAATAAATTAAGGAAACTAGATAATAAACAATTAACTATTAAAAAACAATGCAATTCATAACTTTTCTTTTTTCTCTCTCTTTTTTTTTTTTTTTTTTTGATTGTATATTGAATATACAATTTATGCATTAAAGTAAGAAATCTCATAGGGAGAAATGAAATTATAAATTATTCACAATTTGTGTATGCAAGGTATTATTATTATTTTTTATTGTGTTTTTTTATTGGACATTGTATTTTTACAATTTATTCAATAAATATTATTTATTCCGTGCATTACACGGGTGCGATTCCTAGTTAAAATAATAGCAAATTGAATGTTCAGTAGACAGTTTTAAAACTCGAATTACATTGAATTTGAATGACATGGATTTGTGTTACATAATTTATTTATAGCATAGATATATGTATAATATTAATTGTATATAATAGAGTTATGTAAATGTGTTCTGTAAACTATAGAAAATGCTTTATAAATCACACAATTTTCCAAACCACTTTTTAATCACACACATTTTCTCTCTATAATTCTCAACCATTATTTTTTAACTCAAAATCATAAATAAACCAATTTTGAAATCTTTAGATAATTGTAATAAAATTGTGTCTAAAAAGACACGAAGATACATCTTTTGGAATCTTTCTTTAATTGAAGAGATGCGCCTATTAAAAAATAATAATTTCAAAAATCGCACCACAAGTATAAAACTTGATTACCGAAAAAACTTTTAACTTTGGCTGTTAAATGATGTGCTAGATCACACCACAAGAACAAAATAAATTCCGCCTATTTATAACTGAAATGAACGGTAATATATACACGTTTGGTGCAAAATGTTCCTGTCATGTAAACCTTTTGCGCCCCCGCTTCTCAAACCTTTTTCGCAAAACATCTATGCCTATATTTAAATCTATGCGGTCCTATATTTAAATGAATGTAAAGAATTAAACAATATTGACGATCACGAAAGTGAAAATCAACCTCAAAATTTGCGATGCAAGAAAGTGAAATTCAATCCAAAAGACCTTTTCATAATTAATTTTTTTAAAATTTTTAAATGCAATGTATTTAATTGAATATAATTAAATGCATATTTAATTATATGTTAATAAAAAAATTATTTAAGTCTGACTATTTTGTACTATTCAAAAAAATTTAAAACTTTGACTGTTATTATTACTCTTTTTTTATTTGATTTGATTTTATTATAATGATAAATTATCTATTTTACAATATTTTAATGAAAGAATAAAATGTAAGGACCTTAGTGCAAAAAAAAAGGTCATCGAGAGTCTAAATGCTAATATTGAAACGATATAAATTATTTGTGCGATGAAGGTAAATGATATGGACGTTTTGCACAAACTAAATATATTTGATGGAATATGATGACAAAGAACAATTTCGCAAGAAAAGTTTGAAATGAGAACGTAAATGCCAAATTTGACACGACATGAATGATTTTTACAATGAGGACAAACGAAAATGATGTTTTGCACTATTTATCCTTAAAAATTTGTCGTTATGGAACACAAAAGCAATGTGGGGGTGTTCGGAGGTAAAGAAAGTTGGAATAAAACACAAAATATAATTTACACAATTTTTCATACCGTTTTTTAATTACACATTTTTTTCCACCAATTTTAAACATCAAATCTTACCTAGAAAATACACATAAATCAACAAAATAATTTAAATTCTTTCACATCAGCTGTCGAACATGGCCATAATTAAAGTCTCATTTTTATTTGTTTGGCTTGTGATAAGAAATTTGGGTAGTTATATTCATACCATAATTTTTTATATTTATACAACATTTTAATTACATGAAAGGTTTTTAATATTTGTTCATTTTTGCTTTTATGTCCTCAATTTTTTTCCAAAGTATTATTATTCTTAACTTTCAATTAATTAACATATTTTGTTTTTAATCACAATTTATATCCAAATATTCTGCTAATATGCATTGAGAAGAAGGAAAAATATTTATTTTTCACTTTTATATTAGTTATTTACTTCGATTATTTAAAAAATGTCTTTTATATTAGTTATTTACTACGATTATTTAAAAATGCGAGAGATAAATAAGTTTTTTCGCTCTGATAAGAAATATTTTGAACAGAAATCATATTCACGGATAAGATATGAAAATTAATAGGTGGTTGATGATAAAAGATTTATATAAAAAACTTGGGAGTACAAGTGTAAAAATAAGAAAAGCTTAGGGATGAATATTAAAAATAAAATATGGTGTAATTAACAAATATTGTGATATCAATATAATTAGCCAAAAAATTATTCCAAAAATACTTTAATAACTTCTAGTCTTCTACGAGTCATTACTTAGCAAGTGTTTGGTAAACAAAATATAAATTATACAATTTTTCAATCCACTTTTAATCCATTACTTTTTATATTAAAATCATAAATAAATTAATTTATAAATCACACAGTGTTATCAAACAAATGCTTAATCCCTGTTTGATCCAACTATAAAATTGAATTAAACTTTGAGTCAAATTACATATTTCACTATTTTTTTTATCAAAATTTTTAAAAATCTTATAGCATACTCACCGTCCTTCAAGTCCAAATGGTCTTCGAAATTTATAAAATGGTTCTAAGGGTATGTTTGGTCTAGAAGTTTTTCAACAACTTTTTCTTTAAATTCATTTTTCTTTCCAAGTTCTCCTCCACCAAATATGCTCTAAAACAAATTAGAACATCTAGTTCAAATTAATTATCGAAAAGCAAGTATCTAGTTATTCAACAAACATCATTATAGGACTCGAAAAGTAAAAAACGTTGTACCTTGTGACTAGGAAAAACAATGAATTTGGGATGAATAATTCTATATATCTCAAGGTTGAGATAAATTTCAATCTAGTTGGCACTCTTCTATTGAAAATTAAAGGGGTGGCTTGTGCATCTGCACATGAACACCTCCCTATTCTTCAATAAATGTGTGTCAATTGAGTTGAGATTGATATCAAATTTGAGATAAATACCATTACTCATTTGGTCCATGGAATTTTTTTGGGTTTTATAGTTTTATTTTTATTTTTTATGGATGTTTGGTTTAGATTAGTTTGAAAAGTAAAAAATTGTGGACTTGACTAAAGATGAATAATTGAGATTAAATTTGAAAATTTTTAATAAAAATTCTTGAGGGACGAAATAGCTATACTCATAATTCCAAAGTTTGTTTAGGTTATGTAGTACTAGTAGTAGTATCTAATAAAGCTGTTGTCTCCTTCGATCAAAAAAAAAAAAAAAAAAAAAAAAAAAAAAAAAAAAAAAAATTAATTAATTAATAAAGTTGTTGTCTCCTTTTGAACCGTCAATGAGATAAAGGCCCACGTCATGGACGATTGGGAAGTTGGTTATGACAGCTAAATTGCACTAAACTTTTAATTATTATATACTTCAATACAATTGTAATGATTAATGAACCTTCCAGGAAAAACCAAGAGGCTCATTGGGAATCCAAAACACACCTCACATCCAATGATTCCAGGCTTCCCAGCTATCGAACGCAGTAGGCGTTGTCTTTCTACCCCCATACATGCACAACTGAACTGGGGAAATGTTTGCTTCCCGAATCGGGGTTCTCGATTGTGAGGGATGGAGGTGGGCCCCACCATACTCACAATCGGGGTTGGGAACCCCGATTGTGGAGAACAGAAAAGTCCTCCATCTGAACTAATTCGAGAAAGAGTCATTTCTCTTTATTGGATGTAACTCTCACTTTGAAAGTTCGAATCGATTATGTCATGGATCATTGATTCGAGAGGTAAATAGTAAATTATGCCTTTCAGAGTCAAGATGGAGGGGGCATTGGTAACTCCCATGAACTGTAGTGACTCCAGCTTACAACAGGGTACAAATCTATTTTTTCAGGATTCAAACCCTGCACCCGATTACTATGAGTAAGTTTACTACTCTCCCCTTTGTCACTGGAAGATATGCACTGGGGGCGTCCTTCTTCTTTTTCTTCTTTTAGAAAAAGTTGAGCTCCAACCCTACGAGTCTCTGCAGTTCTTGTCATGGAAATTTTGAGAGGATGTAAATCACGTGATGTGTTTCAGTGAAGTAGGATTGAGAGCTTGATATTTAACTACACTTGAAAGAAGCCTCATTTATACCAAATGTAGGATTCGAATTCTCACCCTACAATTGTCGTTCATCTGAGATTTTCTATTCTCATTTTTTTGATCAACTAAACTATGTCTTGGGGGCTTCTTATGCAAAAAATTTAGAGCTTGTTTGTTTAATTGATCTTATACAAAAATTTTCAACTTTTTCTTAAATTCAATTTCAACTACATATTCTTATGAAACCTATCGCTTTTCAATTACATGTTTTTTCCAAAAATTCAAAGTTTCTCGAATTTTCCAAAAAAAAAAAATTGCCTACACCAAATAGGCTCATACTTTAAATTAATCAACTTTAAATAACGCCCCTATTTATCTCCATAGACTCCATTGAGTTTTGAATACAAATATATCATTTAAGCCTCCGTTTGATAAACTACCACTACAAGAAAAGTGAGCAAAAATGACGAAAATTAGAGATGACACGAAGTGTAACACCCCGAGAATTTTAAAGAATAGAATTATTTAACGATTTTATCAATATTGTCTTTTAACCATTTTGAAAAGTCGGAGGATTAAAGTATTTTATGTTTTGACAACAAATTTATTTTTAAGCCAAATTATTAATTTTTGATATGATGATAATTAGCCTATCGATATTATACTCATTTTGTAGATCGTAATTAATTAGGAGTATTGGCTTAAAGAAAAAATAATTTTGGATGAAATCACATCAAATTATATTTGATTAAAAGAATAGGAGTAAAATAGAAATTTTATATTTATTTAGTCCAATATTCCATTCGATTCAATATCAAAGATTTCCTTTTTTCACACGTTATTTCCATTAGAACTAAATTTATGCGGTTTATCTTATCTAAATATTTAATTACCTATTAATGCACCGATTGTTGCAAATCCCATTATTTAAGGACTTACCCTTTTGCAAGGATTATGCAGTATTTAAAGACATGAGTTGTGCAAGATTTTATCCACACCAATGCAAGTATTTAGAAGTACGGGTTTCTCAAACTTTCATAAAGAAATAAAATTTTTCGACAAGTTTGAGATTCGTTTGACAATAATTTTCAGTTCTCTTTGTTCAATTTTACACGATCAATTTTAGTGATGGCAACGGGGCGGGTCCCCCAGACCCGTGCCCCGCCCAGCAAAAATTTTTCAATTCCAAACCCGCCCTGCAACCTGCGAATTTCGGGTCGGGTCGGGGCGGGTTCGGGTTCGGGTTCGGGGCAGGTCACCCTACCCGCCCCGTTTAATTTTTTTTTTTTTTTTTCAGTATTTTTTTTCCTTATTAATTTTTATTAATTTATTTAATCGGGGCGGGTTCGAGTCGGGACAACCAAACCCGTACCCGCCCCGCGACCCACCCGGGTTGGGGGAAGTCGCCCCATACCCGTCCTGCCGACCCGCGGGGCGGGTTTTTTTCGCCCCATTAGGGGCGGGTTCGGGTTGGGTACCCGTCGGGTCGGGTTTTTTTTACCATCTCTAATCAATTTAAAGAACGAGGTATGGATTTCCCTATGTGCCAAGTGATTTGCGTTTTCGCTCTTTAATGTTTTAAATTTGAGTATTTTATGCATTATTATGTGATCCAAATTAAGAGGATCTTATGGGTAATAATACCAAAGGGTAATATGTAGATCTATGGAAACTAGTCACATGACTAAACCCTAAGTGGAGAATGATAATGGGTATGACCTAAAGTGAGAATGAGATGGTCGGGTTTCCATCTCACTATGAAAGTAAAAGTTTTTGGTAACACTCCAGCATCTATTTACCAAAAATACTGGGGCTTTAAAATGGTATCAGAGCCCAACCGGTTCCTTAAACTTAAAAAAAAAAATGTTTCACTACTCATGTGAACAGTAGGATATATTACCGTTCACATGAACATTGACGCTGGGAATAGTGCTTCATGCACACTGTAAAAAAAAAAAAAAAAAAAAAAAAAAAATTAAATTTCAGATTTTATTTTGTGTTAAATCATATATGGCATGGTGTAGATTTTTAAATTCATTATGACAATTTAAATTGTTAACCTTCGTTGGTTCACATTTGAGGTTTCTTTCTAAGTGTTAAATTATGACATTTTGGGTGTTGAGTATCCCCAACAATTTTATTAATTTCAAAATAAAGTTGAGTTTAATTTGGAAAGTTTTTAATCAAAAAAAAAAAAAAAAAATCCGTGGCACGCAACCCTTACTATTCAACCGCTCTCCGATTGATCCAAATTTCCAGGTTCGAAAATTAAAGTTATTCTTTAAGCATGATTTTAAGTCATCTTGTTTTATGTTATGATTTCACTGAATGATATAGAAAAAGTTGAATTTTCACATGTCGAGGATTGTTATGATTTTAAAAAGAATGAAAAGTTTTTATGTACGAATTTTGAGGACGAAATTCTTTGTAAAGAGGGAAGTTTGTAACACCCCAAGAATTTTAAAGAATAGAATTATTTAACGATTTTATCAATGATGACTTTTAACCATTTTGAAAAGTCGGAGGATTAAAATATTTTATGTTTTGACGACAAATTTATTTTTAAGCCAAATTATTAATTATTGATATGATGATAATTAGCCTATCGATATTATACTCATTTTGTAGATCGTAATTAATTAGGAGTAGACTTAAAGAAAAAATAATTTTGGATGAAATCACATCAAATTATATTTGATTGAAAGAATAGGAGTAAAATAGAAATTTTATATTTATTTAGTCCAATACTCCATTCATTTCAATATCAAAAATTTCCTTTTTTCACACGTTATTTCCATTAGAACTAAATTTATGTGGTTTGGCTTATCTAAATATTTAATTACCTATTAATGCACGGATTGTTGCAAATCCCATTATTTAAGGACTTATCCTTTTGCAAGGATTATGCAGTATTGAAAGACATGAGTTGTGCAAGATTTTATCCACACCAATGCAAGTATTTAGAAGTACGGGTTTCTCAAACTTTCATAAAGAAATAAAAATTTTCGACACGTTCGAGATTCGTTTGACAATAATTTTCAGTTCTCTTTGTTCAATTTTACCCGATCAATTTAAAGAACGAGGTATGGATTTCCCTATGTGCCAAGTGGTTTGTGTTTTCGCTCTTTAATGTTTTAAGTTTGAGTATTTTATGCGTTATTATGTGATCCAAATTAAGAGGATCTTATGGGTAATACCAAAGGGTATTATGTAGATCTATAGAAACTAGTCACAAGACTAAACCCTAAGTGGAGAATGAGAATGAGTATGACCTAAAGCGAGAATGAGATGGTCGGGTTTCGATCCTACTATGAAAGTACGTTATGACGTAATCTACTTGCTTTTGATATTAAATTGTGAAAATACTGGTGCCAAATCTATATTGGGTATATTCATATGCACATTCCATATTTTAAAACATTTTTCAGGCTAGCTCGGGATTGATTGGATGGTGGCAAAATGGTGATGCCGGCTGCCAAGGAATTTGAAGAATTAAAATTATTAAGTTTTTATTTCAGATTTACTTATTGTTTAAAAATGTTCATTAAGTTGTTGAGAAAAGAAATTTCAATTTCATGATTGGCAAAATCATTTGTTTTACGCTTCCGCATTTATTTAAGAAAATCGAAAGTTTTTGGTAACACTCCACCATCTATTTACCAAAAATACTGGGGCGTTAAAATGGTATCAGAGTCCAAACGGTTCTGTAAACTTTAAAAAAAAAAAATTTGTTTCACTGCTCACGTGAACAGTAGGATATATTACCGTTCACATGAACTTTGACTCTGGGAATAGTGCTTCATGCACACTGTAAAAAAAAAAAAAAAAATTTAAATTTCAAATTTTATTTTGTGTTAAATCATATATGGCATAGTGTAGATTTTTAAATTCATTATGACAATTGAAATTGTTAACCTTCGTTGGTTCACATTTGAGGTTTCTTTCTGAGTGTTAAATTATGACATTTTGGGTGTTGAGTATTCCCAACAATTTTATTAATTTCAAAATAAAGTTGAGTTTAATTTGGAAAGTTTTTAATCAAAAAAATAAAATAAAATTCGTGGCACGCAACGCTTACTATTCGACCACTCTCCGATTGATCCAAGTTTCCAGGTACGAAATTTAAAGTTATTCTTTAAGCATGATTTTAAGTTGTCTTGTTTTATGTTATGATTTCATTGATAGATTTAGAAAAAAGTTGAATTTTCACATGCCGAAGATTGTTATGATTTTAAAAAAAATGAAAAGTTTTTATGTACGAATTTCGAGGGCGAAATTCTTTTTAAGGAGGGAATTTGTAACACCCCGAGAATTTTAAAGAATATAATTATTTAACTATTTTATCAATGATGTCTTTTAACCATTTTGAAAATTCGGAGGATTAAAGTATTTTATGTTTTGACGACAAATTTATTTTTAAGTCAAATTATTAATTATTGATATGATGATAATTAGTCTATCGATATTATACTCATTTTATAGATCCTAATTAATTAGGAGTATTGACTTAAAGAAAAAATAATTTTGGATGAAATCACATCAAATTATATTCGATTGAAAGAATAGGAGTAAAACAAAAATTTTATATTTATTTAGTCCAATATTCCATTCGTTTCAATATCAAAGATTTCCTTTTTTCACACGTTATTTCCATTAGAACAAAATTTATGTGGTTTACCTTATCTAAATATTTAATTACCTATTAATGCACGGATTGTTGCAAATCCCATTATTTAAGGACTTACCCTTTTGCAAGGATTATGCAGTATTTAAAGACATGAGTTGTGTGGGCTACACCATTGTAAGTATTTAGAAGTACGGGTTTCTCAAACTTTCATAAAGAAATAAAAATTTTCGACACGTTCGAGATTCGTTTGACAATAATTTTCAGTTCTCTTTGTTCAATTTTACACGATCAATTTAAAGAATGAGGTATGGATTTCTCTATGTGCCATGTGGTTTGAGTTTTCGCTCTTTAATGTTTTAAGTTTGAGTATTTTATGCGTTATTATGTGATCCAAATTAAGAGGATCTTATGGGTAATACCAAAGGGTATTATGTAGATCTATGGAAACTAGTCACAGGAGTAAACCTTAAGTGGAGAATGAGAATGGGTATGACTTAAAGTGAGAATGAGATGGTCGGGTTTTCATCTCATTATGAAAGTACATTATGGCGTAATCTACTTGCTTTTGATATTAAATTGTGAAAATACTGGTGCGAAATTTATACTGGGTATATTCATATACTCATTCCATATTTTAAAACATTTTTCAGGCTAACTCGGGATTGATTGGATGGAGGCGAAATAGTGATGCGGGCTGCCAAGAAATTTGAAGAATTAAAATTATTATGTTTTTATTTCAGATTTACTTATTGTTTAAAAATGTTCATTAAGTTGTTGAGAAAAGAAATTTCAATTTCATGATTGGCAAAATCATTTGTTTTACGCTTCCGCATTTATTTAAGAAAATCGAAAGTTTTTGGTAACACTCCGGCATCTATTTACCAAGAATACTGAGGCGTTACACGAAGAATCGTCTCTATTGATACGACAAGAAAAGACGACAAGAAAAATCGTCGCTATTAATATGTCAAACCAATAGAGACGACTCATAATGCCGTAATTTGTTGACCAATAGAGACGACTCTTTTTTGTTATATCTATTGGTCTTACCAATAGCAACGACTTTTCTTGTCGTCTCTATTGATCAATAGAGACGACAATCTCAAGTCGTCTCTATTTATCGGAACAACATAGACGACTTTTCTTGTCATCTCTATTCTTTGGACCAATAGAGATGAACTAGCCGTCCCTATTAAGTCTTTTTAATTTTTTTTATTCTGATTTTTTTTAATGTGATTTATAATAGTATATTTTTTCAATTTCTATATTTTTGTTGATTTATTTGATTATTTACATTTATAGAATTAATATTAAAGTTAATTTGTTGAGAAAAATATTATTAAGATATAATTTAATAGAATAAATATTTGTTATGTTAATTAATATATATTATTTAAAACAAAATTTAACATAAGAATTTAATTGTCTTAGTGGTTGAGACATGACCATCCAACACTTAGATCCCGAGTTTGAATCCAAGTCATCCACAATTAATATATGAATTAAAGAAATTTCGTGGGTTGGTGGTTCAGATCGAGATTGGGGTCGGATTGAAGAGGGCTTGAATCGAGTCAAAATAAATAAATAAAATTTAATTAAATATTTTTCACAATTAGAGACGACAAAGTCATCCATGTAGGTGTTAGGGAATTAGAGACGACAAAGTCGTCGTCTCTAAATGCTCCCTCACAATAGAGACGACAAAGTCGTCGTCTCTGAATGGTCCATCAAGGCCTCGCGGGTGGATGCATCCTTGGAATTACAAGTCCATGCGCCGGGACATCATACAATCCAATGCGTGTGTACTCATATCTAACTCACCCCATTATTCTCTTCGAGATGATTTAGGGAACCCAATCCTTAGCCGCACAAAATGCATTTCTTAAGATAGAGGTGATAATTGGGGCCAACCCCATATGCTTTGTGCAAGTTGTAGTATTAGATATATTTAGCAGTGTGAGAAATGATTGATTTGATAGCCTCCGATGTCGACATGAAATCAAATCAATGTTACTTCGCTTTGGACAGAGGGAGATCGTTGCAAACATAGCTACAATAGATCTCGCAGACCTATGATGGTTAACAAATGATTCCTATGATAACAATTTGGGAGTCACTTCAATCAAACCACGTATCACGTGTCCTATTGGCCTCTTCCACTCACCCTCAAACCATAAATAACAATATTTGGGGACAACTAAAGCTAATTGAATTTGTTGGACTTTTGATGCTAAACAACCATTATGTCGATGATGTCTGTATTTTGTAGTACAGTACTTCTCTCCTGGTCCATAACTGAAGAATTTATAAGCCCGATCATTTCATACAATCGTTGACCTAACCCAAGTGAAAAAGGCCATTTTGAGGATTAACCCTTGGATATGTTTTAGATCAACGGATCACAACCCTCATATAAAAGGAGGAAACCATAGTCATTTCCCTTCATTTAACTCTCTTGGATTCATTTTCTTTCTCTCCGGCCCTCGACTCTTCCTCTCTTGATTATGCGATTTCTTTGTGTTCTTAGCCGTTTTGTGAATTAAATATCTACATTTTTTTTTTTTTAATATTTTAGCTTCTTGCTGAGCAGTTTAGTTAGTGAGTAGAGGGTCAATTGTGGTTTTCCTTCATTAGACATAGTCCCTCTTTGATACAAATTATAATCTGATTTTAATCTAAGTTAAAAGTCAACAATCAATCTCAATCACATATTTTATGGGTCACATAACTTGCCAACCACACATCTCATCAACTTTTATAACAAATTTCTAAAAATCTAATTTAAATCTCCACCAAACAAGGGCATAGCACCTAGATTCCCTCCTTTGCATGTTTCTTTCACTTCCAAACTCTTATAATATTCGTATATGTTTAACAAATTTGTTTTTAAACATGTTTTTAAAAAAATACCATTTCCTCAAATCATCTTTTAACAACACACATTTTTGAAAATCAATTTTCAATTACATTATTTATCTTGAAACATCACAATTTTTTTTTTTAAAAAAAAAATCTTTTTAACAAACAGAGGCTACACACTGGGTCCCACTACATTCGAAGGTCAATAGAAGTAATGAATACTTTATAGTATGTAAATTTCAACTTATTTAAAATTATACTTTTCTACCTGACAGTAGATTTTTTAAGTTTAGCCGAGCATGTTCTTATTATCCTGATAAGCAATTGCTAGGTTAGAATGTTGACGCTCTTTGATGAAGACACTAGTACAAAAAAGCATAAAAAAAAGGGGAATAGACTTCGATTTTTCAAAAAATTGACGTGTAAAAAAGGATGGTGGCATTTTCGTAATTATATTTTAGGAAAACGCGTCGGTTTGGCCTTTGAACCAATGTGTAAAGTCGGCCGGTCCGACTTTACGCGTCGGTTCAAAGAGAACCGACGCGAGAAACGGTGATTTGAAAAAATTGTAAGTATATCATGATTATTTTTTCATAATTTAAATTCAAATTTACTTAAATATATACTTATATTTATGTTTCATTTTTCTGTTAATAAATTGAAAAAGTTGAGCAGTCCACGCAGGGGACATTTGTGGCAAGTAGACATTATGATATTTTAAGTGAAGCCCTTGGTAAGCCGGATCACCCTGATAGGGTGAGGGGGTATGGTGTCTATGTGACCACGAGGGATTTTTACGGCAGGCCTGATGCTTACATTAGACGTTCGTGTGGGGTTGTCTCAGTAGACGATATTAAGGAGATGATCAGGTCAGAGATGGAGGATAGTATTGCCGAGCGGGTCAGGCATCAGACCATGAGTAAATTCGATACTATGCAGAGGGACTACCATAGTATGCAGATTAAATACAATGCTATCCTCCAGCGAATGTTGAGGCCGAGGTGGACGTAACTCCACAGCCCCGACTACCAACTCGCAGCAGTTGCCACTGCGTGGATCCAAATCCATTTCATGGACTTCATGTATTTAATGTTAAGTTATTTAGAATTTTTTAACATTATTTATGTTATTTCATCTGGAAGTTGCTAACATATGTGTTCAATGATGTTGTACAATAGAAGCCGACTCCTTGTCGTCTCGTCATAAATCTTAATGGTGAGAAACAAATAGTAGTGAGCGGGATAGTTTATCCATCCGGACCCGACACGGTGGTGCATCATCAACCTTTTTGGCCTGATCATGCTAAGGTGTCCATTGACCACATTTTCGATGGTGCAGAAGTGTTTTGTATTCCAGTGTCATCTCAATACCACACCACAGTGGGGGAAGCTATTGGAAGCTTCTTGTAATGGCCCAATGAGTTGGTGATTTTTGGAGAGGTCCAAACATTTATTATATAAAAGTTTCTGTCAATATTAATTTCTTTTAAATTTGTATAACAACTGAAGATGATAAAAATTATCTTGTTGCAGGAAGAGGCACCACAACAGGCAAAAAAATTGAACGAAGGAAAAACACCCCAGAGTTTCGAAATGTCATCCACACAGCGACCTGCGATTGTTGACGATGAGACGTTGCAACGTCTGGGTGATTATTGTAAAATGTTACATACTCTGGTCATTCAATTTCCTGTTGGTGATGACTTCTACCAGGTGCCTGTTGATGTCACCGCATTCAATTTTGCATTCGAGGATGGTTTTTATGTTACAGTCGGAGACATCACCGACTTGCTTACGATGCAATGGTTGGATACATCTATCTTACAAGTGTTTTCATTGTAAGACTTCTGATAAAAAATTATAACTTCAATTTAAATCATTATTTTATTTCTATTTATTGGTATTATTATTTTTTAGGTACCTCCATGAGTTGTGTCAGGAATACGGTATTGAATCGATTGGATTCATGTCTCCGACACACATTGCATCGGTTTCAGTAAGAACAAATGCAAATGGTGTTATAAATTACTTGGCCAGCACCATGAAGGCAATGAAAACTAAGAAATTCATTCTAGCACCGTATTTTCAGGAGTAAGACAATTGATATTCTCTAATTTGTAACCTAATTTGAATGATATGATATTTAAAGTTGTATTTACACGTTCATAATACGTAGGAATAACTGGATGTTGCTAGTTATTTCTCCTGAGAAGAATACAGTGTACTTCTTAGATTCAGTTGTTGCATCTAAGCGTGACTTGGATATCAAGCCGATATTGAATACGTAAGTTTGGAAACTTTTCATGAAATAATTGTGGAGGTTTGGTGAAATTGATTGTGGAGTTGTGGTGAAATTGATTGTGGAGTTGTGATTGTTGAGAAGTTGATAGTTTTGAATAGCAGGGTCCCCCTACAGGTTGGATAATTTCAATTTATAGGGGAGACTCTGTCCAATTTTCCGTAGGAATTTTGAGTTATATTATTTTTTTGTAGCTTGTTGATATAATTTATTGAAATTTTAGGGCTTTCAAAACGTATTGGACAGTTGGAGGCATGAGGACAAAATCCAATACAACGTGGAAAAACGTAAAAGTATGAAAACACGGATTTAAACTTTATTAAAAATCTTTGAATTATTTCTATATTTTATTTAGTTTGATTACTAATATTGTTAGTTTTCAATGTGAATATTTCAATGTCCTCAACAACCTGGAGGGTCTGAGTGTGGCTACTACGTTATGAGAAATAAGTATGAGATTGTCACAGAACACTTTCAACTTACTTCGTTAGAAAATGTATAAGTCATTGAAAATGAGAATTTTAATAATGACATTATATTTTATGAAAAAATAACTAATAATTCATTTTCATTGTTTGTAGGCATTTAAAGAATATTATTCAACAGAGGAAGTAATCGAGATTCAAAACTTCTGGGCAAAATACTTCGTTCATAGGTTTGTGTAAATCAAAGCGTAATCAAACTTGCATTTACATATATATTTAATTTGTATCTTAAATTAACAATTTTGTAAGTATAATTGTTGTTAATTTCATTTTATTACGTATATGCTGATTATATATATATATATATTTGGTGATGCGCATGTTCAGGTTACCGCAGGCCACGTCCTGATCACTGCAGGCCACGACCAGTAGTGGCCTGGGTCACTGCAAGCCACGGCCTGCAATGGCATGGTCATTGCAGGTCATAAAAAAAAAAGTAAAAGTTTTGGGCGTCGGTTCTAAATTAGAACCGACGCCTAAAGTCAAAAAATAAAAAATAAAAAAAAAACTTTGTGCGTCGGTTTTGATAAAACTGACGCCCAAAACATACTTTGGGCGTCGGTTTTATATTAAAATCGACGCCCAAAGTGAATTTTTTTTTTTGACTCTATGCGTCGGTTCTAAATGAGAACTGACGTCCAAAACTGACTTTCGGCGTCTGTGTCATATGCATCGCCGCTACAACCGACGCGTATTCCGTTTTCCAACCGGCGCGTATTCCTGTTTCTGTACTAGTGAGGGTAGAATCATTAGTTGGCACATAACGTTCAGAAGAAATTCCAATTAAAGTTATTTTATTGAAAGAAAAAATTTAAGGTATTTTTATTTACTACTAGGTGGGGAATGTGCGATGCACAGAAGTATATTTCCATTTTCAAAACTTCCTTCAGGTTCAATTTATTTAAGTAGTGGATTTCGAGTACGAGTGTTACAAGTGTTGTTGCATGACTCAGCTACACAAGTTCTTAAGATTTGATAAAGCAAATATGATGTTGAAGGAAATGATGCTTTCAATGGGAGGATTTTCCATTCGGTTGTCAAGGAACAAAAATTATTGACCAAATCTTCCAAAGTTTTGGATAGATTGCTTTTATTATATTATATTTTTCTAGGTAGCTTGCTCAATTTTTAATATTCTTTGAATTTGAAGGACTGGAATCCAGGAAAAAACACTTTCTTCACTAATGATGCAGCAGAATCAGGTTGCACTAGAAAAAAATCATTATAATGGAGAATTCTAGAACAAAAATGAAAGGAATAAACTTTAACTAAAAGGCTTCAAACATTAAATTAAATAATCTATATATATTAGGATCCGTAATCAACTACAGATTTGCATTACAAGATAAAAAGAGCAGGAGAGAAAATTAAATGGCAAATAAAAAAAAACAGATAATAGAAACAACTTAAAATATCCGTGACAATATTCAACCATTGGAAAACTCCAGACCACAATTGAGCAATCATTATAATTTCAACCTCGTCTGGAAATAAACTTCAAGTTTCTGCTGTTTTTGGCATTAGTAGTAACTCAATACTTTAACAAGTAAAAATATACTAAAAGTTAGACATTACAATGCATAGGTTTAACATTCAATGATTTGACAATCTTTCAATCACTTGTGATCTATTAAAAAATAATCAGGAAACTTAAATTCATTGAGAGTTAAAAAAAAAATTTAGTCATTCAAATGCAATCCACAACATGAAATTAAAAATTGGAATAGATGAAATAGGAGACTTGTCTACTGGGGTAGAAGCTAAGCAATTGAATCCCTACCTCGATTTGTTTCTTCATTCTGATTAACAGAATCGATAATCGATCAAAGAATCACAATTGACAAAAAAACATAACCCATGATCTAATCAGAGAGATCCAACCTGCATACATCAATTTAGCCCAAGCACTTTCTATTCCACATTTAGCCTTGTATTTGAATTCAGGCACCTTATGTCCACAACTTCCAGAACTAAAACATGCAACTTGGACACCTTCACGCTTTATGTATTTTTTTGCTTCAATTTCCCTAGCATAATGAACATACTCAAACCACTTATGCATAAACTTGGCAAACTGAAAACTTTACAAATGTATACCAAATTCATATACTCTAAAATTATTAAACTTAATAGCAGATGCTTTTAAAAAAATTTAAAAAATGCATTTAGATTTCAAATAATAAATCAATATCCACACAACTCTTTACTTCTCAGAAAGGCAGCTCAATATAGCACTGAAAACCCTGAAAATGATTCTGAAAAATGAAAACCACAATAAGGTAATGATATATATAGTAAACACCAAATATTTCGATAAGCAATGAATTTAAACAGTTTTCTCTAAAACATCTTTTCGTGTCCAAGAGCACAAAATAATGTAAGAATTACTTATAACAAGTTTCATTCTTTCTACCTCATAAATTTATCTTATGAATTCTCTATCAACTTCTGCATTGAATTTCATTTCCACCTAGCATGGCAATCTCTAACATTTCCATACGCACAATTCAAGTGTTATACAATCATCATGTGCAAATATTGTGAACATGAAGACGAACAACACAGATGTACACATATATTGATCTTGTGAATTATATGGACAGTAACATGATTTAACTAACTAAAAGTACAATTTTCTATCACTAATAATACTTAATGATTAGTAGATAGGGCATGCAGTAATTCCAATACAGATGAATAGAAACTTGCACAAGTTACCAAGAAATGAGCTTCTTTGTTTTGCATATGGCTGTAGAGGTTCTAGAGCATCACCTTGCCCCCATATCTCCCTAAATCCAGCACCCTTCAGAGATAATCAAACATATTATTCATGCACTGACAAGCTAATCTTAGATTCCTTAGTCAAAGGACGTATAATAAAACTACATTCAAACTATATTTCTTGTTTCTTGGTCTTTCCTCTCTATTTTCTGTTGATCTTAGGGCCAAAAATTCAATGTGGAAAAACTTATACAAACAGAAAATACAAATATCTTATCTTAATATGCATAAAGTATGAATAAACCCATATCGAGAACCTCAACCAAAGAAAATGAGCAATCACAAAGAAAATAAGTAGGAAGAATACATGGTATGACTAAAACCTGAAGCCATGGAAAAAATGGTGAAATCAGAAGGAAGAAAATGAACAAAAATAAACAAAGAACCAGATATCAACTATTTATCACTGTTACAAAACAAATAACATAAACATATCAATCCATATAGCAAAAAATAGAGGCATATTTACCGATTTTGGGCTCATTTTTTCAGTTTGTTTTCCTATCACATCACAGAAGAGAAAACGGTGAACATTAAAAGAGTGGAACGAAATGAGATGAGCAATATTTTTCACCATAAGTAAAATTCCTAACTCTTTTTCTCTTTTGTGGAAGAAGTCGTAGCTGCAGATTCGAACAGGAAGAAGCACATTCTCTGAAGATTGAAGGGAAATGGGAAAGCTAAAGAAAGAAACTCCTTTTTGGATATGTAACTATGGGTAATAATCTAACTAGTAATATAATTAGTATGGGTGATATTATTTTGAAATTTGATAATGCCTACTTGCTAAATTTGAAAAATGTCATATATGTGCTGAAATGAAAAGGAACTTGCTATCTGTTGGCATGCTTGATAATGATGGTTTCTCACAGTCTGTAAATGGAGGTGTTATGAAAATTGTCAAGGGTCACTTATTATTTTAAGGGTGTAAAAAGAAATGGTATCTTTGTTGTAAATGTTGCTGTTGCGACTGCTCAACCCGCTACTTGCAATTTTGTATGTGTTACTGATGATACTTTAAAGTGACTTAAGAGATTAGCCCATATCAGTTCTAAAGGCCTTAAACTTTTAAACAAAAAAGGTGTTTTTGGAAAAGACTCATTGTTTGATATACCTTTTTATGAAACTTGTACTTCGGGAAAACATTATAAGTTATATTTTAACATAGGTACTCATAGGTCCAAGAATGTGTTAGATTATATACATTATGACCTATGGGGACCTGCACCTTGATAAGTATATTTTATATACTTATTTCTATCTAAAAAATAGGATTTTATTTGTTTGTTCAACAATAGTTGCTATTTATTTAGCTGTTATTTGTTTATATTTCAATGAGAATTTTAAGAAAATCACTAAGGTTATTAAAATCTCATGCGTTCATGAAACTTTACTTTCATAATTTAAATATTGAAAATCATATATTTCATAACTTTCAATAAGCGATATGCAATAATCAAGATAGATTCTCACATAATCAATACACCAACAAGATTATTAAATATGGTAGTTAATAACTAAATCCAATTTCAATGATATGTTATAGTATAACAATTTAGTATTCTATATTGCAAATTTTACATGCATTCCATGCATAGAATATATTATATAAATTTATAATACATGACAACTTACTTACATTTGTCATTGTACTCCATAATTTTCTTTCTCCGCTGCTTGTATCCATCCCCTCGCAATTTTTTAAAAGTCTCTTTTAGGACTTAATCATATTACCCCCACATTTGAGGTATAACAAAATTAATTTCAATATTCTTTTTTGCAAAAAGAATGAATTTACAATACATTTTGTCAAATGTATTTTAGTGATTACACTTAATCACTTCTTCAATTTACAACAATCACTAGTACAAAAAATCCAAAAAAAAAAAAAAACAAATTAGCGTCGACGCCTGTAAAAAATGCGGTGGCAAATTTGTAAATAAATTTTTACCAAAGGCGTCGGTTGTCTTCTGACAACCGACGCCAATTGAATTGCCCAAGTATGGGCGTTGGTTCTTACATAAGAACCGACGCCTATGCTTCAGTTATAGGCGCCGGTTCTTTGAAGGAACCGACGCTTTTTGATAAAAGGCGTCGGTTCTTATGTAAGAACCGACGCCCATACTTCGCGTTATATTCCACGCTTCAATCAATTTTTCAGACACTCTCTTTCCCCAAATCGGCTGCTCACCCTAGCTCTATTCTCACGTCGTCGCGCGCCACCATCCGGCGAACTCACCAACACACCACAAATCTGACCGGCAACCACCTTCATAGCACATCCAAACTCGACCGCCACAGCTCCTGCGCGCCACCAGCACCAGTGCGCCACCCAGCCCAGCGCGCCACCAACACCATCCCCACCGTACCCAGCTAGCCACCACCACCCACCCCACAAGGTCCACCACTTCAGATTTTAAATTATTTGTATGTTTTGCGAATTTGGCAAAGTAAACTTTCCAATAACTTCAGATTTACTCTTTCATTTACTTCTTTGAACAGGGCCGGTGGGTTTACAGTAACCTCCTTATAGACAAATTCATTACTCTCAAAGTCAAAAGTCTCACAACCACTCTATAGGTACAATGAAATTTTTTTAGTCGTTGAAGTTAGATTCTTTATTTGATGTCCTCGATGTCGAACTTTTCTTTTTCTTTTTATAGCTTATTATAGTAAGCTGATTATCTAATGAGTTTGATGTCACTCTTGTTTACTTGTTTCAATGGCATCTGAATATATAACTTGTTATCTTTCTTGCTTTTTTGGATACTTGAGTTTAATATTGTGATTATATATTTATGCTTCTTCTATATTTATAATCTATAACTGTATAAACAATGTTTTGAGGCTAATTAATTATTAGATAAATGTTTTAGGGGTCATTGAATTGCAAGATGAATATTTTAGGGCTCATTAAATTATAAGCTTAGCCAGGGAAGTATAAAAATTTCCCATGTTAATGACTTTATGTATTGCAGGAGTATGCTGATATGCTGAAGATCAAGATGCATTTTTTAAAGATGATGCCGAAGCCCATGCTAAACTCAGCAACCTTGGAGCAAAACTTGAGTCTCCTGAGTTTTTTCTTTCATTACTCAACTTATAATGGGTCTCATTTGCTGTATTATTTTGAGCCTAATTATAGGTTGCAGGATTTATCGAATTTGGATACGCTCATTAAGCTGATAATACATCTTTCCTCAAAACTACCTTTTCACAAATATTTCAAAATTATTTCTATATTTGCTCAAACATTCATTTACCTATCTATGTTTTCTCCCCATTAAATTTTCAAATCTAACTACTTTAATTTAGTTCCCCCTGATTTAAAATATTTTTCTCCGATCCATATATTTTGGTCACCTTGACTATAGAGTATATGAAGGTTTTCTCATTATCTATGTTGTGTTTCACCTATCATTTGGAAAATTACATCAAACTAATGTCTTGTTTATTTTTCTGGACAGGATTTCTCATTAGATGACGGTTCCCACGATCTCAACCAGAAAAGTTTGTGGCAGCCAAATATTCAAAAGGAAAGTCTATAATTGTTAGTTGCTTATACACTGCCGAATATGAAATGAGCTAAATTGCATATTTTTTGTCCCAGTAAAAGTTCTAAATAAAAGATCACATTAATGCACTTCTTTATTTTATTTCATGTTTCACTATAATGGAGATTTTATTTATTTATTTTTTGTGCTGTTTTAGGGAAAACAACATTTGTAAAGAGGTGTCTCACTGGTGAATTTGAGAAGAAATGTGAGTGTAAGCCTGCTTGATAAGTTATGCTTCAATGTGATATTTTCTCAGCCTCCTTTTTCTTTTCTTAATTAACTATTTTTATATGGGTATAGCAACCATTGGTGTGGAAGTTCATCCCTTGGATTTCTTCACAAACTATGGAAAGATCGGGTTTTATTGTTGGGACACAGCTGGTCAGGTGAAATTTGGTGGCCTCAAGGATGGATATTAGTAAGTAACATTTACTAAGATGTGACAAAACTGTTAAATGTTATTTTCAATTAGGTTAGGAACTTTGCATTCTCTTTCATATTTTCTAAGGATGAGCTAAGTTATTGGTTTTCTTCCTCAATGTTTACACATTTTATACTGAACGTTATCGAATCTAGTTTTACGTGATTGCATTGGCAGGTTTTATTGCATATTAATCCATCTAATTTTTATATATTTTCATGTTATATGCGAGTCGATTTGAAATGTTCAGCTGCTTCTGTTTTATATAATTTTTTGATGTGTACATGATTGTTATAGTTTATATAGGTATATAAGGGAAATATAAATAAATGAAAAAAAAAATTAGTAAAAGGCGTCGGCGTTTATTCAAAAATCGACGCTTTATCTCAACTAAAGGTGTCGGTTGTTATTAACAACCGACGCCTTTAATGAACTTAAGGCGTTGGTTTACAACCGACGCCTTAAGTATGCACTTTTAGCGTCGCTACTAAAGGCGTCTCCTGTACAACCGACGCCTTTTCTGCTTTACAACCGACGCCTTTGACTCTTAATGTACTAGTGAATATTTTCAAATACATAAAGTGACTCAATCACTTTATTAATTCATACTTCTATCTTTTAGAAGTATAGATAATTTTGTTTATGTGATACAACTTAATCACTTGTTTGCATTTTAATATCCTTTAAACTTGTCAAAGTTTCTGCTAGGATATTTGATCACAATCACAATATAATTTCACTAATTTCGGAAATTATAATTTGAATCTTTTGCCAAAATGTCACTCCACATTTTAGGCTAAATTCAACTTTTATGTATAATATTTCAACTCAATTTGAAAGAAACAATTTGTAATAAAACCTCAATTGTTTTATTGATATTTGCAAAAGATTATTATCTCCACTATGAGCACAATATAATTTTTTTTTGTAACGCGCCTTATCCCCACATATTTGGAATAAGCACAAGTTTCATAATTCTTTCACTCAATGAAAGACTAATATGAGCAAATTTGTTTTACAAAACAAATATCAATGTTAATCAATGATCGTGATAAAATCATATTTGTGATCTCATCCAGTGACGGATCTAGGACAAAAGTCCAGCTAGAGCGGCCGGCGATTGACCGTGGACCGTTGACGGATAATGACGCAATAACTAAATTTTTTATTTAATATTTAATTAAATAATATTAAAAACTAATCAATAAGTATATTATCCTAACATCATCTCCAATGTTAGGATCATACGAATCGATTGGGGTCTTTTCCTGGATTTGACACAAGATCATTTATGTTGAATGCAGTGTGAAATTTTGTTTTGTTATCAAAGTCTTATAACTCTTGTGGTATACTAGAAGAAGTTGCGAGACCACTAGAATTAGAATTACTAGGTTGAGAATTCCATTTAGGTTGAAAAAATGTTCCATTATCTATAAATCAACGATCACAATTCACAAATCAAATCAAAGACTCAACAAATCTGAGATCTCAATAAACATAATCACAATTTAGAAGTCAAATATTCACCAAAATCCAAATCACAAATCACTATATAATTCATTTCACATAAGGGGAATACGGGCTCACCAGTGATGAGTGAATACATTTCAAAAACCTAACATTTACGCAAAATTTCCAAATAACATTTCAAATTCAAAAATAAAATAAGGTCAGCCTCACATACCTGAGATTCAAACGATGAGAAATTGAGTGGACACTGGACTATTTACTCCTTAGGGCTTAGAAGTTAGAAATTGATAATCTAAAAAAAATTGAGAAATCAAGATTCAGATTAAAAGTTAGAAATTACAAAATATATAAAATTACAATTTACAAAACCAAAAAATAAGAATTTACCGTGTTCACATTTCCCGTTCAGACCTCTTTTTCACAAACATTTTCACATTGCTATTAAATGGAAATCTCTTCTTTCCCATTATTCCCAGACTACTCGTCAAACTTCTGTTCTTTAATTCAAGACCCAGACCCCAATATTATATCAATTTTACAACTTAGCATTATCGAGCTGGACTGCTGGAGGAGTGTCTCCTGCGTTGATGGTCGAAGTGCTGGAGTGGTGGAGCAGCGCCTGGAAGAAATACTACCTGTTGGAGTGACGGAGGAGTCACGGAGTGGAGAGGCTGGATTTAGAGGCGTGGAGCTACGATTGTGGAAGGATTGAGCTTGAGAGTCAGAATCGGGAAGGGATTTAGGAATTTGGGCGAAAAAAAAATGGGATCTCCTTCTTTGCACTGCCGGCGACAGTGGTGGTCCACCGGCGGCGAGGTAGCGCGGCCGCGCTACCTCGCCTAATGGTGGCTCCGCCACTGATCTCATCATCCAATTGTGTAAATATTTATCACTTTTCACATGACCATTGTAATAATCACAATAAGTATGGACAAATCCAATTTTATGTATTCTCAATGTAAATTCACAAATTTTTCAATAATTGTTATGCATCTCTATGCATTCATAAAAAATACTTCATATAAGTGTTTTATTTTCAGAAGAGATAAACAATATGATAAATTTCAATATTCATCAATGATCTTCTTGATTTTAGTTTGATCTCACCCCCATAATTCCTTAATTAGGAAAACAACATTGCTCTAACAAGCAATATATGGCATCTCCATAATTCATTGTAGAGCCATTTCACATTTCTTAATACAAAAATAAGTATCAAGATTTTCACTACCACATTTAAGCCAACAATGAGCATTTTTAATACAAGTTGTAGTCTCCAATTTACCATTGAAAATGGTCACTTTATTAATACTAATAACATTATTAGCAAACATGTCATGAGATAATTGAAGTAAACTATCATATTTACTTTCTCCACAATATTTGATTAAATATTGTTAAAGCAACTTGTGCAAATACTCATACTTGCATGCCTCAATATTTTAGGAACTCTATTTTCCATAAAATAAAATGGTATCACAAATAAGCATAATTTTATTCACCAATTTATAAATTTCTCATGTCATTTTCAAAAGTCCAGTTGATTCAGACATCAATCAATGTAATTGCATAATGTAAAAGAGAAATACACTTCTCATAAATGAATCAAATGGAAACAATATTATCGAAAGAGCATATACTTTCAAATTTCAACTATCATGAAAAATTTCTTTATAATGAATAATCACAGATAAAATATCATATCTCAATTATTCAAAAACACATATTTTCCATCATGATAAGAGAACATAAAATAATATAATATTCTTCCTTATCAAAGTCCATTTAAAATACAACTTCTATGTATTATTTGAACTTTGAAGTATAAAATAATATCCAAAATTGAACTAATACACAGAATGTCAATATATGAAAGATTCAATTTTATCAATTGGCACCGGTTTACTTTGGCGTGAAACAATTTTCAAATCTCAATTGACAAACCAATTTCAATCTCGAAAATGAGAAATCCCTCTACATTGTAAAGAAATTATGCAAATCTAAGTCATGCATAAAAGGCTTCAATGGTTTCTGGATGAAAATTAATGATTACTCAAATGTATGATTCAAAAAATTTCAAACAAATTTCCTACTTGATGAAAAAGGGCACCTTTGGAACTCATGCCTTTACAAATTTAAAATAGTATGCAGTTAGCATTTCAAAAGATGCATTGTTCCAAAGTAACACACTTTCAAAAATATAACTAATTAATGAAAAGACATATATAATTTCTTTTCATTTTCACACATAATTTTCTCCAATCAGCGAATTATCATAGATGAAAGAAATTAAATTAGAAAACTTATCTTTCATAATCCGGATGAAGAATGTTGATTATCTTCACAATAAATCTTGATTATCGTCATGGTTGTGTCTCTCTCCAAATAATTTGGTCTCCATCGAGAAAATGTACTTTTAGATTGTTATGCAATATGAACTTACCTCGAGAGGTTGGAGACGAAATCATCGAATGCCATTTGAAGAATCACAAGTCAAAACACATGGAAACATCCACTTGAAATCATGATATGAATGGAATCACGCCGAATTAAGGAATCAAACGAGAGGCTTGAACACGTGATTACACATTATCCTAAAAGTACATTTGCTCCCTCTCGTTCGAGATGCTTAAAGGATTAGATAGAAAATGCTTTAGCGGATTAATCAAGCCTTCAAACCATGTATTTATTAAGCACTAATAATCCATGGAAAAGGAACAAAAAATAATTGAAAAATGAGTATTGATTTTAGTGGAAAATGGTTTCTATATTTTATGGATGTTCTCACTCATATTTCATATATTGAATTGATCAATATAACATCCTTTATATAGAGATTAATCCACATTTTATGAAAGTACACACCTTTTAGACAAAAGGGCACATTTTGGTGCAAAAAACCAACTTAGGCACCAAAAGGTGCCTTTCGGAACCACCACGAAATCGCGCGGTACAAGGCTCACGCGATCGCGTGATGCCTCTTTATTTTGAACAGATTCAAATCCGTTCAACCACGTGATCGCTGGACCATGAACCACGCGATCGCGTGGTTCATATTTTGGCCTCTTATGTTCCTGTTTTTCTCATTCTTTTGTCTTCCTTATCAATACCTCTTTGTATTTATTTAATTGTGTACTTCATCTTATCATCTTTAAATATTTGAACAACCATTTGGAAACACAATTTTTCAACACATATTACATAATAAAAAAACATAAGAAATACATAAAATAATAATATTTTATTACAATAATTATTAAATTTTTAAAAACAATGCCCCTATTTGGTAGGGAATAAAATTAGGGTTTTAGTAATAAAAGTTGATGAAATGTGTGGTTGAAAGTTGTATGAACTGTGACCTACGAAATGTGTGGTTAAAATTAATTGTTAACCTTGAGTTGGACTTTAATAAAAAGTTTTAGATTATCAAACATGAGAAATATAACTAATTCAAATTATTAAAAACTTATTTCGACAATAAATGCTAATTTATATATTTTAATAATAAAACGTCAATTTATATATTTAAATAATAAATGATTGTAGGTTTCAATAATTTTTATGAGTTATTGTTAACTTCATTGAAAATGCAAATTTACAAGATTTCTGCATTTTCCTTTTATATTTAATTTTTTTTTTCAACTTTCATTCAAAAATATTATAAATGTTTGTTTACTCTCAACCAAGCAAATAATTATAAATATTTAATCACTAAAATTATACTTTTATTTACAAAATCAAGAAGTTAAAATAATAATTATGAAAATTCTTCAATTATCATGATATAAAAATCGGACAACGTGAGAGATCAAGAAATTATATCGAAAACCTTATAAAATATAATCTTTACACAATTATTAAAATATCAGCATCCATTCGATATCTTTGTCTATAAATTTATGTTCAGAAAACACATTTCTCATTCACTTTTTAATTATACACATTTTTTGAAACAATTTTTCAACCACGTATAGCCAACTTATCAAAGTTTCAACATTAATAGTAATACCAAGCCTAGATGTTTCAAGAAGTTGGGAAATCAGACAAATTGATTTGAATAATGCCTTCCTAAATGGGAACCTAGAAGAAGAAGTGTTCATCAGTCAACGGAAGGTTTTATAGACAGCAACAAACCAGATTTTGTGTACAAACTGAACAAGGCACTCTAGGACTAAAACAAGCCCCAAAAGCTTGGTTTGACGGGTAGATGAGAACCTTATTGGATTGGAACTTTGATCAATCAAGAGCAGACAATTCCTTGTTCTACTTCATGAACAAAACCCAGGTTGTCTTTGCACTAATTTATGTAGACGATATTTTGGTTACAGGAAATGACAGCAAACATGTACAAAGGTTCATAGATATGCTAAACTCAAACTTTGCTTTGAAGGACATGGGCCTACTGCATCAGTTTCTTGGGATAGAAGTTCGTAGGCATAACTCTGAACCATTTCTCACACATGTAAAGTACATTGTTAATTTTCTATAGAAATTCAAGTACCAGAACTTAAAAGTCTTCTCTCACGCCCATGGCCACAAGAAATTACTCTCAAAGCATGATGGTGAACCTATGAAGATCCTACATTGTACAGGAGGCTTGCAACACCTCACTCACACTAGACCCGACATTACCTATGCTTTCAACAAGATAAGCCAATTCCTTGTATCACCCATAGATGCTCACTGGATAGCCTTGAAGAAAATTTTCAAATATCTAGAGGGGACTTTTAATCACGGCTTGTTGATTAAAAGAAGTGAGAACGTATCTATCAATAGATTTGCAGATGCAGACTAGGCGTCTTGCCCATATGACAAGAGATCAACAAAAGGATATTGTGTGTACTTAGGGGACAACTTAGTGTCCTGGCCATCCAAGAAACAACACGTGATTGCTAAATCAAACACTGAATTAGAGTACAGAGCACTGACACAAGCCACATCTGAGATAGTGTGGTTACAGTCACTTCTTGAGAAATTGAAAATGAAACAAAATTTCAAACCAGTGTTATGGTGTGACAATCTAGGAGCAAGTGCATTAGCATCAAATCCGGTGCACCATGCTAGAACTAAACACATTAAGCTGGATATACATTTCATTAGAGATAGAATCTTAAACAAACAAGTAGAAGGTATGTTCCCTTAGTTGATCAAACGACTGAACTACTCACTAAGCCTCTCTCAAACTCTAGGTTCATCTACTTAAAAGACAAGCTTGGAGTGATTATAATGCCCTCCAGCTTGAGGGAGGGTGTAAAGAATACAATTACTTAGCCACTCAACCATGACAAACGAAAAACTTCCTCAACTCAGCAATTTGTGAGCTGTGGAGATTCTTTTGTACTAGCCTCCTAGATTTTAGGATATTGTTTATCTTGTATTTACACGCGTCCATTTGTTAGAGGTTACTGCTTCTTTTGTACCAGCCTCCTAGATTTTAGGATATTGTTTATCTTGTATTTTCATGTGTCCATTTGTTAGAGGTTACGCATGTATATAGTTCGTTAGAATTTGGTCCTTTGAGCTCTATATATCATGAGCTCATTCTCGTATATTGAATCAATTCGGAATTTATAAAATATTTACTCCGACAAATATATACATCAAGAAATAAGGTTGGACATTTTCTATGAAAATCTTGGGTGTCAAATATGAAAAGATAGAAAATATTTTCATCGATAAGAAATTTTCTATACAGAATTCTCTCGATTAAATACAACTGCCTATTGATTTTAACAAATTTCACGCATAGAAGCTTGACCCTACAAATTCACAAAATTAATAATATAGCGACAATTAAAGAAACTAACATATTTTCACAAGTATTTTCTCAACAATAAAAATAAAATTTTGATTTATAGCTTCAAAAATTCAAATGCTATGATAATTCAAAGTGAAGCAAAATATAAAATACATTTGATAACACATACTCCTTTCGTCCCATTTATATAGGCTGTATTTCTTTTTTCTCTTATCCCAATTATATATGCCTATTTTTTATTGAAAAATATTTATTTTGTTTGTTTACTAATGTACCCCTATTTATTAATTCTAATAATAATAGTTTTGATACTTTCGTCCCATTTATATAGACATGTTTAAATTTTCACACAGATTAAGAAAACATATTTAATGTTATTGAAAAAGTAATTTTTGTAAAGAAAATTCTCAAATTACCCCAATTTAAATATATGGTTGAAAAGTTTGGAATTGTGATTAAAATTAATATTGACAAATGGATGGAACAAACGCATGATTTTGATCTTTAACTTTCCCAATTATTTACATGGAAAAGTGAGAATTTCATAGAAAACAATGACTATCAAACAACAATAACTAGAAAAAGTACAATTTCCATAGAAAATAAAGTCAATCAAACACCAAAAGTTTTCTTTCCATCCAAATTCTACAATCACTATCAAACGGACCCTAACATATTTTCATGTATTTTATCAACAATAAAAATGAGATTTTATTTAAACTGCCACTTAGAAAAGAAAATTATTGCTTATAATTTAATTTTTTAATTTACAGCTTCAAAAATTCAAATACTATGATAATTCAAAGTGAAGCAAAAGATAAAATACATTTGATACACTGATATATTTAAGCAAAGACAGGAAAAAGGAATTGCAGAGAATTATTTATCACACAAATTCATCAAAGACGAGCTGTGTTTACAGTACCAACAATGCTACTCTTACTAACAACTTCTTACTAACATCTTATTAACAGACGAAATATCAGGATATATCGCGAGAAATTGTAAGATAACGATATATTGCATAAATAATAATAAAAAAATTGAATCAGATCTGGTCGGGCATATGCTGAAACATCTCATCTCATCACTTCGCTTGACCTCACCCATTTTCTCCAACCATTGTCCGTCATTAGGAGCTGGATTTTCCGTCATCCATTTTCAACATCACTCCGGCGACAGTTTCCGACATCACTTCGACCTGATTTAGCCATCACTTCTGATTTCCCCATACATTTCCTCATCACTATGGTTTCTGATTTCCGCCATATGTGATTTTAGTTTCCGACCTCATTTAGTCGATTTCCGTAATACTCACCCCATTCCGGTGGCAATTAGGCAGCTTGGGAGAGCTGGAACTTGGTTCGGGCTTTGCTAGTACTTTGGACTTGGTTTAGCCATATTGATATCATTTGAATAGGAAAGCTTTTTGATTCCACAATTTCTATATACTCACTTCAGGTCCCATTCACCATTGTTGATCTACAATAAGTCAAAGTTGAAGCTGCTAAAATGGAGTTCAATGAAGGTACTACAACATTTAAGCATTTTCTCAATCTAATTCGTGTAACATGCAGTATATTAGCTTTGGTGGTATTGTGTATTTTTTTTGAATGTCATGTTGAGTTGGGATAATTATAATTTTTTTTAAGGATTTTCGAGCATGTGTTATGATGATGAGGAATTGAGTGTTAATACAACACTAGCGAGTGATGACACATTGGATAACATTGATTTTATAGGAGATGGGTTAACTGGGGTCGATGAAGAGCACCCAGAAGTAGAATGTGATGAGATTGTACCAACCGTTGGAATGATGTTTAGCGATGACATTGAATTGCTTGAATTTTACAAACGTTATACTTACCATGTTGGATTTCCAGTGAGGAAAATAAGTTTGAGGAAGGGTGCGGACGGATTGGTAAGATATACCACATTTACATGTGGACGAGAAGGCCAAAAAGATACCACAACAAGCAGTTCTTTGAAGCCTCAACCATCAATTCGTAATGGGTGTCAAGCTAGACTGACTGCTATGATGAATGTATCAGGTAGGTGGGTAGTGACGAAAGTGATTTTGGAGCATAATCATCAAACAAGTCCTTCAAAATTCAGGTTATATCGATACAATCGACATTTCAGTGAGCATGTTAAGCGAAGGCTTGAAGTGAATGATATAGTTGAAATTCCGATGCACAAAAGTTATAACCAGCGGTAGTTGTAGCGGGTGGCTATGACCAAATGACATTCATCGAGAAAGATTGCAGAAATTCCATTGAGAAGGTTAGGCGACTAAGGCTTGGTGAGGGGGATGCGATTGCTATTTAGTTGTACTTTTCAAAAATGTAGGCAAATTGTCCAGGGTTTTATTTCAGTTTGGATTTGGATGATGAGTGTAGACTGAGAAATGTTTTTTGGTGTGACAATAGTTGCATAGAAGCATATAAGGAATTTTGGGTGTGGTGACCTTCGATACCACTTATTTGACCAATAATTATGATATGTGTTCAGTATTTATTTATTTTGTTAAAGTCTCCAAAAAGTGTGCCTAAATGTGTGCTTTAGTGTTGCAAATACGTGTTTACGTGTGTTTTGTGTGAATCAATGTTAGGAATCAAGTAAACATGAAAAGAGTCGAGTTCGGGCCAAGTGGACATGAAGATAGCACTCAAGGAAGTTGCAGATGTACCCATGCAGCCGCATGGGTCATTTTATATAAGAAAAGGGAGAGAAAGAAAAGTTGCAGCAAGTGACATGCGGCCTATGTCCATCGTATGCGGCCGCATGCATGGATGCGCGAAAATTTTGTTTTAACCTACTCCAATTAGAAGTCTATTTTGGAAGATTTTCGTGGACAATTTCAGTTGGCCTTATTGAGACTTTTTGGGAGATATAAAAGGGAGAAAGAAACCAAGAACTAGGGTAGACAAATTTTTTGAAAAAGGGCTTGGGAAAGATGCAAGAGATAGAAGCAAGAAAGTGGAGATTTTTGAAGAATTTATCAAGAGTTGGAGATTGGATTCAAGGGACCAAGTGAAGATTCTTGGTGCAAGAATTCTCATCCTTAAGATTCAACTTCGTACTCATTTATGTTTTTTTCATTTATTTCGACTTCATCTATGAATGGTATGAATAGCTAATTCCTTCTTTTGGGACACATTGTAGCGCAGAACTGAATTTCACATTTATTTTCAAGTTTGATGCCAACACGTGGCGCATAAAATATATTGCAAAAATATTCTTATTTTTCTTTTTATGAGTCAAATGACGTAAACGACGTCACTTGATTGAGATTTCAAAATCACTTTACTTTAAAAGAAAATCCAATAATTTAAAAAGTAACGATAAAAGATTTAATACTGAATTTAAAATATTTTTGATAAATATTAACAATAATAACATAACGAGTTTGACAGTTCAAATACAAGATCTTAGTGAATTCACAGCTCACATGTCTTCACCTAGCCCAGCGCTATCTATCTCACCGTCTGAAGATTCGCACCAACCCCTTTCTCATTTCTTATTATGACCTAAAATATTAGATATGTAATGGAATGAGCAAATACTTGTCCAGTGAGTGAAGTATGGTGCTCATGTGCTATTGCACTTAGACAAGCCAACTTCACATTTTCAAGATTCATGCAAGATTTACTTATTAAATCAATCAAGTCTGTATTCATATCTCTTAGTCATGCATTTATTCAAGATCAGACCCAAGTCAAGTTCAAGTTTAGTTATTTTAAATTAGATGTATTTCAAGTTATATCCAGTTCAGTCAAGTCAATTTCATATATTCAAATCAAGTAAAATTCACATATTTTAGTCAAGTCAAACTTCATATATTTAAGATCAACGTAAAAACATGTCTTACATATTTAAACCTATAAATTCTTATACTCAAGTCATTTATTCAAGACAAGTCGAGGCAAGACACATATTCAAGTCGGGTCAAGATAATATATTCGAGTTCATATGCATTTGCATATTAATCAAATCGAGTCAAGTTCATACATTCCAATCAATTCAAACTCATATATTCAAGACTTATGAAAATGTATGTATTTTCAAGAGATCGTGACTTTTAATGGGGTCCATATTACAAATCAACTATTATCCCGACCCAAGCAGGGAATGTAACTCCGAGTTTAAGCATGGAGTTTATTCCACGAGTTCTTTTACAAGCGTGGTTTCTATACTACAGGTTTCAAGCGGGGAGTCGAGGTCCCTCAAATTCATTAACAAGCGTAACCATATTGTGATCCAATTACTGGACTCCGTTGCATGTATGTCAAGACAAACAGGCTAGACTGACTGTAATACCTTTCTATGTGGTGCATAAAAAATCATGAAAATCCTTTTAATGTCATGTGTAATGAAAACATATCAAGAAGTATCATTTAAGTACAAGTCCAGTCAAGCCAAGTTAATTCAAGACAAGTTCAGGAGTTACTCATACACAAATTAATCTTACATATTCAAGATCAAGATAATATTCAAGTGAGACAATTTCACATATTTGAGAGTTGTATATAGACGAGTTAAGTCATGTCAGTAGATAGTTTTCTGATACAGAGGTTCATCATGAATGTGCAACTGCAAAGTATACAACTTATCTCTTTGAACGGATTTCTGGTTAGTAGATAGTTTTCTGATACATAGGTTCACCATGAAGCCGCAACTGCAGAGCATACGACTTTTCTACCTAATTCTTATTTCATATAATCCAATATAACTACTCCTTACGGATCTTTATATTTAAGTTAGGTCAAGTTAAGATCAAGTCAAGAGCAATCTTTAATTAGATAATAATAATATCACGACAAGATTAATGGCAGCATAACTAGTATATGAAATTATAACGAGATTATGTAATCAAGTAGAAAAATAAACATATTCCACCTCCCTCAGTTCAGAAGTGTCTAAAGCAAGATTTCCTGAATTCTACTTCGGGATGTATCGATCTTCCATGAGCATGTATCGATACATGTTCATCTTCAAGCTTCATCTATCGATACTTGTAGTCAATTTCAACACAGTCAAGTCTGATTTCTGGGATTTCTTACGAGTTTTACTATATTTGATCGGGCAAAATCTCATTAAGGTATCAAGATCATGTTATTGAATTAACATGTCTTAATCCTAATTTATTCAAACATAATTCAAATAAAAATTCTATGATTTATAGAGGAAAGAAGGAAGAAATGAACTATTATTTACCCATGGTTTTCTTCAATTTTTTGATCTATCTATTTCTTCCAATGGCAGCCTCTATTTATAGGTAAAGGGAGTTGCACCAATTGTGAATGAGATCTCGGCCATATATGATTTGTTCTAATTCAAGCAAGACGTGGAGATTCATTTACATGCAAAGCATCAAGTGTGAGGCAACTGTCACTATCGGGTTGGGAGTTGGGTGAGTCATCAAGCCTGTGATTGGTGATTATGCAAAGCTATAGGCAGCCGTGTCCACTTATAGCGCCACCTCATGCTTAAAAGTTTTTGGAAGAATTCAGTTTCGATCAGCCATGTTTGAGCTCGAATTTGAGGTATCAAACGGAGTCAAAATCTCGGTTTCTTGGTATCCTTTTAAAGTACTCACGGAGTACTTTAATGTGCAATTTGCAGCACAAGAAACGGATAATCGAGGAGAAAGTTATGACCTTCCGAAGTTGGTCACTAAAAACTGCTTTCGGGTTACCGTTTTTACCGTCTTAACTTTAAAAATTCACCGAAATCTATCCGTTGGTCAGAATGACAAACCGTTTTCATATTCTCAAAGTTCACTTCAAGAACTTGCCTATACATATATCACATTAATCAAATGAGATCGAGAGTGATCAAAAGAGTCTATGGAAGATAGACATAAAAATACGTTTTTCTCATAACTTTTATTATTTAATATTTTCCTTTTTTTCCATTAAATCCCATTTCTCTTTCTTTTCATTCCAAAATAATTACATAAATTATAAAACACTTTTATTACATCATAATGGATAATAAATAACGTCAAAATTTTTGGATCGTTACACACACAATGTAGCCTCATTGTGAATCTTAGTTTTATATTAGTTGATTCAAATTATTATAATTGACTTTCTTGTTAAATCTTTATTGTGAGTTTATGACTTCATCTTTTTAGCTAATTGGTGAGGGATACATTGATTTGTGTTGGATTTGAGAAATGAGAACATAAATTGGAATAGGCAATAAATGTCATTAATTTGGACAAGATATAGAGATATAATCTTGTACTTAATGTGATCATGTTAGGTTGAATTTCGAGGAGACCTATATAGGTTTCTTGGTGTAAATGCGTGTAACAGGGTTGATAACAAATTCATTTAGAGATAGGTGAATTGGTCCAATTAAATAGGATTAATTATTATCGAGAAATAGTAAACAAAGTTGAAACTTGAGTCGTTAACAAGAGTTAATTTTTGTTGAGTCAATAAATATGTGACTAAGAGGATCAATGATAGTGAAATTGTGAGTCCCAAATCCCAAATCATTTGAATCAAAACTCAAATTTATTCCTTCTTTAGCTTGCACTAGTTTAATTTAATACTCTATTTTTTTGTTTGTTCTTTCAAAACAAACAAAATATCGTTTTTTTTTAATAATGCCTAAAGTGTCAATTTTGGTACTTAAAACTATTTCTTGTGGGATCAATACTTTGATTCACGTTCACTTTACTACTTGTTCGACCTGTACACTTGCAGCTCACTTCATGAAATCAAAACCGAACAACTTTTTGCTCCATTGCCGGGGAACTGTTTTAATATCAATACTAATCACGTTTGAGCTTTAATTTGAAATTTGATTTCTAATTATTTTTCTTATTTTTCAGATTTGTATGCGAAGTAGAGGTGACGTTGATTTGGTTCAACTAGACCCAGAGATTGAACAAACTTTCAGGAAATGAGTCAGAGCACATAAGTTAAAAAGAGAAATGGCTAACAATGGGAATGAGCTACCAAGTGCTGAGGTGCCTCGACCTTTAAGGGCCTACATCATATCAGAGTAGGTGAGAATTTTACTTGTCTGGTTCCACCAGCAATCCCAACAAATAACTATGAAATCAAGCCTGGAATTATTCAACTAATCCAGCAAACTGTTCAGTTCCATGGCCTATTTGATGAAGACCCACATGAACATGTGAGAAAATTCTTGGAAACCTGCAGTATATTCAAAATGAATGGGGTGCCACCTGATGCAATCAAAATGAAGTTGTTTTCGTTCTCATTGACCAACAAAGCCAAGACATGGTTTTATTCCCTGCCTGCTAACCCGATTACTACTTGGGATAGTCTAGTTAAAAATTTTTTGGGCAAATTCTTTCCACCAAGCAGGATGTTGAAGATAAGGTGAGAAATAACATCTTTCAGCTAACGCCAGGGTGAAACAATATTTGAAGCTTGGGAGCAGTTTAATGACTTTTTGAGACAGTGCAATACCAAAGTGGCTTATGGTGTAGGCATTTTATAATGGGTTGAATGAAGAGAATAAAAAGCATGTAGACTTAGCAGCCGGAGGATCTCTTATGGATAAAACTTATGATGAGGCATCAGCAATTTTTGAGAAGATGGTGACAAATAGTTATCAATGGTATCTAAAACGAGCGATGCCTAAACATGCAGGAGTTCATGAGGTTGATGCTCTCACATCAGCATTGGTCAAGAAAGTTGAAGTTCTTTCCGCCACGTCAGTAAATATGGTTCAAACATCTGTTAGTTGTGATATTTGTTGTGCAAATCATGCCACTTCAGAATGCCCTGTGTCCTATCTGAATGCACCTAATGAAGAATAGGCACTATTTATTGTGAATAACAAAGGCCGCAATTTGGACCTTATGCACAAACTTACAATCTTGGGTGGCGTCAGCACCCAAACTTCTCTTGGAGGGAGAATCAGCCAGCAATGGGGCCACCAGGATTTAACCAACCACAGGAGAAGAAAAGCTCATTGGAGGATATGTTCAGTTAATATATGGAAGCTAATAATCAATTTATGCAGAAGACTGAGCATACACTACACAATCAAAATGCGGCTATTAAAAATCTGGAGACTCGGATGGGTCAGATGGCTTTAGCAATGACAGGCAGAGCACCATGTACTCTACCAATGACACATTGAAAAATCCAAAAGAATATTAAAAGCCATTACAACCAGGAGTGGTCTACAGCTTCCAGAGATACAAGTGGAAAAATCAAGTAAACATGCAAATGAAGAACAAAAAGGAGTTGAAGATGAAATTCATCAAATTGGAACAACAGTTGAAGCAGGTGAACAGGCTAAGTCAGGTAAGGAAAAAGGAGTGGCTCAAACACCGATCAAGGCATATGTACCCCCAATTCCTTATCCTCAAAGACTGCAAAAGAGCAAACTAGACAAACAATTTGGGAAATTGATGTGATTCGAAGCGCGGAAGAAACGCCGGAAAGTTCCGAACTCAGGTTGTGGTTGGACGGATGAATCTTGACCCGATATTCACGACGCGATGACTCGACGATGCGGAATAAAGAACCACGACTTTCGAAACGCCACAAGGATTTGCCCAATCTCCTTGATAAGTCTCTGATTTGAACGCACAAATATTCTAGCAAATATTTGATAAGTTCTGGATGAACGCCACAAGATAATCAATCTTGATAAGTTTGGGTTTGTAATGTGAATCCACACATTAAACAATTGAAAAACATTCAATCTCTGTTTTATTTAATCATCAAAGTCTTTTTTTACAATGAATCAAAAAGGCGTATAAATAAGCAAAATAAAACCCTAATCGCTAATTTACTCAAAATAGAATTCTAACTAACCTAAAATAGCTAAAATAGGAAAAGGAAATAAAATATACGAAAATCTGGGAAAAATCTGATCCGTTAATACGTCACGACCGTAAATACCAGGCTTACGGCCGTAAGCCCTTCTCTGGTCCAAAGTTGATACCGAAGTTACGGCCGTGAAGAATTTGTTACAGCCGTAAGTCATGTTCTGCCCAAAAATTGCGATAGCTGCGTTACGGCCGTGATTCCAACTTTTACGGCCGTAAAAGGTCAGTTGCTTAATTTTTCGGTTCTTTTCGACACTGTTTGATCTTCAAAGCTCGTCGAACCTGTTGAATTCTTGTTTTGGCTTGAATATTTATATTTTCCAGTCAAGCCTGCTATGACTCCGATTGTCGAGGGTCCGGATCACATCAGAAATTTCTTGAAGTTTTTCGAAAATTGCATATTAACATTCCCTTCGCGGATGCTTTAGCTCAGATGTCCAGCTATACAAAATTCATGAAGGAGATGCTGTCCAACAAAAGAAAGCTGGATGAACATGAAACAGTCATGCTAACTGAGTGTAGTGCAATTCTTTAGAAAAAACTGCTTCCTAAGTTGACAGATCCAGGGAGTTTCACTATCCCTTGTACTAGTTCTTTTTATTCTGGATTAGCCTTATGTGATCTTGGAGCAAGCATTAATCTTATGCCTCTGTCTGTCTATAGGAAGCTTGGACTTGGAGAATGTGTGCCCACTACAGTGTCCTTACAAATGGAGGACCGATCAATCAAGTACCCTAGGGGTATCATTGAGGATGTCTTAGTAAAGGTTGACAAGTTCATTTATCTAGTAGACTTCATTATACTGGATATGGAAGAAGATAAAGAAATTTCACTAATATTTGGAAGGCCATTCTTGCGGACAGGGAAAGCTTTGATTGATGTGTATGAAGGAACTCTGACTCTAAGGGTGGACAAGGAACATGTTACATTCAACATGTTTAAGGCAATGAAACACCCCTCCTCTATAGATTTTTGTTTTCAATTTGATGTAATTGATCAAGCAGTAAAAGAAACTTACGAAGAAGCTCTACCTATTGAGCCTCTTGAGGCATGTATTGTGCATTCAAAGTCTTCAAAAGATGAAAAATTATATGATAGCAGAGGTGGCACAGCATTTGGAAGCTTTATCTTCGATGGCTTACGAAAGAGATTGGAAATATGAACCGTTGGGCGAGGCTCCTAAAAAAGAGATTGGAAATATGAACCGTTAGGAGTTTGTTAAGTATTTATTTATTGTGTTAAAGTCCCCAAAAAGTGTGCCTAAATGTGTGCTTTAGTGTTGCAAATAAGTGTTTACGTGTGTTTTGTGTGAATCAATGTTAGGAATCAAGTAAACATGAAAAGAGTCGAGTTCGGGCCAAGTGGACATGAAGATAGCACTCAAGGAAGTTGCAGTTGTACCCATGCAGCCACATGGGTCATTTTATATAAGAAAAGGGAGAGAAAGAAAAGTTGCAACAAGTGACATGCGGCCGCATGTCCATCGTATGCGGCCGCATGCATGGATGCTCGAAAATTTTGTTTTAACCTACTCCAATTAGAAGTCTATTTTGGAAGATTTTTGTGGACAATTTCAGTGGGCCTTATTGAGACTTTTTGGGAGATATAAAAGGGAGAAAGAAACCAAGAACTAGGGTAGACAAAATTTTGAAAAAAGGGCTTGGGAAAGAGGGAAGAAAGTGGAGATTCTTGAAGAATTCATCAAGAGTTGGAGATTGGATTCATGAGAGCAAGTGAAGATTCTTGGTGCAAGAATTCTCATCCTTAAGATTCAACTTCATACTCATTTATGTATTTTTCATTTATTTCGACTTCATCTATGAATGGTATGAATAGCTAATTCCTTCTTTTGGGACACACAATGTAGCCTCATTGTGAATCTTAGTTTTACATTAGTTGATTCAAATTATTATCATTGACTTTCTGTTAAATCTTTATTGTGAGTTTTATGACTTCATCTTTTTAGCTAATTGGCGAAGGATATATTGATTTGTGTTGGATTTGAGAAATGAGAACATAAATTGGAATAGGCAATAAAGGTCATTAATTTGGACAAGATATAGAGATATAATCTTGTAATTAATGTGATCATGTTAGGTTGAATTTCTAGGAGACCTATATACGTTTCTTGGTGTAAATGTGTTTAAGAGGGTTGATAACGAATTCCTTTAGAGGTAGGTGAATTGGCCCAATTAAATAGGATTAATTATTATCGAGAGAAATAGTTAATCAACGTTGAAACTTGAGTCGTTAACAAGAGTTAATTTTTGTTGAATCAATAAATATGTGACTAAGAGGATCAATGATGGTGAAATTGTGAATCCGAAATTCCAAATCATTTGAATCAAAACTCAAATTTATTCCTTCTTTATTTTGCACTAGTTTAATTTAGTATTCTCTATTTTTTGTTTGTTCTTCCAAAAAACCAAAATATCATTTTTTTTTAATAAAGCCTAAAGTGTCAATTTTGGTACTGAAAACTATTCCTTGTGGGATCGATACTTGGATTCACGTCCACTTTACTACTAGTTCGACCTGTACACTTACAACTCACTTCATTAAATCAAAATCGAACAAGTTTTTACCATTTGCACCATTTGTTGGAGTGAACCATCATGGCCATTCAATCTTGCTGGGATGTGGTTTATTATCGAATGAGGATATAGAGACATTTGTTTGGATATGTCGCACGTGGCTTGAGTGTTTGGAGGGAAAGACACTATCAGGTATAATCACTGATCAGGATAGGGCAATGCAAAATGCAATAAGAATTGTATTCCCCGAGACGAGGCATAGATGGTGTTTGTGGCATATATTGAAGAAGTTACCTGAGAAATTTGGGTATCATAGTCAGAAGGCCGCTATACTCACGGAAGTTCATAGCGTGGTTTACGATTCTCAAACTCCAGAACAATTTGATGAAGGTTGGGCATCCATGATTGATATGTATGCATTGAATGAGAATGATTGGCTAGCTGGACTATATAGAGAACATCATCGCTGAGTTCCATGCTTCTTGAAAACTAGTTTCTGGGCTGGTATGTCGACAACTTAATGCAATGAGAGTATGAATGCATTCTTCGACGGGTACGTCCATTCAAAGACTTCGCTGAAGCAATTTGTAGAGCAATATGAGCGTGCTTTGCGCTGTAAAGTGGAGAAAGAATTTCTCGTGGATTTTAAGTCATACTCACAGATGGTCCCATGCTTGACCAAGTTTGAAATGGAGAAACAATTTCAAGCATGCTACACAATTGCTAAGTTCAAGGAGTTTTAATCGGAGCTTACTAGCATTCTATATTGTCAAGAACCAACTAATTGTCAAGCTTTAAGCAACAATCATAATCAAAACATCAATTATAAACCTTGATGTAAATTATGAAATTCCCACTTCAATACAAACAAATCCTAATACCCAAAAATCCAAAATATAACCGTAAACAAGGCATGATTTTTTTTTTAAAACCCGGGTAGCAGGGATCGAGATCAAACAACTTTTTGGTTGAATTGGAGTTTGTTTATACCATTACTGTAAATGCAGGTTTATTTCTATTTCTTACCATTACTTCGCTTGTCCATTGTTATATTGAAGGCATCAATGTAAGTGGCCAAGCCATTAATTTCATGGTATGATGGACAAAAAATAACAAGATATGAAATATCAAAAAAATGGAAATAATCATAACCCAAATAACAGGAAGATGGATTTACGTTTTCCTAGTTAACCGAACAAAATGGGAAAAATCGACACTGAAATAAAATCGAAACCCAAATAATACATACTCCGTCATCCAGCTCATGTCTCCTTCGCCTCTTTGTAGATCGGATTTGGATGATGACTAGCTCAGGTCTCCTTCGAGTCTTCATCGACGGCTTCTAGGAGAGAGTGTTCGGTGAAATATCCAACGAGGTGCTTCAGTGTGTGTGTGTGTGAGTGAGAGAGAGAGAGAGAGAGAGAGAGAGAGAGAGAGTTTTCAAGGGTTTCAATTTGGGGAAATGCCATTAAGGTCACCGATATTGTGGGTTTTGGGTTGAATTGTTTTTTGGTAATTTAGTGGACATGTAATGGTAAAACACGGAAAAGGAATTTCATTAGTAAGATGTTAGTATGAAGTTGTTAGTAATAGGGGTGTAAACGGTTTTGCTTGTACGGTTTTTGAAAAATTTTCAAACCAATCCATTTAAAGTGATTTGACGTTTTTCCAACCCAACTCAAACTATTTCATTTCCTAAACCCAACCCAACCCAGCCAAACTAAACCAAATCAAACCATTTATTACGATTTGGTGCAATTTTTAACCGCAGTTTACAAACAAATTTAAACTAACAATGTAGATTGAGTTAAAATAATTGTTGAAATAGAATTTTTAATTAAGACATCAAAATTAATTGCAAATATCCCAACGAAGTTACGGATAGATGTTATAAGACTAACTAAATTAAAACATATAAGTAAACAACTTCTAAAGTAGATATATAGGCATAATCACAAACAAATGATCACAATAATATCAAAAAAACCTGATAGATAACACAAAAACACAAATCAGTGATCACAACATTACAAAATAGATTTACTGATTCCAAAATAGACATAAAATATGTCAACTTCCAATAAAATTCTAAAATGTTCTGCCCAATAGTAGCTTTCTTTGAAATTATGCAATGCTCCAGCGCTTCAATGTTTGATTACAATGTCTCCCTACATTTTAAATACAAAAAAAGAATTATATTACAGTTAACTAGCAACCAAAAAGAAGCACAAAACATAGAATTGAACTAGCTAAAGTTTACTAACTTGTCACATTCTAGTTCAATTCTTTATTGGTACAATTTTTTCTGTTATTACATATGATTCATCTTCATGCCAAAAAAATAAAATAAAGAACAAATGAATTCATTAGTCACAACAAAAAACAAAAATGCATAAAATTGAGAAAATGTATTGAAAAGTGTAAACTGTAAATTACAAATTGAAAAAAAAAAAATCTATAATTTTGTAATTGAAAATTTAAACATTAATTGTAATTTTTTTTTTTTTTTGCGGGTTGACGGTTTGAAACAAGTTTTGAAAATTGAAACCTAAACCAAACCATCTGAAAGTGGTTCAGTTTGAGTCAAAACCAAAACGTTAACGGGTCCACGTGGATCCGAACAAACGGTTTTGAAATTGCGGGTTTATATTAGTTTAGCGATTTGACGGTTTGGTTGCACGGTAACTAGTAAGAGTAACATTGTTGTTACAGTACATATAGATGCTGAAATTCAAAATCATCCAATCAGTGAATGACAACACATTAAGAGCTTGTCTGGTAATTAAAAAAGTTTTAATTTTTGTGATTTTTTTTCTTGATTTTTCTATGGATGTGTGATTTTAAAAAGTTTGAAAAGTAAAAAATGGTGGACTTGATTAAGAATGAATGATTGAGATTGAGTTTGAAAAATTGAGGTAAAATTTTGACCATTAGCAAACGGACTATAAAATAGAAAACTAAACATAACAGAAACGTGTAATGCTAAATAATAAAAAACGTAGTAATAGAAAATGCGACTTTGGGCTGGCATATTTCAAGTGGTAATTGTGCGTGCTGCGTTCCTTCCTCTCTTGCTGTCTGTAATTCCTTCAATATTTAATCAAACATTGGAGGCGAGTTCCAGAAGAACATTGACCATAGCATCCCGAGGTCTACACATGGCTTCCAATGGCTTGGCTTTAGGCAAGGTGATTCCAATGCCTTCACTCAGATCAATTTTCTCTGCACTTATTCTTTCCCACTCGAAACACTGAATCAACGAACTTAAACATAACCCGATCATACGTTGCGCCAAATCCGACCCGGGACACGCCCTCCTTCCCATTCCAAATGGCAGAAGTTTATGGGTTTCCACTTCCATTTGTACAAATCTTTCGGGTTTAAAGTTCATGGGATCATCCCATACAGTTGCATCTCTGTGAATTGCCCATGCATTGATCAATAACATGGAGCCTTTTGGGATATTATAGCCTCCTACTTTGCAGTCCTCTGATGATTCGTGTGGTACTAGCATGGGAACTGACGGGAATAATCTTAAAGTCTCCAAAATGATGCAGTGAAGGTATTGCAGTTTCGGCAAATCTTGTTCTTCTACCAAGCGATTGAATCCCACGTGAGTGTCTAGTTCTTCTCTGGCTTTTCTCAAAACTTGTGGATGATTGAGTAAAAGGGACATTGCCCATTCTGAAGTCTCCGCCGATGCATCCGTGCCGGCAACAACCAGATCCTGTTCATTGAAAATTATTTATTTTTTCGAAAATAAATACCGCAGAGAGTAAAGAAAGATATTGATTTTAAGATTAGAGATTTTACGTGAACAAGCCCAGTGATGATTTGATCAGTGTAGTATTCCGGTTCTGATTCTTGCAAAGAAAGCAAATGATCAACCATCGTGTTATCCTGATTGCCATTCCGCCGCCGTAGCCGGTGTTCTTCAACGAGGCTGTGCAAGAATTCGTTAGCTTTTTCCTTAATCGTGGCTAATTTTTTCTCCAAACTATTGTAACCAATCCATCCTAAAATGGGGAAAAAATCGTCTAGATTAGAAGCAGAACTCAGCTCCAAACCCCTTTTTATAATCTCCCGGAACCGCTTTGCCTTTTCATCCTCCTCTGCATCCTCGCCGTAATACCGTTTTCCGGCGAGCATTCTCGTTATGTTATTAAAGATCATCTCCGTAAGTTTTGTTTCCAAATTCACCTTGGCGAACCCGGCCGACGAAATTTTGTATAATTTACACAGTAAACGATTGATTTCGTCTAGCCTATTGGGAAGAAAAGAGTTGACTCGAGCGGGGGAAAATATTTCAGCATCGCACAGGCGGCGGAGGTTCCGCCAGTGTTCACCATAGGGGGAAAGGATAACGTTGGTGTTATTGTAGCCAAAATGCTTGCTATTGGCGGTACGAGGACGATTGGCAAAAACGAGGTCGTTCGTGGTGAAACATTCTTTGACCAAAGATGATGAAGAAACGACAACAACGAAGCGGGACCCGAAGCGGAGGGAAAATATGGGTCCATGTTTATGTGAAAACTGATGCAGGATTCTGTGGAGTGGTGGTTTCAGGAGGTGGATGTGGCCAATGATTGGAAGTGCTAACGGCGGACTTGGGGGCAGATTCTGGCGGCGTTTTCTTGAATTTGACAGAAACTTGTAAATGAGAATCGACAAGATTAAAGAGAGAAGCGTGTAGGTATATTTTGCTTCCATTCTTTCTCGAGGATATGTTTATTCGTGCTGCCGGCATGTGCATTATATAGACAACAAAACTGCTGATATTGATATATATTTTTGTGTATGTTATCTGTATTGAGGGAGACGCAACAAGGGATAATGGAGAAAATATGTATATAATATAACATTTGGACTGTTTTCTTTGGAGGAATATTTTCAATGTATAAGCGTGTGTGACAAACCATTTAATAAAAACTTTAGGGCTTTCTTGGAGTTTTTCTTTTTTCCACCGATTTTGAGTCGAGAAAACAGGTGCTTGCTAGTTTTTTTTGATAGTTTAAACTAGTGCGCAATCCTAATTCCAAGTAAACTCTTAGTAGATTTTAATAAAACTTGATGAAATTTATAGTTGAAAATTTTATAAAAATTTGTAGGTACAATGAAATGTGGAGTTAAAATGAAGTTTTACATTTGAAAAGTCGATAAAATCCTATCAGAAAAGCATATAAGGAAAAATATAGCTTTTGTTTGTTCGTGTTCACATGCTTGCATCACATTTTGAATATCTGCTACTCGTATTAAAAGATAGCTATGTTTCGCCTACTGTTCATTTGCCGATTATGATGTTTTTTTTTTTTTAACGTTAATTAGGGATCTAAAACGGCGTCCTATAACATGAATATATCTTGTTGTCTTTGCCCTCACTTGGTTTTCCAACTTTTTCTTCATGCCTAGCTGGCGACTCATGTAATCTCAAACTTCGACTAGGGCTTATAAATTGTAATCATTGCGTAAAAGAACGGTGTATAAGAAACAATATATCATATGTATTTTGGGTCTTAAAAATGATTTATCTCGTGTCTGGATAAGTAAAAATTAAATTAAAATTTAAGTTAAAATATGTAATTATTTTAAATGCACATATTCATAATTTTTCAATCACGCATTTTATTTAAACTTTTTTATAGTTACTAAAAATCCATATTTCATCTCATCCAAAAATGAACTTAGTAATATTTAATGATATCAAGAGTAGCAATAGTGTCAATGGAGTCAGAACTTTTTCCATAATGGTAAAAAAACGTAAGGCGTGAAACAACATACACTTGAAATGGATTGAATTTTGAGAGATTAGAAGAGAAGTTGAAGAAATCCTAGATATACATTATTAATGCGGATATATATTATATATACATACATAAATGAGGAGATCCATTTTGGTTGCTTAAACTTCGAACCTACTTCCTAACATCATGTTGTCCGTGTGAGTGTTGGGTTGATTACATTCAATTTTATCTTCTTCATTTTTCTAAATTTTACTCCGTCCAATTCAATGATAAGAACATAAATAACCGTTATTTATTTATTTGTTGGTAAATTTAAATAACCAAATTATGACAAAATAAAGTTTTATACCTATCCGGCTAATTCTATCCCATGTTTGGTAAATCGTTTATAAATTGTTATTTATAAATATTGTTTATAAATAGAACATGACAATATTTCATTGGTTTATTTTTCTGAAAATTCAAGATGTTAGGTGAGAATAATTGACCGATCGATATGTTGTTTTTTCAAAAAAAAAATTATCAAATTAAAATGTGATAATTTATAAACAAAATTTATAGACAAATCTTAACAAACAGAGGACTATTTAAATATAATAATAGTGATAATATTACAAACTCGTGTTAGGTGAGGAATTCTGCGTTTGCACCTTCAAACATCACAACTCGCCAACTCGGCCCTAGCCCAAGGAAAATGAGAGGACTAAAGACAATTAGATTGTGTTTGATAGCAATTCTTTTTTATTAAAAAGAATTTCAACATTTTTTAAGTTGCATGGAAAACAAAAATCAAAAAGGCACTAGAATCAATTTTTCATGGAAAATAAGCTCAAACATGCATTAATGCGTTGTACCATGAAAAAGAATTCTAGGAAAAATATAGTGTATCAAATAATTAAGGTGGAAAATTTAGGTGGAAAGTTGATTTTTCATGGAAAATAATAGGATCTCAACTGAATGTGTCCATTTTTTGACCTAATGACAATCTTAATATATATAATAATAGTATAGCAGTCAAAAAAATCCACACATAGTTTCCGGTCATTTTTCCTTGCTATTTTAGGAAACTTTGTAATTTTATTAATTATTTTAATAATTGAATTAGAAAACTTCAATTAATGCAAAATTAATTATAGGTGACATATAATAAATGACTTATTGATTGTAAAAAATAAAAAAATATATAAAAAGATCAAATTGTATATTATTTTTATTTTTTTGATAATTATTGTAATATTTTGAAATAAAAAAATATTCAATATATGTGTCAAATTCATGATCTTAACGAGAAGTTCAATACAAGTTAACAAATGAGAGCAAACTCTAAATATATCATTCTTAAAATTGCCTCAAATAATAAAGGTAAAAGTTTTACTTATACTTTTTACTTTTTTCAATATCCAATCTTTTTAATTTATCTCATCTAAGCCATAAAATGATATTTATCATTTCTTACCTAACTTCAATTTGACATAAATGATTAATTTCAAATCTTTTTTCTTATCAAATTAAAAGAAATAATGATATCCGATCTTTCTAAGTAAATTCAATTGAATCATTTTAATTTCTACAACTTCAGGTTTTGATAAACTCTTTGATAATTTTGAAATTAATTTTATAAATTTACTCATTTTGTTCATTTATCTATTTTTTAATTTTTTTAAATTTAAAATAACATCAATTTGTAAAATATATACTACAGACTTTAACAATTAATTCATTGAGTTCTATAGAAAATAAAAATATAAGGTTTTATCAAACTTATTCAATTTAAAAATAAAATATAGTCCATACATTTATTTAACATGCACGAAAAATAGTTTTTTTTGTGTGTGGGTAACATGACCTTTTTAATAGTTGGTGAAAAATAAAATGTCACATTGTATTTGAAACAATTGAATAGGAGTAAGTTTGATATAAACTATAGAAATTGTTTTAAATGTGTGATTGAAAGTGAAAGAAGGTAGTATAAAAAATAAAATAATTGTCAAATCAATCAATTGAGTGGTTAAAAATTGATTTTCTTTTTTTAGAATGTGTGGTTAAAAAGTAGTATGTGCAATTGTGAAAAATTAGTTTTTAAATAATATGTGGTTGTGAATGAACATTAAAATAAAATTATTTTTGAATAATCAATTCTATATGAATAAATAAATTAAGGAAACTAGATAATAAACAATTAACTATTAAAAAAAATGTAATTCATAACTTGTAACACCCCAAGTTCAAGAATCTTAAACCTAGGTGTTAACTTCTCTTTTTCTTTTAATGCGGAAATAAATCGTTTAAACATTAAAATGCGGAATTTAAAACGGTTGCACAATTAAAATATTCATTTATCTATTCTAAAATTTTACAGAAATTTCGGCAGAGTCTCCTCTATAAATTGGACATAGCCAACCTGTAGAGGGACATTAAAAACCATTTTAAAATTTAGAACATCCATCACATCTCAATCACATTCATCATCTCCAAAACCAATTCATACATTTCCCAAACTCCTCAATCATAAGATTTTTCAAAACATCATCAAACATTGACCATTGAAATAAAGGTAATTTAACCTCTAATACGTTCCATACTTAATAAAAATAACTTCAACCAAACCATTATCAATAATAATGAATGAAGAAATAAATTTAAGTGATAACTCAAATGAATTTAAACTTTATTAATTAAGGCGACAACGGGTACTGTCGGAGTCAGCCGCCAAGTGTTCTCCTCTGATCATCTAACTTTCATCACCTGAAAAATGGGGAGGGATTGGGGTGAGCTGAAGCTCAGTAAGTAAACTGTATGCATGAATACATGCTTATGACATTAATGCTTTAAAAATTTCATATATGTATCCCCATTTACTTTACTTTCCAAAACTTTCAAACTTTCATTTCAATTCAAAACTTTCACTTCATTTCCAAACTTTCACTTCCTTTCCATCGTGAGCTCACTTGGTGTAACTTCTAGTCAATCAGAATACAGTGGGCAATGACTTATTTGGAACCAGATTACATGCGCATTTCCACCGCAAAGCGGTTTAACATTCACTTTCCCACCGCAAAGCGGTTTAACATTCACTTTTCCACCGCAAAAGAGGTTTAACAGTCCACCGTAAACGGTTGAACATTCCGTCGCAAAGCGACTTAATTCGGGTACGCCGGTCCCCCGCGCCCCATTTCCCACTCGCAACTTTCATGAACTAGAAGTACACCCATTCATTCTTTCAAAAACTTGGGATACATAACTTTTGAACAAACTTGCACCTTGATACATTTCTTTCATTTAAAACATTTGACTTCCCAATTTCGATGCCAATGCATGCTTCATGATGCAATGACATGATAATGTGCATGCTTGAACATTCTTCTCAATAACACATACTTTCATAACGTAAATGAAATTCATCAAGGCAAGTAGATTACAAGGCAGTCATTTACACATTTCACATTTACATTCAACTTCTATAAAATAGGGGGAAGTTTACTTACCTGACGTCCTTAGCATTTACCGTTATCTGAATTTGCAAGTGGAGGAGCTTCGACTGCCCGTGTCGTCAATGTACCAAAAATCTTAGTTGCATCTATTCATTTAGTAAAATATACTTTCAGTGCAAATTCATATATTCATCAGTCCTTTAACATTAAACAAGTTAAAACAATAAATCTTCTTTCTTTTTTTCATCTTTGTGATCATTTATTCCAAACAAGGTATTAACATATATTAAATACTTCCATACAATACTCGAAATCAAAAGATTTAAACCATTCGACAAAACGTACAACTTTCAGTTCACAGACACATTCGTTATTCATTTTAATAATAATCAAACATTAACCGAGATTAAAACTCCAATTTAACCCATGCGTGACTTTACATAATAATCAAAACACATAAAACCATATTCGAAAATAAGAGATAAATTTCAATCCACATTAGAAACTCTCATTTTGAAATTCAAACTCAAACTCAAATTTACATAATTCAACCTAACGTTATAAAATCAATCCCTTAAAATCTCAACAAATTCACAAATCTTAAAATCAACATATATCCAAACTTTACCCAAACAGTTAACTAAGCTACAATTTTCATAAATCTCCAAAATCAGAAATTTTAATATACATACTTAAAAAATTAGAAATTTATTCATGTTTTTATCACTTTCCCACCCATCATTAAACTAAAAGAAAATCGATTAAACAAATCAATTTAATAATTTTCAAAATCTATCATTAACGTATACATATAAACACTAAATACCTAAATTTAAAAACTGAATTTAATCAATTAAATTTTGAAATTTAAACCAAGTCTAAATCTAAATTTAGACACATGTATATCTATGCATTATCCAAAATTCCAATTAATAAATTCAAAATTAGACTATAATACGTATCTGAAAATACACAATATATATATATATATAATCGTCCCTAAATCTGAATTTAACAGTTTAAACTTCGAAATTTCAGTAAAACTAAATCTGAAATCTTCATATGTAAATGCATATAAATACTGATGTATACATACATATATACACAAAAATCAATAAATATATGTGTGTATCGATATGTATGTGTGTACGTGGAAGTGTGAACCCGTGTGTGTGTGTCGCGATTTCGGGTGTGCAAACTGCGTGCAACTGTGTGTTCGGGTGTGCGTGATAGGGAGGAGGAGTCACCGTGATTGTGGGCGAGGTGTGTGGTCGCCGGTTGTAGCTCGTTGGCGACGGTGGGGGAAAGAGGCAGAGTGAGAACGAGCGGCCGAGAGTGAGAGGAAAGGAGAGAGTCGCGAAGAGAGAGAGACCGCGTAGAGAGAGAGTCCGTGAGTGAGGATAATAAGGTAGGGTTAGATATAAACTTTTGGTGATTTGCAAATTGGTCCCTCAATTCTCTCCAAGGACATAATTAAGTACACCTCTATCATAAATTTACAAAATACCCTAAAATTTACCACTTATAATAATTTGACAAAAATAGGAATTGACAAGCTTAAGAAATAAAACAATTATTCACATAAATTGCAAGTAAACAAGTTTAAAATTTCCTAATTGGCACATTGAACGAAACGGCGTCCAAGTCCTTCCACTGCAAAACAATGCAAATCATAGACATTAAATATCAAAATTTTATAATTTATAATCACAGTAACATAAATATTGAGCGAAATTTAAAATTGCACGTAGAATTGGAAAGCGGTCTTACATAACTTTTCTTTTCTTTTCTTTTCTTTTTCTTTTTTTTATTATTTTTTTTTTATATTTTGATTGTATATTGAATATAAAATTTATGCATTAAAGTAAGAAATCTCATAGGAAGAAATGAAATTACAAATTATTCACAATTTGTATATGCAAGTTATTATTATTATTATTATTATTATTATTATTATTATTTTGTGTTATTTTTATCGGACATTGCATTTTTACAACTTATTCAATAAATATTATTTATTCCGTGCATCGCACGGGTACGATTACTAGTTAAAATAATAGCAAATTGAATGCTCAGTAGACAGTTTTAAAACTCGAATTACATTGAATTTGAATGACATGGATTTGTGTTACATAATTTATTTATAGCATAGATATATGTATAATATTAATTGTATATAATAGAGTTATGTAAATGTGTTCGGTAAACTATAGAAAATGGTTTATAAACCACATAATTTTTCAAATCACTTTTTAATCACACACATTTTCTCTCTATAATTCTCAACCATTATTTTTTACCTTAAAATCATAAATAAATCAATTTTGAAATCTTTAGATAATTGTAATAAAATTGTGTCTAAAAAGACACAAAGATACATCTTTTGGAATCTTTCTTTAATTGAAGAGATGCGCCTATTAAAAAATAATAATTTCAAAAATCACACCACAAGTATAAAACTTGATTATCGAAAAAACTTTTAACTTTGGCTGTTAAATGATGTGCTAGCATTTTTTAGAGAAAATTCAGGGGTAAAATCATCACACCACAAGAACAAAATAAATTCCGCCTATTTATAACTGAAATGAACGGTAATATATACACGTTTGGTGCAAAATGTTCCTGTCATGTAAACAATTTGCGCCCCCGCTTCTCAAACCTTTTTCGCAAAACATCTATGCCTATATTTAAATATATGCGGTCATATATTTAAATGAATGTAAAGAATTAAGCAATATTGACGATCACGAAAGTGAAAATCAACCTCAAAATTTGCGATGCAAGAAAGTGAAATTCAATCCAAAAGACCTTTTCATAATTATTTTTTTTTAATTTTTAAATGCAATGTATTTAATTGAATATAATTAAATGCATATTTAATTATATGTTAATAAAATAATAAAAAAATTATTTAAGTCTGACTATTTTGTACTATTCAAAAAAATTTAAAACTTCGACTATTATTATTACTTTTTTTTTTTATTTGATTTGATTTTATTAGAATGATAAATTATCTATTTTACAATGTTTTAATGAAAGAATAAAATGCAAGGACCTTAGTGCAAAAAAAAAGGTCCTTCAGAGTCTAAATGCTAATATTGAAACGATAGAGATTATTTGTACAATGAAGGTAAACGATATGGACATTTTGCACAAACTAAATATATTTGACGGAATATGATGACAAAGAACAATTTCGCAAGAAAATGTTGAAATGAGAATGTAAATGTCAAATTTGAAACGACAGGAATTATTTTTACTATGAGGGCATACGAAAAGGATGTTTTGCACTATTTATCCTTAAAAATTTGTCGTTCCATACTCATGCCATGGCATGAGTAAGGAACACAAAAGCAATGTGGGGGTGTTCGGAGGTAAAGAAAGTTGGAATAAAACACAATATAATTTACACAATTTTTCATACCATTTTTTAATTACACATATTTTTTTCACCAATTTTAAACATCACATCTTACCTAGAAAATACAAATAAATCAACAAAATAATTTAAATTCTCTCACATCGGCCGTCGAACATGGCCATAATTAAATTCTCATTTTTATTTGTTTGGCTTGTGATAAGAAATTTGGGTAGTTATATTCATACCATAATTTTTTATATTTATACAATATTTTAATTACAAGAAATGTTTTTAATATTTGTTCATTTTTGCTTTTATGTCCTCAATTTTTTTCCAAAGTATTATTATTCTTAACTTTCAATTAATTAACATATTTTGTTTTTAATCACAATTTATATCCAAATATTCTACTAATATGCATTGAAAAGAAGGAAAAATATTTATTTTTCACTTTTATATTAGTTATTTACTTCGATTATTTAAAAATGCGAGAGATAAATAAGTTTTTTCACTTTGATAAGAAATATTTTGAACAGAAACCATATTAACGGATAAGATATGAAAATCAATAGGTGGTTGACGATAAAAGATTTATATAAAAAACTTGGAAGTACAAGTGTAAAAACAAGAAAAGCTTAGGGATGAATATTAAAAATAAAATATGGTGTAGTTAACAAATATTGTGATATCAAATATGCTCTAAAACAAATAAGAACATCTAGTTCAAATTAATTATCGTAAAGCAAGTATCTAGTTATTCAACAAACATCATTATAGGACTCGAAAAGTAAAGAACTTTGTACCTTGTGACTAGGAAAAACAATGAATTTGGGATGAATAATTCTATATATTTCAAAGTTGAGATAAATTTCAATTTAGTTGACACTCTTCTATTGGAAATTAAAGAGGTGGCTTGTGCATCTGCACATGAACACCTCCCTATTCTTCAATAAATGTGTGTCAATTGAGTTGAGATTGATATCAAATTTGAGATAAATATCATTACTCATTTGGTCCATGGAAATTTTTTGGGTTTTCTAATAAAGCTGTTGTCTCCTTCGATCAAAAAAAAAAAAAAAAATTAATAAAGTTGTTGTCTCCTTTTGAACCGTCAATGAGATAAAGGCCCACGTCATGGACGATTGGGAAGTTGGTTATGACAGCTAAATTGCACTAAACTTTTAATTATTATATACTTCAATACAATTGTAATGATTAATGAACCTTCCAGGAAAAACCAAGAGGCTCATTAGGAATCCAAAACACACCTCACATCCAATGATTCCACGCTTTCCAGCTATCATACGCAGTAGGCGTAGGAATGGCAATGGGTCGGATTCCGGGCTGGTCGGGGCCGACCCGCCCCGAACCCGAAATGGGCAATCCCCGCCCCGCCACTGTTCGCGGGGCGGGTCGGGTCGCGGCGGGGAGACAACCCGCCCTGCCAACCGATCCGAAATTTTAATTTTTTTTTTTTTTTGTAATGAAATTTTAGATGAAAAATTTAAGAGTCGAACTAGTTAGAGTTTTTAAGTTTGAACATTAAACATAATATGTATATTTGAAGGGAAAAAAAATCAATAAACAACATAATGGTATAGTGATTATTTATTCTCATACCCTTAAATTTCACCAAGGTTCAATTCTTCTAGACCTTATTAATTTTTTTTTTTAATTTCTCATACTTAAAAAAAAAAAAAAAAAAATTCTCGGGTCTGCGGGGGGGGGGGGCCGGTCCGCCCCGAAATGCTGTTCGGGGCGGAAAACCCGCCCCGAACCCGACGAGGTGGGAAATTTTCGGGGCGGAGCGTTTCGGGTCCTCCGAGTTTCGGGTCGTTCGGGTTTTTTTGCCATCCCTAAGTAGGCGTTGTCTTTCTAGCCCCATACATGCACAACTGAACTGGGGAAATGTCTCTTTCCCCAATCGGGGTTGGATTGTGGATTGTGGAGAGCAGAAAAGTCCTCCATCTAAACTAATTCGGGAAAGAGTCCTTTCTCTTTATTGGATGTAACTCTCACTTTGAAAGTTCGAATCAATCATGTCATGGATCATTGACTCGAGAGGTAAATAGTAGATTATGTCTTTCAGAGTCAAGATGGAGGACATTTGTAACTCCCACGAACTGTAGTGACTCCAGCTTACAACATGATACAAATTCATTTTTTCAGGATTCGAACCCTGCACCCGATTACACTGAGTAAGATTACTACTCTCCCCTATGCCACTGGAAGATATGCACTGGGGGCGTCCTTCTTCTTTTAGAAAAAGTTGAGCTCCAACCCTATGAGTCTCTGCAGTTCTTGTCATGGAGATTTTGAGAGGATGTAAATCACGTGATGTGTTTCGGTGAAGTAGGATTGAGAGCTTGCTATTTAACTACACTTGAAAGAATCCTCATTTATACCAAATGTAGGATTCAAATTCTCACCCTACAACTGTCGTTCAGCTGAGATTTTCTACTCTCATTTTTTTGATCAACTAAACTATGCCTTGGGGGCTTCTTATGCAAAAAATTTAGAGCTTGTTTGTTTAATTGATCTTATACAAAAATTTCAAATTTTTTCTTAAATTCAATTTCAACTACATATTCTTATGAAACCTATCGCTTTTTAATTACATGTTTTTTCCAAAAATTCAAAATTTCTCGAATTTTTCAAAAAAAAATTGCCTACACCAAATAGGCTCATACTTTAAATTAATCAACTTTAAATAACCCCTATTTATCTCCATAGACTCCATTGAGTTTTGAATACAAATATATCATTTTAAGCCTCCATTTGATAAACTACCACTACAAGAAGAGTGAGCAAAAATGACGAAAATTAGAGATGACACGAAGTGTAACACCCCGAGAATTTTAAAGAATAGAATTATTTAACGATTTTATCAATATTGTCTTTTAACCATTTTGAAAAGTCGGAGGATTAAAGTATTTTATGTTTTGATAACAAATTTATTTTTAAGCCAAATTATTAATTTTTGATATGATGATAATTAGCCTATCGATATTATACTCATTTTGTAGATCGTAATTAATTAGGAGTATTGGCTTAAAGAAAAAATAATTTTGGATGAAATCACATCATATTATATTTGATTGAAAGAATACGAGTAAAATAGAAATTTTATATTTATTTAGTCCAATACTCCCTTCGTTTCTATATCAAAGATTTCCTTTTTTCAGACGGTATTTCCATTAGAACTAAATTTATGTGGTTTACCTTATCTAAATATTTAATTACCTATTAATGCACCGATTGTTGCAAATCCAATTATTTAAGAACTTACCCTTTTGCAAGGATTATGCATTATTTAAAGACATGAGTTGTGCAAGATTTTATCCACACCAATGCAAGTATTTAGAAGTACGGGTTTCTCAAACTTTCATAAAGAAATAAAATTTTTCGACACGTTTGAGATTCATTTGACAATAATTTTCAGTTCTCTTTGTTCAATTTTACACGATCAATTTAAAGAACGAGGTATGAATTTCCCTATGTGCCTAGTGATTTGCGTTTTCTCTCTTTATTGTTTTAAATTTGAGTATTTTATGTATTATTATGTGATCCAAATTAAGAGGATCTTATGGGTAATAATACCAAAGGGTATTATGTAGATCTATGGAAACTAGTAACAGGACTAAACCCTAAGTGGAGAATAAGAATGGGTATGACCTAAAGTGAGAATGAGATGGTCGGGTTTCCATCTCGCTATGAAAGTAAAAGTTTTTGGTAACACTCCAGCATCTATTTACCAAAAATACTGGGGCGTTAAAATGGTATCAGAGCCCAAACGGTTTGGTAAACTTAAAAAAAAAAAAATGTTTCACTACTCACGTGAACAGTAGGATATATTACCGTTCACATGAACATTGACGCTGGGAATAGTGCTTCATGCACACTGTTAAAAAAAAAAAAAAAAAAAAAAAAAAAATTAAATTTCAGATTTTATTTTGTGTTAAATCATATATGGCATGTTGTAGATTTTTAAATTCATTATGACAATTTAAATTGTTAACCTTCGTTGGTTCACATTTGAGGTTTCTTTCTAAGTGTTAAATTATGACATTTTGGGTGTTGAGTATTCCGAGCAATTTTATTAATTTCAAAATAAAGTTGAGTTTAATTTGGAAAGTTTTTAATCAAAAAAAAAAAAAAAAAATCCGTGGCACGCAACCCTTACTATTCGACCGCTCTCCGATTGATCCAAGTTTCCAGGTACGAAAATTAAAGTTATTCTTTAAGCATGATTTTAAGTCATTTTGTTTTATGTTATGATTTCACTGACAGATATAGTAAAAGTTGAATTTTCACATGTCGATGATTGTTATGATTTTAATAAGAAAGAAAAGTTTTTATGTACGAATTTTGAGGACGAAATTCTTTTTAAGGAGGGAAGTTTGTAACACCCCAAAAATTTTAAAGAATAGAATTATTTAACGATTTTATCAATGATGACTTTTAACCATTTTGAAAAGTCGGAGGATTAAAGTATTTTATGTTTTGACGAAAAATTTATTTTTAAGCCAAATTATTAATTATTGATATGATGATAATTAGCCTATCGATATTATACTCATTTTGTAGATCGTAATTAATTAGGATTAGACTTAAAGAAAAAATAATTTTGGATGAAATCACATCAAATTATATTTGATTGAAAGAATAGGAGTAAAATAGAAATTTTATATTTATTTAGTCCAATACTCCATTTGTCTCAATATCAAAGATTTCCTTTTTTCACACGTTATTTCCATTAGAACTAAATTTAAGTGGTTTACCTTATCTAAATATTTAATTACCTATTAATGCACGAATTCTTGCAAATCCCATTATTTAAGGACTTACCCTTTTGCAAGGATTATGCAGTATTGAAAGACATGAGTTGTGCAAGATTTTATCCACACCAATGCAAGTATTTAGAAGTACGAGTTTCTCAAACTTTCATAAAGCAATAAAAATTTTCGACACGTTCGAGATTCGTTTAACAATAATTTTCAGTTCTCTTTGTTCAATTTTACCCGATCAATTTAAAGAACGAGGTATGGATTTCCCTATGTGCCAAGTGGTTTGTGTTTTCGCTCTTTAATGTTTTAAGCTTGAGTATTTTATGCGTTATTATGTGATCCAAATTAAGAGGATCTTATGAGTAATACCAAAGGGTATTATATTGATCTATGGAAACCAGTCACAGGTAGGGGTGTCAAACGGGCCGAGCCGTGCTGGCTCGTCCCGTTTGAACGTGGTCCAATATGGGTCCACGGACTGGAAATGGGCCAGCCCGTGGGGAGACGAGCTGGGCCGAGCCGGCTCGTCCTCCCACAGAGGCGGCCCAAGTCCGGCCCGTGGCCCGTCTGACCACGGGCCGGACCGTGGACCGGCTTGTCGGCCCTTTTTTTTTTCCCTAACGGTTACGGCTAAATAATTGAACATTAAAAAACCCTCCTCCTTTAATCCGGGCTTGGGACCGGCTACATTTAAATTATTGTAGGCGGAGTTAAAATTGTACACGAACAAAATGTTACGTGTACAATTTTTTTATTTGAAAGAAACAAATGAAACAATTAAAAATACAGAAAAAGAAAAAACTTACTCACCAATACGATTGTTCTCCGAATTCTTCGGCAAGAATTTCACATATCCTATCTTGTTTCCTTTTCTCCGCAAACTGCCAATCCTTTAAACACATTAAGGCCTCCAGTATGTCTTCTTTAAGCCTTGACCTATATTCAGATAACACTCTACCACCTGCACTAAAAGCAGCCTCCGATGCTACAGTTGATACCGGAGGTGCTAGTAGATCTCGTGCAATCATAGAAACAACCGGGTATTGACGCTCGTTTTGTCTCCACCACTTAAGAATGTCAAAATTATTTCTTTCGTCCTCGTCTAACATACTAAGAAGGTCATGTGAGAAATACCTAGTTAACTCTCCTGGAATTTCATCTCAACTATATGTACTAGAAGAACTAGAACCACTAGGAAGTGTACTAGAAGTAGAAGTTCCCTTCATAGTCATAAGGTAGGAAAGTAAATCACTGTCTTGATTTTGTATCACATTAGGGGTGGGAGCAGTTCTTCTAACATTTTTACCCGACATTTGGGCATTGATCTCATACATTTCACATAAACATTTTTCTAAATCTGTGCATGTTAAAGGGGTTTCAAAAGTTAATTTATTTGATATAGCCTTTATTGTGTGTTTAGTTCCCTCTAAATTTATTATAGGGTCCATAACCGTTGCTAATGGAAACAAAGCTGGTAAATCTTCCCAATACTTTCTAAACTTAGTCTCCATTGCTTTAATGATATCAGAAAAAAATAGGAAATGTCTTGTACTTATTAAAGTTATTAGCAATACAATAAAAATGCTTCAAAACTAAAGGACTAGTAGGATAATAAACATCGGACAATTCGTTTGTAGCATCGTAAAATGGTTTCAAAAATTTTTTAACATGAATTGCAAGTTCCCAATCATTAGTCCCCAAATCAAAAGTTGAGCCGTTTGAGTGCCGACCGTTGTAATATGCACATATTAAATTCTCGTAACCTTCACAATGTTCAATCATTAAATAAATTGAGTTCCATCTATGTCCTACATCAGTAATAAATGATCGTGGGTTCATACCATTTTCTACACACAGTGCATCAAAATCTTGTTTTCTGGAAGGTGCTATCATAATGAAATTGCAAGCACACCTAATTTTTTTCAATTGATTTTCTATAAACTTAAGACCATCTTGAACTATTAAATTAAAAATGTGACAAACACAACGAACATGAAACAACACTCCACCAAACTCAGGATTTATGAGGGCTGCTAATCTATCAATCACCGCTTTATTAACAGAAGCATTATCTAATGTAAAACCACGAACTCTACTTTCACAGTTAAATTCTCTAAGAATTGCAAGTAGTATATTGAAAATATTTGTTGCATTATGTGGGTAATCTATTACTTTAAATGCCATAATTCTTTTTTGTATTACCCAAGACTCATCAATGTAATGACAAGTAACAGTTACGTAACCTCTATGATTATTTCCAGTCCACAGGTCCGAAGTAAATGACAAGTTACCATTCCATTTATTTAAAGCATCTATAAAACTTTGTTTTATTTGTAAATATTTAGCTATGCAATCAGCTCGTAAAGTATTTCTAGAAACGGGTTTGTACCTGGGTTGGAGATACTTCTGAATGAATTCCGTGAATTGTGAACTTTCTACAATTGAAAGTGGGAACTCACCACTCGATGCGAACATGACCATCCCTTCTCGACGTGCTAGATCTTGGTTGAAGACCCAATTGGTTAGGCTCGAACTTGATTGAGCAAACTGTAGAGTTGATTGGTTTGCTTCAACCGTGCCAGGTTTTCGACATCCTTTCCAGTGTCTATTGAGGTGTGATGTGCCCCCACCCTTCTTCAAAAAGAAAAGTCCCTCGCAATTTCTACATTTTGCTTTAGATATCGGTTTGTTTTCAGCATCTTTTTCCGATGTTTCAATCACATCGAAAAAATTCCAGCACTGCGATTTTTTCGTCCTCTTTGGATTTCTGCTGGAGACTTCCGTCGTGCTAGCGGAGCCAGATCCATATGTAGCAGTGACATCTTCATCAATTATGTCATTCAAATCAATAGGAATTCTTGTATCTATATCTTCGATCTCATTTTCAAATTCCGCCAAATTGTCGGGAATTGGAATATCATTGAGAGGTGCAAATTCATCAACAAATTGGCTAGAAGAATAACAATGAGATTGTGAGTGTGCCATTAGAAATAATAGAATTGAAAAATTGGAGATGAAAATGAAATGTGGAATGGAATTTGAGACAATATTGTATATTTGTATGTGAAATATTGTAGCACTAGCCACTAGAATTTGAGACTTGAGAGAATGAGACTTGAAAGTTGAGAGAGTTGAGTTGAGATTGTGAAAAAAATGAAATCAAAATCGAGTATTTATAGAAGAAAAAAAATAAAAATAAAATAAAAAAAATAATTATAAACGGTCACAAGACCGTTTGAGGGCCTCACGGGCCGGCCCGCGAGCCGGCCCTTTTCGGCCTGTGAGCACGGGCCTGACGGGCCGAACACGGGCCGGTCCGTGGTCGGCCCGTTTTCGGTCCATTTTGATAGTCCGTTGGACTAGTCCGCGAACTTCACGAGCCGAACCCGAACTGTCCAACACTCAAATTTTTAGTCCGGTCCAAGTTCAAGTCCGTTTTTTTAACGGGCCGAGCCGAACTTTTAACGAATCGAGCCGAGCCGAACTCTCGAACTGTCCAATCCGTTTGACACCCCTAGTCACATGACTAAACCCTAAGTGGAGAATGAGAATGGGTATGACCTAAAGCGAGAATGAGATGGTCGGGTTTCGATCCCACTATGAAAGTACGTTATGGCGTAATCTACTTGTTTTTGATATTAAATTGTGAAAATACTGGTGCGAAATCTATACTGGGTATATTCATATGCTCATTCCATATTTTAAAACATTTTTCAGGCTAGCTCGGGATTGATTGGATGGTGGCGAAATGGTGATGCGGGCTGCCAAAGAATTTGAAGAATTAAAATTATTAAGTTTTTATTTCAGATTTACTTATTGTTTAAAAATGTTCATTAAGTTGTTGAGAAAAGAAATTTCAATTTCATGATTGGAAAAATCATTTGTTTTACGCTTCCGCATTTATTTAAGAAAATCGAAAGTTTTTGGTAACACTCCAGCATCTATTTACCAAAAATACTGGGGCGTTAAATTGGTATCAGAGCCCATACGGTTCAGTAAACTTAAAAAATAGAAAAATAAAAAATTGTTTCACTGCTCACGTGAACAATAGGATATATTACCGTTCACATGAACATTGACTCTGGGAATAGTGCTTCATGCACATTGTAAAAAAAATAAAAAATAAAAATAAAAAAAATTCAGATTTTATTTTGTGTTAAATCATATATGGCATGGTGTAGATTTTTAAATTCATTATGACAATTGAAATTGTTAACCTTCGTTGGTTCACATTTGAGGTTTCTTTCTGAGTGTTAAATTATGACATTTTGGGTGTTGAGTATTCCCAACAATTTTATTAATTTCTAAATAAAGTTGAGTTTAATTTGGAAAGCAAAAAAAAAAAAATCCATGGCACGCAACGCTTACTATTCGACCACTCTCCGATTGATCCAAGTTTCCAGGTACGAAATTTAAAGTTATTCTTTAAGCATGATTTTAAGTCATCTTGTTTTATGTTATGATTTCACTTAAAGATTTAGAAAAAGTTGAATTTTCACATGCCGATGATTGTTACGATTTTAAAAAGAATGAAAAGTTTTTATGTACGAATTTCGAGGACGAAATTCTTTTTAAGGAGGGAATTTGTAACACCCCGAGAATTTTAAAGAATAGAATTATTTAACTATTTTATCAATGATGTCTTTTAACCATTTTGAAAACTCGGAGGATTAAAGTATTTTATGTTTTGACGACAAATTTATTTTTAAGCCAAATTATTAATTATTGATATGATGATAATTAGTCTATCGATATTATACTCATTTTGTAGATTGTAATTAATTAGGAGTATTGACTTAAAGAAAAAATAATTTTGGATGAAATCACATCAAATTATATTCGATTGAAAGAATAGGAGTAATACAAAAATTTTATATTTATTTAGTCCAATACTCCATTCATTTCAATATCAAAGATTTCCTTTTTTCACACGTTATTTCCATTAGAACTAAATTTATGTAGTTTACCTTATCTAAATATTTAATTACCTATTAATACACGGATTGTTGCAAATCCCATTATTTAAGGACTTACCCTTTTGCAAGGATTATGCAGTATTTAAAGACATGAGTTGTGCAAGATTTTATCCACACCAATGCAAGTATTTTGAAGTACGGGTTTCTCAAACTTTCATAAAGAAATAAAATTTTTCGACACGGTCGAGATTCGTTTGAAAATAATTTTCAGTTCTCTTTGTTCAATTTTACACGATCAATTTAAAGAATGAGGTATGAATTTCTCTATGTGCCAAGTGGTTTGAGTTTTCGCTCTTTAATGTTTTAAGTTTGAGTATTTTATGCGTTATTATGTGATCCAAATTAAGAGGATCTTATGAGTAATACCAAAGAGTATTATGTAGATCTATGGAAACTAGTAACAGGACTAAACCCTAAGTGGAGAATGAGAATGGGTATGACCTAAAGTGAGAATGAGATGGTCGGGTTTCCATCCCACTATGAAAGTACGTTGTGGCGTAATCTACTTGCTTTTGATATTATTTTCACATTGTGAAAATACTGGTGCGAAATTTATACTGGGTATATTCATATGCTCATTCCATATTTTAAAACATTTTTCAGGCTAGCTCGGGATTGATTGGATGGTGGCGAAATGGTGATGCGGGCTGCCAAAGAATTTAAAGAATTAAAATTATTAAGTTTTTATTTCAGATTTACTTATTGTTTAAAAATGTTCATTAAGTTGTTGAGAAAAGAAATTTCAATTTCATGATTGGAAAAATCATTTGTTTTACGCTTCCGCATTTATTTAAGAAAATCTAAAGTTTTTGGTAACACTCCAGCATCTATTTACCAAAAATACTGGGGCGTTAAAATGGCATCAGAGCCCAAACGGTTCTGTAAACTTAAAAAAAAAAAATTGTTTCACTGCTCACGTGAACAATAGGATATATTACCGTTCACATGAACATTGACTCTGGGAATAGTGCTTCATGCACACTGTAAAAAAAAAAAAAAAAAAAAAAAAAAAAAAAAAAAAAAAAAAAAAAAAAAAAAAAAAAATTAAATTTCAGATTTTATTTTGTGTTAAATCATATATGGCATGGTGTAGATTTTTAAATTCATTATGACAATTGAAATTGTTAACCTTCGTTGGTTCACATTTGAGGTTTCTTTCTTTCTGAGTGTTAAATTATGACATTTTGGGTGTTGAGTATTCCCAACAATTTTATTAATTTCTAAATAAAGTTGAGTTTAATTTGGAAAGTTTTTAATCAAAAAAAAAAAAAAATCCGTGGCACGCAACGCTTACTATTCGACCACTCTCCGATTGATCCAAGTTTCCAGGTACGAAATTTAAAGTTATTCTTTAAGCATGATTTTAAGTCATCTTGTTTTATATTATGATTTCACTTAAAGATTTAGAAAAAGTTGATTTTTCACATGCCGATGATTGTTACGATTTTAAAAAGAATGAAAAGTTTTTATGTACGAATTTCGAGGACGAAATTCTTTTTAAGGAGGGAATTTGTAACACCCCGAGAATTTTAAAGAATAGAATTATTTAACTATTTTATCAATGATGTCTTTTAACCATTTTGAAAACTTGGAGGATTAAAGTATTTTATGTTTTGACGACAAATTTATTTTTAAGCCAAATTATTAATTATTGATATGATGATAATTAGTCTATCGATATTATACTCATTTTGTAGATCGTAATTAATTAGGAGTATTGACTTAAAGAAAAAATAATTTTGGATGAAATCACATCAAATTATATTTGATTGAAAGAATAGGAGTAAAACAAAATTTTTATATTTATTTAGTCCAATACTCCATTCATTTCAATATCAAAGATTTCCTTTTTTCACACGTTATTTCCATTAGAACTAAATTTATGTAGTTTACCTTGTCTAAATATTTAATTCCTATTAATACACGGATTGTTGCAAATCCCATTATTTAAGGACTTATCCTTTTGCAAGGATTATGCAGTATTTAAAGACATGAGTTGTGCAAGATTTTATCCACACCAATGCAAGTATTTAGAAGACGAGTTTCTCAAACTTTCATAAACAAATAAAATTTTTCGACACGTTCGAGATTCGTTTGAAAATAATTTTCAGTTCTCTTTGTTCAATTTTACACGATCAATTTAAAGACTGAGGTATGGATTTCTCTATGTGTCAAGTGGTTTGAGTTTTCGCTCTTTAATGTTTTAAATTTGAGTATTTTATGCGTTATTATGTGATCCAAATTAAGAGGATCTTATGAGTAATATCAAAGGGTATTATGTAGATCTATGGAAACTAGTAACAGGACTAAACCCTAAGTGGAGAATGAGAATGGGTATGACCTAAAGTGAGAATGAGATGGTCGGATTTCCATCCCACTATGAAAGTACGTTGTGTCGTAATCTACTTGCTTTTGATATTAAATTGTGAAAATACTGGTGCGAAATTTATACTGGGTATATTCATATGCTCATTCCATATTTTAAAACATTTTTCAGGCTAGCTCGGGATTGATTGGATGGTGGCGAAATGGTGATGCGGGCTGCCAAGAAATTTGAAGAATTAAAATTATTATGTTTTTATTTCAGATTTACTTATTATTTAAAAATGTTCATTAAGTTGTTGAGAAAAGATATTTCAATTTCATGTTTGGTAAAATCATTTGTTTTACGCTTCCGCATTTATTTAAGAAAATCGAAAGTTTTTGGTAACACTCCAGCATCTATTTACCAAAAATACTGAGGCATTACACGAAGAATCGTCTCTATTGATACGACAAGAAAAGACGACAAGAAAAAATCGCTATTAGTATGTCAAACCAATAGAGACGACTCCATAATGCCGTAATTTGTTGACCAATAGAAACAACTATTTTTTGTTATATCTATTGGTCTTACCAATAGCAACGACTTTTCTTGTCGTCTCTATTGATCAATAGAGACAACAATCTCAAGTCGTCTCTATTTATCGGAACAACAGAGACGACTTTTCTTGTCATCCCTATTCTTTGGACCAATACAGACGAACTAGCCGTCCTTATTAAGTCTTTTTAATTTTTTTTTATTCTGATTTTTTTAATGTGATTTATAATAGTATATTTTTTCAATTCCTATATTTTTTGTTGATTTATTTGATTATTTACATTTATAGAATTAATATTAAAGTTAATTTGTTGAGAAAAATATTATTAAGATATAATTTAATAGAATAAATATTTGTTATGTTAATTAATATATATTATTTAAAACAAAATTTAACATAAGAATTTAATTGTCTTAGTGGTTGAGACATGATCATCCAACACTTAGATCCCGAGTTTGAATCCAAGTCATCCACAATTAATATATGAATTAAAGAAATTTCGTGGGTTGGTGGTTCAGATCGAGATTGGGGTCGGGTTGAAGAGGGCTTGAATCGAGTCAAAATAAATAAATAAAATTTAATTATATATTTTTCACAATTAGAGACGACAAAGTCATCTATGTAGGTGTTAGGGAATTAGAGACGACAAAGTCGTCGTCTCTGTATGCTCCCTCACAATAGAGACAACAATAGTCGTCTCTAATTGACATCAGTTACGGGTCTAAAGGGTCGACATTTGGACTTTCAGAGATCACTTTTGTCATCTCTGTTGAAATATATTCTTGTAGTGCACGATTTTTCAAATCACTTTTTAATTACACATTTTCTTTCTCTATTTTTAAATCACATATCTTACCTCAAAATTATAAATAAATCAATTTATAAATCACCATAGTAATATCAAACGGGACTTAGTAAGAACTTTTCTAATACTCATATAGTTTAATCAATGGGGATTCGTCGATTCTATCCCCTGCAATGATGCCTAATTATTTGGTCTTTTGGAACCTCTATTGCAAGGAACAATCAGGCGGTTAATCAAGAGTAACGAGTCTTCGAAATATTGGATTTTTTTTTTTTAATTATAAATCTATCTAATATTAACTTTTTTGAAAAAAATACTTTAGTTGGATAAAATATTTAAATATATTTAAAAGCTATTTTTTAATCTCGAATCAATTTTGATTTTTCAAAAATCATATAAAATGGGTCATAACCATGGTGAAGCTACAGGGGTCCTGGTGGGGTCTAGGACCCCCGGATTTTCTTTAATTTTTTTTTTATTATCTTTTTTATTTAATTTTTAGAATCAAGTGTAAATATTTTAGAATGTGTTATTATAATTTACTAGGAAAGTAGAAGAATTATAAGGAAAATTGTAATAAAATATTAATTTTTTTTTTTATCATTACTATTTTTTTTTAACATTTTTTGTGAATTTTAATATGGAACCCTCAAGTTAAAATGCTTGTCTCCGACCTCCAACTCATAACTGAGCATTCCATAAATTTATTTGTGGTCCACCAATTTTATTATATAAATCGAAATAATACTTAAGTGATATTTCGTTTTTAAATAATTATTCGCTTGTATTTAGATATAACAGTCAAAGCTACTTAGCTAGTAAATTGAAAATTATTGTTTGATTTTTAGGTGGAAAATCAAGAAAGAAAATGCCTCCTTTTGAGTTATGTGGGTGATGTCGCATCTCCCTCTTTTACAAATTTTATTTATTCTAATTTGATCTTTTTCTAATTGTTGTGAAAGCACACTCGAGTGCAAGTTGGTCAAGAAAGTTGTAGCGACCGAGAAATTTTTATTATAATAAAAGTTAAATTTATTAATATTGGTCGCTACGATTTCATCCATTTTAAGAAAAACGTGTTCGCCTAGCCAATTAAATTATTTTAAGATCTTAAGAAATAAATTTGAATTCGTTTAAATCGTTAAGTCCAATTTGTAAATTTAAAAATTCATATTTCATCAAATTCTTTATTTAATCCAATATCAAAATTTCCTTATTTTAATATTATTATTTCAAAATTTAATCAATTTAGAATATGTATAACCCCTTTCAAATTGTAAATACAGAACATCCAAGTTTTATTGCCATTATTTTCAAAATCCTTTTCCTCTCCCTCAACGTTCCAGCAACCTGAGTCAGTACACGTTCCTCACATCATCAAACGCCACCATTAATTTCTAATTTCAGTTACAATCTTCCAGCTCCCAAAGAGTTGCCCATAAATCACTATCTTCATTGACGTTTTTTTTCCCTCCCTCACGACCTGCAGAAGTTAGGTAAGAATCCTCTTCTACTCATTTCAATTCTCTGCAACCTTCACCAACCAGAGGCTTGAATCTTTCAGCTTCGATTTCAAGCAGCCAACCCCAATTCCACGCAATCAGTACCGCCATTGCCGGAACCTCAGTCCACAACCTCTGCATTCAAGACCTGACACCAATGTCACAAATTACACCCTGCCGATTCAAAATCCACAACCGGTATCACCATGGCCAAAAACTTCAGTCTACGACTTCCACATTCAGGCCCGACACCAACGTCACAAATTGCCCTTACCCATTACACTTTCTACCCACAATTTATACCAAACACCCAAGAAATCAGAAATAAACGAAGCCCAACGTCTTACCTGGGTCATCGTCCGGATTATCGCCGGAAATAACTTCAAACCCGAACCTTGTAGCTTCGATTTTTGCACAAAACAATCTAACCCAAACCTTCATTTTTTCATACACCCCACCGGCTCCATTGCCCTCTTGCACCGACGGTAGTTTAACCGCCTGCGTCCAGCCGGAGGCTTCGGGTCGGAGAAGGGGCGAGCTCCGCTCGCCATCTCTCAATCTCTGTCTCGAAATGTAGAGAGGAGAGAGAGAGGTTTTGATATAAATCAAAAATCTGATTTTCAAATTGCCCTTTAGTCCCAACTTTTAAAATCTGTCAACTTTGACCCCAAGTTTTTAATAACTATTATCTTAGCCCTATAGTTTTTAAACATTTCGAGTCAGCTCCTCTTATTTCTGAAAAATTTTAATTAAGTCCCAAGCCTTTTTAAAATTTAATTATGTTAAATGTCAAAGTTAGTCCCCAATATTTTATTTTGTGTAAACACCCAAATTTATTCCAAACTTCTAATTTAAATTTATTTTTCTTTGGCTAGACGACACGAACGGACGATTAGAGACTTGAAGCTTTTTCCCGCTCGATACATATACTCGTTAAGCTTTGAGGTAGACTCATACTCAATAATTTATTTAGCTATGATTTGCATGTAAATCTGGAATTATGTAAATCATATATGATGTTATGTTCATGTGATTAACCATGAGGGGTAAGACGGACAAATGCTCTCCCGAAAATGGTGTATGAAGAAGAAATGTTATGTTCATGTGATTAACCATGAGGGGTAAGACGGGCAAATGCTCTCCCGAAAATGGTGTATGAAGAAGAAATGTTATATGCGCTATAACTTCCATGCATAATTGCATGTTGAATTAAGACAAGACAATGCTACTTTCCGCACTTATGTGAATATGTGTTATGATATTATGAGAAAAGTATGTTAGCATGATTACATGTTTATGTGCAATTTATGGATTAAGTGAATTATTCGGTTATGAGTTTGCTGAGTATTTCTTAGAAATACTCACCCCGTTATTAACAATTTTTGCAGACTTCGGAAGCGGTGGCGAGTGATGGACACAAGTGGCAAAGAAATAATTAAATGTTATTTTAAATATTTAAATTTCTGTTTATTTTAAGTCAAACTTTATTTTACCGACTATGGTGAATTTGGATGAATGATTGGAATCATATTTTATGCAAAATTTAAAAATTTCAATTATTTCCACTAAATGAATATTTATTTTTAAATTGAGTTTGAGACGATGAAGTGGCGTTTCGAGTATTTAGAACTCGGGGCGTCACAAAAGTGGTTTCAACTTTCAATGAGTGTTTGTGTCTTTGGGCTTAGTTTTTAATTTGTAAGAAATCTCTCAATTAATTTCCAAAGTTATTTTAAACTCCTAAAGTGCATTTGGGTGTGCGAGTGCAAGCAAAATATGTTTTCTCATTGTCAAGAATTAAAAGATGTTTGGTATGTATAGAATGTTGAAGTTGTTACGTCTCAAATCTAGTGATTGCTAGTTAGGCAAAGAGGTTATTTCAGCTCGCAAGCTAAGAATATGGGCCCCAAAGAACTTGCATGACATTTACTCTGAAGCGATGAAGATACCATCAATGGTCCATCAAGGCCTCGCGGGTGGATGCATCCTTGGCAATCTCAAGCACCTTACAAGTCCATGCGCCGGGACATCATACAATCCAATGCGTGTGTACTCGTATCTAACTCACCCCTTTATTCTCTTCGAGATGATTTAGGGAACCCAATCCTTAGCCGCGCAAAATGCATTTCTTAAGATAGAGGTGATAATTGGGGCCAACCCCAGAGGATTTGTGCAAGTTGTAGTATTAGATATATTTAGCAATGTGAGAAATGGTTGATTTGATAGCCTCCGATGTAGACATGAAATCACATCAATGTTACTTCGCTCTGGACAGAGGGAGATCGTTGCAAACCTAGCTACAATAGATCTCGCAGACCTATGATGGTTAACAAATGATTCCTATGATAACAATTTGGGAGTCGCTTCAATCAAACCACGTATCCCGTGTCCTATAGGCCTCTTCCACTCACCCTCAAACCATAAATAACAATATTTGGGGACAACTAAAGCTAATTGAATTTGTTGGACTTTTGATGCTAAACAACCATTAGGTCGATGATGTCTGTATTTTGTAGTACAGTACTTCTCTCCTGGTCCATAACTGAAGAATTTATAAGCCCGATCATTTCATACAATCGTTGACCTAACCCAAGTGAAAAAGGTCATTTTGAGGATTAACCCTTGGATATGATTTAGATCAACGGATCACAACCCTCATATAAAAGGAGGAAACCATAGTCATTTCCCTTCATTTAACTCTCTTGGATTCATTTTCTTTCTCTCGGGCCCTCGACTCTTCCTCTTTTGATTGTACGATTTATTTGTGTTCTTAGTCGTTTTGTGAATTAAATATCTACATTTTTTTTTTCAATATTTTAGCTTCTTGTTGAGCAGTTTAGTTAGTGAGTAGAGGGTCAATTTTGGTTTTCCTTCATTAGACATAGTCCCTCTTTGATACAAATTATAATCTGATTTTAATTTAAGTTAAATGTCAATAATCAATCTCAATCACATATTTTATGGGTCACATAACTTTTCAACCACACATCTCATCAACTTTTATAACAAATTTCTAAAAATCTAATTTAAATCTCCACCAAACAAGGGCATAGCACCTAGATTCCCTCCTTTGCATGTTTCTTTCACTTCCAAACTCTTATATATTCGTCTATGTTTAATAAATTTGTTTTTAAACATGTTTTTTAAAAAAAATATCATTTCCTCAAATCATCTTTTAACAACACACATTTTTGAAAATCAATTTTCAATTACATATTTTATCTCGAAACATCACAAATTTTTTTTTAAAAAAAAATCTTTTTAACAAACAGAGGCTACACACTGGGTCCCACTACATTCGAAGGTCAATAGAAGTAATTAATACTTTATAGTATGTAAATTTCAACTTATTTAAAATTATACTTTTCTACCTGACAGTAGATTTTTTAAGTTTAGCCGAGCATGTTCTTATTATCCTGATAAGCAATTGCTAGGTTAGAATGTTGATGCTCTTTGATGAAGGCACTAGTACAAAAAAGCATAAAAAAAGGGGAATAGACTTCGATTTTTCAAAAAATTGACGTGTAAAAAAGGACAGTGGTATTTTCGTAATTATATTTTAGGAAAACGCATCGGTTTGTCCAAACCGACGCGAGAAACGGTGGTTTGAAAAAATTGTAAGTATATCATGATTATTTCTTCATAATCTAAATTCAAATTTTCTTAAACATATACTTATATTTATATTTCATTTTTCTGTTAATAGGTTGAAAAAGCTGAGCAGTCCACGCAGGGAACATTTGTGGCAAGTAGACATCATGATATTTTAAGTGAAGCCCTTGGTAAGCAGAATCACCCTGGTAGGGTGAGGGGGTATGGTGTCTATGTGACCACGAGAGATGTTTACGACAGGCCTGATGCTTACATTAGACGTTCGTGTGGGGTCGTCTCAGTAGACGATATTAAGGAGATGATCAGGTCAGAGATGGAGGATAGTATTGCCGAGCGGGTCAGACATCAGACCATGAGTAAATTCGATACTATGCAGAGGGACTACCATAGTATGTAGATTAAATACAATGCTATCCTCCAGCACATAGGCTTAAATGTTGAGGCCGAGGTGGACGTAACTCCACAGCCCCGACCACCAACTCACAGCAGTTGCCACTCCGTGGATCCAGATCCATTTCATGGACTTCAGGTATTTAATGTTAAGTTATTTAGAATTTTTTAACATTATTTATGTTATTTCATCTGGAAGTTGCTAACATATATGTTCAATGATGTTGTACAATAGAAGCCGACTCCTTGTCGTCTCGTTATAAGTCTTAATGGTGAGAAACAAATAGTAGCGAGCGGGATGGTTTATCCAGCCGGACCCGACACGGTGGTGCATCATCAACCTCTTTGGCCTGATCATGCTAAGGTGTCCATTGACCACATTGTCGATGGTGCAGAAGTGTTTTGTATTACAGTACCATTTCAATACCACACCACAGTGGGGGAAGCTATTGGAAGCTTCTTGCAATGGCCCAAGGAGTTGGTGATTTTTGGAGAGGTCCAAACATTTAGTTATATAAAAGTTTCTGTCAATATTAATTTCTTTTAAATTTGTATAACAACTGAAGATGATAAAAATTATCTTGTTGTAGGAAGAGGCACCACAACAGGCAAAAAAATTGAATGAAGGAAAAACACCCCAGAGTTTCGAAATGTTATCCACACAGCGACCTGCGATTGTTGACGATGAGACGTTGCAATGTCTGGGTGATGATTGTAAAATGTTACATACTCTGGTCATTCAATTTCCTGTTGGTGATGACTTCTACCAGGTGCCTGTTGATGCCGCCGTATTCAATTTTGCATTCGAGGATGGTTTTTATGTTACAGTCGGAGACATCACCGACTTGCTTATGATGCAATGGTTGGATACATCTATCTTACAAGTGTTTTCATTGTAAGACTTTTGATAAAAAATTATAACTTCAATTTAAATCATTATTTTATTTCTATTTATTGGTATTATTATTTTTTAGGTACCTTCATGAGTTGTGTCAAGAATACGGTATTGAATCGATTGGATTCATGTCTCCGACACACATTGCATCGGTTTCAGTAAGAACAAATGCAAATGGTGTTATAAATTACTTGGCCAGCACCATGAAGGCAATGAAAACTAAGAAATTCATTCTAGCACCGTATTTTCAGGAGTAAGACCATTGATATTCTCTAATTTTTAACCTAATTTGAATGATATGATATTTAAAGTTGTATTTACACGTTCATAATACGTAGGAATAACTGGATGTTGCTAGTTATTTCTCCTGAGAAGAATACAGTGTACTTCTTAGATTCAGTTGTTGCATCTAAGCGTGACTTGGATATCAAGCCGATATTGAATACGTAAGTTAGGAAACTTTTCATGAAATAATTGTGGAGTTGTAGTGAAATTGATTGTGGAGTTGTGATTGTTGAGAAGTTGATAGTTTTGAATAGCAGGGTACCCCTACAGGTTGGATAAGTTCAATTTATAGGGGAGACTCTGCCAAAATTTCTGTAGGAAATTTGAGTCATATTATTTTTTTGTAGCTTGTTGATATAATTTATTGAAATTTTAGGGCTTTCAAAACGTATTGGACAGTTGGAGGCATGAGGACAAAATCCAATACAACGTGGAAAAACGTAAAAGTATGAAAACATGGATTTAAAATTTATTAAAAATCTTTGAATTATTTCTATATTTTATTTAGTTTGATTACTAATATTGTTAGTTTTCAATGTGAATATTTCAATGTCCTCAACAACCTGGAGGGTCTGAGTGTGGCTACTTCGTTATGAGAAATATGTATGAGATAGTCACATAACACTTTCAACTTACTTCGTTAGAAAATGTATAAGTCATTGAAAATGAGAATTTTAATAATGTCATTATATTTTATGAAAAAATAACTAATAATTCATTTTCATTATTTGTAGGCATTTAAATAATATTATTCAACAAAGGAAGTAATCGAGATTCAAAACTTATGGGCAAAATACTTCGTTCATAGGTTTGTGTAAATCAAAGCGTAATCAAACTTGCATTTACATATATATTTAATTTGTATCTTAAATTAACAATTTTGTAAGTATAATTGTTGTTAATTTCATTTTATTACGTATATGCTGATTATATATATATATATATATATATGGTGATGCGCACGTCCTGGTTACTGCAGGCCACGACCTGCAGTGGACTGGGTCATTGCAAGTCACGTTCAGGTGATTGCAGGTCACGACGTGCAGTGGTCTAGGTCATTGCAGGCCACGTCCAGGTCACTGCAGGCCACGACCTGCAGTGGCCTGGGTCATTGCAGGTCACTGCAGGTCACGACCTGCAGTGACTTGGGTCATTGCAGGCCACGTGTCACGCAGTAAAAATGCTTATCTCCCCATTCGGTTTGGAAAGTCGGCAACAGGTAGGCTGGTGGCCTACTTTACCATGAAGTGCTCTAATGATATGATCATATTGCAGGTATTTCCCTTACATCCTACTCATCAGCGTGCGTGTGTGCCAGTTGTTCTGCCTTGCCGGTCAATGAATGAGAGGTAAGCTACCTAGAGGCGAGAAACCTCGGGAGCTGAACCTGCGATCCGTGAAAGTTGGTATCAGAGCGGTCCCGCTTGAATGCGTTGTTGGTCTTGTGGAGGTCAATGACATGAATTCTCGCGGAGAAAAAATTTTGGGCCACGGATCGTGTCGGCAAGCTTGCGGAACACGAAGAAGGAAGCTGTTGGGGAAGATGGGTGTGCTGGGCAGCGTTGCACGATTGCTTTTGAAAGAGTTTTGAGGAGCGTATTTTGTAGGACCTACGAGAATGTAGTAGGTATGTGCTTCGACATGTGCTGGAGGCGCTGCGGCTGGAGGCCGTCCACCGAAGAACTACTGCTTATGGGGGCAGATGGTGAAGGTTGGTGTCGGAGGCGGTATGTACAAGGTACAACGAGTAAGTGTGGGAGTACCACCGTGTGAATGCTCGTCCATGAGGGGATGGTGCCGCTTAATTCTGCAATTGAGGAGTGCGTGTTGATGCGAAGCTCACTTCCCGCTACGAGGACTTAAGCGGATTCGAATGGGGGAGAATGTCACGCAGTGAAAATGCTTATCTCCCCATTCGGTTCGGCAAGTCAGAAACAGGTAGGCGGGTGGCCTACTTTACCATGAAGTGCTCTAATGATATGATCATATTGCAGGTGAACATTAAAAGAGTGGAACGAAATGAGATGAGCGATTGATAGGGCGCATATTTATTTTTTAATTTGTGATATTTCGTCTTATTCCATTGAAATTAAATGCTTAAATTGTAGATATTAATCATATTTTATGATTTTTGGATTAGGTGGAGAATTGAGATCAAATTGGACTCAAATCACAAATTGGAAAGAAGAAGTTTGGAACTCTAAAGTATACAATCAGATCAGGACTTTGAATAAGGCGTGGGCACGCCTTATTGATTTTGAAAGGCAGCAACATAAATTGGACTACTCTTTGAAAAGCCAAACAATACAATTTTTTGGCCCATCTACTACCCTAGGAAAATCTTTGGACCAATGGGAAGAGGAGAGGCTGGCAACACAATTGAAAAGAGAAAAGAATTGCTGAAAAAAGGGGACTCTCGGCAGCCAACAAATTAAGGATTGGAAAAAGGACATCTTTGGAAAAATTGGGACTCTCAGCACTTATCTTATCCCAAAATTAATTGGAGCTTTTTCTTCTTCTTGGAGGAGGAATGAACCCTGGGGGAGTCAACAGCAAAAGAGAAAAAGAGAAGGAGCAACCACGACATTGATTTCTCTGGGGAGTTTAACTCTTTATTTTTGTTTTATTATTTTTAGTTTTTATTTTACAAATGTTTATGGATAGCTAAATCCATTATTCCAGTTCAAGGTTATTCAAAGTTTGATTCACCAAGAATTATGAGATCTAATTAAATTTATTCGTTTCTTTAATTATTCTCTATTTATATGTCTTTTGATTGTGAATTAAAGTTGTCATTTTGATTGATTAATTCAAAGTGCACGTTGTTTTAATTGTCAAAGTAATACTTAGCCAATTAGGAATCTAAATCCGTAATTGTTTAGGTTTTCTAATACAAGTGGCAAATAACATCGTTAATTATAGACTGATTTTTGACTCATGTTATGAAGATATATAACCTAACTTAAATAAATCACGCGTGTGAATTTGTTGGTTAGAATTGGTCGTCTCTCTAGAAATTAATGTTATTCGTAAATTAAATCCTATGATCGTATCTAGGGTTGTTTATTGATTAGGGAAATAATCAACGAGCGTCTCTTGATTATCGATAAAGTAAGAAGAGATAGGTTATTAGATCGTATCAATGACCATAACCAATTTAGAGAATGATTTAAAGATTTTATTTTTACATCTATGATCAATTCCGTGAATCAATACTGAGATTATACCTTGAGCTGGATATTTGTTTAATTTGATATTTTCATTAATTTAATTCCGCAATTGTTTATTTATAATTTGATTTCACATTCAAAAATTCAAAATCCCCCTTGTTTTTAATTCATTGTTTTTAGTTTTCCCGAAGAATTAAATCTAACCAGTCCCTGTGGATTCGACCTTGCTTACCACTATTGCAATTTATTTTTATGAGAGCAAGAAAATATTATTATTTGTTGGATTCGACACCCATCAAATTTTTGGCGCCGTTGCCGGGGACTGGTGTTAATCAGATTTAAATTTTCATTTACTGTTATCTATTTATTTGTTTATTTATTTTTATATCTTTTACTAATTTCTTTATTTCTTTTATGCCCCGTTGTTCTCGTACAGGTGAGTTGCGATACGACCCTGAAATTGAGAAGACAGCTCGTAAATTAAGGAAGGAAGCCAAGTTGCGCAAACAAACCAGATTGAATTTAGTAGCTGACCCGACAAATTCAACAACCGATTCTTCTAGTGGTTCTGAAACTGAGCAAGAGAAAGTAATGGCCAATGAGGAACAAACCTTAAGGGAACTGGCTGCACCAAATGAAAATCAATAGCCACTTTGCATTCAATATCCAGTCCTAGATGTGGGATTTGAATTGAAATCTGGACTGATCCATTTGCTACCCAAATTCTATGGGCTCGAGAATGAAGATCCCCACAAACATCTGAAGGAATTCCACATGGTGTGTTCAAGTATGAAACCACAAGGAGTGACTGAAGAACAAATCAAGCTGCGGGCTTTTCCATTCTCACTAGCTGACAAAGCAAAAGATTGGTTGTTCTATCTACCGCCAAGTTCTGTGGCTACATGGACGGGAATGGTTAGATTATTTCTTGACAAATTTTTCCCAGCCTCAAGAGCTGCAAACATCAGAAGAGAGGTATGTGGAATCAAACAGAGAGATACCGAAACCTTGCATGAATATTGGGAAAGGTTTAAACAGTTGTGCGCAAGCTGCCCCCAACATGGAATTTCTGAACAATTACTCATTCAATACTTCTATGAGGGATTGTTACCAATGGAGAGGAAAATGATGGATGCAGCTAGCGGAGGAGCCATAGTGAATAAAACCCCAACTTCCGCTAAGGATCTGATCTCCATCATGGCCGCTAACACACAACAGTTTGGATTCAGACAAGAAACTCCTGTAAAAAGAGTGAACGAAGTAAATGTATCTTCCCTTGAAAATCAAATAGCAAATCTAACCTCTCTTGTTCAACAAATGGCTGCAGGAAATATGCAACAGGTTAAGGCATGTGGAATTTGTGCTGCCACTGGTCATCCAACGGACACATGCCCAACTCTCCAAGAAGATTCATTTGAGCAAGCTAATGCAGTTGGGAGATTTCCAGGCCCACCTCAACCGAAGTATGATCCTTATTCAAATACTTATAACCCAGGATGGAGGGATCACCCCAACTTTAGTTATCAGACCAAGCCGCAATTCCAACAGTTCCAACAATTCCAACCTAGACAGCCTACACCTCAACCGCAACAACCTTCTTCGAGCTCAGGTATGTCTCTAGAAGAAATTGTGAAATCACTTGCAACTAATACAAAACAATTTCAACAGGAAACGAGAACAGGCATGAAGAATTTGGAGACTCAAATGAGTCAATTAGCGTCAACTGTAAGCCGCTTGGGATCTCAAGGAAAATTACCTTCTCAAACCATTATCAACCCAAAACAAAATGCCAGTGCAATCACTCTGAGAAGTGGGAAGGAACTGAAAGATCCTAGTAAGTCAAAGCCAGGTAGTAAGGGAGAGGAAATTGAAAAGGAAGTCATCCCACAACGTCATGTTGACCAACCTGAAGTACTTGACAAAGAACAACCCAGGATTTTTGTGACACCTCCTCCGTTTCCAACAAGATTGAACAAATCCAAGAAAGAGGAAGAAGAAAAGGAAATCATGGAAACATTTCGAAAAATTGAGGTAAATATTCCCTTACTCGATGTAATTAAACAGGTGCCTCGATATGCTAAATTTCTTAAGGAATTGTGCACCAACAAGAGAAAATTAAAAGGGAATGAAAAGATATGTGTTGGAGAAAATGTTTCAGCTGTTCTCCAGAAAAAACTACCTCCTAAATGCAAGGACCCAGGTATGTTTACCATCCCTTGTAAAGTAGGTAAGGTTAGAGTCGAGAAGGCCATGCTAGATCTAGGAGCTTCAATAAATGTCATGCCTTTGTCTGTTTAGTCATCTTTAAATACTGGTCCATTGAAAGAAACATGCGTGATTATTCAACTAGCTGATAGGTCCAATGTGTACCCTGAGGGAGTCTTAGAAGATGTTTTGGTTCAAGTCAATGAATTGGTTTTTTCTGCTGATTTTTATGTACTCAATATGGAGGAAAATGATTCTTCTAATCCTACACCAATTTTACTAGGAAGACCATTTCTTAAAACATCTAGGACAAAAATTGATGTGCATGCTGGAACACTCACAATGGAGTTTGATGGTGAAATCATTAAATTTAATATTTATGAAGCCATGAGATATCCTAATGACGTGTCCCCTGTTTATGTTATGGATGTCATCGACCCTCTAGCACAAAAAGTTTTTGATCTTAACAATGATGATAAATTGAATGTTGCTCTTAGCAGGAACCTCACTCGTGATGGACTAGAGAAGGCCATGAATTTTGCGTTGGATTTTGATTTGCAGGAAGCAATTCATGAACTAGAGTCGCTTGGAGCGATAAGGTATAATGTATCTCAAATTGAATTGCCTAGTTCTCACACAAAGCTTCTTTCTTCTATTGAGCAGGCACCAAAATTGGAATTGAAACCCCTACCGGACCATTTGAAGTATGTGTTCTTAGGAGAAGGAGAAATGTTCCCAGTAATTATTTCCAAGAAACTCTCTCCCTTGGAGGAAGAGAAATTGACTCGGGTGCTTAGGGAGTATAAACAAGCAATCGGATGGACTATAGCAGACATTAAGGAATTGAGTCCCTCTACTTGCATGCATAAGATACTACTAGAAGAAGATTGTTGTAACGCCCAAAATTCCGTGAAGCTCGGGATGTCACTTCTCCTTTAAATCTAATTTTATTTCGGAAAATAATTGAATTCTAAACATCATATTTATGTGAAAAATTTTAATAGTAAGTAAATTAAATTTGATAACTGCATAAAAACGTTTAAATCTTAACTTTCAAGAAAGTAACGACAAATAATTAAATTGACGATGTTCTTGACATTAAATATCATATTTAAATATAACGACATATAAATAAATTGACACTATTCATGAATCGTGACTATAAAAAAATATAGCTTCATTATTATTTGTCACCACTGCCCTTTCATTCGCCACCATCTCCGAAATCTGCAATTTGTAAGTTTAAAAATAGGAGTGAGCATTTCATAGAAATACTCAGTAGGTTCAGCGCAAATTAAATAAACTGTACAGTAAATAACACATATAAGCATGCAACTTAATTCATAAATTCTCATTCTCATGCAATAAGCAAGTGGATCTCATACATCATAAATTTTTCATGCCCGAAGACATGTGGATCTGGGCCCAAAGGCAATTGGTCCATGCCCGAAGACATGTGGATCTAGGCCCGAAGGCAATTGGTCCATGCCCGAAGACATGTGGATCTAGGCCCCGAAGGCAATTAATTCTCATAAATTACGTAATCACATGCATAAATTTACAATACGAGTTCACTTAATATTGCGCATTTAAGATAAAAGATTTTTGAAGTAATGAACCTACCTTAGGATATTTCTGTATTTCCTTAAAAATGATTCTAGCTTTCTTGAAAATTCCGCGCCTCGTCTAGCCCTAAAATAAATAATTTTCTATTAGAAACTTGAAATAAAAGTTTTTATAAATAAAAGTAAATTCGAGGATTGAATTGAAAGAATTTAAAAGTGTAAAGCTCGGATTAAAATGGTAATGTGTAAAGATTTGGGGCTTTTGTGCGAAATAATTGAAATTAGGACTAAATTGATAAACCCGAAAAGTTCCTGACCAAATTATATTTTAGTCAAAACCCAGGGTCATCCTATACTCAATTGAAGACTTGGGGACTAATTTGTGAAATTTATTTAAATTAGGAACTGAACTGACCAGCTCAAAAAGTTTATAACCAATTTAGATTCCATCAGAAACTTTGGTTAAAAATAAACTCAATTGAAAATTTGGGACTAAAGATAAATATTTTAACACTAAAGGACTGAAATAAAATATTTTAAAAACTGTAAGGACTAAATTAAAAGACTTTAAAAGTGGGGATTAAGGGGTGAACATTTTTTTAAAGCAAGGGACCGAAATAACTATTCTCAAAGGCTGGGGACTAAAAGGCAAAACTTTAAAATCCAAGACAATAAATAACAAAACAACTCTCTCTCCCTCTCCCCATTTTCGTAAACAGAGAGGGAGAGGACACGAGAGAGGACGCTGGTCCTCTCGGTGCGAAGGCAATCGCCGGCGATATGCCGGCGGTCGAGTGGTATTACAAGGGGGTAAAAATATGGTAGAAAAGGGCAAAGTTTTGGGGCTGGTTGGTGGATGAACACCGAGGCTCGAGGGTTGAATCTTGGCGGTGATTTCTGGTCAAACTCTGGCCGAGGCTTCAAGGTAAGTGGTGGGTTGGGTATTCTGTGTTGATTTTTAATTTGGGTTTGATTTTGGATGCATTTGGGGTGAATTTGTTGGAGGAACAGAGGTGGGCAACTACGGTTTTCGTGTGGTGTCTGATTTTTGGTTTGGGTCGGATGCGTGGTGTGCGCGGTGGTGGAGGTTTCCGGTGACATTAGTGGCCGGTGATTGAGGTACGTTTATGGGTTATGTCTATTCTTGGATTTTGGGTTTTAATTTGGGCGTTTTGTACATGGGAAGTGGCCGCTTGATTGGGTGGTGAAGATGGCGGTTTTTGGATGCGAAAAACGAAAGTGAACTGGGCAGGTTGCGGTTGTGAAAATTGAAATTGCAGTTCGTAGATGGTTTGATGGTGATGGCGGGTTTCGAACGGTTTGGTAAATGTTGGTGGTGAACAATTCTTGGTTTGAAGGTGGTGAAGCTTTGTGTTGGGGCTGGTCGAAGAAGTTTGAGAGGGGAAGAGACATACCCAGAATCTGTGATTTTTGGTCTTTGGTGTGTCGTGAATGCAAGGGTTAGGAATCTAATTAATAGTTGATTTTGTGTTAAACATGGAAACTTAGGTTAAATCTTGATTTATGGAAAAGTTGTGAGAATTTTGAAAGTGAATATTGTTGTGTAAGGAAATACTTGAAAAATAAGTTGTTGATTTAGTTGGGTCAAGAATTGACTTATTGAGTTTAAATGGGCTTGAATGATTGGTAAAAATATTTGGGCTCGATAAGTTGGATTGGATTAAAATATTTAAAATTGGGACTTAATATAATTAATACTTGGACTTTTGAAAATAAACTGTGATATTGAAATATTTTTGATAAAGATTGAAATTTGACTAAGTATTTAAATAAATTTAATTTCACTTAATTGGCTAGACGAGCACGCGTTTAAAAATAAATAACTAAATGATGGGCAAAGTCGAAGCGACACGCTTTTAAAAATATTTATTTGAATAAAATCACGAAAATTTCTCGGTCGCTACAACTGTAAACCTTCTAGAGAAGCCCAACGAAGACTAAACCCACCAATGATGGAAGTGGTAAAGAAAGAAATTTTAAAACTTCTTGATGCAGGTATGATCTATCCAATTTCTGACAGTAAATGGGTGAGTCCAGTTCAGGTCGTCCCAAAGAAAACAGGTATAACAGTTATTAGGAATTCTGAAGGTGAGATGATCCCTACTCGTGTTGAAAATGGGTAGCGGGTGTGTATTGATTATATGAAGTTAAATGCTGTAACTAGAAAAGATCACTTCCCCCTCCCATTTATTGATCAAATGCTTGAGCGTGTACTAGGTCGTACTCATTATTGTTGTCTTGATGGTTATTCAGGTTTTCACCAGATCCCAGTTGCACCGGAAGATCAGGAGAAAACCACATTCACGTGCCCGTTCGGCACCTTTGCGTATAGACGGATGCCATTTGGACTTTGCAATGCCCCTGCTACATTTCAGAGGTGTATGGTTAGTATATTTTCTGATTATGTGGAGAACATGATAGAGGTATTCATAGATGATTTTACAGTCTATGGTAATTCTTTCGATTCATGTTTAACTAACCTTACGAAAGTTCTTGGCAGATGCATAGAAACGAATTTAGTTTTGAACTATGAAAAATGTCATTTTATGGTTGATCAAGGAATTATTTTAGGCCATGTTGTGTCCTCTAAGGGTATTGAGGTTGATAAGGCTAAGATAGATATTATTAAATCCTTACCCTACCCCACAACTGTTCGGGAAGTTCGTTCCTTTCTTGGACATGCAGGTTTTTACAGGCGCTTTATCAAGGATTTTTCCAAAATCACTCAGCCCATGTGTAAATTATTGCAAAAAGATATGGTGTTTGAATTCGACGAGGCGTGCAAAGGAGCATTTGATAAATTGAAGGATATGCTCACCTCAGCCCCAATTATCCAACCACCTGATTGGAACCTCCCATTTGAAATCATGTGTGATGCAAGTAATCATGCAGTAGGTGCCGTGCTTGGACAAAAAGTTGGAAGAGCTCATCATGCCATATACTATGCTTCCAGAACACTTGATAACGCACAAAGCAACTATTCAACCACGGAAAAGAACTTTTAGCTGTTGTTTTTGCTTTAGAAAAATTCCGTCAATATTTACTTGGTACTAAAGTGATTATTTATTCTGATCATGCAGCTCTCAAGTACTTGTTTTCAAAGAAGGAGGCGAAACCTAGGCTGATTCGTTGGATTCTCTTGCTACAAGAGTTTGACTTAGAGATACAGGATAAAAAGGGCACAGAGAATTTGGTTGCTGATCATTTAAGTAGATTAACCACAAGTGAAGAGCCATCACCACTAAAGGATAATTTTCCAGATGAGCACCTATTTTCTATTAAAGGAGCAATCCCCTGGTATGCTGATATTGTTAATTATCTAGTTACTAGGACGCTACCACATGATTTGTCTAGAGCTCATAAAGATAGGATAAAGAGTGATGCTAAATATTATGTGTGGGATGATCCTTATTTGTGGAAACATTGTTCTCACCAAATTATTCGTAGGTGTGTCTCTCAACAAGAAATCCCTTCGATTTTAAAATTTTGTCATTCATATGCTTGTGGGGGACATTTTGGTCCTAAGCGAACAGCCCGCAAGGTACTAGAGTGTGGATTGTTTTGGCCTACTTTATTTCATGATTCATACATGTTTTGCAAATCTTGTGAACAATGTCAGAAAACTGGAACAATAGGACGTAGAGATCAAATGCCACTCACCCCTATTCTTGTTTGTGAAATATTTGATGTGTGGGGTATTGATTTCATGGGTCCTTTCCCTTCGTCTTACAGTAATGTTTACATAATTCTTGCTGTGGATTATGTTTCAAAGTGGGTGGAAGCTAAAGCCACCCGAACTGATGATGCTAAAGTGGTTGCAGATTTTGTCAAATCTCATATCTTTGTTAGGTTTGGGAAGCCTAAAGCTATCATTAGTGATCGCGGGACTCACTTTTGCAATAGAGCGATGGAGACTTTATTGAAGAAATATAATGTTACCCACCGCGTCTCTACTGCATACCACCCACAAACTAATGGACAGGCTGAAGTATCCAACAGGGAAATCAAATCCGTACTTGAAAAGACTGTCAACCCAGACAGAAAGGATTGGAGTCTACGGCTTGATGATGCACTTTGGGCTTACTGAACGGCCTACAAAACTCCTATAGGTATGTCTCCTTACCGTTTAGTATTTGGTAAACCCTATCACCTTCCAGTAGAGTTAGAGCACCGGGCATACTGGGCCATTAAGCAGTGCAATATGAGAATGGATGAGTCGGGGGAGCAAAGAAAATTGCAAGTGCAAGAGTTGGAAGAGATCCGCAATGATGCCTATGAGAACTCAAGGATCTACAAGGAAAAGACAAAAGTTTTCCATGATCAGATGATTTCCAGGAAAACATTTTCTATTGGTCAGAAAGTTTTACTTTATCATTCTAAATTGAAATTGTTTCCTGGTAAGTTGCGTTCTAGATGGATAGGCCCTTTTCTTGTTACTAATGTATATTCTCATGGTGCAGTTGAAATTAAAGGATTGGATACGGGTAAGATTTTTAAAGTCAATGGACATTGCTTAAAACCCTTTTATGAAGGCTTTCCGGTATGTAATGTTGATCAATTCGATTTAGAATGTCCAACTTACACTAATTGAGCGATGGGAACGTCTAGCTAAAGACTTAAAAGAAAAGCGCTTCCGGGAGGCAACCCGAATTTCTTTTCCTTAGTTTAACAAGCAATTTTTATCCCTTTATTCATCTTCATCTATTTGTTTATTTTTGTTAATTTATTCAACATTATTTATTTTATGATCCATGTAATTTTTTTTTTTAAGTGAAATTGACTTTTTTTTAATTTTTGGGCAGATATGAACCTTCCTCTCAACTTAGCCTAAATATTTTCCTTTTATCCTACCTAACCCGAAGCCCCGTTATAACCAAATAAAGACCTTTACTTTGCACTTGTGTTATTGTTAGCTCCGGTCCTAACATCTGAGCAGTCTGTGGCAATGAATTCTCCATGCAGTGAGCTGAGTGAAAATTCTCACCCTTATACACTTTGTGCGAAGAGAGAAATACCTTGTGAGGGTGTTTACTCCCATTACATGTGTTTATAAGTGGTTTGAATTGCTTGGTCTATATTTCGTGCCTTCAAGTTGATTGAAATTAACACCCATATTGTAATTCATTGATAGTTGTTGAGGGGATGCTCACGAGAGGTGAAAGGATATAAACTACACTGGGGTATGGAGTGATATAATTGAAATACATGAATTTTAAGTGAGTTCTTACGAAGAAGTTCATATAATTCCTTTAATGAAGATCACCAAAAATGTATCCTTTTTATCCCACCTTACCCAAACCCCATTACAACCGGTGTTAAGACCCATACTTTGCATTCAAAACTATTGGTGGCTCCAATGTGATATATTAGCAAGCCTATGGTAAGAGTTTTCTATGCTTTGACCTGAGAGTGCATATATGCTTTACACCCTAAACACTTTGAGTGAATTGTGTGAATCTAATGTGAGGTGTTAAATCCCACCACCTGTGGATTTTGAAAATTTTGTTGAAGTGACTAGCATGGTGTTGAATTGTAGAGATAGAAGAATGGATGATGATGATGAGAGTACATTCCATTAACTTGAGCTAGTTTATGCTTGAGGACAAGCATTGTCTAAGTGTGGGGGGATTTGATAGGGCGCATATTTGTTATTTAATTTGTGATATTTCCTCTTATTCCATTGAAATTAATTGCTTAAATTGTAGATATTAATCATATTTTATGATTTGTGGATTAGGTGGAGAATTGAGATCAAATTGGACTCAAATCACAAATTGAAAAGAAGAAGTTTGGAACTCTAAAGTATACAATCAGATCAGTACTTTGAATAAGGCGTGGGCACGCCTTATTGATTTTGAAAGGCAGCAACATAAATTGGACTACTCTTTGAAAAGCCAAACAATACAATTTTTTGGCCCATCTACTACCCTAGGAAAATCTTTGGACCAATGGGAAGAGGAGAGGCTGGCAACACAATTGAAAAGAGAAAAGAATTGCTGAAAAAAGGGGACTCTCGGCGGCCAACAAATTAAGGATTGGAAAAAGGACATCTTTGGAAAATTTGGGACTCTCAGCACTTATCTTATCCCAGAATTAATTGGAGCTTTTTCTTCTTCTTGGAGGAGGAACGAACCCTGGGGGAGTCAATAGCAAAAGAGAAAAAGAGGAGGAGCAACCACGACATTGATTTCTCTGGGGAGTTTAACTCTTTATTTTTGTTTTATTATTTTTAGTTTTTATTTTACAAATGTTTATGGATAGCTAAATCCATTATTCCAGTTCAAGGTTATTCAAAGTTTGATTCACCAAGAATTGTGAGATCTAATTAAATTTATTCGTTTCTTTAATTATTCTCTATTTATATGTCTTTTGATTGTGAATTAAAGTTGTTATTTTGATTGATTAATTCAAAGTGCACGTTGTTTTAATTGTCAAAGTAATACTTAGCCAATTAGGAATCTAAATCCGTAATTGTTTAGGTTTTCTAATACAAGTGGCAAATAACATCATTAATTATAGACTGATTTTTGACTCATGTTATGAAGATATATAACCTAACTTTAATAAATCACGCGTGTGAATTTGTTGGTAAGAATTGGTCGTCTCTCTAGAAATTAATGTTATTGGTAAATTAAATCCTACGATCGTATCTAGGGTTGTTTATTGATTAGGGAAATAATCAACGAGCGTCTCTTGATTATCGATAAAGTAAGAAGAGATAGGTTGTTAGATCGTATCAATGACCATAACCTATTTAGAGAATGATTTAAGGATTTTATTTTTGCATCTATGATCAATTCCGTGAATCAATACTGAGATTATAAATTGGGCTGGATATTTGTTTAATTTGATATTTTCATTAATTTAATTCCGCAATTTTTTATTTATAATTTGATTTCACATTCAAAAATTAAAAATCCCCCTTGTTTTTAATTCATTGTTTTTAGTTTTCCCGAAGAATTAAATCTAACCAGTCCCTATGTATTCGACCTTGCTTACCACTATTGTAATTTATTTTTATGAGAGCAAGAAAATATTATTATTTGTTGGATTCGACACCCATCAGCGATATTTTTCACCATAAGTAAAATTCATAACTCTTTTTCTCTTTTGTGGAAGAAGTTGTAGCTGCAGATTCGAACAGGAAGAAGCACACTCCCTGAAGATCGAAGGGAAATGGGAAAGCTAAAGAAAAAAACTCCTTTTTGGATATGTAACTATGGGTAATAATCTAACTAGTAATATAATTGGTATGGGTGATATTATCTTGAAATTTGATAATGGCTCCTTGCTAAATTTGAAAAATGTCAGATATGTGCCTGAAATGAAAAAGGAACTTGCTATCTGTTGGTATGCTTGATGATGATGGTTTCTCACAGTCTGTAAATGGAGGTGTTATGAAAATTGTCGAGGGTCACTTATTATTTTTAAGGGTGTGAAAAGAAATGGTATCTTTGTTGTAAATGCTGTTGTCGTGACTGCTCAACCAGCTACTTGCAATTCTGTATGTGTTACTGATAATACTTTAAAGCGGCATAGGAGATTAGCCCATGTCAGTTCTAAAGGCCTTAAAATTTTAAATAAAAAAAGTGTTTTTGGAAAAGACTCATTATCTAATATACCTTTTTATGAAACTTGTATTTTGGGAAAATTTCATAAGTTATATTTTAACATAGGTACTCATAGGTCCAAGAATGTACTAGATTATATACATTCTGACCTATGAGGACCTGCACCTTGATAATTATATTTTATACATTTATTTCTATCCTAAAAGTAGGATTTTATTTGTTTGTTCAAGAATATTTTCTATTTATTTCATTGTTATTTGTTTATATTTCAGGATTACCTCAAAATTGAGAAAATAATGGAATTGAAGCTAAAATCAAGCAATTGGATGATAAAAATGTCAAATTATGAAAATCAAGAGTTGATGAAGTAGACCAAAGTGCCAATTAGAAGAAAACTCGAAGAAAAAAATCAAATTTGGAAGAAATCAGAAGTTTAGGGGCCAAATTGCAATAATCGAAAGTTGGAGGACTTGATGTGCAATAAAACCATGAGGATCAACTTAAAGAACCCAAAAGATGAAATTGCACTCTCTGGATAACCATGCGATTGCATGGAATTATAACGGCGCGATCGCATGACCTGTTTACAAATGGTCAGAATGGTTTTCCGGAAGCCTGCGCGATCGCATAGTTTTTTTTGGGCCAATTGTTGGGCTTTTTGTGCGAATTTCAGCGAGTTTCTCTTATTTTTGACCTAGGCTTCATGATAATCTATAAATACATGACTTGAGGCACGAAATTAAGGGTTCCCAATCATCAAATTCATGCCAAAAACGCTGTCTAATTGCTAGTGGATCCAAGTCACGCCAAAATCAAGATTGAAGATATAATTCCAAGAAGATGAACGGGGTGACATCCATTTACTTTTCTTGCTATATTTTCTATCATGTATCTAGGCTAGGCTTTTAATTGTTAGAATTGTGATGAAACCTTAATTTCTTGATTCCATGTTTTGATTCAACATTTACCTTATGCAATTGATGGAGTTGATGCAACTAATTATGTTTTATTTTCATCTATGATTGTGGACGCATAATTGTTGATATTTGTGATAATTTTCTATGTTCGAAAGAGTAGGAAATTATTAGACCTTGATTAATTGCAACAAAATTAGATAGAGGATAGAAATATATCTCTATACTTTGTGTTATCCTAAAAAAATGTTCATAATTAGTTAATGTTTTTCTACATGTTTGGATTGGTCAAATTTTCTTATTCTTTTTAGTTAAGTTTAAAATCAAAATTTCCAACTCAATCAAAGCTTTTCTAGTTCCGATTAAGGTTAGTAGTCTAAAATACAATGTACAACAATCTCTGTGGAATCGATACTTGGACTCACGTCCACTTTATTACTTGCATGACTCGTGCACTTGTGGTTAGCAATCACACATGTCCCTATTTTTGGGGTGAAGCTGTGATAACTGTATGCTATCTTGTTAATATGACCCCTTATGTGTCTTTAAATGATAAAAACTCTACTGAAATATGGAGTGACCATCCTGTTGATTATTCTCATTTGAAAATATTTGGCAGTGCTGTATCATTTGAATTTAGGTAAACTTCATCCTAGAGTACAAAAATGTGTTTTTCTTGGGTATCCTCTAGGTGTTAAAGGGTATAGACTCTGGGCTAGAGGTCTAGGTGGAGCTAAGTTCATATTTACTAGGGATGTGACTTCTAATGAAAATGAAATGCCTTGCCTTAATAAGAAAGAGCCTGCCGAGTCAGCTGTTGTTGAAACTGAAAATGTTTTACCTATTTCTGATCTAGATTTGCTTGCTATTACTGAACCTGTTCAGATGGAGCCAAACAATTCTAAAACTGAAACTGTAGAACCTGAACAACAAGTGCCTCAACCCGAAGCCCAGGAAAGTGACATAGAAATTGAACCAGAAATAGTCCAAACTGACTTGAGTAGTTACCAGTTGGCTAGAGACATGGTTAGAAGAGAAATAAGGGAACCTGTTAGGTTTGGATATGTTGATAATGTCACTTTTGCTTTCCTTAACTTTCAGGAACTGTATGACATTGAGCCTTAGACCTTTGATGAAGATGTGTCTAGTAAGTACCATAAGGAGTGGCTGAGGGCTGTGAGTGAGGAAATGAATTCCTTAAGTGACAATAACACCTGGAAGTTAGTCCCCAGACCTAAAAATAAATCTATAGTTGATTAAAAATGGATTTATAAGGTAAAAGAGAGTGGGGCAGAGTCTGAACTTGTTAAGTTAGTTGCTAAGGGTTTCACAAAAAAGGAAGGTGTTGATTACATTGAAATTTTCTCTCCTGTTGTCAAGTACAGTTGTCAAGTACACTACTATTAAAGTCATGCTTGCTTTGCACATTTTAACTGGGACTTAGAACAGTTAGATGTTAAAACTGCATTCCTGCATGGTGAATTAGATGAGAAAGTTTTTATGCAACAATCTTTAGGTTTTATGTGTGCCTTTTGAAAAAGTCTCTTTGTGGCTTAAAAGAGTCTCCCGGGCAGTGGTATAAAAGATTTGATACATTTGTACTATCTTTGAAATTCAAAAGAAGTGATTATAACCATTGCCTGTACTATAAGTTTCAATTCGAAATTGAAAAATGTGCGTTCTTATTACTATATGTGGATGACATGTTGCTAACCAGTCCCTGCATGAATCAAATCAAAACTGTTAAATCTGCTCTATTTTCTGAATTTTTTATGAAAGGTCTAGGAAGTGCTAAAAGGATTTTAGGTATGGAAATCCTTAGGGACAGACCTAAAAATGTATTTAGGCTGATTCAAACTGCATATGTTTTAAAAATTGTGAATAAATTTGGTATGTTAAATGCTAAAACTTGTAGTATCCCATTAGCAAATCATTTAATTTTGACTAAAAATGACTGTCCTAAATCTAAGCATGAGTTTGAATGTATGAAGAATGTACCTTATTCTAATGATATGGGGTCTATTATGTACACTACGATTTGCACCAGGCTTGACATTGCACGTTCCATCAGTATGTTGAGTAGATATATGTCCAACCCTGGTCAGAACCATTGGGAAGCCTTAAAATGGCTTATATGAAGTCTAAAAGGTACTACAGACTTTGGATTGACCTATAGAAGGAGTTCTGAGGGTATTAAATTGAAACGGTATTTGGATGCTGATTATGCTAGTGTGGGGACAATTGATTTTTATGTGTTTACTATCTGTAATGCCTGTGTTAGCTAGAAATCTTAGTTACAACATATTGTTGCTTTGTCAACAACTGAATCTCAATACATTGCTATAACTGAAGCTATTAAGGAGCTGCTTTGGTTCAATGGTTTGCTTAGCTAGTTAGGTTTTCAATGTGAAATACCTGTTCTGTATCCTGATTCAAAATCTGCTATCTATTTGAGTAAAAATCCTATTTTTCATGAAAGAACCAAGGACATTGATGTACAGTTACATCTCATTGCAATTGAGAAAATTCCATCCCAATATAATCCTGCAGATATGGGCACTAAAATACTTCTTGTGAGCAAGTTTGAATCTTGTTAAGTCTGTTAAATATTGATAAAAGGTAAGTTTTAAATTTCCGGTCATTTTTATCTTTTATTCTACTTGAACAGTTTTCTTCTTTTAAGTGTTTTTTTTTGTGCTGTAGGTTTTATTGATCTGATACCAGACTTGTATCAATGTGGAGATTGTGGAAAATTGAAACAAGTTGAAAGTTGGAGGACCAACTTGGCAAACACGCATTTTGCTGCAAATGCGCCTTATTAACTGAAAGGCGTGATACTGTGCTTTTTTGATCTGAGCCGTCTGATGATGATGAGCTGATCCTGGCCGCTGATTGATCCCTATACCTTGGGGAGCATCTCTTGAGTCTCCAGACTCTACCATTCAGATTGAAACCCTACTCTCTCTAACTTACGACTCTCTGTGTCTTCAACCTTCTTTGTTGATCTTCTTTGTGATTTCTTCAGATTTTTGAGTGAATACTTAGTAAATCTTTGATATACTAAGTCCCTTATTGGATTTTTGAAAGGTTGATAGTGAGGCAGATTTAGTATTTGTTACTTTGTGTCATTTTGAGCGAGATTGAGTTCTGCATTTGGGGTTTCTTGAGAGATCTGTCTCAGATCTGTTTGTAAACTGTAATTCTTTGCAAATCTATAAATAAACGAAGCCGCAATCCACTCAAAGTCATAAAAAATTCTTGTGTTCTTTACGTTATTGTTGGTTTTCTTGCCGCACTTCTGTTATTTTACCTTATCGCGAACCCACTTATTGTAACAAATCTTTGGGGTGTATCGTCCTTTTACTATTTCTGGATTTAGTTTAGAGAAGATAGAGAGTTTTATTACCTTAATTTTGCCATTTTTTTTTTTACAAATTGACCATTTATTTAATTGAATATGTTTTGATGGGTATTGTTGAATTTGATTTTGTGCAGAACGTTTGGTTAGATAGGACAACTGGATGATCAAAGATAAAAAAGTTAGTATCTGACTAAGGAATCAAAGGTGAGGTTCGATATGTTGCATAAACTTCTATAAGTTAAGATGAAACTTGAATCTGTTATTTGTTGATGCATGTGGTTTTAGATTGGTCAACTATTTCTGGGCATTTCGCGTTGAAATCTTTTTTAGAAAAAGATTATTTGCTTTTCATTTTCATTCTACAGTTTTGTAATGCTATCTTTCTAATGTTTTTGTTATCAATATGCTGATTATAATAAGCAATCTATAATTCATTTTATTGATTGATCATCATTTTTGTATGGATTTCATAAGGTTGTACTTGATCGTTGGGAATTCTTATCCCTTGGAACAATTTACTAGGGGGAGATGTAAACTAAAATTAGCTTGACTTGACTTTGTAGTAATTTTTTTATTTTTTTTACTCCCTCCGTCCCATAAAGATAGTTCCCTACCCATTTTCACAAAAATTAAAAAATGTCAATTAATGTTGTTGGAAAAATAAGTTTTACAATCACTCTTCGTAATATATCCCTAATAAATTTTGTAGTTTGTTACAAAGTTGAAAGAGTATAAATTTATTTAGACTAATAAAAAAAACAAATAAATAAGGGCGAAATGTGACTAAAATATTAACTCCATTCTCAAAAGGAAAAATGGACTATCTTTTTGAGACGGACATAAAGGAATAATGAATTATCTTTGTGGGATGGAGGGAATACTTATTTGGTTTTTCAATGGACGTAAAGTTGGGTCAATATGATTGCTGAAGAGGGATTTGCATTTATTACCAGCAAGGATAATTAACATATTGTTTCGTGTTATGTGATGAATTGAACCCTGAAAGATTCATACTTCTAATTGAAATGATGTGTGAAGGTCAATCCACCATTAAAGAGGATGGACAAGCACTTGATCATCATGCAATTGGCTTCCCCAGGTGGCTCGAGGTAATTTCTTTCCTACAAGTTCTGTCCACATAGCACCGGAACTCACCAAGTAATTTTTGGACCTTATGTTAGTGTCAGGCCCTATTTCCATAATTCAACCACCGCATCGATCTAAAAACAACATTTTCTTGATCAATTATAGATATAATGATTCAATAAACTTCGGCTCCGAATGACAAAAATCCCATTTTAACTTGCTAAATGTTTCTTTGTTTTAAATTTCACAGATCAATCCGGCAACAGAAATCATCAAACCGGGTCATATTGCTGAGAATTCATTCTGTCATGATTCACGAGGAACATCAAAACATTTAAGAAATTCGCGGATGGTGTTCCACAAAACAGTTGGTGCGAAGATGCCCAAGGAAGTCGTACTTTTGTGGATGGCGGAACTAATTAATATTACGTGTGCAGTGTGCTAAGATTGTATATAATGAAATGCATATGAGGATTTTCATTGCCATATATGGAAATTAAGTTAGATAAACGTGTAATCGATTTCCAAAGTAAAGGAGATGAGCATATCTTATATGGATATCTTGTTCCATACATGGTTTAGTTTAACATGTTATTGAATTCAAAAAATAATCTTTGTGGTTCTGTTACTTTGCATAGCTCATTGCAGTATATTTGTCGTTCTTTCACTACACATAGCTTATTGCATCATGGTCAGTCATTGTCTGGACACGATTTTCGTAACACATAACTAGGATTGAATCAACGTTACAGCCAAATCCCATTTTTGTTTACCAAATTAGAGCACCTACCAACTAGAGAGAACCTGATAACATGTAAACAACACTTACCATATGGGGACTTTAAATATCCATAAAGTATCATGTTTCATCATGTTCAATATTAGTTTCCTTCACCAAGTATAACGGATATAAACTGAACCCAACACCATTAACAGTTCTCAGAATAAAATACGTCTGCAAAAAAAAGGGATGAAAAACACGAAATGTATTAAATTACTTACAAACCGAATAAACAACCAAAGCCAGAAAACACCTAATTTTGGTCCTGCAAAAAATTGGGAAAATGCAGATGAATATCTAGGTTCCTATCATGATATGGGATTGAGGATGTATAGATTTTATGAAGACAAGTAACTATTAGACTGCGATTGAAAGGGAACTTCACAAAGTAGATAAAAGTCACTGCACTGTAACAATGCATCTAAATATTATTAAGAACTTTGCACCTTTATCCCCATGTACGCTATCTATCTGAACAAATCAAATTTAACTTGACATTCATCAGAAACTAGATTACAGATGACGTAAACCACGTAGCAATTGTAGTCACGCAATCCACAAAAGATTGAGAAACCCAAGAACGTCAAAAGAATCACGATTTATAGATTGATTCAAAATTAATTGAATCAAGGAACTAACACAATAATTGATATGTTGACCTCTTGATCACAACAATAATAAATCACACCCAAGTTTGAACGCAACAAGATTAAACTCACAGGTTCGAATTTTATTCAATAAAGAATAATGTTGAAAGCAAAATAGTTTCGCAATAATCTCTCAAATTTGTCTAATTGAAAATAAAGTATAAAGAACCCTTATATAATCCTAAGGAATGAAATTAGAGTTTTAAAACTAACTAGGAAACGAATTAAGCAAAAAAGGAAAGAAAATGAACCAAAAATCCGAAAAATTGTGATCAGGCTCTCGCGATTGCATGGTAGGAAGTACCGCGATTGCATGGAGACCCCTTTCACCTTTGCCTCAATTTTCACCCCAACGCGCGATCATTGGATATGCATGCTATGCGATCGCGTGCTTCTTCGGTGGACTCTAGAAATTCATTTACTTGAATCAAGTTGATCCACTTGGCTTCTGGGCTTGGGTCCAACATGAAACTTGCTTCTTTACTTGCCAAGAACATGTTTTTGTCCATAACCTGTTGCACAACATTGTCCGTTGCTTCTTTGACCTTCTTAGCTCGAAACCGAGTCATCGGCCCTTCTTCCACAATCAACGGGTCATTGTTCGGACTTGTGTTTGGACTCTGGATCATATCATCTTCTCCCCCTTCGAAAGGATTCTACCTCGAATCTGCACTTGCATCAAATAAAGAAAGATCAAATACATTAAATGTAGTTGAAACTTTATACTTACCTGATAAGTCTAGTTTGTATGCATTGTCATCGATTCTTTCAAGGACTTGGAATGGTCCATCCTCCCGTGGTTGGAGCTTTGACTTCTAGTGGTCTGGAAAATGTTCTCTCCTCAAGTGTACCCAAACTCAATCACCAGGTTCAAATATAACATTTTTCCTACCCTTGTTTGCTTGAGATGCATAGTGCTTATTCTTCTTTTCAATATCCAACCTCACCTTTTCATGGAGTGGTTTAACCAATTCGGCCTTCTTTTTCCCATCTAAGCTATCACATTCATTAACATGTAAAGGAATTAAATCTAATGGTGTTAGTGGATTAAAATCATAAACAATCTCAAAAGGTAAACAAGAAGTAGTAGAATGAGTAGCTCTATTATATGCAAATTCAATGAATGGTAAACACTCCTCCCAACTTTTTACATTCTTATTGATGATAGTGCGCAACAATTGAATCATGATCCTATTAACCCCCTCAGTTTGTCCATCGGTTTGTGGATGACAAGTGGTAGAAAAGAGTAGTTTAGTGTCTGGCTTGTTCCACAAAACTCTCCAAAAATGGCTAAGTAACTTAACATCCATATCCGAGACAATGCTTTTAGGAACTCCATGTAAACGCACTACATCCTTAAAGAAAAGGCCCACTATGTTGGTGGCATCATTGATTTTGTGGCAAGGTTTGAAATCGACTCGAAGGCCTAAGGCATTAAAAGTAACAATATATTAACATCATGAAGAATTTAGAATTATACCACTTGTACGTAATGTCTCTTACCTTGTTGTTGAAAGATTGAAAATGGTAATTTGTCGAGCCTTTTTCTATTCCTTTACATTCCTCTCTCTCTCTCTCTCTCTCTCTCTCTCTCTCTCTCTCATTTTGACAAAAACCTCAACTCAAAATAATGTATATATATGGCCAACAATCATGATTGAGTTTCTATACTACTAGGAGCGAGGATCAGTGTACTACAAGGAAAATAGATAAAAATGGGTTTCCTTTGACATGATATACTATATTAGGACTAGGACTAATTTCAAGGTTTATCCTAATCAGATTTGGTGCTTGATTATCAAAACTTATCATCTCATCTCCTTTAGAAAAGGTTCTCTCTCTCTCTCCCATACACACGTCCACAGCAAACGAAATTGAAAAGTAAATCAATTTATCCATGTAAAATCCTAACTAACTTTTAATCTTTCAATAAAAAATAACCTAATGTGATTTTATTCAAAATCATTTTTTTCTTGAATCAAGACTCATAATTAATTACAATCTATAAAATGAGTATAATATCGATATACTACTTATCATCATATCAATAATTAAATATTTGGCCCAAAATAAATTTGTCGTCAATACATAAAATACTTTAGTCATTCGACTTTTCAATATTGCTAAAAGACATCAAAGATAAACTCGTTAAATAATTATATACTAGAAAAAATTTCGGGGTGTTACAAAGCATCTACTACTATGTTTTCCTTACCTTGCTTATAGTGGATGATGTATGGGAATGTTTCAATAAATTCCACCCACCTTACACGTCTCTTGTTCAACTTATCTTGGCCTCTCAAATGCTTCAAGGACTCATGATCGGTGTGAATCACGAACTCTCGTGGCTATAGATAGTGTTGACATGTCTCCAATGCTCGCACAAGTGAGTACAACTCCTGGTTATATTTGGGCTGATTAAGAGCATCCCCCTCTCATATCAAGCCCTGGGGGCTTGTTTCAACTCATATAAAGTCTTTTTAAGTCTAAAGACATAGTCGAGTGAGATGGATCTGTGAATCCTTGTAGCTGCTCCACATAAGCCTCTTCATTAAGTACACCATTTAGGAAGGAAATTTTGACGTCCATCTGATATAATTTGAAGTTAATGTAGCAGGACATTGCTAGCAACTATCTGATGGATTCTAGTCTGACTACAAGAGCAAACGTTTCCTCAAAGTCTATCCCTTCAATCTGGGTGTAACCTTGAGCAACAAGTCTGGCTTTGTTTTTTGACCACATTCTCTTGTTCATCTAACTTGTTTTTGAAGATCCAATTGGTCTCAATTACATTTCTTCTTTTGGATGGGGCACCAATTCCCAGACGTTATTTCTTTGAGACTGGTTTGAGTTCATCTTGCATTTCCTTTACCCAGTTTTTATCTGTCAATGCTTCTTTGACATTTTTCAACTCAATCAGGGACATATGACACATGTTTACCATTTCAGCAGCAAATTTTCTCTTGGTTACATTCTTTTTAGAGAGATCAGTGAGAATGTTGTCAAGTGGATGAGCTTTTTGAACTCTCGCAGATGGTTTTTTCAACACTTCTGGTTCTGCAGCATCAGGTGTATCAGGGTAGTCAGATGCCTCTGGAATAACAGATATATCTGGACATCCAAATTCATCCGTATCACATTCTTCAGCAATATTCTGACTTTCTGCTAGGTGTGGTTGTTTCTCTATTGTTTTTCCAGTTTCGTCTTGCTATTTTGGTGGAATCTCTAACTGGTCAGCCTCTACTTCCTGCAAGGCAGAATTCAAACTATTAGTGTCATCATTAACTGACTCAGGAACTATTTAGGTTCTAAGATTGTATACTCTATAAGCCCTATTGTTTTCAGCATAACCCAAAAAATTCCTTCATCAGATTTTGAGTCAAATTTTCTTAGATGTTCCCTATCTTTTAAAATGTAGCATTTACTTTCAAAAGCATGAAAATAATCAACCCTGAGTTTTCTACCTTCCAAATTTCATAGGGAGAATAGACTAAATAAATGATGAAGAATTGTAAAGAGACAAGAATATAATATTTGAGCTTAACGTGGGAAAAATCCTAAAAAGGAAAACCCACGTGCCCACACCTTTCGGACAAAAACCAATCACTAATAAGAAAAGAGATTACACAATTCGATCTAAGCTACGGGATAAATTTACACATAAATTTATCAAACATCCATGAATTAAATGAATCACTCCCTGGTTCTTCAATGTCATGGAATATAAGTTAGTGTCCCACCACTCTTCAGTAGCTTCCTTTGACACTGCAACTATCTTCAGCAAATCAAAACTCCCATTTGATCTCAATCCAAACCTCCGGTTTTATCTTCTAGCTGAAAGTCTTTTCTTTTCTTAGTGATTGAAAAACTCCTCCCGGAGAAACGAAGTCAAGAAGTTGAAGCCGTGTATATTTTTAGCACCACACGAAATTATTGGCTTCAAGACTTAAGGAAGAACACGTCCCTATTTTTCTTTATATAGGCACAACTGAATTGCTTGACCATCAAGAATTCTAGTTGTGCAAAATCTCTATTACCTACAATAAATCAAAGATAATTACAAGTTTAATAGAGATAAGGTAAGAAATCAAAGATAATAATGAATTAAAAGAATCTTACCATAAGTGAATCACTTACCAATCAAGTGATATAAACAAACTTGGATTCTAAGTGATAAGTTCCATAATTTTCGGCCAATATGATAAGAATGATAAGAGATAGATTTTTAGGCCAAATAAAACATTATCACAATTCTTGATACTTATCATGAAAGATAAGTGACACAATTTATCTCCACACATTATCAATTACATGAGATAATTATTCCAAGAAATTTGGAAGATAAATATAATCACAAGTCCAAAAAATTATCAAGTAATTTAATTAAACTTAATAAATTACTAAATATATGTGTTTAGTAATTCAATTAAATTAAATTTAATTAAATTATGAGCATGTAGAAAAATAGTAATAATTCTACTTGTACTAACAAATCCTACAAACTAGTGTACAAACATAAATTAATACCTGTTTTACCCTTTAGCTAAAAATATAACCAATACCTTATTTCACATATTATCTTATTAAGTTTGACACATAATAAGTTCTAAAAATTTAATTACTTTAAAATTTTTATTACTTATTTCATAATTAAAAAATATTATGCCTGTTTATGATCCCCATATACTTCACGAAAAAAGAAAAGATTTAATTAGAAGTTTACATAGTGAATATTTAGAATTAGAAAGAATATGAAGAAACTTAAATACTGATCCTATTACTATAGAAAAATATAGAGAAATTAAAAGACTAGTCTTACAACATAATGAATATTTAAGATTAAAAGAAGAAAATTTGATTAGACAAGAAGATATTAGATATATGGATGAATTTGAAGAAATGTTTTTAAGAAGAATAAGACAAAGATTATAATTTCGCAAAATAAAATTTCACGATCCGAGCCCTTGTGATATCAGAGCTAGTAGTTATACTGAGAAATATATTTAGAAAAATGTCTAAAAAATTACCAATAATCGAACCTAGAGTATATAATTATAAATCTAAAGATTTACCAAATAATAGTCATTGGCCATTAATAACTGAAATATATGGAAAATTTATACCATTTATACTATTAGGAGAAGGAGGATTTGGAGAACATAAACAATTAAATTGGAAAAATTTATTTTTACTCAATAAATTAGGAATAAGTTTAGATAAAACTACAGAACAAAACTTAGAACAAGCAAAAAACTCAGAACAAGTTCAAGAAATTATCAATAATTTACCATTAGAAATAAGACAAATGATAGAAATAACTAATGATTATAAAGATATAAACAAAAATATACCTACACAAATATTAGAAGTAAAGCAATATGTAAATAACATATCAAAAAAATTAATAACCTTAGAAACCCAAATTAAGCAAATAACTGATAAAATAAATAAAATAGGAAATATGGTAGGAGTATATGAAAATTCAATAGAAATTACAGAGCAAAAAACTAATATAGAACAAATAAATATGGTAAGAACAATTAAAGAAGAAGAAGAAATAGGGAAAAATGATTTACATAAAAGATTAGATAATATACAACAAATTATAGAAATTGTAAACCAAAATATAACAAAAATATATGATAAAATGGAAAAAAGAAAACCTAAAAGAATAATAACTGACAAAGAATTTAAAGCCATCAATAGATTAGGAATAAATATGATTACTGAACAAATAGAAAAATTAAAAACCTTAAAAATAGAAGAAATTAATATGAATGAACAATAAAGAGCTTTAGTACCAACATGACAAAATCCACCAAAATATATGCAACAACCAGGAACTAACCAAGTTAAAAAAGAAAATACAAATAATACTAATCCACAGAATACAACAAATTTATATGAATCAAAGACAAAACCAAAATTTTAAAACAAATAATTTTATACCACAACAAAAATATTACACCAAGTCAAGTAAAAATTATCCTATAGAATATACACCATGGAGAAGTATGGAAACACAAATTAGTTCAGAAGGAATATGGATAGATTTAGGATGTGTGTAAGATGTAGATCATGAATTAGAATTATGGATGAGATCTATGGCTATGATGGCCTATACTAGAGAATTAACAGGAAAATAATTACAATTAATGTTAGAAAATACATTTATAGGAACCACTGCAAGATGGTGGGGAAATTTGACAGAAACTTATATAGGACAAGTTAGAGGAAATGACCAATATGAAATAGGAACTATTTTAAGCAGATATGAAGATGCATTAAAAAGAGAATATACATTAGTAATAGACAGAGATACCAAAATTAGCTCAAAACTAAGAAATAGATATTTATTAGAAAATCTATCAATATGTGATATGTGTTACTTTAAACAATTTGCATGTGAATTTAGAGAATATTTTGAAAAGGCAGAATATAATCAGGAAACATATGGTATGAAAATTATGAACCAAATATTCTTTAAATTACAAAACCCATGGAATTTAGAATTATTTAAGTACTGGGAAAAATTAGAAATACCATTAAGTAATAATAGTCTAGGAGCAAGAATACAATTTATAGAAATGAGGCAACAAGAAAAATGTATGGAAGCAAATAATATGATAAAATTCTATAAAGCAAGTAAAAAATCATTATGCTGTGATAAAATACAATATAAACCAATCCAATGGGGATGTCATCTAGAAAGAAAATATAAGAAAAAGAAATATTATAGAAAAGATAAATTTAGAAACAAATTTAAAAAATTCAATAAATACAAAAAACCATATAATAAAACACTTAAAAGGTATAGAGTACCATATAAGAGATATTTAAGACAAAAACAAAATAAAACTAAAACATACCCTAAAAATTCTAGAAAATGTAAATGCTATTCATGTAGAGAAGTAGGACATATATCTCCAGAATGTCCTAAGAAAGATAAAAAGAAAAATATGATGTATATCTCATTAATAGAAAAAGAAAATTACAACTTATTACCTATTAAACAAGAAGAAGAATGGGAAGAAATTTATGAATTAGAAGAACAAGAAGTAATAAATACAATAATGGAATTAGAATTTTCAGAAGAAAGTGAATCTAATGAATCTAGTGAAGAAGAATATTTATATATAAATATGATTAGACAAATTAGTGAAGAAGGTACATCTAAAGAATATGAATACCAATTAGAAGAAAATGAAGAACGACTAAATGAAAGATTAATATTTAATTCTAAAATGTATGAAAAGATCTTAAAATCAAAATTAGATGTAGAACCAAAAGAAATATTTAATTTACCATTTTGGCAGAAAAACAAATAAATAGCATATGTAGCAAGAAACCATAGTCACCCTATAGACATAAGAGATACTACATGAAATACATTAATACATATAATAAACGAAGAAATTATAAGACAAGAAATAAACCTATTGAATCCTGAACTAAAAGGAAAAATAAAAAACATATATTTAGGAGCCGTACAAATTATAGCAAAAGTCTATTTCAGAGAAGGAATAGATACACCTATAGAATTCTATATTATGGATGATAGAATTGTAAGTTCAGTACAAGATGCTCTAATAGGAAACTTAATGTACTAAAAAGTAAAATTTACAATAAGACCAAATTCAGCATAAGTATGGGAGAACAAAATAAAAATAAAGCTTTAACATTGTATTACAGATTAAGAGGAATAGATATGGAACCAGAAAGTAAAACAATAAGTTTAACTATTAGAACAATATATGCTTTTACTAGTAAACATGAAGTAAAAATTAAGAATGCTACGAGAACACACATAATAGAACCCATATTTAAAAATTTATTGGAATACAAACCAGCTAAAGAAAATCCAAGAATGACAATACCAGAAGATATAGAAATAGATTTCAATCAAGTTAGAAGATTAGTAAATATGGATAAACCACAAATAGAATTTGGAAGAAGATCAATGAGCCTAAGAAGAAATACTAGTGCAAGATCATTACCTGAAATGGAAAATAGAAATGATTCAGAAAAACAAATAATGACAAAAATACATAGAAAAATACCAAGAATGAATCTATCTAAAGAAATGAGACAAAACAATTTAAAGTTATGATAGAAATTAGAATAAATGGAGAATGGAAAGAGCAGAAAGTATTAATAGATACTGGAGCAACTGTATCTCATATAAAAGAAAATATAATAGGAGATTTAGAACTTAAAGTAACAAATAATCCAATTCAAATACAAGATTATTTTGGAAATATTCATCCCATGGATACTTATGTAGAATTACCAATAAGAATAAATAAAAGAAATGAAATGAAATAATCATAAACATGTACGTAGAACATACATGAAAGGTAAATACGGAATTGCTATTAGGAACAGACTTCTTAGAGCAAGTAAAACCATATTACATAAAAGATGATAGAATGCTATTAACAATACAAAATGAGAATCTAGTTATACCAAGGTTATTATAAATAAAATACAAGGAGGAAGAGAACATATTTATATACTAACCAAAATGAATTACAATGGATATCTTAGCAGAAATTATCATGCATTGTTTGATACAGGAGCATCATCCTGTTTATTTAAAGAAAATGTATTACTCACAGAAATGTGGAGTAATAAAAAAGATAATGAAGAAAGAGTAATACTTGCAGGATTTGATGGAAGCACAAACCTAATAACTAAAGTAGCAAGGAATGTTAAAATACAAATATGAAAATATGAATTACAAATACCTTATGTATATCAATTTGATGATATGCCAGGAAATATATTATTAGGAAATAACTTCATAAAACAATATTATCCAATAACTATTGATGAAAAAGTTATACTTTTATCTACCCGTTGTCACCATATAACAATAGCAATAAGAATTAATGATCCTTACTGTAGAGAAAAAATGTCTCATATAGTAGTTCAGCGTGGTGAGGATAGACAAAAATTAACACAAACAACACAATTTATGCCTAATAAAAATAGAATAAATCTAGTACAAAAACTTTTTGATCAAATAGTAATAAAAAATATTACAGAAAAATTATTAAAATTATCAGGAGATAATCCTTTGGAAAAATGGCACATAAATAAACCTATGGCAGAAATTATATTAAAAGATGACACTATGATTATTAGTGTAAAACCAATTAAACATACACCAAAAGTATTACCTGAATTTGAAATGCACATAAAAGAAATGCTAGAAAAGAAATTCATTAGAGAATCTAACAGTAAACATAGTAGTCCAGCCTTCATTGTAATAAAACATTCAGAACAAAAAGGAGGAAAATATAGAATGATAATTAATTATAAAAGGTTAAACACTTATACAAAAGAATTAAAATATTCAATACCAAACCAACATGTATTATTTAACCAAATTAGAGGAAATAAATATTTCTCTAAATTTGATCTTAAATCAGGATTTTATCATATTATGTTAACTGAAGAATTTAGACATTTAACAGCTTTTACGGTACCACAAGGATTTTATGAATGGAATGTATTACCTTTTGGATTTAAAAATAGTTCACGAGAAACTCAAAGGTACATGGATAAAATATTTAAAGATTATTATCATTTTATTACAGTATATATTGATGATATTCTTATTTACTCTGAAACTAGATAAGACCACCTAAAACGTCTTAATATTTTTATAGATATTGTAAGGAATAATGGAATTATATTATCAGCTACAAAAATGGAGATAGCTAAAGAAAATGTAGAATTTTTGGGATTTATAATAAGCCAAGAAGGAATAAAACTCCAAAAACATATTGGTACAAAAATACAAGTATTTGACAATCATATAAAAGATAAAACACAATTACAAAGCTTTTTAGGACTTGTAAACCAGACTAGGAAATATGTACCTAACTTAGCAAAACATTTAATCCCATTACAAAAAAGACAAAAAGGAAAAACTAGATGGACACTATGGTCTAAAGACGAAGAAGTACAAAAAATTAAAGACATTTCTAAAGATTTACCAGAATTAGAATTACCCAAAAAAGAATGTGATTGGATTATAGAAATCGATGCATGCGAAACAGCATGGGGAGCAGTACTTAAATATATTGATTCAAATGAGGATGAGGAAATGATTGCACAATACACTAGTGGCAGTTTTACCCAAACTCAAACTAATTATCATATAAATGAAAAAGAATTATTAGCTGTAAAATTTGCTATTAAAAAGTTTGAATTATTTATTGTTACTACAAAATTCAAAATTAGAACCGATAATACACAAGTCAAATATTGGTTAACTAAAGAAATTGATCCAACTATTGCAAATAAAAGGTTAATTAGATGGCAAGTAGAACTTAGCAATTATGATTTTGAAATTATTCATATCAAGGTACTGACAATGTTATTGCAGATTATTTATCAAGACATGAAAGACATACTTAAGAAAGTAGAAGAAATTAACTTGGCCATGGGTCAAATGAATATCAACTATTCAAATCTATTCAACCATGTGAATACTTACATGGCGCAGATTGTACAAATTAACAGTGAACTAGCATTTTATAAGTCAATGGTTAACTCTCTTGATGAAATGTACAAATGAGGATCTTAATCCTCTCCAGTGAAGAAATTATCTGTAGGACTTCCTATTGAGGAAGAAGTATCTAATGTATCAATTATTGGAAGTTCATCTTCCAAAGCCATTAGCAAAACTATTGAACCATCTAAAGTAACTTTTTTAGAAGCTGCGAAGAAACCAGCAGTCGTAACAAAGGAACTATTAGAAAAGGAGAAAGTTATGAAGAAACTATAGACATTCTTGAAGTATGTGGAGTATCTAAACAAGAGGATAAAAGAAGGAGAATGGCTAAGGACAATTAACCATCAAAAAATCAATAAAGCAATTATTTTTCCAGGAGTAGAACCAAGAACAGTCAGGAGCTGTTTGACCAATGACTAATTCAGTGCATCTACCCTGGCAAGGATATGAAGGAAATATCAAATTCTATCAAGGCAGTAGTTAAAACATTTTTTGGAATTACCAAAGCTGAAAATATCTATGTCAGGATTTACTCAGCCATTCCAGAATTTATTGATGAAGAATTTCTAAGGGCAGAACATATTGTAAATCTTGGAGTAACTAGCAAAGCTATTCTTTCAGAACCAGAAATTAAATCATTTAACAAAGAAGAACAAATACAAGCTATTCCAGAAAAAAAAAAAGGTATTGGGATTTAGAGTCATGTACACCAAATTAAGGGACACCCTTACACTAACTAATGTTTGGGTATATGAATCTAATGATGACAAATTATTAATCTACAGCATTGCAAGAATTAATCAAGTTAATTGTCAATTATGGAAATTAAGAGAATATGCTGAGAATATACTTGTCAGCAATTTGGATCTTAGCAAAGGAGCCTATGAATATCTACATCAACTAATGGAGGTAGAAACGGGTCACAAGTGTAATAATTGTGGGGACCTACTCAACTACAATGAAAATGAAGCCTACCTTTTCTGAACATGAATTATTCAAGGCATGGGGATCCAGACCCATGTGAAACTTTAGAAAAACAGTAGAAATTATTGTAACTTTAGCTTTACTTTATTTACTTAATTTTTAACCAAGTATGTAAAAGATAGGGAATATTATCTTGTTCCCCAACTTTGATTTTACCAACTATAAAAGGAGGAGTCTCTCCTCATTGTAAGCATCCGAAAATCATATTGGTTTTCAGTAATAAAAATCTATATTTTCTCTATTGTCTTTCTTTTCATTCCTAGTTCAAAATTTTCTTTTATCAAACCAATCCAGAAACAATTAGCAGAAGGTATGAGCAACTAAACTCTACATAGATATATATGAAGCCATAAAATAGTTAGTAATACTCTATTTATTTATGAGTCAATAAGTTTATTCTTTATAAAATTTTTGTTAAAAGAGTACATCCAGAGGTAGGAAACGAAACTAGATTGTGCTGAACATCTTTGAAGTGTTTGTTTAAGTGTTAAATAGAAAGTATTGGAGTAAGTCTTTCGAGTATCCATTAATGCGTAAGTCTTTCGAGCAGCAACGATCTCCTATGAAATTGTGTTTAATACTTAGATAAATAACTGAAGAGTATTTGGTTAAAAATCTTTTAAAATCAGATTTACAAAGAAGTGTGATGGACCCATAAATAGAAAGAAGTATTGTTGATTATTTATAGTGGATTATATATCGTCTTTTTTATTGATATTATCCAAGTACTGTTATCATAGTTTTAAATTTATCATTTTGCTTATGATATCTGTTGCATGTTTTTACATATGTTGAAACTTTGTTTTTACTATTCCAAGAATTAACTATTTGAAGAGAATTTGAATTAATAGCTTAAATTTAAATATTTAGTTTTATAATTTATGAACTCGGAACATTTAATAGAATTAAATCCTTCAAAAGTAAATGACTTTAAGTATTTAAGAGAAGAAACAATTAAACAATTAGAAATTATAAAAGAAGATTTAGAAAGATTTTATAATTTATTAGACTACGCAATAAAAGAACCTTCATTTACAGATTTTTCACAATTTACTAGAATTATAGTAAATAAATGAAGAATAATTAGTGATCTAAAGAAAAAAATTGAAGAATTAAATATAATTATTAAAGAAGAGAGTTTAACATATAATAGTATATATTACGCATTTTATGTAAATAATAAATTTAGAGATATAGACATAACATCAGAAAATGAAAAGAATTATAGCTAGAAGGATAACATAGTAATTGTACATTCAAAATTTTTATCTTTTAGCCGTTAGTACAACTGTTAGTACAGTTTGTTAGTAAATATAACAAGATCCGAAAAATAGACAATGTGAACAAAAACAAGTTAACACAGAGAAATTTGATCTGAGTGAAGGCCATGTGGACTTACCATGCCTAAAGTCTAAGCCATTGGAAGCCGTGCATAGACCTCTGGATGCTATGGTCAAATATATTTTATCTTTTGCTTCACTTAGAATTATCAAAGTATTTGAATAAATATATAAAAGAATACTTTTCTAATTAGTGGCAGTTACAATAATATTTTATTTTTATTGTTGAGAAAATACATGGGTAAATATGTTAGTTTCTTTAATTGTCGCTATATTATTAATTTTGTAAATTTGTGGGGTCAAGATTCTATGTGTGAAATTTGTTAAAATCAAGAATTTTACTGGAGGTCTATAGAGTTTGAATTTTTATTAATTTTATTTTTTTATCATTTGAATCACATGTGAGTTGGATGATCATAACTTGCTAATGACACAGCATTAGAGAACCTCAAGTTGCATTAAATTGGAAAGTTGTAATGTTTTAAATTAGCTCATAATGCTGAGTGATTAATCATCACTTATCAGCTCCCACTTAGGATAGCAAAGCTGTTTTTGAGTGGGTTTTTGAGTTAGATTTGAACTACCATGGACATTGCGTGTGAGTTTAACGTCCATCCCCAAATCGGGCACATGTAAGCAACATGTACATGTTGTTGACAACATGCAAAGTCGTATCTGTGATTTTATAGACATGAAATAAACGGTTATTTTTCGAGATATAGACCCTTACTTTACGGGGATTTGAGGCAGCGCCCCCGAAAAAAAAATTTAAGGAAAAAACTGAAAATAAAGATTAAATAAAATGTAACACCCCAAGTTTAAAATCTTAAACTTAGGCATGTTAACTTCCTTTCACATTAAATGAGGAATTAAAACATTTGAAATATAAATATTTCACTTATCTATTACTAGATTGTACAAAAATTTTGTCAGAGTCTCCTCTATAAATTGGATTTAACCAACCTATAGAGGAATCTCAAAATATTTTAAATCATCAAACACAACTCATTCAACATCCAACCTTCTACAATAATCCAAGATTTATCCCAAACTCCTCAACATAATTAAATTCAAACCATGATCTCCATTTAACTAAATGGAGAATTGCTAAACTACTAACGAGATAAATAACTTATCAAAATTAAATTCAATACACAATTAAAAGAATGAACTAATAAAAATAGCCAAAGAAAACATTTATGAAATTTCAAATAAAGATTAAATTCATATTCACATAAAACAAACTATACAAATTCACCATAAAATTGTAAAAAATAAAAAGTTCAAAAGTACGACTAACAAAATATGATATTTCATATACTTAAAGTTTTATACTCAAAAGTGTTAATCAATATAAAAAAACAACTTAAACATAACTCTTCTAGCTGTTTTAGAGGCAAATATATTGATCAAATCAGTGTAATCAAGTTGTTCAACCATTTCTTTTTCGATCGACAACATAGCCAGTCCATTTAATCTGTCCTGCGACATAGTTGATCGAAGGTAATTCTTGATCAACTTCAACTTGGAGAAGCTTCTTTCTGCAGATGCCACAGTTACTGGAATGGTTAGCAAAATTTTATAAGCAATATAAATATTTGGCCATATACCATTCAGTTTTGCCAAATAACGTAGCACATCAATTGCTGTTCTTTCACTTGTTAAATAACATCTAATGACCATCAACTCTGAATATAATTCTTCACCATTAATGTCTGAATGTCCATCGTGACTCAGAAATTCCTCAAGCTTCTTACAAGACAACTGTAAATAAGTTAAAGGCACCCCCTCTTTAACTTATCTAAATCCAACAAAAACCTAAAAGTTTCTTCATATTATTTAAACTGTTCAAACAGAACTTGAAGGGAAGATTGAGCTTGATCAATTAAAAACAAAAAGTATTCAACTCTAAATGATTCTTCACCTGATAGTGTCACATCATCACTGCCACTTTCATCAAATTGTCTTTTTCTTCGAATGGTGCGCTTTTCCTGAAATTTAGGTTCGATTCCCATCTCACTAGCCAGTTGCTTCGCTTCATCTATAGCACTATCAAACCCATGTTCTCTATAGTCATCAAGAAATGCAACGAGTCCTTGTAAGAGGTTTATTGCGAGGCCAATATTCATATCTTCAGACTGAAGATATTTACTAACATCATTGATAGCATACAACAACCTGTACCAAATCACAATGCCAAGCAAGAATTCAAAATTCTCCAAATCATACATTGCCAAGGCCTCTGCGTCACTCTTTGTTTTAGAATCTTCACTTTTTTCTGCCAAGTCAAATAAAGCATCTCTTATCTGTGTAGTTTGCTCTTTTATAACTTTTACACTCTCAACATGACTTTCCCACCGTGTTTGTGACAATGGTTTAAGAGTCAAACCGGGCACCATATCTTTAAAAATTCTCCATCTTTTTGGAGAAGAAGAAAACAAAGTGTAAATGCGTTGTACCACTCCAAAAAATGACTTTGCTTTAGAACAACATTCCACCATATCCACAATAGCCAAATTAAGACTATGACAACCACATGGAGTATAGAAAGCTCTAGGATTCATTTCAAGTATTCTTTTTTGTACACCTTTGTGCCTTCCACTCATGTTGGCTCCATTGTCATACCCTTTCCCTCTTACATCATCAATGTCAAGCCCAAGTCTAGTTAGCACATTTTTCAGTTCATTTGATAATCCAAGTCCGGATGTATCATCCACCTTAAAAAATTCAACCCAATATTCTTCTACTGTCAACGTGTCTGTCGAATCATCCACACATCGTAGTACTAGAGACATTTGTTCCTCATGACTCGCGTCTGGAGTACAATCAAGAATGATCGAAAAATATTTTGCATGTTTAACTTTTGCAATGATTGCACTTCTCACTTCATTTTCCAAAGTCAATATCAACTTATTTTGAATTTTTGGTCCGAGGTATGTATACTGAATTTCTCGTGCTTGGTCACGCCGAACATACTCTTCCATTACTGGATCAAACTCAACAACCATTTCTATCATTTGTAAAAATAGGCCATTGTTCTCAACATGGAGCTTCTCATTATCTCCTCGAAATGCCAAAGTATTTTTGGCAAGTCTCTTCACAATGGAGATTATTCTTGTCAAGACTTTCCTCCAATGATGTCTTTCTTTATTGATTTGAAGTTGCACGCTTTGATCGATTGTTTGTTGTGTTTTCAATCTCTTTTCCAAATCAATCCAAGAAATCATGCAGTCCATGTGATCCTTACTAGCTTCATGGTTTCTAAGACTCCTTTGCACATTACGCCAATCTCTGTATCCATCATTGCCCAATTGCCCCATTCTACTAATCATTGGTTGCGTCTTGAACAATTTGCAACAAAAGCAAAAGATCTTATCTTGAGACACAGAATATACAATCCATCGTCTATCACTTGGCTGCCCATTTGTTAGCACCCGTTTGTAATGTGATAAATCAAAATGCCTGTTGTTACTATCTTTAGGAAACAAAAGATCATTCACTCTCTTTGGACCCATTTCTACTAAATAGTCAATCAATTTCTGATCAATGTAATTCCAATTCACGGGATCCTCTAAATTCAAAGTCGAACCTTTTGTTTGATCCATCTCTTCAGGTCGAGCTCCCTCATTGTCATGCAATTCATCAACCTTGACATCTTCATCGCTCGATTCATTCAAATCCACAATTTCATACATTTCCTCATTTTCATTCTGGTCAATTTGATCTCCAGTCACCACTCTCTTCTCTATTTCTTCAATGTTTTGATTAAAGTATTTGTTAATATCTCCCACTTGACTTTGAATTATTGTGATTTCCCTTTGCTTCATCTTTCTCTTTTGAGCTCCAGACTGATGTTTAGGAGGCATTGTTTACTATTATACACAAAATAGCATTGTTTCAATGATCAATAAATATTTCAAAACCCTACAAGCATCACAATTCACCAATCACCAATTTACAAACAAATCCAAATTTACAACATAAAAGTCAATAATAACAATTCACAAACAAACCAAATGTTAACCAAATCTCAATTCACAACTTATAACTTAATAATCACAATTCACACATCAAATCAAATATTTACCAAATCTCAATTCATAATTCATGAAAGGGGAATATGGGGCTCACAAGGGACGACATTGTAAAAACTTAAATGTAACATTTACGCATAATTTATAAATAACACTTCAATCATAATGAATCAAGATTTAACCTCATTACCAGATAATTGCGAATTGTTCAAAAATTGGGCAGTGGTCACTGGTCAGTCAGCTGAGAAGAGAAGACCATTCACGAATCACTAGTTACTCGGTTACTCCTTAGGGCTTAGTTAGGAGCTAGAAATTGAGAAACACAGATTCAAATTAGAAGTTAGAAATTATGAACTATAAAAAATTACAATTTACAAAACCAAAAAATAAAAATTTATAACTTACCATAAGTCCACCGAGCTGGAGCTTGGAGCCGGAGGCAGTGCAGCCGTGCAGGCGCTGGCGCTGGCGTGAGTGTGGAGAGGAGGAGGAGGACTCAAGAGGAACTACTTGCAGGCTGCAGCACTGCTGGAATGGAGTCGGAGAGGCTGGACAGCCTGGACTTCTAGGAGTTAGAACAACTGAGCCGCGGATCAGTCGAAGCCGGGCTGGGTAAGGGGATTTGAGAGGGAGAGAGTAACCTGTGCGCTGTGGTCGGTCGGACACTGGTGGTGGAAGCTCGGAAGTAGGAATCGCCGCTCTCCGAACCGCTGGTGGCTGGCCTTGGCTCGGTCCTCACGTCGCCAGTCGTCGCAATAGTGGGTGGGCTGTGTCCAGAGCCGTGTGTTGAGTGATTGGATTGATTATTGGATTATCATATTTGTTATAATGGTTGGTTAAGTTAGTATACTGGGTAGTAATAAGTTGGGCCGGGCTGCTGAAAACTTGGGCCGAGCGCCTGGGCCGCTTGAAAAAAAGGCCCAAAAAATAGGCCTGTGGGCCCTGAAGCGGGGGCCTCTTGGGCCTCTAGGCAGGTCCGGGCCTGACAACATGTGCCTGTATCGAGTAACATAGTGTGTCCGATTGGGACAACGGATCATTCCTCCTATATCGACACACATCAATTGTAGAAAATTGTGTCTGGTTCAAGACCTCAATTTTTAGAACATAACCTTCAAGAAGCTCTAGTATACTCACGAATTGAATGGAGAAAGATCAAAGCTCGACTGAAAAACCAATGGAAACCCAAGCTTATAAGTGATGGTCTTGATATTCTTAGCTATATAAAGAATGTGATCCTCTGATTCAATCACATTGGGGCCTGTTAACAGGAAAAATGGCTCCGCTGTCTTCAACTAGTTGAATAGCAATGTCGATGAATCCATATTGATTAGGATCTAAGATCTAATTTCAAGTTTTTGCAGAGAGACATCAATACATTGCCATTCTCAACCAGGAAGCTAATAAACTTTTAATTCGAGTTGTTTACAATTGAATTTCTTCTTATGCTCATTAGTCATTATCTGCGTAAATTTCTTCTTGTAGACTTGAGATAAGGTCTGCATCAGTAAACCTGCAAATCGAAGTGTGGTGGCTGGAAGACATGAGAGAAATGGAACATAAGGTCTGCATCAGTAAACCTGCAAATCATTATCTCCAGTCACCGCACCTTCCCCATTGCCGACTCCCACATCCTCTGCTGCCTTCTCCTAAAGCTCAAGCATCCGAGTCATCTCTTCACCCAGCGGGGACTTTCTACAGAAGTCCAGGACCTGGTGAACCGCCATTTGTGAAGTTTGGAGACAAAGTACAAAAGGGGCAGGTTCTGTGCATCATTGAGTAAGTAAGTTGATAAATGAAATAGAACACTGGAGGAGGAGAAGATTTTTAGTGTTAGAGGTTGTGGTGTACTACCTAAAGATTTTGGGGACTCCTTGTTCAAATTTTTCTAAAGTTGGTCTTTTTGCGACCCAGGTCCTCAATCTTATTATGAAATCGATTTTAATCCCTGAAAATATGGAATTTTAAATTAAGACCCCCTGAAGTTATAAATCATCCAAGTTGGGCCTCAAAATTTAAGGGTTTTATAATTCAGCCTTTAAAGTTTGAAATTTTTCTAAAACAGTCCCTAAAGTTTGAAAATTTTCAAAATTGGTACCTTTAAGGTTGAAGGTATAATATTTCAGCCCCTAATGTTTGAGAATTTTCAAAATTGGTCCATAAAGCTTGAAATTTCTCTAATTTGGTCCCTTAAAGTTTGAAAATTTTCTAATACGGCACATAAAGTTCTGAAATTCTTTAATTTGGTCCCTAAATTTTGAAAATTTTCTAATTCAGTCCCTAAAGTTTGGAAATTTTCAAAATTGGTCCTTAAATTTTGATTTTTTTTTAAAAATTAAGTCCCTAAAGTTTGAAAAATTTCAAAAATCAACCTTTAAAGATTGAAAATTCACTATTTTGGACCTCTAAAAATTGATTTTCTTTCAAATTGGGACCTAAAGTTTGGAATTTCTCTAAATTGGCCAATAAAGTTCTGGGAAAATTATAATTTAAGTCCTTCAAGCTTAAAATTTTTCATAATTGGCCACTAAAAGTTTAAGAATATTGCAATTGACTCTCTCAGCTTAAGGATTGCTTTATTCTAAAGTTTTGAATTCTATAATTCAAATCCTAAAGTCAAAAATATATGCAAATCAATGGATTTCAGTTTCAAATCTTGGTACATCGGAATCTTTTGAGAGATATAATATTCGAAAGTAAGTTAGTTGAAGCAACATGTTGCCAAAGCAATCTCTCTTGTGGATATTAATTAACTTTGAATATTAGAAGGTATTTGTGTGTGTTATTCATTGCGGATATTGATCGGCCCAAAGGAAGGTCAATATTTGGCTCGAATTTCACATGCACCCGTGGTAATAAATACGTGGCAATTATTTGGTTTAACGTGTGACCAATAAATCGGTCCAAAGAAAGGTTTATTGGTTAACATGTCTTATTGCCAGTGTTTGATCACTACACCAAGGGAAAATTAGGTGTTTGTATGTTATTTCATGCGGATATTGATCGGCCCAAAAGAAGGTCAATATTTGGCCCGAATTTCACATGAACTTGTGGTGATAAATACGTGACGATTATTTGGTTTTATATGTGATCAATAAATCGGTCCAAAGAAAGGTTTGTTGGTTGACATGTCTTACTGTCAGTGTTTGATTACTACACCAAGAGTACCACTTACAAGTCAATATTTCTGTCCAAAGACTAAATATTGATGTTGTGCTAGGTATTTTGTGATGGGCCCTACCATTATTTGAAAATATGATTTGCATAATAAGGTATATATGTGAGCTATTTTATTTAAGTGTTCTCTATTCGGTTTCAAATTCTGCTAGTAGTATATCTACAAGCTCAAATTTAATCCCTGTATTTATGGAACAAACTTCAAGGATCAAAACAAGAACATTAACTTTTCGTTGGCTGCATGGATCTAGACCGTGTACTAAGGATTGAGCAACCTGCTCCTCTTACGGATGAAAGTTCATCTAATCAAATGAGGAACTTTGAGAAATGGGATTGCTTAAATTACGTGAGTCTCATGATCATTACGTGTGGCATTCCGGAAGACTTTAGTGGCATAGTATCTGAGGAGGTAAATGATGCCAATGAATTCCTTGCCGAAATTAAGAAACGTTTTGCGAAAAACGATAAGGCTGAAACAAGCACGCTTATGCAAAGCTTGATTTCAGTAAAGTATAAAGGTAATGGGAAAATAAGGGAGTACATCATGTAGATGTCTCACACTGCTTCAAAACTTAAGGAACTAAAACTCGACTTGTATAATGACTTGCTCGTGCATTTGGTATTGATATAGCTTCCTGCACAATATAGTTAATTTAAGGTAAATTATAACTGTCAAAGTAGAAATGGACTCTCAATGAGCTCATTTCATAGTGTGCAAGCTTCTTGCACAATTCAGTCAATTTAAGGTCAGTTGTAACTATCAAAGGGAGAAATGAACTCTAAATGAGTTCATTCTATTTTGTGTGCAAGAGGAAGAAAAGTTGAAGAAGGACAGAACTAAAAGTTTTTTACTTGGAAAACATCTCTAAAGATAAGGGCAAGAAAACAAATAAAGAAAATAAAGTTGTTAAGGGGCTATTAATTTTATAATCCCACACTTAAGACAATTTTTGAAACGGGAACTGCAACATTTTTGAGGAAGTTGAGTTTGGGGGGAGAAATAAGGTTAGAGATATTGTCTTTAAGGAAGAAGTTGAGGAAGGTGCAAATTTCTATGGATGTCATTGATCAACAAGCATATCCGGAACCTCAATTCGACAATAATGAAGAACCTCCCATCCAAAATAAGGTAAATTTCAGAAGTACAAACTCAACAACCTCAATAACTAAAGCCATTAAGGAGATCCACAAGAGAAAGGGAAAAAATGCTATTCTGGATAATTTAAATAGTATTTTTTCAAGAACATAAGGAAATAATGGAATGGTGGAAGATGGTCCAATCAATTCCATCAGGCCATGTAGGGTTCTAACTCTCAAAAGTGGATTTATGTCATAAATAAGGAGTATAAGCATATGCAAGACAATAAAGTTTGGGATCTTGTCCCATTACCAAAAAGTATTGGTCTTAAATGAATTTTTAAACCAAGAGGGATTTGAAAGGTAATGTGGAAAGATATAAAGTTCGTCTTGTATCTAAATGCTTTACATGGAATGCTGACATTGATTATAAAGAGACTTTCCCTTTGGTTTCTATAAAAGACTCTTTCAGGAAAGTCAGGTTGTTGCACATTTTGACCTCGAGTTACATCAAATGGATACTAAGGTGGCGTTTCTCAATGGCGACATTGATGGGACGATCTATTTGGTGCAATCAGAAAACTTTGTGTCAGTAGACCCAAAGCAAATGATTTGCAAATTAAAGAAATCCATTTATGTTCTTAAACCAGTTTCTCGTTAATGGTAATACAAATTTCATCAAGTAATTATCTCATTTGGTCTTGAGATTAATGCTGTTGATGGTTGTGTGTATTACAAGTTCAGTGGGAGTAAGTATATTCTCCTGATTTTATATGTTGATTATTGCTTGCCACTATTGATATAGATATGTCACATAAAATTATGAGATTTTTGTCATGGAATTTTGAGATTAGAAATTTTGGTGACTATTCGCTCAAAATAGTGTACCGCAAGCGCACGGGTCGCGTACAAGTAATAAAGTGGACTTTTTGAGTCCGGATTGTCGATCCCACGAGGAATGTTTACTTTAGATTATACAACTTTAATTAATTTAATTCTAACAATAAAAAGAAACACACAATTAAAAGTTTGTTTTGGAAAATACTAAATTAAATAAACTAATTTGAAACCAAATTAAAATACGGAAAATGAAAGATAAAACGTGGTTGGGATTCATGGTTTCATTTAACCGTCTCCTAATTAATTTCTCAACATGCAAATTAACAAATTACTCATTTACAATGTTAGACCCGATTTTCCAAGCTTAGCCAATTACCTCTCTCGAGTGAAATCAACCCTAATCAATTGGTCTAACCTACTATATCTCTATGTCGATTAAGGCCCAATCAATTGCATTAACGTTTTGTGAAAATAGCTCAATGGATCATCTAGGGTTTAAGGTATATCTCTATCCTTAACAAGAACCTAGAGCATTTGTTATTTGGTCTAAAATGCATAATATCTCTCGATTATCATACACTTCACAAAACACATATTTGGTGATCAAGCAAACACATGTAATAATCTCAATAACAAACACACATGAAATAAGCATTTAATCAAATAGCAAATATTAAAATTAATCCAACTAGGTTAAATTCATTCCATAAATCCCAACATTAAATTAGCTAAACATGAGTTTGAGAAATGAAAATGAAAATAACATTAAGCAGTAAAATTAAAAAAAACCGGAATTTGAAGATTGTGGAAATTGCATCAAGGTCCTCCAACTATCAAGCTGTTGCGTTTCAGTCCATTATCTTCCAGCTTTGTGCAAATCAATCCAGCCATGGCAGCATTCTCCATTGCAATCCAGTACCTCCAGCACCAGCACCAGCAACAGCAACCTTCTCCAGCACCAGCAACCTTCTCCAGCACCAGCAACAGCACCAGCAGATTTCCAGCACAACAGATTTCCAGCAGCTCCTTCTCCAGCACCAACAGCTTTCCAGCAACTCCAGCAAATCAGCAACAGCACCAGCAGATTTCCAGCACAGAAACCTCCTTGCAGTCCCTCAGTTTCAGCAAATCAGCACAGCAGAATCAGCAACAACCAATTGGTAGCAACTTCTTCTTCTCCAGCAATCAGCAAATTTCCAGCAGCTCCAACACTGCTTCTCCAGCACCAGCAGTGAGAAATTGTTCTCCAAGATTTATGAAGTAGTTGGAAAGAAAAGAAAAAGAAAAGAAAAGAAAAGAAAAAAAAAAAGAAAAAGAAAAGAAGAGGAAGAGACTGCGCAGCTCCAGCAGAATGAAGAAGAGGACGTCCAGAATCTGTCCAAAAATCAGGGTTTAATGCCAAAGTTTAGAGAAATTGCACCCTTGGTCCTTGGAGGTTTGAAAGTTGAGCAAAACAGTCCCCAAACTCTATTTTTCTCTTAATTGATGTGTCCAAGCACAAAAATATGTGGAAAAGTGAGAAAACAGATTTTAAAATGTTTCCAAGCCCCTCAACTTTTATTTTGCAGCCCAAGTCCTCAACATTTAGCACTTGTGCACTTTGGTCCCCAACTTCATCTTTTTGTATGGGATTGATCAATTTTCACTCAAATTCGTAAATTAAGCAATCATTTTGCTTTCTCTTGTGGTTTTATCCTTGAATTTGAGTAGTAGACCTTGATCCTCAACTTTTTGGGATGTTACAATTGAGTCCTCAAACTTTTGATTTCTTTCAATTTGGTCCTTGAACATCGAAATTGCTCTTCTTTTAGCTCAATTGCTCTCCAATCTTGTCTATTTTCTTTCCAATTGAGTTTGTACCTAATTTTACAAGATAAACACAATTTATAAGTAGATATTTGCTCAATTTGTCAATTAAAGTGCTAATTTAAAGGCAAAATAAGTGTGTAGAACACACTTATCACACCCCCAAACTTGAGCTTTTGCTCGTCTCGAGCAAAATTATCTACTATTGCAATCAAGTAGCGTGAAAAATAGATCAACAATGTTAGATAACTTGCAAATTACTCATGAGTGCAAAATTGTATAATCAATTCAAAAGTATGATTCCAAACAATGCTACCAAAAAGAAGTTTAGCTAATCCGATGTTCGATCGGTGTGTGTGTGTATAGTCACTTTCAATTGTCAATTAAGTTTCGAGAATATTGATGAGTAAATAGGTTTCAAGTGAAAACTAACCCACCATTAGTGGTCAATTCTTTCCTTTCCCACTCGTGAAATTCATCCCCCAATAAATATTTTTCTTTCCTCTCCCGGAATGCAATTCTAGAGGGTACTCTCAAATCACTCTTTTCTTTTTCCACTCTAATTTGGGTGTGTTTTACCGACAATCTTGACAACCTAGAAATGCAGTGACTCTCCACTAATGAGTGTTTCGACATTCAAGTTTATACCAAGCAATTCAAACCCACTATTCATCTAAGAGCCCTTATGCAAGTACAAATGCATGATTTCTAAAAACTAACGTGATGAATGCTCGTGTCTTCCCCCACTCCCTTAAGCTTTCTAATTGACCCATGTAGCGAGCTTTAGGTCGGAAACTCCTCGATTGTTTTAAGATCAAAGGGTACCAGGTTTCAAAATACCCCTACGGACTTATTAACTCGAGTCAAAAAGGCTACGAAGTGGGATAGACTTATTAAGCAACTGCAATGATAATGTGAAATTTTTTTTTTTTTTTCATGTGTGTGTGTGAGTACCCTACTCATTAAGCTTTCTAATTGAACCATGTAGCGAGCTTTAGGCCGATGACTCCCAAGTTTCAAACTTAAGGCACCAAGTTTCAAGATACTCCTACGGGCTTAATTACTCGAGTCAAAAAGGCTTCGAGATAGGGGCAATGCAATGCAAAAAATTAAAATGGGCTAGAACTTTAGCATACGGTCATTACTTAGCTTATACTTGGCGAAATACACTCCACACAAAATTTATTTCCAACATGCATGGAATCACCACACGTCTAGACCGTCTCCTTTACCGGGTCGACCACCCCCAAACTTATCTTACATTCGGATCAAGAGATTTAGAGATTTGGGAAACATTAGATAGGTTGATAAAAATAAACAATACAATCTCACAACCTAATTCTTCTACTCCATTAACCTCTTCACCCTTCAACAACTCCCAACTTCACCAACAATCAATCATGACTATTGTGCTCAAGATAATTATGATCTTGCATGGATAAGCATTTTGTAAAAGTAGACACAAGTAGCATATTGGTCATAAATCATGAATTAATAACAATTTTAAACATCTAAGTAATCCTGGCCACGACAAGGCTATCTAACATGTCAATACACAATAGGAAATCACCCCCAAACTTGAAATGCACATTGTCCTCAATGTGTAAAATAAAATCAAAGTAAGAGGAAAGAAGTTACTAGACATCCCAAGAAGTGGTGGGGCAATAATAAGTAGTCTTGGGCATGTGAAACTCTCATTGCAATCACCAACAATCCACTCCCAAACTTGTGTTGAAACCTCCAATCAATTGAGCACCAATTTTTCCAATGAGGCCTTTCATCGAACACCTTGTGAGCATCCTATGAAAACACAAGAAAAGAGTAGATATTAAGTGGTGAATGACCCAAAGATTTAAATCACATTCAACATCTCAATTCTAACTCATAAATCCAATGTAATTTGCTCATCCACACCAATATTAAATCACCCTTGAAGATAAAAGACAATATGAACCAAGTGATTTAAAAATGAGTTTTAAGCAAATTTTGACTTTGAAAGTTTGATATAAGTATATGTTAGAATTAAATGAGAATGCATTAGAGCTATTTCACACTACCCAACTTGAGGAAAATAAATATAGAAGATAGAGACTTGGCCCAACCACTTATTTGCAAGAAAGTAAATAAAATGCAAGAAAGTAAATAAAATGCAAAAAAATAAAAATAAAGCAAGTAAAGGATAGAGAATGGGTTGCCTCCCATTAAGCGCTTATTTTAAAGTCATTAGCTCGACTCTCCGCATAAGTTCTTCATGGAACTCTAAACATAGCTTTTGATGCCTTGCTCATTTTGCTCATTTTGACTTTGCTCCACTCTTCTTTTGATCTAAACACTTGCACCTTGCCCCTTCCAAAGTCATGGGACTTGCCTATTCCATCCAATTCAAACTCAACAATGTAAACTTGCTCCTCCTCAAGTGGTTTAATCACAAATTCTATTATTGGACAATCAATGAAGTTGAGAGAATTTGATTTGATCTCTTCCTCATTAATTGCCACATCTCCAAGTGATTCTTTTGTGATTAAATTATCATTCTCTTCAAGCTCATCTCCATTAGTTGATGTCTCCTTAGATTGAATGACCGATCCAAAATTTGAATCAATGGGCAATGGCAAGTTTTTCCTATTAATCCCCAAGAGTGGATTATACCCCCACATTCGGAATCCTTCCCAATACATGGCATCCCCCATTAGCATATCATCCTCATCCAAATTGACAAGCTCATTGTAATACTTTGCAAGTACCTTCTCATTCAATAATGGAGGACCATCTCCTACAAGAGTGATGTCCTCATCCCAATCATCCGGTACACAATCCCCCAAGAGCATGTAACTCACATCCAATGTATCAATAGCTTGTTTTCGGCATTTCAAATATTGTCTAAACTTAATAAGCTTCGATGTAATCAAACTATTCCCTGAAAACAAACATTGTCCATTACAATGCATCTTGTAACAAAGTTCACAACTTGAATATTCTTCAAGCGTGTATTCATCACCCATGTTGAGATTGTTCATTGCAATTGCTTTCCTATTTTGCCAATGTTAGAATCAAATATGCATAGAAAGAAAACCAAACACAAGAGAGATTAGAATTGTGGTGGTTAACCAAAGATAATAAAACAAAACATAAAACAAAAATAATTACAAATTGTTAAAACTAAAATTAACTAAAGTAATAATCAAAGTAAAAACATTCCCCGGCAACGGCGCCAAAAACTTGTTCGCTCAAAATAGTGTACCGCAAGCGCACGGGTCGCGTACAAGTAATAAAGTGGACTTTTTGAGTCCGGATTGTCGATCCCACGAGGAATGTTTACTTTAGATTATACAACTTTAATTAATTTAATTCTAACAATAAAAAGAAACACACAATTAAAAGTTTGTTTTGGAAAATACTAAATTAAATAAACTAATTTGAAACCAAATTAAAATACGGAAAATGAAAGATAAAACGTGGTTGGGATTCATGGTTTCATTTAACCGTCTCCTAATTAATTTCTCAACATGCAAATTAACAAATTACTCATTTACAATGTTAGACCCGATTTTCCAAGCTTAGCCAATTACCTCTCTCGAGTGAAATCAACCCTAATCAATTGGTCTAACCTACTATATCTCTATGTCGATTAAGGCCCAATCAATTGCATTAACGTTTTGTGAAAATAGCTCAATGGATCATCTAGGGTTTAAGGTATATCTCTATCCTTAACAAGAACCTAGAGCATTTGTTATTTGGTCTAAAATGCATAATATCTCTCGATTATCATACACTTCACAAAACACATATTTGGTGATCAAGCAAACACATGTAATAATCTCAATAACAAACACACATGAAATAAGCATTTAATCAAATAGCAAATATTAAAATTAATCCAACTAGGTTAAATTCATTCCATAAATCCCAACATTAAATTAGCTAAACATGAGTTTGAGAAATGAAAATGAAAATAACATTAAGCAGTAAAATTAAAAAAAACCGGAATTTGAAGATTGTGGAAATTGCATCAAGGTCCTCCAACTATCAAGCTGTTGCATTTCAGTCCATTATCTTCCAGCTTTGTGCAAATCAATCCAGCCATGGCAGCATTCTCCATTGCAATCCAGTACCTCCAGCACCAGCACCAGCAACAGCAACCTTCTCCAGCACCAGCAACCTTCTCCAGCACCAGCAGCAGCACAGCAACAGCACCAGCAGATTTCCAGCACAACAGATTTCCAGCAACTCCTTCTCCAGCACCAACAGCTTTCCAGCAACTCCAGCAAATCAGCAACAGCACCAGCAGATTTCCAGCACAGAAACCTCCTTGCAGTCCCTCAGTTTCAGCAAATCAGCACAGCAGAATCAGCAACAACCAATTGGTAGCAACTTCTTTTTCTCCAGCAATCAGCAAATTTCCAGCAGCTCCAACACTGCTTCTCCAGCACCAGCAGTGAGAAATTGTTCTCCAAGATTTATGAAGTAGTTGGAAAGAAAAGAAAAAGAAAAGAAAAGAAAAAAAAAAGAAAAAGAAAAGAAGAGGAAGAGACTGCGCAGCTCCAGCAGAATGAAGAAGAGGACGTCCAGAATCTGTCCAAAAATCAGGGTTTAATGCCAAAGTTTAGAGAAATTGCACCCTTGGTCCTTGGAGGTTTGAAAGTTGAGCAAAACAGTCCCCAAACTCTATTTTTCTCTTAATTGATGTGTCCAAGCACAAAAATATGTGGAAAAGTGAGAAAACAGATTTTAAAATGTTTCCAAGCCCCTCAACTTTTATTTTGCAGCCCAAGTCCTCAACATTTAGCACTTGTGCACTTTGGTCCCCAACTTCATCTTTTTGTATGGGATTGATCAATTTTCACTCAAATTCGTAAATTAAGCAATCATTTTGCTTTCTCTTGTGGTTTTATCCTTGAATTTGAGTAGTAGACCTTGATCCTCAACTTTTTGGGATGTTACAATTGAGTCCTCAAACTTTTGATTTCTTTCAATTTGGTCCTTGAACATCGAAATTGCTCTTCTTTTAGCTCAATTGCTCTCCAATCTTGTCTATTTTCTTTCCAATTGAGTTTGTACCTAATTTTACAAGATAAACACAATTTATAAGTAGATATTTGCTCAATTTGTCAATTAAAGTGCTAATTTAAAGGCAAAATAAGTGTGTAGAACACACTTATCACACCCCCAAACTTGAGCTTTTGCTCGTCTCGAGCAAAATTATCTACTATTGCAATCAAGTAGCGTGAAAAATAGATCAACAATGTTAGATAACTTGCAAATTACTCATGAGTGCAAAATTGTATAATCAATTCAAAAGTATGATTCCAAATAATGCTACCAAAAAGAAGTTTAGCTAATCCGATGTTCGATCGGTGTGTGTGTGTATAGTCACTTTCAATTGTCAATTAAGTTTCGAGAATATTGATGAGTAAATAGGTTTCAAGTGAAAACTAACCCACCATTAGTGGTCAATTCTTTCCTTTCCCACTCGTGAAATTCATCCCCCAATAAATATTTTTCTTTCCTCTCCCGGAATGCAATTCTAGAGGGTACTCTCAAATCACTCTTTTCTTTTTCCACTCTAATTTGGGTGTGTTTTACCGACAATCTTGACAACCTAGAAATGCAGTGACTCTCCACTAATGAGTGTTTCGACATTCAAGTTTATACCAAGCAATTCAAACCCACTATTCATCTAAGAGCCCTTATGCAAGTACAAATGCATGATTTCTAAAAACTAACGTGATGAATGCTCGTGTCTTCCCCCACTCCCTTAAGCTTTCTAATTGACCCATGTAGCGAGCTTTAGGTCGGAAACTCCTCGATTGTTTTAAGATCAAAGGGTACCAGGTTTCAAAATACCCCTACGGACTTATTAACTCGAGTCAAAAAGGCTACGAAGTGGGATAGACTTATTAAGCAACTGCAATGATAATGTGAATTTTTTTTTTTTTTTTCATGTGTGTGTGTGAGTACCCTACTCATTAAGCTTTCTAATTGAACCATGTAGCGAGCTTTAGGCCGATGACTCCCAAGTTTCAAACTTAAGGCACCAAGTTTCAAGATACTCCTACGGGCTTAATTACTCGAGTCAAAAAGGCTTCGAGATAGGGGCAATGCAATGCAAAAAATTAAAATGGGCTAGAACTTTAGCATACGGTCATTACTTAGCTTATACTTGGCGAAATACACTCCACACAAAATTTATTTCCAACATGCATGGAATCACCACACGTCTAGACCGTCTCCTTTACCGGGTCGACCACCCCCAAACTTATCTTACATTCGGATCAAGAGATTTAGAGATTTGGGAAACATTAGATAGGTTGATAAAAATAAACAATACAATCTCACAACCTAATTCTTCTACTCCATTAACCTCTTCACCCTTCAACAACTCCCAACTTCACCAACAATCAATCATGACTATTGTGCTCAAGATAATTATGATCTTGCATGGATAAGCATTTTGTAAAAGTAGACACAAGTAGCATATTGGTCATAAATCATGAATTAATAACAATTTTAAACATCTAAGTAATCCTGGCCACGACAAGGCTATCTAACATGTCAATACACAATAGGAAATCACCCCCAAACTTGAAATGCACATTGTCCTCAATGTGTAAAATAAAATCAAAGTAAGAGGAAAGAAGTTACTAGACATCCCAAGAAGTGGTGGGGCAATAATAAGTAGTCTTGGGCATGTGAAACTCTCATTGCAATCACCAACAATCCACTCCCAAACTTGTGTTGAAACCTCCAATCAATTGAGCACCAATTTTTCCAATGAGGCCTTTCATCGAACACCTTGTGAGCATCCTATGAAAACACAAGAAAAGAGTAGATATTAAGTGGTGAATGACCCAAAGATTTAAATCACATTCAACATCTCAATTCTAACTCATAAATCCAATGTAATTTGCTCATCCACACCAATATTAAATCACCCTTGAAGATAAAAGACAATATGAACCAAGTGATTTAAAAATGAGTTTTAAGCAAATTTTGACTTTGAAAGTTTGATATAAGTATATGTTAGAATTAAATGAGAATGCATTAGAGCTATTTCACACTACCCAACTTGAGGAAAATAAATATAGAAGATAGAGACTTGGCCCAACCACTTATTTGCAAGAAAGTAAATAAAATGCAAGAAAGTAAATAAAATGCAAAAAAATAAAAATAAAGCAAGTAAAGGATAGAGAATGGGTTGCCTCCCATTAAGCGCTTATTTTAAAGTCATTAGCTCGACTCTCCGCATAAGTTCTTCATGGAACTCTAAACATAGCTTTTGATGCCTTGCTCATTTTGCTCATTTTGACTTTGCTCCACTCTTCTTTTGATCTAAACACTTGCACCTTGCCCCTTCCAAAGTCATGGGACTTGCCTATTCCATCCAATTCAAACTCAACAATGTAAACTTGCTCCTCCTCAAGTGGTTTAATCACAAATTCTATTATTGGACAATCAATGAAGTTGAGAGAATTTGATTTGATCTCTTCCTCATTAATTGCCACATCTCCAAGTGATTCTTTTGTGATTAAATTATCATTCTCTTCAAGCTCATCTCCATTAGTTGATGTCTCCTTAGATTGAATGACCGATCCAAAATTTGAATCAATGGGCAATGGCAAGTTTTTCCTATTAATCCCCAAGAGTGGATTATACCCCCACATTCGGAATCCTTCCCAATACATGGCATCCCCCATTAGCATATCATCCTCATCCAAATTGACAAGCTCATTGTAATACTTTGCAAGTACCTTCTCATTCAATAATGGAGGACCATCTCCTACAAGAGTGATGTCCTCATCCCAATCATCCGGTACACAATCCCCCAAGAGCATGTAACTCACATCCAATGTATCAATAGCTTGTTTTCGGCATTTCAAATATTGTCTAAACTTAATAAGCTTCGATGTAATCAAACTATTCCCTGAAAACAAACATTGTCCATTACAATGCATCTTGTAACAAAGTTCACAACTTGAATATTCTTCAAGCGTGTATTCATCACCCATGTTGAGATTGTTCATTGCAATTGCTTTCCTATTTTGCCAATGTTAGAATCAAATATGCATAGAAAGAAAACCAAACACAAGAGAGATTAGAATTGTGGTGGTTAACCAAAGATAATAAAACAAAACATAAAACAAAAATAATTACAAATTGTTAAAACTAAAATTAACTAAAGTAATAATCAAAGTAAAAACATTCCCCGGCAACGGCGCCAAAAACTTGTTCGCTCAAAATAGTGTACCGCAAGCGCACGGGTCGCGTACAAGTAATAAAGTGGACTTTTTGAGTCCGGATTGTCGATCCCACGAGGAATGTTTACTTTAGATTATACAACTTTAATTAATTTAATTCTAACAATAAAAAGAAACACACAATTAAAAGTTTGTTTTGGAAAATACTAAATTAAATAAACTAATTTGAAACCAAATTAAAATACGGAAAATGAAAGATAAAACGTGGTTGGGATTCATGGTTTCATTTAACCGTCTCCTAATTAATTTCTCAACATGCAAATTAACAAATTACTCATTTACAATGTTAGACCCGATTTTCCAAGCTTAGCCAATTACCTCTCTCGAGTGAAATCAACCCTAATCAATTGGTCTAACCTACTATATCTCTATGTCGATTAAGGCCCAATCAATTGCATTAACGTTTTGTGAAAATAGCTCAATGGATCATCTAGGGTTTAAGGTATATCTCTATCCTTAACAAGAACCTAGAGCATTTGTTATTTGGTCTAAAATGCATAATATCTCTCGATTATCATACACTTCACAAAACACATATTTGGTGATCAAGCAAACACATGTAATAATCTCAATAACAAACACACATGAAATAAGCATTTAATCAAATAGCAAATATTAAAATTAATCCAACTAGGTTAAATTCATTCCATAAATCCCAACATTAAATTAGCTAAACATGAGTTTGAGAAATGAAAATGAAAATAACATTAAGCAGTAAAATTAAAAAAAACCGGAATTTGAAGATTGTGGAAATTGCATCAAGGTCCTCCAACTATCAAGCTGTTGCATTTCAGTCCATTATCTTCCAGCTTTGTGCAAATCAATCCAGCCATGGCAGCATTCTCCATTGCAATCCAGTACCTCCAGCACCAGCACCAGCAACAGCAACCTTCTCCAGCACCAGCAACCTTCTCCAGCACCAGCAGCAGCACAGCAACAGCACCAGCAGATTTCCAGCACAACAGATTTCCAGCAGCTCCTTCTCCAGCACCAACAGCTTTCCAGCAACTCCAGCAAATCAGCAACAGCACCAGCAGATTTCCAGCACAGAAACCTCCTTGCAGTCCCTCAGTTTCAGCAAATCAGCACAGCAGAATCAGCAACAACCAATTGGTAGCAACTTCTTCTTCTCCAGCAATCAGCAAATTTCCAGCAGCTCCAACACTGCTTCTCCAGCACCAGCAGTGAGAAATTGTTCTCCAAGATTTATGAAGTAGTTGGAAAGAAAAGAAAAAGAAAAGAAAAGAAAAGAAAAAAAAAAAGAAAAAGAAAAGAAGAGGAAGAGACTGCGCAGCTCCAGCAGAATGAAGAAGAGGACGTCCAGAATCTGTCCAAAAATCAGGGTTTAATGCCAAAGTTTAGAGAAATTGCACCCTTGGTCCTTGAAGGTTTGAAAGTTGAGCAAAACAGTCCCCAAACTCTATTTTTCTCTTAATTGATGTGTCCAAGCACAAAAATATGTGGAAAAGTGAGAAAACAGATTTTAAAATGTTTCCAAGCCCCTCAACTTTTATTTTGCAGCCCAAGTGCTCAACATTTAGCACTTGTGCACTTTGGTCCCCAACTTCATCTTTTTGTATGGGATTGATCAATTTTCACTCAAATTCGTAAATTAAGCAATCATTTTGCTTTCTCTTGTGGTTTTATCCTTGAATTTGAGTAGTAGACCTTGATCCTCAACTTTTTGGGATGTTACAATTGAGTCCTCAAACTTTTGATTTCTTTCAATTTGGTCCTTGAACATCGAAATTGCTCTTCTTTTAGCTCAATTGCTCTCCAATCTTGTCTATTTTCTTTCCAATTGAGTTTGTACCTAATTTTACAAGATAAACACAATTTATAAGTAGATATTTGCTCAATTTGTCAATTAAAGTGCTAATTTAAAGGCAAAATAAGTGTGTAGAACACACTTATCACACCCCCAAACTTGAGCTTTTGCTCGTCTCGAGCAAAATTATCTACTATTGCAATCAAGTAGCGTGAAAAATAGATCAACAATGTTAGATAACTTGCAAATTACTCATGAGTGCAAAATTGTATAATCAATTCAAAAGTATGATTCCAAATAATGCTACCAAAAAGAAGTTTAGCTAATCCGATGTTCGATCGGTGTGTGTGTGTATAGTCACTTTCAATTGTCAATTAAGTTTCGAGAATATTGATGAGTAAATAGGTTTCAAGTGAAAACTAACCCACCATTAGTGGTCAATTCTTTCCTTTCCCACTCGTGAAATTCATCCCCCAATAAATATTTTTCTTTCCTCTCCCGGAATGCAATTCTAGAGGGTACTCTCAAATCACTCTTTTCTTTTTCCACTCTAATTTGGGTGTGTTTTACCGACAATCTTGACAACCTAGAAATGCAGTGACTCTCCACTAATGAGTGTTTCGACATTCAAGTTTATACCAAGCAATTCAAACCCACTATTCATCTAAGAGCCCTTATGCAAGTACAAATGCATGATTTCTAAAAACTAACGTGATGAATGCTCGTGTCTTCCCCCACTCCCTTAAGCTTTCTAATTGACCCATGTAGCGAGCTTTAGGTCGGAAACTCCTCGATTGTTTTAAGATCAAAGGGTACCAGGTTTCAAAATACCCCTACGGACTTATTAACTCGAGTCAAAAAGGCTACGAAGTGGGATAGACTTATTAAGCAACTGCAATGATAATGTGAATTTTTTTTTTTTTTTTCATGTGTGTGTGTGAGTACCCTACTCATTAAGCTTTCTAATTGAACCATGTAGCGAGCTTTAGGCCGATGACTCCCAAGTTTCAAACTTAAGGCACCAAGTTTCAAGATACTCCTACGGGCTTAATTACTCGAGTCAAAAAGGCTTCGAGATAGGGGCAATGCAATGCAAAAAATTAAAATGGGCTAGAACTTTAGCATACGGTCATTACTTAGCTTATACTTGGCGAAATACACTCCACACAAAATTTATTTCCAACATGCATGGAATCACCACACGTCTAGACCGTCTCCTTTACCGGGTCGACCACCCCCAAACTTATCTTACATTCGGATCAAGAGATTTAGAGATTTGGGAAACATTAGATAGGTTGATAAAAATAAACAATACAATCTCACAACCTAATTCTTCTACTCCATTAACCTCTTCACCCTTCAACAACTCCCAACTTCACCAACAATCAATCATGACTATTGTGCTCAAGATAATTATGATCTTGCATGGATAAGCATTTTGTAAAAGTAGACACAAGTAGCATATTGGTCATAAATCATGAATTAATAACAATTTTAAACATCTAAGTAATCCTGGCCACGACAAGGCTATCTAACATGTCAATACACAATAGGAAATCACCCCCAAACTTGAAATGCACATTGTCCTCAATGTGTAAAATAAAATCAAAGTAAGAGGAAAGAAGTTACTAGACATCCCAAGAAGTGGTGGGGCAATAATAAGTAGTCTTGGGCATGTGAAACTCTCATTGCAATCACCAACAATCCACTCCCAAACTTGTGTTGAAACCTCCAATCAATTGAGCACCAATTTTTCCAATGAGGCCTTTCATCGAACACCTTGTGAGCATCCTATGAAAACACAAGAAAAGAGTAGATATTAAGTGGTGAATGACCCAAAGATTTAAATCACATTCAACATCTCAATTCTAACTCATAAATCCAATGTAATTTGCTCATCCACACCAATATTAAATCACCCTTGAAGATAAAAGACAATATGAACCAAGTGATTTAAAAATGAGTTTTAAGCAAATTTTGACTTTGAAAGTTTGATATAAGTATATGTTAGAATTAAATGAGAATGCATTAGAGCTATTTCACACTACCCAACTTGAGGAAAATAAATATAGAAGATAGAGACTTGGCCCAACCACTTATTTGCAAGAAAGTAAATAAAATGCAAGAAAGTAAATAAAATGCAAAAAAATAAAAATAAAGCAAGTAAAGGATAGAGAATGGGTTGCCTCCCATTAAGCGCTTATTTTAAAGTCATTAGCTCGACTCTCCGCATAAGTTCTTCATGGAACTCTAAACATAGCTTTTGATGCCTTGCTCATTTTGCTCATTTTGACTTTGCTCCACTCTTCTTTTGATCTAAACACTTGCACCTTGCCCCTTCCAAAGTCATGGGACTTGCCTATTCCATCCAATTCAAACTCAACAATGTAAACTTGCTCCTCCTCAAGTGGTTTAATCACAAATTCTATTATTGGACAATCAATGAAGTTGAGAGAATTTGATTTGATCTCTTCCTCATTAATTGCCACATCTCCAAGTGATTCTTTTGTGATTAAATTATCATTCTCTTCAAGCTCATCTCCATTAGTTGATGTCTCCTTAGATTGAATGACCGATCCAAAATTTGAATCAATGGGCAATGGCAAGTTTTTCCTATTAATCCCCAAGAGTGGATTATACCCCCACATTCGGAATCCTTCCCAATACATGGCATCCCCCATTAGCATATCATCCTCATCCAAATTGACAAGCTCATTGTAATACTTTGCAAGTACCTTCTCATTCAATAATGGAGGACCATCTCCTACAAGAGTGATGTCCTCATCCCAATCATCCGGTACACAATCCCCCAAGAGCATGTAACTCACATCCAATGTATCAATAGCTTGTTTTCGGCATTTCAAATATTGTCTAAACTTAATAAGCTTCGATGTAATCAAACTATTCCCTGAAAACAAACATTGTCCATTACAATGCATCTTGTAACAAAGTTCACAACTTGAATATTCTTCAAGCGTGTATTCATCACCCATGTTGAGATTGTTCATTGCAATTGCTTTCCTATTTTGCCAATGTTAGAATCAAATATGCATAGAAAGAAAACCAAACACAAGAGAGATTAGAATTGTGGTGGTTAACCAAAGATAATAAAACAAAACATAAAACAAAAATAATTACAAATTGTTAAAACTAAAATTAACTAAAGTAATAATCAAAGTAAAAACATTCCCCGGCAACGGCGCCAAAAACTTGTTCGCTCAAAATAGTGTACCGCAAGCGCACGGGTCGCGTACAAGTAATAAAGTGGACTTTTTGAGTCCGGATTGTCGATCCCACGAGGAATGTTTACTTTAGATTATACAACTTTAATTAATTTAATTCTAACAATAAAAAGAAACACACAATTAAAAGTTTGTTTTGGAAAATACTAAATTAAATAAACTAATTTGAAACCAAATTAAAATACGGAAAATGAAAGATAAAACGTGGTTGGGATTCATGGTTTCATTTAACCGTCTCCTAATTAATTTCTCAACATGCAAATTAACAAATTACTCATTTACAATGTTAGACCCGATTTTCCAAGCTTAGCCAATTACCTCTCTCGAGTGAAATCAACCCTAATCAATTGGTCTAACCTACTATATCTCTATGTCGATTAAGGCCCAATCAATTGCATTAACGTTTTGTGAAAATAGCTCAATGGATCATCTAGGGTTTAAGGTATATCTCTATCCTTAACAAGAACCTAGAGCATTTGTTATTTGGTCTAAAATGCATAATATCTCTCGATTATCATACACTTCACAAAACACATATTTGGTGATCAAGCAAACACATGTAATAATCTCAATAACAAACACACATGAAATAAGCATTTAATCAAATAGCAAATATTAAAATTAATCCAACTAGGTTAAATTCATTCCATAAATCCCAACATTAAATTAGCTAAACATGAGTTTGAGAAATGAAAATGAAAATAACATTAAGCAGTAAAATTAAAAAAAACCGGAATTTGAAGATTGTGGAAATTGCATCAAGGTCCTCCAACTATCAAGCTGTTGCATTTCAGTCCATTATCTTCCAGCTTTGTGCAAATCAATCCAGCCATGGCAGCATTCTCCATTGCAATCCAGTACCTCCAGCACCAGCACCAGCAACAGCAACCTTCTCCAGCACCAGCAACCTTCTCCAGCACCAGCAGCAGCACAGCAACAGCACCAGCAGATTTCCAGCACAACAGATTTCCAGCAACTCCTTCTCCAGCACCAACAGCTTTCCAGCAACTCCAGCAAATCAGCAACAGCACCAGCAGATTTCCAGCACAGAAACCTCCTTGCAGTCCCTCAGTTTCAGCAAATCAGCACAGCAGAATCAGCAACAACCAATTGGTAGCAACTTCTTCTTCTCCAGCAATCAGCAAATTTCCAGCAGCTCCAACACTGCTTCTCCAGCACCAGCAGTGAGAAATTGTTCTCCAAGATTTATGAAGTAGTTGGAAAGAAAAGAAAAAGAAAAGAAAAGAAAAGAAAAAAAAAAGAAAAAGAAAAGAAGAGGAAGAGACTGCGCAGCTCCAGCAGAATGAAGAAGAGGACGTCCAGAATCTGTCCAAAAATCAGGGTTTAATGCCAAAGTTTAGAGAAATTGCACCCTTGGTCCTTGGAGGTTTGAAAGTTGAGCAAAACAGTCCCCAAACTCTATTTTTCTCTTAATTGATGTGTCCAAGCACAAAAATATGTGGAAAAGTGAGAAAACAGATTTTAAAATGTTTCCAAGCCCCTCAACTTTTATTTTGCAGCCCAAGTCCTCAACATTTAGCACTTGTGCACTTTGGTCCCCAACTTCATCTTTTTGTATGGGATTGATCAATTTTCACTCAAATTCGTAAATTAAGCAATCATTTTGCTTTCTCTTGTGGTTTTATCCTTGAATTTGAGTAGTAGACCTTGATCCTCAACTTTTTGGGATGTTACAATTGAGTCCTCAAACTTTTGATTTCTTTCAATTTGGTCCTTGAACATCGAAATTGCTCTTCTTTTAGCTCAATTGCTCTCCAATCTTGTCTATTTTCTTTCCAATTGAGTTTGTACCTAATTTTACAAGATAAACACAATTTATAAGTAGATATTTGCTCAATTTGTCAATTAAAGTGCTAATTTAAAGGCAAAATAAGTGTGTAGAACACACTTATTAGTGACGTCTCTTTTGTATTAGGAATTCAGATACACCGGGATTGTTCTCGGGGTATTCTTGAATTGTCACAAAAAGGCTATATCGATAAAGTACTTAAGAGGTTTGGCATGCAAGACAGTAAATCAGGGGACAGCCCTATCGCTAAGGGAGACAATTTAGTCTCAACTAATGCCCGAAAAGTTATCTTGAAGTTAAAGAAATGCAGAGGATCCCATATAGTTAAGCTATAGAAAGTTTGATGTATGCTCAAATTTGTATGCGTTCGGATATTGCATACATTATTGGGATATTAAGGAGATATTTAAGTAACCCTGGGATGGATCATTGGGAAAGCAGCCAAACATGGGTTATAAGGTATTTAAAGAGAACAAAAGATTACATGCTCACATACAGAAAATCGGATCAGTTGGAGATCATATGGTATTATGATTCCGATTTTTACTAGATGCCAAGAAAGTAAAAGATCCACATAAGGCTACATTTATCTGCTGGTTGGAGGAGCTATTTCCGGATGGAGTGCTTAACAGACACTTTAGCTTCTTTCACTTGGCAACACAGTTGTAGCAATTTTGGGGGCATCTAATTATGGAATATAGCTGCGAAATTTTGTCACTGGGCTGCGTATTCTGTACGGTATAGAAAGACCACTAAAGTTATATTGTGACAATAACTCAGCAGCTTTATATTCCAGTAACAACAAGAGCTCAACTAAGTCAAAATATATTGACATAAGTTCCTGGTTGTGAAGAATACAGTTCAGAGTGGACATGTGTCAATAAGAGCACATTGGGACAAACTCCATAATTGCAGATCCGCTTACTAAAATATTACAACCCGAGGTCTTTCATGAGTACATTACTCATATGGGTGTTGTATTTCTTAAGGATATTTGATTTCAGTGGGAGTTTGTATTTTGGGTGCATTAGACACATTTATTGTCCTTTTGGATACAGTTTAAAGTTAAAGTTATTTACAGCTGTAAGGTTTCAGGTTTATTATCTCTGAACTTGTTTGAGGATGATCTCACTAAGGTTGGACCAGTTGGAAATAGGTATGTTGAAGATCACATTACATGTAATTTCCATGCTACACATCCATACTTGATCCATGTCATTCAGTTATGTCGATATACGTGACCATTGATAGGTTTAGTTACGATTAATGTAGCGAAAGCCGTTTTGATCCTATGTTGATATAATTGATGGACCGGATTGTTTGGGGATGCATTCAGTAATGATAGCAAAATTCTGAGTACTCATAAGGTTATGATTGATACACAATTGTAAGGTTACACATATAGCCCGAGTGGGAGATTGTAAGGATTTTAATCAATCGTGTGGGCTTATATGTGAATTATTGTGTATTGAATAAAAGGCTATCAAATTTTGTTAAGCCCATTTAAAGTGATCTAATAAGAATTTTATATATATATATCGAGCTTTAATGCATCTAATTAAATGTATGAGCTTTTATGTGTAGATACCAGGCCATTACCTAATTCATGATGGGCCGGATTAGGTTAACTGGCAATACAGTATATAAAGTCGGTTATGATCCCTGAATCGTATGTATTGTTCATTCCTTTTGACATCCCATCATCAGAGAGAAAATACGGACTATGTATCGATTTAGAAGATCCGACCGCCGAATCGTTTATCGTGAACCACGTTTGATTAAGGTACGCTTCCGCTTCAGTTATTTAATTTTTGATAATTCAGCATGATGATTTATTTTGGATCATAGATGAATAATTATCTGTGATAAATTTTCTAACAGTACATGCACCACATTTTAATTGTATGAAATGTTTATAATCTTTAGTCAATACCACAATTGTATCCCCAACTTTTTTTCATTGTAATCTTATTTTGCGTCTTTCATTAATTACTACATCTTATACCTCTTATCGGACTCTACAAAAAAATTCATTAAGAAGAAATAAAAAGATTTATTTATCCCTCATATATCTAATAAGTAAAAAAATTAAAATTATGATTAAATACTTGTCCATCATTTTAAAGCAAGATAACAAATTATTTTTGGATGAAATCGTCTATGAGTAGAAGATTTGTTAATTGCTGAAAATTTAATAATAAAATATGGAAAAAAAATTAAGAACATAAATATAACAATATATAAAGATTAGGGATCAATAATACAATTAAAATGTGGTGTTAATATAATTACTCATTATAAAAATGTGGTGTAGAACAAAAATTTTGTGATGGCAATATAGCCACCCTAAAAATAAACCAAAATGACTTATTCCTATAATCTCTCTAATTTTTTGTAATTGAAACACATTAACAAAACTAGTAAAATGCCCACCAATAATGGCATCCCAAGAATTCAAAAATTCACTAGTTCTTGACACCTACAGTCTAGAAAAACAAACACACGGAGAGATCGATTGAGGAAATCACAGTCGCTACTCCAAAATCTCCAAAGCGGTTGACTGAAAAATGGAGGAGCCGCTGCTCTGACCGCACCTTCTCCGACGAGCTCCTGATCCGATGCGTTGGTTCTGCAGCAAAGAAAACACTGCCAAAAGTTATCAAGAGTAATGCAAGAAATGAAATATAATCCACACAAAGGTTAGAAGATGAAATATAACCTCTCAGTGAGCCTCTCATGGTCTAAGGTAGCATTATTGGCATCTGGTATATTCCCAATTACCGGAGGGTTATGCTGCTAATACCGTGAACTTGTAAGTGTACATAGAATTTGTTACAAAAAATTCTAAATATATTTCAAAAAATAAAAAATAAAAATAAAAATTACTAGTTCTTTTGTTGTTTTCCCATGTTCAAGAATTCATAGTTTTATTCTTTTCACATGTTTTCTTATTTTCTTGGTATAGCAAATTCTCCAGAAAAAAGATCGAACACCCCTTTTGGAAACATAGATATAGACATGGTGGAAGTCAATCAGAAAGCATGGGGATGAAAAATTACAGTTTTCAATTCAATTCAAGCATCACAACAAGAATGCCTAACACGTTGCAGCATCAGCTCGTTAAAAAAAGTTGAAACATATTTTTTTGATGAAGTTTTAAGCTACAATTATAGTAGCAACAGGGAAAATAGTTGCTCCATTCTCCATTCAAATCTCTCAAGATTGATATTGCACACTAGACTCATCCCCAATGAACATTAATTACATTGTTCATAACTCGCCGTCTATGGTCATTTCTCGCCCAAGGAGAGTCCCATGACCCAGCAAGAATATCAGACTTCGTCATGCCCAACCAAGCCACGTCTCTCGCTAGATACTAACTATGTCTCCCCTAAAACCGAAGATGTAAATGATTTTAGGCACAAACTAAAAGAACCCGAGACTGTAATATTGGGACCTGATCTTGACATTTCTCGAAACTTACAATAATATTGATACCTTAACGAGCTCGTCACAAGACATAGATAGTTGGAGATTTGATTGTTTCTTGTGCTTGGAAGTGAAATTCTTGTATCGATCTTGTGTGGAATGAAGTTTGAGGGGAAAAAATCATATTCTTTTTTAGACAAATATTCTAATGCAGTCACTACTTATTGGGACATAGTGTTTGTCAAAAAAGTATGTCCTGATATCATGTATTATGAATTTAACACACTACGTGGTGTTACACATCAAAATAACTATGCACGAGGTGTGTATGTACATTCACTTTAGAAGTCATAATGGACATTTCACAACTACAAAAAAATTGGAAATTTTTTGCTTATTTAAAGATTCATAATGTGGCAAGCCCCTAAATAATTCAGCAACAAAGTTAAACTATTATGACAAAAATCACTTGAATGTGTAAATTTCTCGTGTATTGAACATGGTCCAATAATATAGATTTCATTTCAGAACTTGAATGAAGATTTCACAGCAACAAAAGGACCACAAAATTTGTTTTCCCCTTCTGTCACATTTAAACTCAGGGCTGCAATACCGTATGTTTTGTACATTGTCATGTGTTTCGATTTTTGTTAATAGCTTACTAGGATTGAAGAGTACATGAGATAGTTAACACTAAGCTCTGTTTAACATAACAGAAGAAACTTCTGTTTGTTGTAGCATCTCAAATGCTCATGCATATGGCCTGTGCTCATCCAACTTAAGGTAATTAGAGCATCTCTAATGGTTTATACATATTTTGATGAGTAATTTTAGGGAGACAATATTTAGGGACATTTTTAAGTGACATTGCGACATATCACACATTCATTGGGTAATGTAAATAGATACCTCACCACTTACTTTTTCACCAGCCAATGAATGTGCGTCATGTCATAATGTCACTTAAAAATATCCCAAAAAAATGTAGAATTATTATATTTTGATCTATGTGACAGTTAAATAGATAATATCTCAGTTATGTTGATAAAATAGATAATGAAATTTAAAGTTTATCTCTAATGGTCTTAGACTACAATATTTTATGTATACACGTATTTTCAAATTAGCACCATCTCAACTAATAAACTTCCTTAAATAAATTGAAAATTTAATATTTTCCTAGTCACTTTGTCTAGCACCTTATCTATATCTGGATATAACACCAGATAATTTCCCTTTCACGTCAGCATCACATAGGTATGAAAGCTAACCATTGGAGTTAAGATCTTTAAATAATTATTATTTGTTTTTCTTATGTGATAATGATTTTTTTCACAATTTATAAACCATTAGAGATGCTATTAGAAAATTCACTATAAATTTACTCAAGGATAGACACGGAAAAATGGAGTTCATAGAAAATCGGACACATCAGTTTGAAGCGAGTGTATATTTACATACCTCTCTCTCTCTCTCTCTCTCTCATGACAAAAGAAAAAAAAATAGATTATTCACTGACCAAACATATGTTACAATATACATTAGCGTTTGCTACCATAAAATACATCATATCTGACAACATTACAACCGAAACATTGATAATAACATTGTCAACAATGAAACACTTTTGTGTGAAGCCATAAAGACAAACTAAAATTGAAGTTTTATCTGGTAGGAATTCAGACTAGATAGATATTAGCTTTTCTAAAACAATAGCTCTCAAGATTCCATTGCACGAGGAACTCCAAGCAATTTCTAGACAGAGAGCTGTCATGTTGCATCACCAGTAAAAAAGAGACCACCAATGACAATTTGAATCACTTGGACTTCCCCTTTTGAAAATATTATCTTTGAATGCATGAACTTGGACAAGTTGAAATTCTTATCTTATCCTTATCATGCAAGTGGATTATCTTAATCCTTATCATGTAATGTAAGTTGTCATAATGCTTATCCATCAATGCAATTTGTTATCCTATTATATTATTTTAATAACAATCTTATTCTATAAATATAGCTCATTCCAACACTCCAAAAATTATGAAAAAATCATGTCCCAAGGGAGAAAAAATCACTTGAGAGAAAATCACTCCATGCAATTGGCTCTTCCTGTTTTCAAATTGTTGAATAATCGAACCTCGCAAGACACAAAGTGATCGAGATTAGTCAATAATGCAGCGGAAGATAATAATATAATTGGGCAATTAATTGAATCAATACATAAACTATATAATTGAAAATAATGATAACTCCCTTTTCAGCGAATTAGCGGACTGCACAGGGTGAAATTGAGGGCTCAAATTTCAGCCCAATCTCCACAATGGTAACACAACTACACCGCTAGAGAACACTCCAAGACAACCCCCCAAACCGGTCAAGAGACCAAACACACACCTCCCACACAAACCTGCTGCAGGCTACACAGAGGAAGCACAAAGGAAACCGCACAAGCACAGAGGAGGAACCACCACAGGATCGGCCAAGGGACTGCACTAAGTAACCACAAAAGGATCGGCCACCACAAGGCTCGAACAGAGCAGGTGGCGCACAAGCGGGAACCACAGCAAGGAACCGAACACAGCAAGAGCACGGTCACAGTTCACAGCAAGGGCCGAACACCGAACACGGTCCACAGCAAGAACCGAACTAGAGGCTCACAAGCAGGAGGCGCACAGAGAGCACACGGTGGTGATTACCACGATGGAGGGAGTCGGTTTCTCACAAAGAGAATAAGGGAAGGTGTCGTTTCTTCACAGAGAAGAGGGAGTAGCCGCACCACCGAGAGAGAGAGAGGAATGTCGAGTGTGATCTAATCGGCCAAAGTGGGGAGGGTCGGGTAGATATAGGTTTAGGGTTTAATTAGGGAGCCCTAATTAAATGGGTCGCCTCCGAAGCCTACCCATCGAGCAACAGGGTCGTGTTCCAATTAAAACCTCGACGTGGGTAGTAAATCTCTTAGCGCGTGGGCTGCCTAATTGTGGAGATTGGGCAATACTTCGATCATGGGCCGAGGGCCTACGAAGCTTAAAATCCGACACTATTTATTATCATTGCCCCCGAGGTTTGATTGGGACCAAAAAATTCCAACAAACCTCCACCTTGGTTCCAATCGAACCTGCAACACCAAAACACCTAGTTCATTAGTTGCACAAAACAGTTCCAAACGAATTAGAACTCAACATACCTTTTCCAATGTTTCACATTAGAAACATATCCCATACCTGCTAACAGTACTCACCAAAAGGGCTAACGTAAAGAACCAAGAGTACACTAAATCATAGCGAGCCAAACTATGCATTTATATCACATCAGCAAGTAATACAACCTTAGACAAACAACACGTGCTTTCTAAAGACAGATGTAAACAAATTACATTTCCACATGAGTCAATCAAGAGCATTTAATAACACAAAGTTATAGGTGACTCCACAAATGCGATGAGAGCACATCAAAGGCAAACCACAAATCTTTTCACCAAGTTCACATAAAGAACTTAACATTAACACCAAGTTAATCAAACAAGGTCAACACAAGTAACGTACGCAAATGACCCCCCAAGAAAAGATATAACCACAATTACCTCATTCCAAAACCGATGTAGCTCTCCTCTCAACGCCATCTATGCTCACTAGACTACTCAACAATCACACTTAACTGGTAAACTACTATGATCCTAAGACTATGGATGTACCTCTATCACAACCTCACCACTAGAAGTTAAATCTCGACTCTCCACCTCACCTAGAGATAATAGGAGCGTCCTCCACCTAATCGAGATCCTCACAGATAGAGTTAAACCAGACATTTGACAACCTCACCTCTCGTGATCTACATGTCAAAACACACATCCCCTAGTATGTCACCAAATACACTCTTAGGCATCTAGTCCAACCTTACCAGCTAGCCCTCACTTCTAACATAACTACTGAATAACCATCCCACCAAGGGAACACATCTGATCTATATTGTGAGAACACACACAAAGTATCAAAACCTCACGTCAAACCCAACCACCATGCATGTAACCATGTTATACACAGAATAACATATCACACTCAAATTCATGCAAAAGTTGAATCAACACAAATGAAATGCAACATAAAGAATGCAACCGAATAAAGTGACCACACACATGCAAAAATGGTAAAAAATCAATCAAATGCACACAATTATTCAGTAGAAATTGTAAATGAGATAAGAGCATCAATAAACTCCACTCGGATCACCTTCCGAGTAAGTAACTACATTGACCCCATTTCTATCCCCATCTCCTATTTTGTTTTTCTCTCCAGGGCAGTCTCTCTTATAATGGCCAGACCTACCACAACCATAGCACTTCCTTCCCTTCGCCTTACCCTGTGACTTAAAACTACTTCCACCCTTCCATCTATCACCGTCATGGTTTGAGTCACCTTTGTTTTTACCATACCCACCTCGCATCATGTGGATCTCACCACTATCACTCCTCACATCTCTTTCAGATTTCACCTCCCTCTGCCTACTTTTCAAGGAATCAATGACAATTTCAGGTGTAAGAGTATCCCTCCCATATTTTATAGCATTCTTAACCTCTTTATAAGTGTCAAGAATAGCATTTAACAATATAACAGCTTTATATTCTTCGGGTACCTTTTCACCACAGTTAGTAATGTCTTGCACAAGTTTATTAAAGACATCCAAGTTGTCATTTAAGTCCTTAGAGGGATCAATTTTAAAACTGAAAAAACTTTCAAGCAAGTAAAGCTTATTAGGAGTAGACTTTGACACATAAAGTTCTTCCAATTTGTCCCAATGTTCTTTAGTGGTATCATGTTTTCCAACTTTACGCAAAACAGAGTCAGATAGATGCAAAATGATAGAAGTATATGCGAGTTCATCAAAATCCTTTTTCTCATCAGCAGTCACAGTATTTGGGAAAGAATTGTCAATAGCTTTTGAAATCTTTTGTTGTACCAAAATACCTTTCATTTTCTGTTGCCATATAGAAAAATCACCTTTACCATTGAAGATGTTCAATTCAAAACGGTGTGCAGACATCTTAACAGATAAGAAGCACACAATGCAATATAAGCACCACACGAAAATTTACACAGAAGATCCTAAAGGTCGCAATATACGCCGTTCTAAATTTCCAGGATTCCGTGAGACTCAAGGATCTCAGATCAAGGGAATTTTCAACACGGGAGTCTAGGTGACAGTTCTAATAATAGTGCAACAAGCAAAATAATCACAAAAGATATCATAAGACAAACAGCTATGAAAAACACAGGTAATGTCAAATAATTCCTATAACTAGCAACAGGCAACCGCAAGCCTAATGGTCACCCACACGATGACCTTTTATTACTGGAATTTAAAAGTTTCAGCCAATTTACCAGAGCGGACCTTTCTGAGTCCGTAATATGGAGAGATGCGAAATTATTTATCGTTTTACGTTTTGCAATTAGCGATCTTTGGAGCGTAAGTCAGCACCAAGCTCGAGAAACTTCAAAATAGTGCCTAACCAAAAAAAACGGTAAAACACCAATTAAATGATAATTTTCAATCACAAAGAATTTGAAAATATAATTGAAATCAAATAATTTCGAACGACAAAAACAAAACTAATTTTCACTTAATGAAAATTAAATTAGGGAATTAGAAAACTCAATCAATGAATTCCAGTATTGATTCAATTCAGCCAATCGAGCCACCAAGGCTCTGATACCAATTGTTGAATAATCAAACCTCGCAAGACACAAAATGATCAAGATTAGTCAATAATGCAGCGGAAGATAATAATATAATTGGGCAATTAATTGAATCAATACATAAACTATATAATTGAAAATAATGATAACTCCCTTTTCAGCGAATTAGCGGACTGCACAGGGTGAAATTGAGGGCTCAAATTTCAGCCCAATCCCCACAATGGTAACACCACTACACCGCTAGAGAACACTCCAAGATAACCCCCCAAACCGGTCAAGAGACCCACTGCCAAACACACACCTCCCACACAAATCGGCTGCAGGCTACACAGAGGAAGCACAGAGGAGGAACCACCACAGGATCGGCCAAGGGACTGCACTAAGTAACCACAAAAGGATCGGCCACCACAAGGCTCGAACAGAGCAGGTGGCGCACAAGCAGAAAACCAACGGAGCAGGTGGAGCACAAGCGGGAACCACAGCAAGGAACCGAACACAGCAAGAACACGGTCACAGTTCACAGCAAGGGCCGAACACCGAACACGGTCCACAGCAAGAACCGAACTAGAGGCTCACAAGCAGGAGACGTACAGAGAGCACACGGTGGTGATTACCACGATGGAGGGAGTCGGTTTCTCACAAAGAGAATAAGGGAAGGTGCCGTTTCTTCACAGAGAAGAGGGAGTAGCCGCACCACCGAGAGAGAGAGGAATGTCGAGTGTGATCTAATCGGCCAAAGTGGGGAGGGTCGGATAGATATAGGTTTAGGGTTTAATTAGGGAGCCCTAATTAAATGGGTCGCCTCCGAAGCCTACCCATCGAGCAACAAGGTCGTGTCCCAATTAAAACCTCGACGTGGGTAGTAAATCTCTTAGCGCGCGGGCTGCCTAATTGTGGAGATTGGGCAATACTTCGATCATGGGCCGAGGGCCTACGAAGCTTAAAGTCTGACATTATTTATTATCATTGCCCCTGAGGTTTGATTGGGACCAAAAAATCCCAACACAAATAATTCTCAAAGTTTATGAAACATGTGTTATCAAAATAGATATATATTTAGCCAATTGAAGGATGTATTTTAAGAGTGAGAGCTTTGGGTTAATTCTATTGTGCAAATTAGAAATTAACCATACAACGGTTCAAGTTGGATTGTTGTATCTTGGAGGGGACAAGCCAGAGATATTTCTATTACACTAGTGATTGACGTTATTCCAACACTGTAGAGGGCTTAAATCTCCTTAAAGAGAGTGAGATATCTGCGCCTCAGCCTAATTGGTTACGGTTATTATTTTCATTTTCTTTGCAAATTTTGTATTAGAATTGTATTTGCACTAACAATTTTAAGGAGATTCAAGAATGGAGCAAACCGTGGAAAATACCAATGAAGGTATTGGAGATCTCAATAAGCCCTTTTGATTCAAAGGCATGAACTTCAAGTTTTGGAAAGGAAAAGTTCTCTTCTACCTCAATCTCCTCAAAGTCGCCTATGTGCTCACCAAAAAGGATCCCCGAAAAATAAAAGTTGAAGAGATGAATGATGATGAATACTTTGAGCATGAGGAGATGGTGGAGAAATATAAAAGAGATGAGTATAACTGTCGAGACTATCTTTTAAATTGTCTTGATGGTCATTTCTATGATTATTATGACACCACTTTCTCTTCTGCCAAGAACATTTGGAAAGCATTGCAGAACAAATATGACACTAAATAGGTGGGTGTGAAAAAATATGTAGCAAGCCGATTTTTTCGCTATCAAATGGTGGATGGAAATTTTGTGGTGGAACAAGTACAGAATTTTGAAATGATAGTTGCTGAGCTTTCATCAAAAGGTATCAAAATCGGAGACAACCTTATTGTTCCTGGCATGATTGACAAGCTCCCACCATCTTGGAGGGAATTCCAAAAGAATATGCAACACAAACAAAAGGAGATGTCTCTTGAAGCACTAATCACATGCATTCACATGGAAGAAGAGGGACGGGGACAAGATGCACTTATTGAACAGAATATTGGACACTCCGCCATGGTAAATCTTGATTCAGTAAATGAAAACTTTCCTACTAATCAGACTTCTAAAAATGATGTTTTGAAGCAAAGAAAGAAAAATATTAAAAATCCTTTTAACCCTAATAAGAGAAACTCTAACTCAAGAAAACAGTATGAAAATCAATCTCATCCTTGGCAAAATCAGCATGGGAAACCTTGCTATGTATGTGGAAAAATTGGACACGTTGCTAGAAATTGCAAATACCGGAAATGTGAACCTGCTGCCCAAGCTAATGTTACCAAAGAGCCATTCGTGGCTATGATAATTGAAGTTAACTTGGTGCAAAGTGTTGAAGGATGGTGGGCTGATTCTGGAGCTAGCAGACATATTTTTCATGATAAAGATTGGTTTAAAAAATTTATTCCTTTTAAGAAACCTAATGCTGTTATGCTTGGAGATTCTCATACTATAGAGGTTCTTGGAATTGGTGATGTTGAAATCAAATTTACCTCTGGAAGAGTCCTGACGTTAAAAGATGTTTTATATGTACCTTCCATGAGAAAAAATTGATGTCCGGTTATTTGTTGAACAAGGCTAGCTTCAAGCAAACTATAGAGTCTAACTAGTATATGATTACCAAAAAGGTGTTTTTTAGGCAAAAGATATGCTTGTGATGGTATGTTCAAATTGAATGTTGAAAGTACTAATAAAAATGCAGCTACTTCAGTTTATATGCTCTCTTCACTTAATTTTTGGCATACTTGTTTATGTCATATTAAACATCGATATGTGGAACCATGAGTAGTTTGGGATTAATTCCTAATGTGAAAAATGATTTTGAAAAGTGTGAGACTTGCAGCCAAGTCAAAATTACAAAAAGACCTCATAAAAGTGTTCAAAGAAATACCGAATTGTTAGAATTGATTCACACCGATTTATGTGAATTAGAAGGAATATTAACACGTGGAGGAAATAGATATTTCATCACTTTTATTGATGATTGTTCAAAATACACTTTTGTTTATTCATTGAAAAATAAAAGTGATGCTTTTGACTACTTCAAAAAATTCCTTCTCGAAGTTGAAAACCAATTCGGGAAAAATTAAACGAATTCTAAGTGATAGAGGTCGAGAGTATGATTCATTTGGATTTAACTCTTTTGTTGAATCATTGGGAATTATTCATGAAACTATTCCACCATATTCACTTGCTTCTAATGGCGTAGCAGAAAGGAAAAAAATAGAACTTTAATCGACCTTACCAATGCTATGTTACTAGATTCATGTGCTCCCTTAAAATTTTGGGATGAAGCAATTTTAACTGCTTGTTATGTGCTAAACAGAGTGCCACATAAAAAGACCAAAACAACACCTTTTGAGGTGTGGAAGGGGCATAAGCCAAATTTGGGATATCTTAAGGTATGGGGATGTTTAGCTTTTAACATTGAAAATACTATTATTTCTGAATCTGAAGATGCTATTTTTCATGAAGGAAAATATTCCTTTTAAATCAAAAAATAGTGGGGACCAAGAGATTGAAAAAATACACCAAATCTAGCTCCTCTACTCAGAATTTACAAATTGAAGAAAATTTTGAAATCAAAAAGAGTAAAGAGCTAGAATTGAGAAAGATTTTGGTCCTGATTTTGTTGTTTATAGTGTTGAAGAACAACCAATTTCTTTACAAGAAGTTTTATCATCACCAGATGCCATTTTTTGGAAAGAAGTTGTACATGACGAGATGGAATCGCTGATTTCTAATAAAACTTGGAAATTAGTTGATCTTCCACCAGGTTGTAAGACGATTGGGTGTAAATGGGTCATAAGAAAGAAATTTAAACCAGATGATAGTATAGACAAGTATAAAGCAAGACTTGTCACTAAAGGTGTTAAATAAAAAGCCGATTTTGACTTTTTTGATACCTTTTCTGTTGTGACGAGAATAACATCCATTAGATTATTAATTGTAATATTTGCTATTATGTTAAAACTTCCTTTTTAAATGGTGATCTTGATGAAGAAATATACATGGACCAACCAGAAGGTTTTATAAAACCTGGTGAAGAAAGCAAAGTGTGTAAGCTATCTAAATCACTTTATGGCTTAAAACAGGCTCCTAAACGGTGCCATGAGAAATTTGATTCCTACATGATAAAAAGTGGATATAAAATAAGTGAGAGTGATAAATACATTTATTATAAATTTGTGGAAAATTTGCATGTTATTATTAGTCTATATGTTGATGATATGTTGATATTTGGCTCTAATATTGATGTTATAAATGAAACTAAAGATATGTTAAATAGCCATTCGACATGAAAGATCTTGGTGAGGCTAGTTTTATTTTGGGCATGCAAATTACGAAAACAAGTGAAGGTATTTTTCTTGATCAATCGCATTATATTGAAAAGATCTTGAAAAAATACAATTATATTGATTGCAAGCATGTTGCTACTCCTTTTGATTCAGGTATTCATTTATTCCCTCTTGAAAGTGATAATGATGTGATAAATCAAAAGGAATATGCTAGCATTATTGGTAGCTTGCGATATGCAATAGACTATACAAGACCAGATGTTGCATTTGCAGTGGGGGTACTTAGCATATTTACAAGTAAGCCGAGTAAAGAACCTTGGCGTGCTATTGATCAAGTAATGAGATATTTACTTGGTACCAAAAACTATGGCTTACTTTATCAAAAATATCCTGTTGTTATTAAGTACTATATCAGGAGATTCCTTATCTACTAGTGGATATATTTTCAAATTAGGAGGTGCTGCTATTTGTTGGAAATCTAAAAAACAAACCATTATTGCTAACTCTACTATGGAGGCTGAACTAATTGATTTAGGGTTAGCAAATGAGCAAGCAAATTGGTCGAGAGATCTATTACAGGAAATTCCAACGTGGGAAAAACCAATACGTCCTATTTTGGTTTATTGTGACAGCACTGCTACCATTAGTAGAGTGAATAACTGTTTATTATAACGATAAATTCAGACCTATCAGAATAAAACACAGTACTATGAGATCCTATTTGAGTAATGGGATAATTAATGTGAATTACATTAAATCATGTAATAATCTTGCAGATCCATGATAAGTATATTTTATACGCTTATCTGTATGTTTAAATTACAAGAAATTATTGTCGTTTTAGGATATATGCTATTTAATTTATGTTTATTTGTTTACTTTGTAGAAAATACCCCAAAAGACGAAGAATAAAGCAATTAATGGAAAAATGACACAATTGGATGTTAATTGGAGCTAAATTGAGCAGATGGGGAGTGATAACATCAACCGAGAAACCTACATGGTGCCAAAGAGAAGAAATCAAATGTTGGAGCAACGAATTGAAGAATTTGAGAGCTTAAATGGGCAAATCGAGAAGAAGATAAAGTTTGGGGACTAAATTGCAACAATTGGAAGTTGAGGATTGAATGTGCAATTAAAAGTCAGGGACCAACTTACACAGCCGAAAAAAGATGGAAGTCGTGATCGCTGGATACATACCACGCCATCGCGAGAAGATGCAAAATTGTAACCCGAGAGTTTTAACGAAGTCCACGCAATCGCTAGGGTTGAAGCCACGCGATCGCGTGCTTATCTGGCTGGGCCGACTGTGAGCTTTTTCTCGCGATTTTCAACAGAATTCTCTCTTTCTTGACCTCCAAAACCTATATATACAACACATGAGGCACGAAATCTGGACCTTTGCCTCTCCATAGAACGAGCTACAATGAAGCTTTTCACGACAAATTCTTGAGGGATCGGAGCATTGCAAAGGGGCGATACTTGGAGATACTTGAAGAATTGATAATTGGTGTAATATTTCCATTCTTCTTTGTTATTTGCAATGAACGTCATTATATTTTGTTTTTTCTATTTAAATATGATGTGTAGCTAAGTTCAATATTGGGATGAACGATGTAGCCTAGTTGATTAATTTAATTCCATATTCCTTTGTTTTAATGATTCAATGCATGTGTTGATTTATTATTGCGTTTAATGCGTGAATGAACTTGCCACTATTTCATGATTTAATGTGTTATTTTCATAATCCGAGAGGTGAGTTAATAACATAGATCTAGGTAATAAATCCGGTAATTGAACGAGAGATAGAGATATACTCTTGTTATTATTGCGATCGGTTGTAAATTCTTGTGTGTAATGCATCTAGATAAAGAATATTTGGACCCGCTGTAGAGATACAAGGTTGACTTATTTAGGTAGGATTGATTTAAACTCGAGAGAGGAATCTCAATTTGAATTAGTGAATTCGATCAAATACATATTTAGAAAATAGAACCTGGAATTGGAATTGATTTAATTGGCTAGGTGAATTCGTGAATCCCAACTATATTACAATCGTATTTGAAAACAAAACATTTCTGCAATTTTAAATTCTTTAGTTTAATTTTTTAGTTTTAGTTTAAAACATCAAATTCATTTGTTCGTTCAAATAAAGTTTAGAACTAAAATATTTTGATAATTAATAACAGCCTCTGTGGGATGATAATCCGGACTCTAAGGTCCACTATATTACTTCTCACGACCCGTACACTTACGGGAATATCTCGCATCGCGAGATATCAGTGAACAATCCATTAACCAAGGCATTGGCAAGAGAAAGGGCCAGGAGTACATCGAGAGGGATGAGACTAATGCCCATATCATCATGAGCCATATATAAGGAAACCAAACCTGGGGACCAGAGACCCTGTATCTAGGTTCAATTGGAAAAGCGAATTATATGATGGCCGGTAAAATGCACAATTCGTTCGTCCATCCCTATGGTGTATGTGCATTAATCGTGTAACAATTAGAGGGTTGAGTTTTTCATTACTCTTAATAAAATTTGTATCTCTTACAAGTGGGGGGCTAAAGTTACAGGTGCACTCTTGATAGATTTTACCTATATGAGTGTGAGAGTGGGGCCGCTCTCTATGAGAGCATGGACATATTCTCAAAATACATTCATGAATACTGGGATCAGCACAGGGCCATAAAGTGCTAGCTATAAAAGGTCATATTGACATCTAGATTATTATATGTGAGCAGCAATTCTTTATTTTTCTTAACCAGTTATAGTTCAAGTCTGAGACTACTACTAACTGTGGAGTAAAGATTATTATTTCACTAATGAAGGTTCAATGCAGAGTCATACCTTTCATGATGTATAATAATCTATCTATTGGCTATTATGTATCGAGTGTTTTAATATTAATAAATTAGTGGGAGGTTGTTGGAGAACATTTATTAATATTTGATAATTATCATCTTATCATCAGTTGATTTTTCAAACTTAATCTAGAAATATCATTATCATCTTACCAAGATTAACAAGTTGTAGAAATTTCATGAAGATCAAATTGAAGTTTGAAGAAATGAAAATGATAAGATGAATAATCCAAATTTGAATTCTCTACCACATTATCTTTGAATGCATGAACTTGGACAAGTTGACATGTTGTTATCTTACCCTTATCATGCAAGTGAATTATCTTAATCCTTATCATGTAAAGTTGTCATAATGCTTATCAATCAAGGAAACTTGTTGCCCTAAAATAATTATTATATTATTTTAATAACAATCTTACTCTATAAATATAGCTCATTCCAACACTTCAAAAATTATGAAAAATTCATGTGCCAAGAGAGACACAAAATCACTCCCATGCAATTGGCTCTTCCTGTCTTCAAACAATTCTCAAAGTTTATGAAACCTTAAAGTGTGTTATCAAAATAGATATATATTTAGCCAATAGAAGGGTGTATTTCAAGAGTGAGAGCTTTGGTTCTATTGTGCAAATTAGAAATTAACCATACAACATTTCAAGTTGGGCTGTTGTATCTTGGAGGGGACAAGTCAGAGACAATTTTATTGCACCAATGATTGACGTTATTCCAATACTGTAGAGGACTTGAATCTCCTTAAAGAGAGTGGGATATCCGCGCCTCAGCCTAATTGGTTACAATTTCTACTTCCATTTTCTTTGCAAATTTCGTATTAGAATTGTATTTGCACCAACAACAAGTATAAACTGAATTTTATATTTTAAAAAGGTGAGAGGTGTAATTTCCTTAAAACCTTGAGTTATCTACTAAATTAAACTGTCAGACCTTACATACTTTGGGGGGCATCCATACCTTGGGAGCCCTATGTGGTTGTATGGACTGCATAGGGCCAGGGCCTGCCCTGAATTGATCGATGTTCAACTTGGACAGGACAGCAACCAAGTTACACACGAATAAGGCTACCAGGCCACTGCATTTTGCTGTGTAGAATTAAATCAAGAGCTTTGCTATTTGAACGAACAAAATTTTTTTGTGGATATTTAGGGCATTTATAAACAACATTGCTTAGACAATGTCTAGTATCAATTATAAACACAAGGACTTAACAAGGATTCAGAAAAATGATAGAACATAATCCAATTCTTGCGTTAGTACACAATGTGATCGCCAAATACTTATACGATACCAGGGGTACCGCAACCCAAGTATCATTATAAGATATCTTTTCTCCTTCGTTCAACATTGCATAGGACTGGTTCTAAAATTATATGATAAGGATTACACAATATTCATCCCCCATTAGACAAACTCGAAGCTATAGAAATAAAATTTGAAAACTGTTGAATATTATTACACAGGGGATTTTCCTCTTGAAGTTTTTCATTTTCAATCAGAAATACAGAGAAACAGAAGGGTTTTTTGAGAAAAAGAGGTTGCAGTAAGGTTGAAAGCGGAAGATATGTCACTACTTTCTGTTCCGATTTGAATTCCAAAGTTTTTCTGATGCATTACATACATAAAACATATCACTAAACATTCAAATTCAAAACCATAAATTTCACAATAGTGAAATGCAGAATGAGAAAGAGAGTGAATAGTATGAGAAATTAATGGTAGATGAAGAAGGATTATTATGAAATTTATTTCCCCTTAAAATATCTCCTGTGAAATATTGTAACTGGATTTTTATTATGAAATTTAATATTATTTTTCCATAAAATATATCTTGTAATTTGGATGTTAGTTTTACAATATTTTAATTTCATCATGAGATTTTTAAGTTTTAAAAATTTTATATGGCATTTTCTAAATAAAGGTTTCAAGGGCGGATATCAATAAAAAACTCATAATCGAAATCAACTAAATGGAAAGAACTCAAAATAAAATAAATGATAGAAATAACACTAAAATATTAAAAGGTTGTTTTCAAAGCCTAAACTAACACGGGTGGATAAAATCACCCCTACATCACAGCATAGTAATCAGTCTTATTTGCCTCGTTGTTTCCTTTTCGAAAAAGTATTACGTTCCAAATTTGAGCTAGAGCATCAAACCTATATTTTATGATTTTGTCATTTTCTGTCCAATTGTTCCTTAATCCATTTAGTCATTTTTTATATATCACAAAACTCACCCAAGGAAATTATAAGAAGGGAGAAATTCGATTCCAAAAAAGTAGGCGATAGAGCTAGCTTCTAAATTTTATTTTTCGGAGCATTTTCATGAAAAGTTGATTGGGTGGTGTATTTCTGGAGATCTATAAATAGAAGATAGATTTCCATTTCCAATAAGATGAATTTAATTAACATTATTTTAATTGAGTTAAAATCAATTATTCTCTTACAAAATTCAACTCCCTTTTTGTATGTATTCAAATTCTTGGAGGGAACACTTGTACTTGGTGTTTTCTTTCTAAAAGACTTAATTGATTTTCTTAGCCAATTGTAGGTGAATCCCTTAAGCAATCTCATTAACGAGGGGGCAATTCTTGCTTCAGGACAACGATAATGTGTTTGAGCCTTCACTAATCATTTTCGTTGCTCTTGTAATTGATTAGAGTCTCGATCTTCTCCTATAATGTCGGGTGATTTCCTCCAAGTTATATATTTATATTTGTTTATTATCATCTCCACTTTGATCATTCTATTATTGGTATATATTTTTAGACTCCGCATCTTATGGAAATACTCTGAACAATTTGATCTTGTCCAAAAGGGACTCAAGACTTGACCATAGAACATAAATTACGATTTGACCCCTGGTAGAATGGACTTAACCAATACAAAATTACAAATTAGTGGTAACGATGAGATGGTAAGCGTCTATCGTGAATTTTGATCAATAAAACTTTCTCATCTTCTTTCATGGTCCCTTGTTTCAACTACAACTTGTGAAATTCAAAAAATCATTTCTCAATTACAACGTGAACTTCTAAAATTCACATCTTATTAACAAATTATTTTGAAGCCATTCTTTTGATTTTAACTGCTAAAATTCGCGTTATTTTCTCCGATCTCAAATTCCCATGTGATCATAGAAGCCCTCTTTCCCAATGCATCAATGGAAAAATAAATAAATAAGGGTTTTAGAAATACAAAATTCATAAATAAGATCAAACCTGTATAATTTAAAAAATCATGTTCTAATTAAATTAATTAATTAAATAGTTAAAAATATTTTATTAATTATATACATTAAGGTCACAAAATTGTAAATTTTTAGGTCACAAATATTTTAACTCACAAATTGATTTCTAGGTCACAAATTATTTAAACTTCAAGTTACAATTAGATCATAGAACCACCGCTATTTTCGATCACAACCACAAATTTTTATGGTCACAAAACCTATTTTAAAGTCACAGGGAGGTAACCACCATTATTTTTGGTCATCACCACCATTTTTAAGGCCAAAATGACTTATTTTAAGGTCACAAAGAATAAAATTCGTAAGTCACGAATTTATTTCAAGTCACAGCAACCACCTCCTCCTCCTCCGACTGCTGCAACCACAACCAACTCCACCCCCACCACCAAGTCTCTAGTCACGGTTAGGTCATAGAATCACAATTATTTTAGGTCCCAACCACCAGTTTTAAGATCACAAGAACTACTCCCTCACTACCGTCACTATTGTTGTTGCCGCGGCGTCACCACCAGTAGATCTGCTTAGCTTCCCAAACTTCCGTAGCCTTTGCAAATGAAAAACCCATTGTTTTGTTCAAAGAAAAGATAAATTCAAGAACCCACCAAGTAAAATCAAGAATCAAAGATGGCACTTGCTAGAGGGGGAAAAAAGTCACAAGTCACAATCAATATTCTCTGTTTGTTAAAAAAAAATTGTTTAAAAACATGTTTTATATGTTTTTAGGTGAAATATGTGGTTGAAAAGTGGAGAGAGAAAATATGAATATTCAAAAGTGGTTTGAGGAATTGTGTTGAAAAAAAAAAAAAATTTGAACACTTTTGCAAAACAGAGGCTAATATTCTCTTCCTTACACCCCCTACCCCTACCCCAACTCACCCAAACCAAACTCCACCTCATAGGAAACAACCACCACCATTGATGCGTTGGCCCACACCCCATCATCTTCACTCCAACCATCGTCTCCTCCGCTAACCATTACCATCACAGTATCCAACCAAAAACGACCACCACTTTACCCTACATCCCATCACCACAAGCTTCACCATTGTCGGCAAAAAATATCGCATATAGCCTTGTCGTTACCACCGCAATCGCAAAGCCCCACCAACCATCGCAACACCACCACCACCACCTCCACCAACACATCGCACACAAAACAACCACATCATCACCACTCGTGACCTGAAATATTAAGCGTGACCTTAAAGATTCCTGTCTCCAAACCTAAAAATATCTACCAATTATCACCTATAAAGTTAAACTCTAAACCGTGCACAGCAGCAAGCGCCACTCCCTATTGAAGTCGAAGTTGAAACTGTGTGCATCAGCAATAATTGCAAGCAGTTTTCTGTCCTCACGTGACGTAGTAGCGAAGACCAACGGCACGGGGTGTGGTCATGGGTGAGGGAATCGCCAGTGCTCTGTTCAACTAATTGAGAGGGTGTGGTCGTGGGGTAAGGGTGCCACCGATAGAGTGTGTATGGAGAGAGAGAGAGAGAGAGAGAGCATATATAATATAATTAGGGTTTGAAATGGTGTATGATTGAGATGTGGTTGAATAATTAATTTAATTTTAAATTATTCTAATTTATTAATTAATTATAAAAATTTTAATTATGACCTGATTTTTGTATATATAGATGTTTCAACTTATATTTGAATTTGGTTCTTTAAAAGTAGGGGTGAAAGTAATTTCCTCATGCATCAATATAGAGCTGAGCCCAATTCTCTAAGCCCAATACTAAAAAGAGAAAGAAAAAAAAACATGTTCAACATTAATAAGAAATTTTACAAGAGGAAATTACATAGGGACATGCTTTTCAACTTCAGAAACCAAAATCAAGATTTACAAATTAATCATACATAAATCAGGTCACTTTCAATTATTAATAATTATGATATTTATTATTGGATTATCCATCCCACTCATACCCCCACACCATCCCAATCATTTCAAGTTTTCAACCCTCATCTAATTCAACACCCATTGATTTCCTACTCCATACTCATTCCCGCCCCTAAGAATCAAAAGATCACCCCGTCGTTGCCTAGCTCCGTCGCCACCCAACTCCGGTACCTTTCCATCTCCTATGGCGTTAAAATTTTCCATGCCCCCTCTTCTCTGCCATTAATTTATATTCTGGAAAAAAAACTCGCTGCTACTAGATGTAGAAGTAGCAGTGTTCTTGGGTGCTTATTGTTGTCGCTTTAGAAGCAACGGAGAGCTTTGTAGTCGTTGTTGCTTGTCATGTGCAGCGTCGCTATCTATATGGTGGTAGAGGTATTTTTGGAGGGGTGGTGGTTGGATAGGTAACAGTGGTTTTCGGTTTTGTGATGATGTGGTGGTTAAATGGATGGTTGATAAGTGTGTTTTATACACTTATCTATATGTCTAAATTAGAAGAAATTATTGTCGTTTTAGAATATATGCTCCTTAATTTATGTTTATTTGTTTACTTTTCAGAAAATGTCCCAATCGAAGAAGAATGAAGCAATTAATGAAAAAAAAACGACAATATTGGATGTTAATTGGAGCTTAATTGAGTAAGTGAGAGATATGTGACGTCAACCGGGAAGGTTCATGGTGCTCAAGTGAACAAATCAGAGGTTGGAGGTCCCAATTGAAGGAATTGAGAGCTTAATTGAGAAATTCAAGAAGAATATAAAGTTTGGGGACTAAATCGCACCAATTGAAAGACTAAGGCTGCAATTAAAGGTTGGGGACTAACTTATACAGCCGAGAAAAGATGGAAATTACATGTCAGCGATCCTACTGCACGATCGCGAATTACCTCAAATTCATAACCTGAGAGTCTTAGTGTCTACCACGCGATCGCTAGGGTTTCTACCACGCGATCGCGCGGTTATCCGACTGAGCTGCAGATCATATTTTTCTCGTGATTTTTAATAGGCTTTGGGCTTTTTGACCTAGGTTTTCTCCAAAACCTATATATACAACACATGAGGCACGAAGTCTGGACCTTTGCCTCTCCAAAGAACGAGCCACAATAGAGAATTCAACATCATATTCTTCGGGAATTAAGCATCGCAAAGGGGCGTGAATTGAAAATAATTGAAGAATTGAGACTTGGTGCATGCTTTCCTTTCTTCTTATTGTTTTCAATGAATGTTTTATTTTATTGTTTATGCTTTTTAATGATGTGTAATAAATTTAATGTTGGGATGAACGATGTAGCCTAGTTAATTATTTTAATTCCAAGTTCCTTTGTTTTAGTAATTCGTTGCATGTATTGATTTATTATTGTTCTTAATGCTTGAATTGCTTGATCACCAATTCATGATATATATTGAGCTATTTCCATAATCCGAGAGGTGCGTTAATAATTTAGAACATGGTAATAAATCCAGTAATTGAACAAGAGATAGAGATATACTTTTGTTATTATTGCGGTCGTGTGTGAATTCTTATATTTATTGCATCTAGATAAGGAATATTCAGAACCGCTGTAGAGATACATGGTTGACTTATTTAGGTAGAATTGATTTAAACTCGAGAGAGGAATTTCAATTTAAATTAGTGAATTCGACCGAATGCAGATTTAGAAAATAAAACTGGAATTGGAATTAATTTAATTGGTTAGGTGAAATCGTGAATTCCAACTACTTTACAATCGTTTTTAAAAACAAAACAAATTTCGCAATTTTAATTCTTTAAGTATTGTCTTAGTTTTAGTTTAAAATCTCAAATTATTTCGTCTCTTCAAATAAGGTATAGAACTAACATATTTCGATAATGAATAGCAGTCTCCGTGGAACGATAATCCGGACTCTTAAGTCCACTTTATTACTTCTTACGACCCGTACACTTGCGGGGATATCTTGCATCGCGAGATATTGGTGAACAAGTTTTTGGCGCCATTGTCAGGGACTTTTTTATATTAATATCAATACCAATTACTTCTTACTTTAGTTTGAATTTGTATTTGTATTTTTTTTTAATTTTTTTTATTATTATTTTTTGAGTTTTTTTAAAATTTGTGAATTGTCTCCTTCTCAGGTATTGAATAAATATTGAGACAGTTGGGGGCAACACTGTAAGATGGCAGCGAACATTTATCAATGGCTCCATGATCAAGTTGCATATCATACTTATCAGATTTGTGACTTCTGCTGTGAAAATAATGCCATCCCAGATTGTCCTTTCGCAGATCAGGCTCAGCCAGAGATTGATCAGGATAATTATTGGAGAAATAGTCACATGCAGCAGAGGAGTTCATATTTTCAAGCTTATAATCCTTACTGGAACGAGCAGCCAAATTTCTCAGGGTCAAATAACCAGAGTTTCCATAGCCTGCAATTTTTCGAACAACAACAACAACAACAAAGTGATCGCAACAGAGATTTATTATTACTGTTGCTAAAAGATCAATAAGAAACGTTTTAAGAAATACATACATATTTTCACTATCAGCAAGTTGGGAAACAACATGTCAAAGAATTTATATCCAACGAAGATTTGCTAGAACAGCTACTCCAAGATCAACGGGCTGAATTGAATGAAATGAGAGATCATATGGACTAGTTGGCCATTAGCAGAACAGAAAGATCACCACAGGAGTGTCCATCAATACATGCAATTCAAGCTGAAACTGAAGATTTTGGCAATGAAGATTTGATAAACCAGGAATTGCAAAAACAATAAGCTGAAATTAAGAAGTTGATGGAGTAGTGGACAGTAAGCATGACAGAGAGTCAGCCATTGCCATTACTAGAAATTCAGGTGCAGAGATCAGAAGAGTCAGACAAATTGGTTGAAACAGTTGAAGAAAAAGAAGAAAAACTTGAAAGAGTGGATCAACCAGAAGAAAATAGCTGCCATGAAGATATCCTTGTCCAATTGTCAACAATGCAGAATTAGGACATCGAGCTCGAGGAGATTTCAATCAAAGAGGAAGAACAATTGAAGAAAGAGGAGTTGATCATAGAAAAGCATACACTTAAGGGTGTTGAAGTTGCAATGCAATCCTCTAAATTCAATGATTGGGCAAGAATTGATTTCGTCATTGGTGATGAAGAAATAATTGAAGTCTGCGTTTTGAAAGTTGAATCTAGTGAGATGTTAACACTTATAACATGGGCAGGTACAATTTTTGAGCTTAAATGCACTTTGGAACAAATTTGACCTTAACAAACAAAGAAGGTCATCAAAAGCTCTATTTAAAGTTCCTTGAACAGCCAGGTAAAAAGTCGGACTTTAGACTTAAAACGGAGTGCTTGTTGGGAGGCAACCCAACCTTTCCTCCCTTTTATTTACTACGCTTTAAGTACTAATTTCTTTATTTGTTTTAGATATTTGCATGATAGGTAATTTGTTTAAGTGTTTCTCATGTTACATATAAGGACACTTTTGCATGTTAGTCTATTGTTGCAAATTTAAGTATGTTTTTAATTTTGCATGTTTTCATTAGACTAGGTTCTTAATTGTCATCCCAACTCACACACACAAACACACTAGTTTGGATCATGAAGTTAATGTTGTAATGTCATTGCATAAATCATGAAGTGATTAGGGGGCTAAAAACGATTTTGAAAATCAAAAATAGGAAAAATTTTCATAAATGTCTGGAACTACGCGATTGCGTGCCAGGAGGCTATAGTGACCGCGAGTTTGCATTAAAAAATCAACAGGTTTTAAAACCTAGAACCACGCGATCGCTGGCTCTCTGGCCACGTGATCGCGTGGCTACACTGGTAGCAGAACCGGCTGTTTAAATGCTTCACTTAATTCTTTCAATTTTAAACAACACAAATTCATTTTCTCTCCCCAAAATCACTCCAGAATTAATCTTTCATCTATCATGCATGTCATCAACAATTCATTGCACCAAATGCATTGCTATTTTCACATCCAAATCAATCGAAAGTATGAAAATCTTCACTTAAATCAATGTATACTCAAAATTTTGGAATTTTCTGTGAGTTCTGGGATTTTGAAATTGTGAATGGTGAAGAATGGGTTTAGGTTAGATGTTGGAGAATGTGATTTGTGATTTAATAGGTAAAATTTTTGGGTCAATAAATATTCCAAATTGATGCACTTTCTTTGATTTTTGTAATGCACATTAAGTGTTTGATAAAATGCTCCAATGAGATTTTTGTTCAAATTTGAGAGATCTTCCGATCATTTATCTTCATGACATGGTTATTATTGAGTATGTATGTTTGGTTCATGAATTAGTACACTACATTTCATGAAAATCATGAAAACTAACATTGCATCAAGGCAGCCACATTGCAGGCCACTGCAGGCCGTTGCACCGGAAAATCAGTTCACGTCACCCACTTCTCCATAATTTTTCATGACTCTATTAAACTCCAAATGACCTGAATTTTTAATATGTTGTAGACCATGCTTTGAAATTTAACATATCAAAATATGGCTCGAAAAATTTGTGTTTTTCTAGGCGATATCAAGGCTTGAATATGTGTGGTCTACCATTATTGAAAATTCAAAATTTTGCTTTGACTTTAGTTTGGGGGTGTGGTACTGAATGTCCATTATTTCTTATTGATGTTTATGACTTCTAATGCTAATTATCTCTTATTTTCAAGGAAAACACCAGTCAAAACACGCCAACCCAATTTGAACAATACAAACAAAGGGTCGATTCATCCAATGTGGTGCAACAGGAAGCTTCAAAAAAATACATACTCTACACTTGGGAAGTTCTCGTTCTCTTTTCTTTGTCGTGTTTTACATTGTTGAATCTTTTTGACAAACATTGAGGACAATGTTCATTTCAAGTTTGGGGGTGAAAATTCATTGCATTCTTCATTCATTTTATATTCATTCGATTCTTTAGGGACAAAAAAAAATTGAAAACTGTGTTGACATGTTTATTGCCTAGGATATAGTATGAATCAATTTGTGCTTAGATTTAGAAATTGGACAAAATGAAAGCATGAACTTATTTTCAACCAGTTATATTTTGCTAGATTCATATTCATTGCGCACATAGCTAGCGTTGGATAATTGCTTGTGTAAGGGATTTTATTTAATACATGTGGGGCAAAATTTATGCAATTTGAACTTAGGAATGACTTGAGAATCCTTGAACTTAGATCGTTAGACGTCTCATCCCTAAATTAGAACCAATCATGCTAAAAGCCAAGTTTGGGGGTAAAATGGTTGGAATTTGTATGTATTGACGGGTTGGATGTCTGTGGTTCTTGGTTTTGCACTTTAGTCATTGCAGTTTGGTCAACTGGTATAAACGATTTCCAGCATAAAAACAGAAAAATGCTGAAGGTCTTATTCTGCTCTTCAAATGCCTTTTTGACTCGAGTAAGTAAGTCCGAGGGATTTTTCAAACCTGGTGCCCTAAAGCCGTCTGGCTTGGGAGTCATCGACCTAAAGCTCACTACAGGGGTCTATTAGAAAGCAAGTACGGAGAGTGGACTTACACATAAGATATTAAAACATCTTTAACATTTCTGTTTTAGCCTTTATGACTCGGACAAGTACGTCTGAGGGGTTCTGATGTGATCCAGGCCACGGATACAAGCCCGCACAAAGATCCGTTGAAGATCAGAGGAGGGCCGATGACTCGATTGCAGACAAAAAGGGCCAAGGAAGCAATGGACGAGTTAGTTCAAGAAACAATGGCCAAAACAATGTTCGTGTCATCAAAAGAAGCAAGTTTCATGTTGGGGCCGAGCCAAAACGATGAGTGGATCAACATCATTCAAGCCGTCGAAGAAGATTGCCAAAATTCAAGAATTACGGCCGTAATCAACATTCTGCTTAAAACGGAATTTTGAAGAAATTGCAGCTTACGGCCGTAAAGGTTTATATCACGACCGTAAGGGAGTTGCTGATTAAAATTGAAGTTTGGACGTTTTGGACTTACGGCCGTAAGTCATATGTCACGGCCGTAAGAGTGAGTCAGAAACAAGTTTACGGCCGTAAGGAAAGTAGTCACGGCCGTAAAAATGTATACGCGGAATTTTAGGTTATTTTTATTTCCTTATTTTTTAGGTAGTTGTTTCCTTATTTAATTAGAACTCTTAAACCTAGTTTTGACCCTATTTATAGGGATGTAATTTTCATTATTCATTACACACAACTTTGATATTAATATTGAGAGGCAAATTGCTTTCACAATCTTTATTCTTCATTGAATAAAATTTCAACTTGCGAGTTTAATTCTTGTTTGTTCAAATCTTGGGTGAGATTTATTTTCATTGTGATCAAGAGGTCAACATATCAATTGATTGTGTTGGTTGCTTGGTTCAATTAATTTGAATCAATCTCTAAATCGTGATTCTTTGGCGTTCTTGGGTCGATTCCAATAATTTGTGGGTTGCGTAGCTACAATTGCTACGTGGTTTGCATCATCTGGTATCAGAGCTTAGGCTCCAAAAATCAAGGTTATATCTTGTTTTTGTTTTCTTGAGTTTCTTATTATTGTTCTTCGTGTTCTTCCAGCTTTGAGTCTTTAATCCAGAAAAGTGTCACAAAAAAAATTCAATAGTCGTTATTTCCTTCGTTTGTTATCCAAATTAAATTTCGTTTGTTGCGTCCTTCTCGTAGTTGAATTTTCGAGAATATAAAAAAAATAAAAAATAAAAAAATCCAGTTCCAGAAAAATAGTTGATATTTGATTTCAAGAAATACTTTCTTGAAGCAATCTTTAGTTTCCATAAAAAGTGTCAAGTCCCTTATAGAGTCAAATTCAATTCTCTAAAGGTCTTCTTTGAGTTTTCCAACAAATTCATTACTTCTCACTCATATTCGGTTTGAAGCAATCGGGTTTAAACTTGTTTGAGTTCGGATTCGTTCTTTGAAGCAATTGGGGTGAAAGCTATTGAGTGGAAAAAGGCAGAGAGGTGAGATCAATAGAGGGTAAAAGCCAAATTTGAGTGATACAAGAGCGAAATACACGTGAGGCATATAATATTTAGTTTTAGGATGTCTGAACAATCTTCTACTACAAAAAACAACGATCGAGCCAACATGACGGAAGAGATGGTACAACGGTTTGAGTGGTTGTTTGGGGATGTGTTAGGTAGGTTAGAAAGGCTTGAGCAACCTCGGGAAGTGCCTAATGCCCGTAGGCAAGGTGGGCAAGGTCGTAGAGTAGAGGGGGTTGATGAGAATGAAGAAGGTAGTGATTTTGACGATGGGGCAATTGTTGATAGGGTAGTTAGGCATGGGAGAAGGGATAGAGATCTTGGTGGCGATAGAATGGATGGTAGTATGAGCAATATCAAAATGACAATTCCATCATTCAAGGGTAGGAGTGACCCGGAAGCATACTTAGAATGGGAGAAGAAGATGGAATTAATTTTTAATTGCTACACTTATTCGGAAGAAAAAAAGGTTAAAGTAGCTGTACTTGAGTTCTCCGATTACGCTATTACTTGGTGGGATCAATTGGTGACTTCTAGGAGAAGGAATCGCGAGAGGTCCGTTAGTACTTGGGATGAATTAAAAGCTATCATGAGAAAGAGGTTCGTTCCTAGTCATTACCACCGGGAGCTGCATCAAAAATTACAAAGCCTATACCAAGGATCAAAGAGTGTGGAGGATTATCATAAGGAGATGGAGATGTTGATGATTAGAGCTAATGTAGAAGAGGATAGGGAGGCTACGATGGCTCGATTTTTGAATGGGTTGAATAAGGATATAGCTAATGTGGTTGAACTACAACATTACTTGGAGATGGAGGATATGTTGCACATGGCTATAAAGGTTGAGAAGCAATTGAAGAAAAAGGGAACAGCAAGGTATCAATCGGGTTCTAATTCTTCTTGGAAGCCGAAGTGGGAAAGTAAAGGAGATGGGGCTGTTTCTAAAGGAAAGTTTGAAGTGCCAAAGGGGAAATTTGAGGCACCAAAGGGAAAGGAGGAACAAGCTAATAAATTCGTACCTAAAGGGGAACCGCAACCATCTAGGAGCAGAGACATTCAATGCTTCAAATGCTTGGGGAGAGGACATGTGGCATCTCAATGTCCTAATAGGCGAGTGGTACTTTTGCAAAAGGATGGAACTATGGAGAGTGATAGTGAGGAAGAGGATTATAGCGATATGCCAGCATTGGAGGAAGTATGTGATGATGAGGATGTGTTGTCCGGGGAGCATGGCGAGTTGTTAGTGGCAAGGCGAGCCCTTAGTGCTCAAATCCACACGGATGATTTGGAACAACAACGGGAGAACATATTCCATACACGATGTCGCGTTAATGACAAGGTATGTAGTATGATTATTGATGGTGGTAGTTGCACTAACGTCGCTAGTACTATACTTGTGGAAAAATTAGGATTACCTCTGTTAAAACACCCTAAACCTTATAGGCTTCAATGGTTAAATGATAGTGGAGAAATTAAGGTGAATATGAGGGTGTTGGTGAATTTTTCTATTGGTAGCTATGTGGATGAAGTTATGTGTGATGTGGTACCTATGCATGCCGGGCACATTTTGTTGGGTAGGCCTTGGAAATATGATAGGAAGGTAACGCATGATGGGTATAAAAATAGGTATAGCTTTACCAAAGGGGGAAGAACCATTACACTTGCACCATTGACACCATCACAAGTGTATGAAGATCAAATAAAACTGAAAAATGATGAAGAAAAAAGAGTAAAGGAAAATGAGAGAAAGAGAGTTGAGGCCACGACCTCAGAAAAAGGAGAGGAAAAGAGAGTTGGAGCCACGACTCCAGAAAAAGGAGAGGCGAGAGAAAAAAAAGAGTGTTGGGGTACATACCTCAGAAAAAGGAGAGGGAGCGAAGAGTGCCAGAAAAGAAAGAAAAATGAGTTTCTACGCAAAAATGAGTGAAATCAAAAAGGCATTCATGGAAGAACGACCGATGGTCCTTCTGCTGGAAAAGGAATCATTCCTTACATTTGATGAAACTAACAAATCCCTCCCTAGTTTGGCTATTTCTTTATTGCAGGAATTTGACGATATATTTCCCGATGACATACCTAGTGGGTTACCACCCATTCGAGGTATTGAACATCAAATTGATTTTGTACCTGGAGCAGTCATTCCGAACCGCCCCGCTTATCGAAGTAACCCCGAGGAGACGAAGGAGCTCCAAAGGCAAGTGGAGGACTTGATGAGCAAAGGGTATATAAGGGAAAGTATGAGTCCATGTGCCGTCCCCGTGTTACTTGTGCCCAAAAAGGACGGGACTTGGAGAATGTGTGTCGATTGTAGGGCCATCAATAACGTAATGGTAAAGTATCGTCATCCTATTCCTAGGTTAGATGATATGTTGGATGAATTGCATGGCTCTAGCATATTTAGTAAAATTGATCTTAAGAGTGGTTATCATCAAATTCGAATGAAAGAAGGAGATGAGTGGAAAACTGCTTTTAAAACTAAGTATGGACTGTATGAATGGTTAGTAATGCCTTTTGGACTTACTAATGCACCTAGCACATTTATGCGTTTAATGAATCATGTTTTACGTGCATTTATAGGTAAATTCGTTGTAGTTTACTTCGATGATATCTTGATATATAGTAAAACTTTGAATGAGCATGTAGAGCATGTTAGATGTGTGCTTGTGGTTTTAAGACAAGAGCAACTTTTTGCTAACTTTAAAAAGTGTGATTTTTGCATGGAAAAAGTTGTGTTTCTTGGTTATGTGGTTAGTGCTAAAGGGATAGAAGTAGATGAAGAGAAAGTCAAAGCTATTAAAGAGTGGCCAACACCTAAAAGCATAACTGAGGTTAGGAGTTTTCATGGCTTGGCTAGTTTTTATAGGCGTTTTGTTAAAAATTTTAGCACGATTGCCGCACCACTCACAGAAATTGTCAAAAAGAGTGTAGGGTTTAAATGGGGTGTAGAACAGGAGCATGCATTTGATACTATCAAAAATATGTTATGTGAAGCACCGGTTTTATCACTTCCTAACTTTGACAAGGCTTTTGAGATTGAATGTGATGCCTCAGGGCTAGGCATTGGAGCTGTTTTAATGCAGGATCAAAGGCCAATCGCCTATTTTAGTGAAAAACTAAAAGGGGCTGCACTTAATTATCCCACATACGACAAGGAGTTATACTCACTTGTGCGCGCTTTGGAAACATGGCAACATTACTTGTGGCCACGGGAGTTCGTGATACACACTGATCATGAATCCTTGAAGCATTTGAGGGGACAAGCTAAGCTGAGTAAGAGACATGCAAGGTGGGTAGAGTTCATCGAAACATTTCCCTATGTCATCCGGTACAAACAAGGTAAGGAAAATGTGGTGGCAGATGCATTGTCTCGAAGGTATGTTCTTTTAAATTCTTTAAACTCTAAATTGCTTGGATTTGAATACATTAAGGACATGTATGCTAATGACCTGGACTTTTCTAATATTTATGAATCATGTGGTAAGGGGGCTGTGGATAGATTCTTTAAACATGATGATTATTTATTTCGAGAAAATAAATTGTGTGTTCCTAGGTGTACAATGAGAGAGTTACTTGTGAGAGAGGCCCATAGTGGAGGCTTAATGGGTCATTTTGGGGTTAAAAAGACCATTGAAATCCTAAGTGAACATTTCTATTGGCCTAAAATGAAAATTGATGTGGTTCGGGTTTGTAATAGATGCATTACTTGTAAAAAGGCTAAATCTAGGATTAAACCCCATGGATTATATATGCCTTTACCCGTCCCTAGTGAACCTTGGGTCGATATCTCTATGGATTTTGTTTTAGGATTGCCTAGGACTAAGAAGGGTCGAGATTCGATTTTTGTGGTAGTAGATCGCTTTAGTAAAATGGCACATTTCATACCATGCCACAAAACGACGATGCTACAAACATAGCTGAAATTTTCTTTAGGGAAGTCGTGCGCTTACATGGGGTGCCTAAAAGTATTGTCTCAGATAGGGATGTTAAATTCCTTAGTCATTTTTGGAGAGTCTTGTGGAACAAATTAGGAACAAAACTACTTTTCTCTACAACTTGTCACCCACAGACCGATGGACAGACCGAGGTAGTAAATAGGACAATGATTCAATTGTTGCGCACGATAATCAATAAAAATCTGAAAAATTGGGAAGAGTGTTTACCATTTATTGAATTTGCATATAATAGGGCCATACATTCTACTACTTCTTATTCCCCTTTTGAAATTGTTTATGGTTTTAATCCGTTAACACCGTTGGATTTAATCCCTTTACCTGTGAATGAACGTAGTAGTTTAGATGGCAAGAAAAAGGCTGAGATGGTTAAAGCACTCCACGACAAGGTGAGGTTGGCGATTGAAAAGAAAAATGAACATTATGCTTCGCAGGCTAACAAAGGAAGAAAAGGCATCATTTTTGAACCCGGTGATTGGGTTTGGTTACATTTGAGAAAGGAGCGGTTTCCAGAACAGCGCAAGTCAAAGTTACAACCGCGAGGAGATGGTCCATTCCAAGTGATCGAAAGGATCAACAACAATGCCTATAAACTCGATCTTCCTGGTGAGTATAATGTTTCTGATCTATCTCCGTTTGATGCAGGTACAGATTCGAGGTCGAATCCTTTCGAAGAGGGAGGGGATGATGTGATCCAGACCACGGATACAAGCCCGCACAAAGATCCGTTGAGGATCAGAGGAGGGCCGATGACTCGATTGCAGACAAAAAGGGCCAAGGAAGCAATGGACGAGTTAGTTCAAGAAACAATGGCCAAAACAATGTTCGTGTCATCAAAAGAAGCAAGTTCCATGTTGGGGTCAAGCCAAAACGACGAGTGGATCAACCTCATTCAAGCCGTCGAAGAAGATTGCCAAAATTCAAGAATTATGGCCGTAATTCATAATTCTCACGGCCGTAATCAACCTTCTGCTTAAAACGGAATTTTGAAGAAATTGCAGCTTACGGCCGTAAAGGTTAATATCACGGCCGTAAGGGAGTTGCTGATTAAAATTGAAGTTTGGACGTTTTGGACTTACGGACGTAAGTCATATGTCACAGTCGTAAGAGTGAGTCAGAAACAAGTTTACGGCCGTAAGGAAAGTAGTCACGGCCGTAAAAATGTATACGCGGAATTTTAGGTTATTTTTATTTCCTTATTTTTTAGGTAGTTGTTTCCTTATTTAATTAGAACTCTTAAACCTAGTTTTGACCCTATTTATAGGGATGTAATTTTCATTATTCATTACACACAACTTTGATATTAATATTGAGAGGCAAATTGCTTTCACAATCTTTATTCTTCATTGAATAAAATTCGAACTTGCGAGTTTAATTCTTGTTTGTTCAAATCTTGGGTGAGATTTATTTTCATTGTGATCAAGAGGTCAACATATCAATTGATTGTGTTGGTTGCTTGGTTCAATTAATTTGAATCAATCTCTAAATCGTGATTCTTTGGCGTTCTTGGGTCGATTCCAATAATTTGTGGGTTGCGTAGCTACAATTGCTACGTGGTTTGCATCGGGTTCTTTGAACCTGATACCTTAAAGCCAACTGGTTTGGGAGTTTCCGATATGAAAGCCTGCTACAGGGATCATATAGAAAGCAAGTATGAAAAGTTCGGTACAAAGATGATAAAAGATAGGGACAATTAAAAGAAAAAATCTTCCATCAAAAGAAAAAAAATATATAAATGCATGGTATAAGCTTAGTTGACTGAGTTGTGGTGGTTGAGATTGTAGAATTGGGGACTGCTTTCTTTTGATTTGTTGTGCATGCATATTTCTGATTCTGACTGCCTCATGTGGAAAAAGCAATGAAAAATGTTGAGAACCCACATAGTTAAAAATCCGGGATGTGAGAGAAAAGCAGAAAGTGGTGATCATCCATGAGCGTTGAAAGGAATTTCATTAGAAATTATAGATTGACCACATGGGATTCGGGCTGGATTATGCATAATGAGCCACACAATATTGAGTATATCTTTTGCATGAATATGCGTTTCACGTTGGCTATTCACACACACACGTGAAACTCAAGCATGATATAACTAGAAATTATTTTTCATTGTTGTTCATAGCTATTGCTTAGAGCGTGAATTGGTTTGGACTATGGAGGCATATGGTAAACATGTTGACCCAACAAAAAAAATTTCTCTTCTATTTCTTTGATTTTTGTAGTTTATTTTCCATTGTTCGAGGACGAACAATAATTCTAGTTTTGGGGTATTTGATAAGTGTGTTTTATACACTTATCTATATGTCTAAATTAGAAGAAATTATTGTCGTTTTAGAATATATACTCCTCAATTTATGTTTATTTGTTTACTTTTCAGTAAATGTCTCAATCGAAGAAGAATGAAGCAATTAATGGAAAAAAACGGCAATATTGGATGTTAATTGGAGCTTAATTGAGTAAGTGAGAGATATGTGATGTCAATCGGGAAGGTTCATGGTGCTCAAGTGAACAAATCAGAGGTTGGAGGTCCCAATTGAAGGAATTGAGAGCTTAATTGAGAAATTCAAGAAGAATATAAAGTTTGGGGACTAAATCGCAACAATTGAAAGACTAAGGCTGCAATTAAAGGTTGGGGACTAACTTATACAGTCGAGAAAAGATGGAAATTACATGTCACGCGATCGCTGAAATCCTACTGCACGAATTACCTCAAATTCATAACCTGAGGGTTTTAGTGTCTACCACGCGATCGCTAGGGTTTCTACCACCCGATCGCGCAGTTATCCGACTGAGCTGCAGATCATATTTTCTCGCGATTTTTAACAGGCATTGGGCTTTTTGACCTAGGTTTTCTCCAAAACCTATATATACAACACATGAGGCACGAAATCTGAACCTTTGCCTCTCTAAAGAACGAGCTACAATAGAGAATTCAACATCATATTCTTCGGGAATTAAGCATCGCAAAGGGCGTGAATTGAAAATAATTGAAGAATTGAGACTTGGTGCATGCTTTCCTTTCTTCTTATTGTTTTCAATGAACGTTTTATTTTATTGTTTATACTTTTTAATGATGTGTAACTAAATTTAATGTTGGGATGAACGATGTAGCCTAGTTAATTATTTTAATTCCAAGTTCCTTTGTTTTAGTAATTCGTTCCATGTATTGATTTATTATTTTTCTTAATGCTTGAATTGCTTGATCACCAATTCATGATATATTGAGTTATTTCCATAATCCGAGAGGTGGGTTAATAATTTAGAACATGGTAATAAATCCAGTAATTGAACAAGAGATAGAGATATACTTTTGTTATTATTGCGGTCGTGTGTGAATTCTTATTTTTATTGCATCTAGATAAGGAATATTCAGACCTACTGTAGAGATACATGGTTGGTTTATTTAGGTAGAATTGATTTAAACTCGAGAGAGGAATTTCAATTTAAATTAGTGAATTCGACCGAATGTATATTTAGAAAATAAAACTGGAATTGGAATTGATTTAATTGGTTAGGTGAAATCGTGAATCCCAACTACTTTACAATCGTTTTTAAAAACAAAACAAATTTCGCAATTTTAATTCTTTAAGTATTGTCTTAGTTTTAGTTTAAAATTTCAAATTATTTCGTCCCTTCAAATAAGGTATAGAACTAACATATTTCGATAATTAATAGCAGTCTCCGTGAGACGATAATCCGGACTCTTATGTCCACTTTATTACTTCTCACGACCCGTACACTTGCGGGGATATCTTGCATCGCGAGATATTGGTGAACAATGGTCCTGGAATTGATTAGAATAATATAGGGTGTAGATCGAAGTGGTAGTCCTCGGTTTGTGGAGGTGCAGTGGTTGGCAACAGCTGTATGCCCTACCTTTTTCTTTATCTATGCGTGGTGGCCGATGGCCGGAGGTGGTTGTTGATGGTGCAAACTTAATCTGTCGAGGTGGTGATAGTTGTTTGCGACAGATGCCAGTGGAGGGGGTGGTGTTGGTTGGAATCCTTGACGACGACAGACATGCCTGCCGTTGATTTCTAGAGGTAATAGGTGGTGAATTTATGGTGAATTTGTGGCCTACAGTGGGTTGCGGTGGATATGTGGTAGAAGTAGGGTGGTGCTGTGGTTGTTTGTTGGTGGTGGAGGAAGCGGTGGTGGCTTTGTTGGACCGTGTTGTTGATGATGGTGGTGCAAGTGGTGGTGGTGGTGGTGGTTACGTTTTACAGCCTACAAGTACTAGTTACATTGTGTTTGTGTGGTGGTCGGTGGTGATAGCAGTCGCAGTGGATTGGAGGTGGAGCTTTGTGTTGTGGGTCAAGTGGTGGTGGTTGTGGGTGTCATAGATTGTGGTTGAAGTGGTGGTAGTTATAGTTGTTGGTGTTGAGGTTGTGATGGCGAAGGAGGTGACGACAACGACGACGGTGGCGGTCGATGATGTTGGTGGGTAGTGTTGAAGGTGTGTAATAAATAATATGTAATTTATGACTAGTAAATAGTACGTGACATAAGAAATTTGATAATTTGTGATCTTTAATTGAATTACTGTGAGTATGTGACCTAATAATTTGATAATTGTGATCAAAAATAAATTGTGACCAATTAATTACAGTGACGATAATTTGTGACCTATAAATTTTTAATTTGTGGCTTGTAAATTTATAATTTATGATCGAAAAATAAGTCGTGATCAAATAACTTTATAATTTGTGACCGATAAATTAGTCGTCATCAATAAATTTTGTAATTTGTGACCAAGAAATAAATCGTGATCTTTAATATTTATGATTTGTGACCGAACAATAAATTATGGCGATTACTTTGATAATCTTTGACCGAAAATAAGTTGTGACTTATAAATTTATTATTTGAAATCTGGAATTAAGTCGTGACCAAAAATTTTATAATTTGTGACTGAAAAATCTAATAATTTGTAACCTATAAAATTTGTGATTTATAACCGTGATCATAAATTGTATAACTGTGATCCCAACCTATTTAATTACCTATTTAATTAATACAAAATATATTTAATACATGTTTACTATCTAAAAACGTGATTTTTGTATTAAAACCACAAGTTTCTTAAATTTTAAGTTATATTTTTTAAACTCCTTAAGTATGTATTTAACCTTTATTACAATCAAGTTCAAATATGAAATTTAATATGTTTTAAATAATAAAAATAGTTCTGTGACAAATAATAAACCTCTTGTTTAAATAAAATATTTGGAAATATATATTTCTTATCCTTTTTGAGAATGAAATAATCCATTTTGATCACCTGCCCGTGACAGGTGGGGCCCAGCATACCCAAGTGCAATTTTGTGAACATCACCCTCCTCATTTTTTAAAGTAAAATAGTAAAAGTCAAAATATTTTTTAAAATTAAAGGGCCCACCTCAATTTTTTTTGGCAAGACACAACAAACATTTGTTTCCTTTCCTTTTTTTTTTTTTTTCATATCGTAAAAACATATTTCTTTTTATTTAGCAACAGTTCGGTAACTTGTTTATTTTTGTTTATAAACTAGTTTATAAATTACAAAATTTTTCAAATCACTTTTTAACCACCCACATTTTTTCTCTCCAATTTTTCAACCACTATTTTGTACCCTCAAAATCATAAATAAACTAATTTATAAACCAAATAGTGTTACCAAATTAAATAATAATAAACCAAATGTTTGTTTGGTAAATAGTTTATAAATCGGTTTATAAATCACACAATTTCTCAAATCACTTTTTAACCCCACATATTTTCTCTACAATCTTCAACCACATTTTACTTCAAAATCATAAAAATCAGTTTATAAACCGCTATAGTGTTACCAAACGGAGACCATTTTTTAACAAGCATACGTTCGGCCGGCGGCCTTTATTATAATAAAATTTTCAATTCTATTTTTTAATCACATACATTTTCGAAACCAATTTTTGACCACAAATTTTACCTAAAAAACAACAACTTTAAAAAATACTGGCGGCTCAATCACCGTCGAACAGACGCCAATAGTGATTTGAGAAATTGTATGATTTATAAATCGATTTATAAACTATTTACCAAACAAACATTTACTTTATTATTATTTAATTTGGTAACACTGTTTGATTTATAAATTAGTTTATTTATAATATTGGAAGTAAAAAGTAGTTGTTGAAAATTGAAGAAAAAAATGTGTGTAGTTAAAAAGTAATTTAAAAAATTGTGTAATTTATAAATTAGTTTATAAACAAAAATAAGTTATCGAACTATTGCTTAATAAAAAGAAAGTATTTTTTTACGATATTTAAAAAAAAAAAAATGGAAACAAATGTTTGTCGTGTCTTGCCAAAAAAAAATTGAGGTGGGCCCTTTGATTTTAAAAAGTAATGTGACTTGTACTATTTTACTTTAAAAAATGAGGAGGGTGATGACAAAATTGGACTCAGCATACCCTTCCTGTGACGGGAGGTGATCAAACCTGTGAAATAATTGGCTTATCCGCTACGCTAGCGTCATTGTCTGGAAATGTTTGAAGTAAAAAATGGAAGTTAGTGGGAAATGACGGCTTGATTGCTGGATAATTTTTAGTCAATTAGCCCACATTTCCTGTTTGTTAACTTTGGTAAAACTTTTTCGTTCATAAACTATTTTATTTATGAGTTCGAGTTAAGAAGTAGTAGTCGAGTATTGGAGGGAAAAATATATGTGATTAAAACGTGATTTAAAAAATTGTTATAAATTCATTTATTTTATTTTATTTTATTTACTAAATATAGTAAAAGAATTTTTTTTGTTTATAAATATGTTTATAAATAATACAATTTTTCAAACAATTTTTTAACTACACACATTTTCTCTCTCTAATTTTCAACCATTACTTTTTACCTCAAAATCATAAATAAACAAATTTATAAACCAAATAGAGTTACCAAACGGAGGCATAATTTTTAATTAACTTTATTTTTTAATATGTTGCTTACATATATTTTATTCGAAATTCAATATATTAATTACTATATTTTATTTTTCCTTATTTTTTAAACATACTAATTATTTTCAAAATGATGAAATGATTTAATTTTCTACCAATTTATCATTTATGGTAAAAAGTTGATAGTAAATAATTAATATTTTTGTAATATGCTTATTGAAGAACCTACTCATTTATTGATATATTAGGAAGTAAAATTTCAATGATAAATTTCCTGTCATTTTTACCTGCTATTTTAGGAAGCTTTATAATTTTATTAATTATTTTAATAATTGAATTAAGAAACTTCAATTAATGCAAAATTAATTATAGGTGACATATAATAAATGACTTATTGATTTGTAAAAAATCTGTAAATAGATCAAATTGTATATTATTTTTATTCTTTTGATAATTATTGAAATATTTTGAAGTAAAAAAATATGCAATATGGGTGTCAAATTCAAGATCTTAACGAGTAGTTTAATACAAGCTAACAAATGAAAACAAACTCTAAATATATCATTCGTAAAATTGTCTCAAATAATAAAGGTAAAAGCTTAATTTATACTTTTTACTTTTTTCAATATCCAATCTTTTTAATTTATCTCATTTAAATCATAAAATGATAACTATCTTTTCTTACATAACTTCAATTTGACATAAATGATTAATTTCATATATTTTTTCTTATCAAATTAAAAGAAATAATAGATATCCAATCTTTCTAAGTAAATTCAATTAAAATATTTTAATTTCTATAACTTTAGATTTCGATAAAGTTTTTGGTAATTTTGAAATTAATTTTATAAATTTACTCATTTTGTTCATTTATCTATTTTTTAATTTTATAAATTTAAAAGAACATCAATTTGTAAAATATATACTACAGACTTTAACAATTAATTCATTGAGTTTTATAGAAAATAAAAATATAAGGTTTTATCAAACTTATTCTATTTAAAAATAAAAATATGGTTAATATATTTATTTAACAGACACAAAAAATAGTTTGTGTGTGTGTGTGATAAGTGTGATATTTACGTTTATTTTATGCACTTATACCCTTGAATATGCCATAATGTGATTCTATCTAAGTATTATTAATGCATTTTATATTTTATATTGTATAGGATCATAAAAGAAGAAAAAAGAAGAAAAAATGACCAAAATGCACTCAAAACTGAAGTTTGGGGACTTATGTGCAAATAAAGTTACGTCCGTAAGGTCACACATTCACGGTCGTAAGAGTATGTTGAATCAGAAAAAAAAATAAGCAGAAATGAGTTTACGGCCGTAAAGGATAAGTTACGACCGTAACCTTCTAAAAGAAAAAAATTGCAGAAACATAGTTACGACCGTAAATCTGAAGTCACGGCCGTAACTTCAATTTTTGAGAAATATCCAGAAACTCAATTACGGCCGTAAAGGAAATGTTACGGCCGTAACTATCCAGTCAAAAATTTCCATAATTTATATCTTTCCATAATTTTGGAATTTCTTGATCCCAAAGCTAGGGCACGAAATTGATGCTATAAAAAGGAGTTCTCATGACAGAAAAAAGAGATTATTATTATTTTGAAAGAGGGGCGGCTTGCTTGAAGATTGTAAGGAAATTAAGCAACTCGAGAAGGTGAATCAAGAAAGAAAATTCTAGAATTCTTCATGACTATGCTCGGCTAAGCTTCCATACCTAGTTCGAAGGGGAAGTTGTATTTCATATCAATTTGTTATTGTTTTTCCAAACTAGTAACGTAGTTCTAAATTCTTTACTTTGATTTGTTGGATTCTTATGCGTTTTTGATTTAATCAATGCAATTCTTTATTTGATTAAGGCCTTATCATTTAATTTGTTGTATTGAGATTTGCTATTTTGAATGATTGGATCCGTAAACGTCTTTTTATTCAAATCATAGTAGCAATTGGAAATTTAATATTTTCATAAAGAATTCCAACTTAGGTTAATTGTCACGAGCTTGTGTGATTGATAATCTAATTCATCCTAATTCTTCTCAACCAATATATAGTTGTTGTTTTAAATCTAAAGAGCTTGTTTTAGGTTATTCAATGGCTAATGTTTGATTAGAGGGCTTATTCTAATTAAATGCAATTAAGGGAGAATAGGAATAGTTAGAGCTTATTAACTATTTACGGGTGATAAATCAAAAAGGGAAATTGAACACGCGTTACTTGGAAAGTGATAACATTGAGATAGAATACAACTGAACCTGAGAACTAAGGTTTGCAAATAATTGACTTTTATTTTATCTAATTTACGTTTTTATTTTATTTTCACGTTATTTACAATACTTGAACTCGAAACCCCCCCATCTATTCTAATTGACAAAGCACTACTTTAGTTCTCGTTCCTCGTGGGATCGACTCTTACTTCTGCTATTACAATCAAATCTGATAAATTTTTTAGTAAGATATTTATTTATTATTTTGGTGCATTGCGACACGCATCAGTGTGTGTGTGTGTGTGTGTGTGTGATGTGATCCAGATCTCGAATACAAGTTTTCAAGCAACAATGGATGAAAACACATTCTTGGCGACTAAAGAGACAAGTTTCATGTTGGGCTCAAGTACGAAAATCAAGTTGGAGACCAAGAATAACGAAAATGTTGTAGTTAGGCCATTACGGCCATAAAAACAATCCTCACGGCCATAAATTATATTCTGCTTAAAGTTACGGTCGTAACCAACATCCATCACGACCGTAACTGTCTCTCTGTCGAAAATAAGCTTTCCAGGAAAATTAGACTTACGGCCGTAACCTATCTCACACGGCCGTAAATATGGAGCGGATAGAATTTTGCTGATTTTATTTCCTTTTTCCAGTTTTAGTTATTTTAACTATTTTACTTTAATTAGAATTCTATTTTGAGCCTAATTAGCGGCTAGGTTTATTTTGCTTATTTATACTTTTTTCTATTCATTGTAAGACAGACTTTAGACAACTTTGATATTATTATTGAGAGACTATTTTGCTTTCAACAACCTTATTTTTCATTGAATAAAATCCGAACTTGCGAGTTATTCTTGTTTGTTCAAATTTCGGTGAGAATTAATATTGCTTGTGATCAAGAGGTCAATATATTCATGTGATTGTATTGGTTGCTTGGTTCAATTAATTTTAATTGGATCCATAAATTGTGATTCTTTGGCGTTCTTGGGTCGATTCCAATAATTTGTGGGTTGCGTAGCTACAATTGTTACGTGGTTTGCATCATCTGGTATCAGAGCTTAGGCTCCAAAAATCAAGGTTATATCTTTATTTTGTTTTCTTGAGTTTTCTATCCAATTTGATTTTTATGTTTATCATCGAGTCCCATAAAAATCATCCATATTTTGTTGAGTGTTTTGTTTTTCAGTTTTTTTTTGCGTTCTTCTTGTTCTTGAGTTTGTTGAGTCTTTAATTCTGAAAATCGTTCCAAAAAATTTCAAAAGTGTTTATTTTGCTTAATTCTTATCCGAATTAAGTTTCGTTTGTTTTGTCGTGTTCGTTGTCGAATTTTATTCAATGAAGAATAAGGTTGTTGAAAGCAAAATAGCCTCTCAATAATAATATCAAAGTTGTCTAAAGTCTGTCTTACAATGAATAGAAAAAGCGTATAAATAAGCAAAATAAACCTAGCCGCTAATTAGGCTTAAAATAGAATTCTAATTAAAGTAAAATAGTTAAAATAACTAAAACTGGAAAAAGGAAATAAAATCAGCAAAATTCTATCTGCTCCATATTTACGGCCGTGTGAGATAGGTTACGGCCGTAAGTCTAATTTTCCTGGAAATCTTATTTTCGACAGAGAGACAGTTACGGTCGTGATGGATGTTGGTTACGGCCGTAACTTTAAGCACTGTGAGGATTGTTTTTATGGCCGTAATGGCCTAACTGCAACATTTTCGTTATTCTTGGTCTCCAACTTGATTTGCGTACTTGAGCCCAACATGAAACTTGCCTCTTTAGTCGCCGAGAATTTGTTTTCATCCATTATTGCTTGAAAACTTGTATTCGAGATATGGATCACATCAGTGTGTGTGTGTGTGTGTGTGTGTGTGTAACATGATCATTTTTAATACTTGGTGAAAAATAAAATGTCACGTTGTATTTGAATCATTGAATATGAGTAAGTTTGATATTGATATTGATATAAACTATAGAAATAGTTTTAAATATGTGATTGAAAGTGAAAGAAGGTAGTATAAAAAGTAAAATAATTGTCAAATCAATCAATTGAGTGGTTGAAAATTGATTTTCTTTTTTTAGAATGTGTAGTTAAAAAGTAGTATGTGCAATTGTGAAAAATTAGTTTTTAAATAATATGTGGTTGTGAATGAACATTAAAAAAATTATTTTGAATAATCAATTCTATATAAATAATTAAACTAAGAAAATTAGAGAATGAACAATTAACTTTTAAAAAAAATGCAATTCATAACTTTTTTTTTTTTTTTTTGGATTGTATATTGAATACGCAATTATACATTAAAGTAAGAAATCTTATATGGAGAAATGAAATTACAAATTATTCACAATTTGTCCATGCAACTTATTATTATTATTATTTTTATTGTGTTGTTTTTATCGGACATTGTATTTTTATAACTTATTCAATAAATAATTTTCAATTATATATTCCGTGCATCGCACGTGTGCGATTACTAGTTTACACATAGTACATTTATTACAACTTTTGCTTATAAATATGTAATAAATAATAAATTTTCCTACAAAAATATTTATCTTTTCTTTCTTTCTTTTTATATGACTCTTTCTGACTTCTACTTTTATATATATAAAGAATAAAGATAAAGATAATTTTTCATTTCCTATATAACACATTTAAATAGATATCACATTATTTATGTTCAAATATGTTAATTTAATTTTTTTTATTTTCAATGTACTACATTTACACATATTACATTTATTACAACTCTTACTAAATATATGTAATAAATAAGAGTAAATATATTGACACTACACTTTTTATTAATCGCACCACATTTTAATTACAATGAAGATCATAAGTTTTCCTTATTTTTACATATACTCTATCAAGTTCCCCCCCCCCCCCCCCCCTTATTTTTACATATACTCTGCCAAGTTTTTTTTTTTTTTAATATAATTTTTAAATCATCAACACTTTATTAGTTTCAACATCTTGTCTTTAGAGACGATTTTCATCCAAAATATTTATAACATTAGCGAAAAATATTTATTGTTCTCTCATACTTTTAAATAATCAAAATAAACAACTAATACAAAAGTTAAAAAAAAATATTTGCACTTCTTTTCAATGTAAATTAGTAGAATATTTGAATAAAAATAATGATTAGAAGCAAAATATGTTAATTAATTGAATGTTATGAATAAAAATGCGATGTAAAAAAGTTGAGGACATAAGAGCAAAGTAAACAAATATTGAAGATCTTTCTTGCAATTAAAATGTTGTGTAAATATAAAAAAGTATTGTGCAAATATGATTACCCAATAAATAATAAATTTTCCTACAAAAATATTTATCTTTTATTTATTTTTGTTTTTATTTTTATATATATAAAAGTAGAAGTGAGGAGAGAGAGTTATGAAATGTAATTTTTCCTTCAAAATGACTATTTCGTGACTTCTACTTTATTTATATATATATATATATATATATATATATATAAATATAAAGATTAAGATTCACTATTGACATGCATGCAAAGGACCTACCCAATACCTATGTACAAGAAAGCTTAGAGACAAATATTCGCCATTAGGTTAATTCGCAAAACTAGTGCTTGTGGATTTCACTTCACGTCCATAGAAATAAAAAAAAGTTGAATCTATTTAAAGTTTTAGCATATTATATCGTCTAATGTAAGTCATGGATATAAGTTTTAGTACATATATATGAACTAATTTTTGGAGTTGGCTCACTTCACCAAATGTGGGGCAGACTCGTCCTTTGTCAAAGTGACTTGTATGCAGACGAGCAGTTTGCACGAGATTTTCACTATTCCACCATTTATAAAAGATATTGTTAAGTCTAATAATATTTTCAACTCATCGCTCGAAGAGTTTATAGATCGAGCGCAGCTGGTTAACCCTTTATACTAGACTACGTTTAACAATTTTTTTATTATTTGCATTTTTAGGTAAAATTTATGGTTAAAAGGTGATTTTTAAAATATGTTGCTAAAAAATAGTATTAGAAATTTTAATGATTATAAACATCTATATTATAATCTATAAAAGTTGTTGAGCTCTTACGGTCCCACTACCTCTTTCCCGCCTAAATGTTACTCTTCATTTTTTTTTTCAACAGATTTAATGATTTTTTTTTCTTTCCTATTGTCTTACACATTTACCCATATGCACGCATTCATCCATGCAACACAAGATTCAAGAGTCGGCTGTATTAATTCATGCTCGCCACTTCAAATCTTTTTTTTTCTTTTCCTATGCAACAACCTTTTGATTTCTCACTCTTTATGCAATACACTCAATAATGTTTTAAGATTTTCATTTCTAAAATAAATTCAAATTTTTGAACTTTTTTCATAATTATCCGACTAGCTACATTTGATACATAGCATCAAATTAAACAAAATCTTATAAAGGCTATACACAGTTATTTTTTTATGAAATATTTCGATTATTAAGGTAATTATTTAATCACGACTCCAATATCTCTTATTTAGAGTTTTTTTAACTTTTAAGAGATTTGATCATGTCTTATTTCTCTCTTAATGTACTATACCTAAGAAATCTAAAATATTAATTTCATCAAAGATGTGATGTAATAATTATTTCTTATGGGTCTCAATTTTATAACTTTTTAGATGTCTTTTTTTTTTTTAAGAGGTCTGGTGATATATTATTACATTAATTATTTCTTTTGTGTTCAATCATTAACATTCAATGTAAAATTTTCAGTTGAAAATTATATCAAAGTTGTATTACAAATCTAATACTAAATAAACATTATCGTATAATTTTTTTAATAATTAATTTTATTTTTTTTAGTTATTTAGTACATCTAAAAATTCGAACTCCTTTGTATTTTGTTTTATTAAATTAATGAGTATTTTTATAGAAAATTACATTTAATAATTAAATAATTTTAATAATGATTGTCATATTTTATTAGTCTTAATCTTATAAATGAATAATTTTGTTTAGTCATACAGATCCAATGTCAAATTTTCATTTATATTTATATCGAATATTTAATCAAGTTGTATTAAATTTTGTTATAAATAATCATACTTTTAAGTTCTTTGTTACATATACATAATAACTTTCTTTTCTGTATATATATAATCTATATCTTTATCTTTATTGTTATTATTATTATTATTATTATTATTATTATTATTATTATTATTATTATTATTATTATTATTATTATTATTATTATTATAAGTAGAAGTGAAGATAGAGAGTCATTTTGGAGGGAAAATTGCATTTAATGACTCTCTCTCCTCACTTCCACTTTTATATCTAAAACTAGTTTCACACCCGTGCGTTGCACGAAATCTTTGATAGTGATAATATTTTATTATAGGAAAACGTAGAATCACAATATATAATAAAAAATATTATGAACACAAGAACTTATAAATTTTTTTATTTCTAAATAGAAGTTAATACAAATTTTGAAACACTTATTTAAATACGACATTTGTAGCTAAATTGATTGATTTACCTTCCTCGTCACATATGTAATTCTAGATATTGTTACATATAGTTGACCATTACTAAATACTGATCTTCCCAAGAAAATCCCAACCTGGGATAGTTTTCATTGACTCTTATTGATCGTCATGGCGTAAGATACTATTAAAGGGAACTATCTTCTTTGAAATTTTAAAAAGCAACCTTGGATCTAAAGGAGTTAACGACATTTTTGGAATAAAAACATTTTGCCCTGCATTACTCCCCGATAGAATTGAGGCCTCCAAAACATGGTGTCCAAGCCTAGAAATAATTAACCTAGTTCTGTTGCACAATCTCGAAGCATGATCAATATTTCTCAACAACATTATTGGAGCATCGACTCTCAGCTTCAACTCGTGGTTATACACACTAAAACATTTTACTCCATTTAAGAACTATGTGGAATGTACGTCTCCAAACAAACCTCTCATGCTGTCCAATTTACAAAATGTATTTGAACTAATATATATATTTTATTCAGCATGATTTAGTAGAAATCGTGTATCTATTTATGTTTTCAACATTGTTCAATATTGGAGCAAGAATGGCCCTTCGTTGAGGGGTATGTGCTTTCAACTATTGCTTTATATTACACATTGAGTCTTCATTAGGATTCAAAGTTGCAAACTTGGTCCCGTTATTTCAACAAAAGACTTTAAATTGTAAATTGCTTTAGGGAAAAAACAGTCAGCTGTTGGCCAGACGTAAGTCTTGTAAAAATAAATAAATAAATAAAAATAGAGTCTGAACTTATGGCTTGTTATTGGGTAATTTCCTCGGTTTTTAACAAATGTGACGTGCCGAATGCAGTAAATTTCATGTTCGCTCAATAGATGGTTGTAAGTATTAATGAGGTGACCCTTTACTGTAGCTTAAAACCGTTACTCTGAATACAAATTATATTGGTAAATAATGCACGTAGATTATAGAACAATTTTGTCAACACAAACTGAAATACAATTAGAAATTTAAAAAACGTGCGTTAAAATTGGGACCATAACACATCTTTTTCTATGAAAATCATTTCCATGCATTTATTATTTTTTCCGTGCTTGGGTACAAACCATTTTCTAGCCCAATGGAGTTTTAACTTCAAGTCTGCACGATGTTTGTTAAGATCTTTCAAGAGTACAAATGTTGAATGTATAGAAGCAGAATATGAAGTGTTGCAGGTAAGATGACTTTCAATATTTGTGAATATTTAAAGAGAAAACGGAGTACTTTGACCGTTACCATTCTCAATTATTGACTCTTAAGTTTTTTAGTTAGTAATTTTTCAAAATATAAGACGTGCTTTCTTTATTAGAAATTATAAACATTTTTTTGTGTTAGTACTTTTTATAGTATAAGACATGTTAATGCTATTACTTATTATATCTAATAACAATATTATTTTCAATATATAAAACGTAAGTTGATAACAATTATTGAATACTGAGATATTTAAAACAATTGTTAATCTTATAGGTAATTATACAAACAAAATAATTACTTTAAGAAGTTATCTTTATACCATGCTTAGGACAGTTTAAAATGATTTAAGACGTATCCTGTTCATCCTAATGCAATTAGTTATCATTAATAATGGTAACATTAAAGATGCTTTACTTGGACCTTATTTTGTGATTATAATAGTATTATTATGAACAAAATGCTTGTCTTATTTCAATTTTCTTCACAATGACATGTTTTTGTGAGATTTTTTTTTTTTTAAATAAGAAATTACAATTGATCAAATTATTATTATTAGAAACATTAGACATTTTATAGTGTGAATTTTATTATTAGTAGTAGTAATATTTAGCATGCTTTAGTGAGAATTTTGTTATAAAATAAGAAATTATATGATTTATCAAATTATTATTATTAGTAACACCAGACATACTTTATTGAGACTTTAATATATAAAATAAGAAATTATGTTTGATCAAATAAAGCAATAATCATAATAAATAATCCAAAGTTTTCTAAAGAGCCAAAATTGAAAAGAAACAATAATAGGAATTAGAAATCATCAAAGTTTGAAAATTTAAAAGATCAATCTTTTTCAATACAATTGTCAATTTTTTAGTTGGCTTATTTAGCTGTTGTTACTCTCAATAGTACAATTAAATAAAGTAATGAGAATTCCTAGAATTTAACGAATTTGCTATACAGATATAAAAATGAATTTTTATTTTGCAATGACCTAGATGTGTGTATAAAGATTTTAAAAAATAAATATTATAGATAAAATCGTTGAGTTTTTAATAACTTATTTTTATTTGATATTTCTTTGATTAAATTTGCACGATTAAACATAATTGTATAATTGATTTATTTTAATTTTTTTATATTATTATCATTCATTTAATATAGATTAAGAAAAAAATGTCATGCAAATTAATTGAAATCATTTTTTAACCTATTAATCACTATTTTCATGGGACACGAAGAGGCAAATAAAGAGTTAGGAAATCAATGTATAAACATTAATATGTTATTGTTATTGCATATTTTATTATGAAATGAATTTAATAAATTAAAAAAAAAATCAATAATATAATATATATTAATTGTAGAGTATGCACAATTAATTAGTGAGTTTGGGCGGGAAAACCTTAATTGGGACCCGCTCCAACTCAAGAACTTTAATATATAATATAGACTAGTTAATTACCTGTGCGATGCAAGGGAAGAAACATTTTGATAAAGAAATTTAATATGAAATTAGATAAATTCTTTTCATAAAATAAATAAATTTCGCAAATAAGAGATAATATTATCATTTATTGATTTCATATGATTACAAATTCTGGAATACTTTTTGTACACAACGTTATTATTTGATTTTGTTGTTCTTCCTTTCTTATCACAAATTAATATCTTTAATCTGGAACGATTTGTCACCGTAGAAATCGCAACATAAAGTTATCTATGTGTAAGCACCAATCGTTTAAGAAGAAGTTCAACATGCAAGAATGATTGTCCCTAACTCTTATTGATAGTCATGTCATATGACACCATCAATAGAAATTGTCTTCTTTGAAATCTAATAAGTATCCTAGAATCGAATGGTTCAACGATAACATTGGAATAAAGAACTTGTGTCTTGCATTGATACCAGAAAAAATTTGACCTTCTAGAACATGGTCACCAAGTTTTGTAACTATCAACCTTATTCCATTACTAAATCCCTGTGTATGATCAATATTTCTTAGAAAGAAGTTGTGTCCTCACTTGCTTGTTGCAAAGGTCCACCACGTGGCGTAATAGTGATATCCATGTGTCCAGGTAGTGTGTCAAAATTCACCGACAATCAATTCGGCAATTTCATCGACAATAGAAAAATCATATTTGCCATCATTGGTCGCCCACCAACCAATAAGTATAAGTCTTAAATTTTAAGTGTTTCCTCAATCATCTTTTCTCAAACCGACCTAAATTGCCATAACAATTTGTTGTATTTGTCTAGCATATCTTTCGAACCAGAAACTATTAAATCATGCAACATAGAATCGCATGATTCACTCCTACCCGGGGACATTAAAAGACATAAATTAAATTTTAGAATATCAAAACAAAATTATCTGTAAACAATATAAATATAAAAGCAATAAATACATAATACGTACCTCACGACCCTTTTTCTGCTTTCAACCTCATTCACATTGTCAACAATGTAAAGCGAGCAAATTGCAGAGCTGAACCGTCATCAGGCAATAGACTCTCAATCTTATGGCAATTTTGATCGTGTAATCTGAAGAGGGGAGGCCATCTACCATCATTTAGCTCATTATCTATTCTCCCATAGAAGTGAATGAAAACATCATATTATATGTCCGAATGTTCTCAATGGAATTTTTAATCCTGTCTCCCTATCATATAACAAATCTTTCAAAATTAGAGAATGTTCTTCCATAAGAGAAATATTCATTTTCTCTTGTATACAACAAAGTAGGGGTGAACAAATAAATCGCAAAATCGAATTAATCTGTAACAAATGGTTTGGTTTGTAAAAATTTCAAACCACCTTAAACAATTTGGTTTAGGTTTCAATTGTCAAAATCGCGATTTCAAACAGCCAACCCGCCAAATTTTAAAAAAATAAAAATAAAGACAAATGTTCAATTTAAAAAAAAAGAAAAAAAGAAAAGCAATATACTTTTTATTGTCAACAAATCAAAATTGAGGAGACAAAGATTAATTTTTTCAAATCCACAATCATTTGGAAATAATTTTTCCTCATACAATTCATTATCATCATCCAAGATATTTTCTTAAAATAAAATTTTTAATATAAGAGCTAACGATAGTTTACTTCTATATAATTAGTTTGTTTGTCAACATAGATTGATTCACAACAAAGCACTCAATTAGAAACTTAATACCATTTTTGAGCTAGTTTCAACTCGAAATCTTAGATGAATATGTGTCTTTGAGCTCGCTTTGAAATATACTAATTTATTCATCGGCAATCCGTGGTTTCAAACCGCACCAAATCGCAAAAAATAGTTTGATTTTATTTTGTTTAAAAAATGAAATGATTTAGTTTGGCTTGGAAAAATTCCAAACCGTTTTAAATGGTTTGGTTTGAAATATTATTAAAAATCGTGTTCACCCCACAATAAAATGAGAATTTCGAATTACGACGTGTTTTATAATGCTTATTCACTCTCTCCTCACACCAAAAATTTGCTTTGCAAAATAAATATTTAAATGTACGATCGCCAATGTCCATGTACTCTGAACAATCAAACAATAGATGAAAAAATTAGTAATATAGATCATGCTATAAAAGATAAGATTTATTGTTTTGACCATTGACAATGAAAAACAACACATATAAGAAACGAATTCGATAATCATTAAAAAAGAAAAAAACTAAAATTGTGATTGACAAAGATGCATCAAATTCATGGTATTATAAGTTTTTTCAATTTTTATACAACGTAATTGTTTTTAGATGAAAATTATAGTATAATATTGATCATCTCAATTATCAGTTAAGTAAATTGGGAGACAATTTACTTATTGTTGTAAAAATTTAAGAATCAAAAATATTGAATTAAAAGTATGATTATTTAAAACAAAATTTAATACAAATTGATTAAATAATCGATATAAATATAAATGAAAATTCGATATTAGATTTGTATGACAGAACGAAATTATTCATCCATAAGACTGATACCAATAAAATACCACAATTATTAAAAAAAAAATTATATACGTATTAAATGTAACTTTCTATAAAAATACTAATTAAGTTAATAGAACGCAATGCAAAGGAGCTCAAATTTTGAACTGAAAGTTTTATACAATAAGATTTATTTAGTATTAGATGCGTGATACAACTTCGATATAATTTTGAACTGAAAGTTTTGCATTGAATTTGTATGACTGCACACAAATACTTATTTGCAAAATTCAAAATATTAAAAGATAAAAAAAAAAATATGAAAAGAGAGGTTTAAACACAAATAATCAAATATAAATAAGTAAAAAAAAAAAAGTCTCCATAAAAATATTTAAGTGGAAGTAGTAGTGTGAACACAATAAAAGTTGAGTTTTGATCTTTGGAGTGTGAAAGCAATAAAAGTTGAGTGTGAAAATAAATGAAATATATAATATATAATATTGTATAAAAAAAATCACAAAAAGTTGTGTCAAATTGGCGGGAGGAGTCGATATTAGATTTGTATGACAGAACGAAATTATTCATCCATAAGATTGATATCAATAAAATATCACAATTATTGAAAAAAATTATTTACGTATTAAATGTAACTTTCTATAAAAATACTAACTAAGTTAATAGAAAGCAATACAAAGGAGCTCAAATTTTTAGATGTACTAAATAACTAAAAAAATAAGATTATTTATAAAAAGTTTTATACAATAAGATTTATTTAGTATTAGATGCGTGATACAACTTCGATATAATTTTGAACTGAAAATTTTGCATTGAATTTGTATGACTGCACACAAATACTTATTTGCAAAATTCAAAACATTAAAAGATAAAAAAAAATTATGAAAAGAGAGGTTTAAACACAAATAATCAAATATAAATAAGTAAAAAAAAAAAAATCTCCATAAAAATATTTAAGTGGAAGTAGCAGTGTGAACACAATAAAAGTTGAGTTTTGGTTTTTGAAGTGTGAAAGCAATAAAAGTTGAGTGTGAAAATAAATGAAATATATAATATATAATATTGTATAAAAAAATCACAAAAAGTTGTGTCAAAATGGCGGGAAATTCTCCTCCTTTAATATTAAGTAAGATATATAAAATATAAATATAAATAAAGAAAAAATAAATATTTTTGTAGGAGAATTTATTATTTATTACATATTTAGAAAGAATTGTAATAAATGTACTATGTGTAAATGTGTTACATTGAAAATGAAAAAAAATTAGATTAATATATTTGAACATAAATAATGTGTATCTATATAAATGTGTTATGTAGGAAATAAAAAAATTTGATTAATATATTTGAACATAAATAAATGTGATATCTATATAAATGTGTTATGTAGGAAATGAAAAAAATTGATTAATATATTTGAATATAAATAAATGTGATATTTATGTAAATGTGTTATGTAGGAAATGAAAAAATTGTATTAATATATTTGAAAGTAAATAAATGTCATATCTATGTAAATGTGTTACATTAAAAATGAAAATTCTGGATTAATATATTTGAAAATAAATAAATACATGTTATATAAATTTGTTAAGTTAGAAATGAGATTTTTGAATTAATATATTTTGAAAATAAATAAATAAAATCATTGAAGTTTTACTTCCTAATATGTCAATAAATGAGTATATTCTTCAATAAGCATATTATAAAAATAATTAATTATTTTCTATCAACTTTTTACCATAAATGATAAATTGGTAGAAAATTTAATCATTTCATCATTGGAACAAAAATTGATATGTATAAAAAATAAGGAAAAATAAAATATATGTAAGCAACATATTAAAAAATAAAGTTAACTAAAAATTAAAACATATTAAAAGGAAAATATGTGATAAAGTGGGAAAATTTTTAAAGAAAAACGTAAATAAAAGTCAAAATAAACTTTATATAAAAAATTTAATTAAATGTCAAACTTTGAGTGATGCTATACCCTGAGTGTTAATTGCAAAATTTTTTATTTTTATTTTTATTTTTTTAAAGCTTCAAATTCAATAACACGTGTTAAAATAAATAAATATATCATGTCATATCTATGTAAATGTGTTATATTTAAAATGAAAAATTTGGATTAATATATTTTAAAATAAATAAATATATGCTATATAAATTTGTTAAGTTATGAATGAAAAAATTGAATTAATATATTTTGAAAATAAATGAATAAAATTATTGAAATTTTATTTCCTAATATGTCAATAAATGAGTAGGCTCTTCAATATGTATGTTAAAAAAATAATTAATTATTTTCTATCAACTTTTAACCATACATATTATCTCTCTCCAATTTTCAGCCACTACTTTTTACCTCAAAATCATAAATAAATAAATTTATAAACCAAACATTATTACCAAACGGAGGCTTAATCATTTCATCATTTTGACAAAAAATGACAAATTTAAAAAATAAGAAAAAATAAAATATATTAATTAATATATTGGATTTCAAATAAAATATATCTAAGCAATACGTTAAAAAATATAGTTAATAAAAATTATAACATATTAAAAGGGAAATAAGTGATGAGGTAGGCAAATTTTCAGAGAAAAACGTAAATAAAAGTAAAAAAAAAAAATATACAAAAAATTTAAATGAGTGCCAAATTTTAAGTGTCATAGTATACTTAGTCTATATGTAGAATTTTTTTATTTTTAATAGTTTTATTATTTTTAAAGTTTCAAATTTAATAACATTTTGTACTAAAATTTTATTAAAATTATGTTTTTTATTTGATATGATTGAATCAAAATATTTTCAAAATTATAATTTAAAAATTATATATTCCGTGTATCGCACGAGTAGACAATTAATTTATTATAATAAACTAGTCAAAGTCAAACACTTGAAAAAAATTCTTTTCGCAACTACTCCCAAAATGGGGATGGGAAATCAAACCAGAATTCTTATGGACCCGTCAGCCGCCTCCAACTGACTGAGCAACTTCCTCCAATGAGCTCAATAATTGACCGTCCATTTCATAAGATAATGAAATAAGCAATATTATCATTACAAACAAACAAACAAACAAACAAACAAAATAAAAGAAAATGAGATTTAAAAAAAAAAAAAAAATGATTCGTAAGTTGGTTATTCTAAGTTTGGTAACACTATTTGATTTATAAATTTGTTTATTTATGATTTTGAAGTAAAAGCGGCAGTTAAAAACTGGAAAGAAAAAATGTGTGTGATTAAAAAGTAGTTTAAAAAATTGTGTTATTTATAAATATGTTTATAAACAAGATTTTGACTTTTACCAAACTATTTAGAAATTGTCAATAATAAAAATTAATGGATTATTTGACCTGATTTTTTGTTTTTACTTTTGTTACTATGTAGAATATTTTTGAGAAAACGATTTTAATTTTTGTTTAAAAACATCTGAACGTAATTTTAGATGAAGTCACGTTAGACTTACTTACTCCAAAAACTCTTTTAAAATGAGCTAATTTTCCATATCTCATTTGACTAGAGTAAATTGAAGTCAATTTCGATGGGCTGCAGATACGATTTTTAATATTTTTTGAATTCAAACTATTGTGGGCCCCTCATTGTGGTCCATGTTCGGGAATGTGTAACCAAAGTCCAATAATGCGGCTTAATTTTTTCGACTTTGCTAAACTAACAACGAGTATGACTAAGGATGGACAAATAAATAGCTAAACTTCAAAATCGAATCAAATCGCAATAAATAGTTTTGTTTGATTCGGTTTTAAATATAAAATAGTTTGGTTTGGTGTGGAAAATTTTCAAACCACCTTAAACGGTTTTGTTTATATTTTAATTGTTAAAATCGTGGTTTCAAACCGCTAATTCGCTAAATTTTTAAAAAATAAAAGGCAAACCTTCAATTTTAGAAATATGCAGCACACTTTTTATTCTCAACAAACCAAAACTAAGGAGCCAAAGATTAATTTATTCAAATCCATAATCATTTAGAAAGAGTTCTTGCTCCTATAATAATATAATTATAATCATCATCTAAGATATTTACTTAAAATATAGTTTTTAAGGTAAGAACTAATTAAAGTTTATTTAAGAAAATTTTAAATGTTTGTTTCTATATAATTAGTTTGTTTATCAAAATGAATTGATATACTATGTAACTTGTAGATATTGCATTAATTATTATTTGATCTACATACGGTGTTAGATCTACATGCAATTGTCCTTTATTGCTAACTGTTTTTCATATTTTCTTGATAGAAAGTTAGTATATGATCGTTTTGACAATTTTTTACACTACATAAGACATCATTCAATGTTATGTTACGTTGATTTATGGTTACACAAGTGTTTAATGTATTTATTCTTTCGTATAAGATGTTATTTGTTATACTAATAAATCTTATTAATTGAATCTTAGAAGATATTTTGCAGAAATCGACCATGATATGATCAGTGGCGAATCCAGGAGGTCGATCCAGTACGAGCGAATTTGATTGAGCACGAGCGGACACTACAAGGTAAGTGGAAAAAAAAAATTTAACACCAAAATTACAAGATAAAATGAAAAATTTTGCGGATCCAGCACGAGCGACCAAACGCCCTCGTACTAAGCTGGATCCGCCCCTGGATATGATCGATGCATTAAATTTTTGGAACAATTATGCATTGGTAAACATTCGATCGAATTTGTGTCTTTTTGTGATATAATGTCTTCGTTTCGGGTTTAAATGTTGGGAATGATATAAAAGATCATATAAATATTCAAACAATGCACTCAATTAGAGTTGGATACCATTATTAAGCTAGTTTTAACTCGAAATCTTAACCCGAAATTTTAGACGAATATGTGTCTTTAAGCTTGTTTGTAATCTACTAATTCATTTGTTAGTAAATTGTGGTTTCAAACTGAAAAAATGGTTTTGTTTGTTTAATTTAAAAAAAAAGGTTTGGTTTGGAAAAATTTCAAACCGTTTTAAATAGTTTTGTTTGAAATATTGCTACAAACTGCTCAAACCAAACTGTATTCACCCTTAATGTGACAATGAGATTGACAAATAGCTTACGTGGCACAATACTTTTTTTTACATATCACATCATCCTTCAAATCAACAAACACAACACTTTCACATCACCTAATTGTCATTTTCATTATCAACATAATTATACAAATAGCAAAATTTTAATTATTATTAAGGTGAAACGAATCTCCCTCGACACTTCACTATCACGTGAGGTAAGAGTCGTGAGACTAGTTATACTATACTACAAGACATTACATTTTTATCTACATAAGACATCTTTTGAGTGGGAATATTTCTTGATTTTATATATTTAATAATACTAAACTAACTTACGATTTGTAGATCCTTTCTTTTTAATCCTTAATTAGGACAGTAAATCTTTATTTTGTTATGTCTTGGGGTTAACGAGTGTTAGCTAATTTTGTGTTGTCAAATTAACCACGTGGCTATAATGAAAAAACGAGGTCCGTTTTAACTTTAGATTTTTATAAGTCAATATTGAAAAATAATTTAATCCACACCACAATTGCTTGTAACTCATTTGGTCAGGTATTTTGAAGAAATCAACCTAATTGAAATTGGTGGTTAATACCCATTTGGTTGGGTATTTTGAGGGAGTCAATCCAATTGGAATTGATACTCAATACCCGCCTTGAAAATTAAGATAATGTTTGGAAAAAGTGATGAAATAACAAGAATATATAGTAATCTTTTGGAGCTTATCTTGTTTTTTATGGAGTTCAAATTTAAGTTGGAGACTAAAAAGTCTCCAACTAATTCCATTGAAACTTATCTCTTTAAATAAAAAGTATTGAACCTTTTAATAGGATGTGTAGGCTGCAAATCATTCTTCCTTTTGCTTTTGTGCGCAAATTGGGAGAGGGACACATACAGTGTGTATTCTGGTTTCTTTGTGGGTTTTCCTGTGTTTACTATTACACCAGAAATATTAAGCCTTTATTAAAGATGGATTGATTCACCTTTAACCTGGAAAAAATTCGAGGATGATTCTTCCCGTCTCCTCTCCGATGTACGAATTAGTTTCTTGCAGAGAAAAAGTAGAGAGAGAAATATAAAGCTGGTAATTGTGTTGATGAATAATGAATATTGGTGAAAAAGAAACTGTATTTATAGGCCCCAAGGCCCATTATCTTCTCCTAATGGGAGAATGAGTTCTTATCGAAGAAAATTAGCTTTCAATGAAAGAATTCTTATAAGGATTGTGCTTTCCTTTCTGGGAGGCGGCTTGCCTGATTTATTGGTGTTGGGACTAGGCCCATTTATGAAGCACATGGACCAAGAATGATCTGTGATAGGCCTTTAGTGGAATAAGGCCGAGATGGACCGACCTTAAGGCCCATAATAAAGATAAATGGCAGTGAGGTAGTGTAAGGACGACCTCATATCTAGAAAGAAGTTCGGGCATAGGTGCCCGACCAATGAACTTGTTATGTGGAGGAATTGAGGTAAGGTCGGGCACAAGGCTTGATCTTGATGAGAACGACCCATAAACCTTTTTAAACTAATAGCCCTATCTTCGAATAACATGAGTAGGAAATCATACTGATAATTGGCCCCGTACACCAGGGATTGGGAATAGGTCCCTGGGTGTATTATGCTTCATAATTGTCGCATTTATACCTGACAACTGTCATGCATTTTGCCAACTACTGTTATTTTAATCAATGAATAGTCCACGGTCAGATGTTTGACACGTGACTCAAGGGAATGGTGGAGATTTTGAAGTTTTCCCGCCATTTTTACCTATTTATATGTGGTTCCTATTTCCTCATTCTTTTTACTTTGCGAAATTGTGAAAGATCAGAGAACTCATCGGGCAACTAGCACGACCTATAACCTCAGAAAAAGTCTAGCGTATTCGGTAAGCTCGACCTAACCAGGCCTCTTTTGTCTATAATTTATTCCTAGAAATATGGTTAGGCAAGTATCCGTGAGTGATCTCAGGGAAGTAGAGAATTTGGATGAAAATTTAGAGGTCGAGTCTATAGGTTTCTTCCAGCAACTGCCCCCTTCTCAAGATTAAGAATCAAGTAGTGGGGAAGAAGTAGTTGAGGAAGATAGGGAAAGTAGGAGGCTGAGTCAAGCTGACCTTAAGCTACTTACATTCAGAAATAGAATGAAGGAACACAAAGATCGAGATAGACATGAGGAGATTTAGGTTATCTGAGGGATATATAGCTGGGGTCCCGTAGAAGGACGACGTGTTTTACCACTGCCGAGAGGGGGAGATTGTAGTATTTCATGACTCACTCGTGGTCGGGTTTAGATTCCCCCTACACCATTTTTTTTGTTGATTTCTTGATGACCGCGGGCATATTACCGGGTCAACTCGCCCCCAACGGTGTGAGAATTCTAGTTTACTTTTTTATTTTATGTAGAAGTTTGGGGATCGAACCCACAATCAACCTTTGTAAATGTATTTTAGATCTTAAGTTTTTACCCCGGTGTAATAGCTTTGTCTATTTCAGTGGGAAGGGTAGCTTTGAGGCCCCTTGGGTCCCTTCCTCGATCAAACAGTGGAAGGAAAATTTCTTTTATATAAAGTCGAGAGAAGGAGAGACCTTATTTTGGCCGACATTTAGAAAGCCCGACGTAGATAGCTTTAATAAAATGGGGAACCTGAGTGGAGAGGCCATCATCGAGCTAATGGCTAGCGCTGTGAGGGTTTGTGACTTTGGCCTCTTGGTTGAGAGGCTTCTGACCTTGTAAATAATGATATTTTGGATCAGCCCGGTAGGGTTCGGCCCCTTAAATTATGTAAACTTGAAATTCTTGGCCTCCTTCTTTCTTTCTTTTTCTTTATCATTCTATCACACATGTGATAAAAACCGATTTATGACATGTTTATTGTAGATTTTTTTTTGAAAATATATATTTTGAAAAAGAGAATTTCTATTCAACCCCAATCTACGTGGCAACTCTATTCTAGTTTTACTTTTTATAGAAAAATTAATTAACGTGCATTCCCATTATTTTTCTTCAAAAAATGAATGTCTGTCTTTTAGACTCCCAATGAACATGAACTCTCTTCCTTCTTCTTGATTCTGCCATGCACGACATCTCTACTCAGATCAAGCCAACCTTAGCCACCAGTCCACCACCGGAAATACAAATTGCCCATTTTCAAAGGTAATTTTTTTCCTCGTTTAGAAAAAGAAATTCTTGAGTTGGACTATCTTGAAACAATTATATTTCTTCTTCTTGATGATGAAAAAAATAGCAACATTGACCATTGGAGATAACGTTGATTTCAATTTTCTTTCAAATTATTATTGCAAATCTCATTTTGCAATATTTTATTGCAGGTCGTATTGATATGTTTAACTTGAGGGACGGGGCAAAGTGGGATGTGTGGAAGGCTTCTGAAGGTATTCGATTGGCATAAGAAACTCGTCACTTGATTTGTTTATCACAAGATTAATTTGAAACATAATTTTACCATTATATTACAGGAAAATCACAGGAGGAAGCAATGAGTGATTACATCACTAAGGTGAAGCAGTTGAAGGAAGCAGCAGCATAACTAAGTCCTCATCCTTGTATTAGTGGAATAAAATAATTATGAAATTGATAGCTTCTGCTCTTTTTTGACTTATCTATGCTTGAATTCGATATAATAAATTATTTTGTATCCATCTTTCAATGAATGTGTTCTTAGTCTTCTTGATGAATTGATTGAGATTGTTGGTACATTTTGTGGATTTGTTTATAGAGTAGACTAGAATGGTTGTGCGACACATCGATATCATTATATTCTCGTTCCATGGCTGTGTGACATTAAAATTCATGATATTTAGAAGAGACCGGAGAATGTTCTACAATGGCAACAGGAATTCGAATCAATGCTATTCGATTCCATGTGAGTCGAAAATTTGTTCATTTGACTATCAAAAAATTTAGTTATTGTTTTTTAAATAAAAACGCAACAACGAAATAAAATAGCAAACGACGTCCTCATTGTACTTTTCAACTCACTTCATCCTGCCCTCCTTGTCGAGCGGCTTGACTTCCAACCACCCCTCTACAACCTCTTAAGAAAATTAATCTTCAAATGCAAATTGCTTGAAGCAAGTTTAGATGAAAACATCTATAGAAGTTCAATTCCAAATATTTACTACCAATTCCAATTGCTTGAAGCAAGTTTATATGAAAATTTCTAAAGAAGTTCAAATTAAGGAATACATCTAGCACTTTGGCTTTTAATAATGAGTAATTCTAAGGAGACATTTTTAATTGACATTTTAAGTGATATTGTGACAAGACGCATCAACGTGGTGGGGGTAGTTATTTACACCATCCAATATATGTTTGCCATGTCACTTAAAAATGTTACTTATGTCTCCGTAGAATTATTCTTTAATAATATCCAAAACATATTACAAAAGAGGTGTTATTTTGAATCTCAAAACCACATAGATCTCACTCTTGCACTTCACTCAAACACAACAAAAAATTCAGTATCACATTTAACACCAGTGGGGCCTGTTCCTGTCATGTATAAAATTAAAAAGACATTAGTGTAGATTGTGTAAAAAAAAAGTTGATCATTCATATATCTATGTATATAAACAAAATCCCTAACAAACGAATTTTTCTTACCATGAGAATTGAATACCAAATTTGGTAAAATGGGGGGGGGGGGGGGGGGGGTCTTAAAGTGCAAGATGGTAATTGTTGAAAGTAAGGAAACTGTTGTTGGAATCTTGCCATTTCATGAACTTGAAAGTTATAAGGTGTATACACTTCAGTTCCTTGCTCCTAAAACCAATAATATAAATTTTAAATACTGTTAGCAAAATAATATAAAAATTGGATACCAATATTTAAATAAAACTGAAAGAGGATATTTAATTACTTACCTCAATTTTTTCTTTCTTTTTCTTGGATTTGTTTTCTTCACATTTTTTTCTCCTTAGAAACAAACTTCTCGACATTAGAAACCTTTCTATTTTTGGGTGGCCGGCTGTGTCTTCGAATGGCAAGAGGACGACGAAGTCCATTGCTTTCACTAGGAGCTTTACAAAAGTCATCAATATGATCACAACAATCAATATTACTTATGGTAGCGGTAGTATTCTTCATAGCACTCCTCAAAGATGATTCATTTTTGCTTACTTTTGATTCAAACTCATCCATCATGTTGAATAGCACAACACAATTCACATCCGAAATGACGGCCAAGTCTGCAACTCGCCAAATTTTTTTTTGCAACTTGTGATAATGTTGAGCCTCCTTGGCACCTTTCCAATCATCATAAGTAACTTTCACCCCTGTGTGAGATCTTTTTAAATCTTTCCTCCGACGTTCCAATATATACTTTTCGGGGACTATGTGAATATCGACTTTCTAAAGAAAGGATAAAATATGCATGCATAAAATTCCTCTAAATTCAAACAACCGACAAGCACATTTAACCTCATTTCCACCTTCATCACAACAAACAGTAAAGTGAAGCTTTTTACGTCTATCTCCTACCAATATATCCTCAACAACATCAAATACTCCTTTTTTCTCATCAATACAGGAAATTTCACAATACAATTTTCCAGTCAACTCTCTCTGAAACTCTTTGAATTTTGAATTTGTATATACACTCTGAAATTGTTTTTCTAGTTCAAAATGTGTTACACAAGGAATCCGTAAAAGATTGAAAATCATAACGGTTTTCCTTTTCAACCTTGCTTCTTAAAGCATTATCATATTGTTCGAAAAACTGCTTCAATGTTGTCTTTGAGTTTACATAGTCATCAAAAAAGACATTCATACTCTCACTACGTTGTGTTGTTGACATACTAGCCCAAAACGTGTCATTTACAAATGCAGAACCCAACGATGCCACTCTTTTACAAATGATCTAACCACACATTTTCACGAAGGTTAATTTCAATAATGAAATGCCCCCACTTTTCTTCAAATTCTTCTTTCTCCAAAGATTCATACACAACATTATGCAAGACACTTTTTATTTTATCATACAATCTATAGCCCCTTAACATCTCTAGTATCTTTTTCATTATACAATAGACACCAACGGTGTCGAGTGTCAGGAAAAAAAATCTCAATACCTTTCTGCATTGCTTTATCTTGATCTGTAATTATCGCACTCGGTGCTTGTCCAAACATACATGCTTTCCAAGTACGAAATAGCCAAATAAATGTATCAATGTCCTCACTTGATAATAGCCCACATCCAAATAAAATTGAGTGTCCATGGTGGTTTACCCTACAAAAGGTGCAAAGGACATATCATACTTATTTGTCAAGTAGGTCGTAACAAATGTAACCACATCACCAAATTCACCAAATTCTTCGTAAGCTTCCATACTCCTTGCATCAGCCCAAAATAAATTCCTAATTCGAACGTTATCATCTACATCCATCATATAAAAGAAGCTTGAATCTTTTGCTTGCATCCTCATAAAATAATTATGAATTGCTTGAGCATCTCCAACACCAAGTCGTAATTTTCTCTTCTTATCAATGTAATTTCTGCAATCTTTCTCAAAAAATGAGACATTATTATGACCCCCAGCTTCCACTACAAATGATTGATAATTCTTTGCAAATCCAATTCCAGCTCGATCATTCAACTCAAGTTTTCTTCTAGCACCTATGTTGATGTGATCCAGACCACGAGTACAAGCTCGTGCAAAGATCCGTTGATGATCAAAGAAGGACCGATGACTCGATTGCAAACGAAGAGGGCCAACGAAGCAATGGGCAAGCTAGTACAAGAAACAATGGCCAAAACAATGTTCGTGTCATCAAAAGATGCAAGTCCCATGTTGGGGCCTAGCCAAGACGACGAGTGGATCAACCTCATTCAAGCCGTCGAAGGAGAAGGGTAATTATTGCATTTACAGCCACAAGCCTTGGAGACTCACGGCCGTAACGAGCTTACTGAAGAAAAATCAGAATATCAAGAAAACAAATTTACGACCGTAAACTTGGGAAGTCACGGTCGTAATGAAGTCACTGCTCAAAAAATTGGATTTGGGAATTTTGGACTTACGGCCGTAAGTCATGGTGTCACGGCCGTAAGTATGAACCAGTAATTCAGTTACGGCCGTAAAGGCAGTAGTCACGGCCGTAACTATCAAGACGCGTGAAATCCTTATTTTTCTGTTATTTTTATTTCTTTCCATATTTGAGCAATTTCTTTCCTAGTTGAATTAGGGCTCCTAAAGTCAGATTTGACCCTATTTAAAGGGATGTAATTTTCATTATTAGGTCAGACTATTTTTGATATTATTATTGTGAGGCAAATTGATTTCAAACTCTATTCTTCACTGAATACAATTCGAACTTGCGAGTTAATCTTGTTTGTTCAAACTTAGGTGAGAATTAATATTGTTTGTGATCAAGATGTCAATATATCCCTGTAATTGTATTTGTTGCTTGATTCAATTGATTTTAATTGGATCCATAAATTTTGGTTCTTTAACGTTCTTGGGTCGATTCAATATTTTGTGGGTTGCGTAGCTACAATTGCTACGTGATTTGCATTATTTGGTATAAGATCTTAGGCTCCAAAAATCAAGGTTATATCTTTATTTTTTTTCTTGAGTTTTCTTAATCTTGTTCTTCGTGTTCTTCAAATTCTTGAGTCTTTAATTCAAAAAGTGTCACAAAAAAATTCAAGAGTTGTTATTTCCTTCGTTTGATAGCCAAATCAAACATCGTTTTTTTCTTTGTCTTTGTCATTGAAATTCCCAACTAATAATAATAATAATAATAATAAAAATTTGTTAATTGATTTCAAGAATTATCTTCTTGAATCAATCTTATTTCCCATAAAAGGTGTTAAGTCCTTTATAGAGTCAAAATTCCACTCTCTCAAGATCTTCTTCGAGTTTTCCAACAAGTTAATAAATTCTCACTCATACTCGGTTTGAATCATTTGGGTTTAAACTTGTTTGAGTTCGGATTCATTCTTTGAAACAATTGTGGTGAAAGCCATTGAGTGGAAAAATGCCAAAGATGTGAGATCAATAGAGGTTAAAAGCCAAAATTGAGGGATACACGAGCGAAATACACGTGAGGCATATATTACTTAGTTTTAGGATGTCGGAGAGTTCTACTGCAGCAAAAAAACAACGACCAAATCAACATGATGGAGGAGATGACACAACATTTCGAGAAGATGTTTGGGGAGATGAAGGCAGAAATGACAAGCATATTTGAAAGGTTAGAGCGGCCTAGGGAAGCGCCCAATGTGTGGAGACAAGGGGGCGTGGACATAGGGTAGAGTTGGGTGAAGAAGATGAAATTGATGGTTTTGATGATGGGACACTTATAGATAGAGAAATTGGGTATGAGCGACGAGGTAAAGAAGTTGTTGGGGATCGGCCGGATCATGGCCTGAATAACATCAAAACGACGATCCCTTCTTTCAAGGGTTGGAGTGATCCGGAGGCATACTTAGAGTGGAAGAAAATGATTGAGTTGATATTCGATTACTACAGTTATTCGGAGGAGAAGAAGGTTAAGGTTGCGGTTCTTGAATTCACCAATTATGCTCTTACTTGGTGGGATCAATTTGCAACATCTAGGAGGCGAAATCATGAGAGGTCTATTAGTACATGGGGCGAATTAAAGGCTGTCATGAGAAAAAGATTTGTACCTAGTAATTATCATAGGGAACTTCACCAAAGGTTACAAAGTCTATACCAAGGTTCTAAGAGTGTAGAGGATTATCATAAGGAGATGGAGATATTGATGCTTAGAGCCAATGTGGAGGAGGATGAGGAGGCCACTATGGCCCGTTTCTTGAATGGGATGAATAAAGAAATAGCAAATGTGGTTGAATTGCAACACTATTTGGAGCTAGAAGAGATGCTGCATATGGTCATGAAGGTGGAGAAGCAATTGAAAATAAAAGGGACAGCTAAGTATCAATCGAGTACTTCGGGTTCTAATCCATCTTGGAAGCCGAAGTGGGAAAACAAAGGAGCCGGGGCTGTTTCGAAAGGGAAGATTGAGGAACCAAAGGGAAAGGAGGAGTCCGTCAACAAGTCCCCACCCAAAGGGGAACCTTAATCATCTAGGAGTAGAGATATCCAATGCTTCAAATGCTTGGGAAGAGGACATGTGGCGTCTCAATGCCCTAATAGGCGGGTCATTACCATGCGAGCGGAAGGAGCTTGGGAAAGTGGTAGCGACGAAGAGGATTACAGCGACATGCCCGCGTTGGAAGAAGCTGGTGATAATGAGGAATTGTTATCCGGGGAGCATGGACCGCTATTAGTAGCCAGGCGAGCCCTTAGTGCTCAAGTCAACGTGGATGACGTGGAGCAACAGAGGGAGAACATATTTCATACACGGTGTCGCGTCCAAGACAAGGTATGTAGTATGATTATTGATGGTGGTAGTTGTACGAATGTTGCTAGCACCACACTAATTGAGAAATTAGGACTACCCTTGTTGAAACATCCATCATCTTATAGAGTTCAATGGCTAAATGATAGTGGTGAAATTAAGGTGAATAGGAGGGTGAAAGTGAATTTTTCGATTGGTAGCTATATGGATGAAGTAATGTGTGATGTGGTTCCTATGCAAGCTGGACACATTTTGTTGGGTAGACCTTGGTAATATGATAGGAAGGTGACACATGACGGGTATAAAAATAGATATAGTTTTACCAAGGATGGGAGAAATATTACATTTACACCATTGACACCATCACAAGTTTATGCAGATCAAGTTAAATTGAAAAATGATGAAGAACAAAGGGTGAGGAAACTTGAGAAAAAGAGAGTTGAGGCTACGACCTCAGAAAAAGGAGAGGAAAAGAGGGTTGGAGCCACGACTCCAGAAGAAGGAGAGGCGAGAGAAAAAAGGAGTGTTGGGGTATATACCTCAGAAAAAGGAGAGGGAGCGAAGAGTGCCAGAAAAGAAAAATCAAGAGTGAGTTTCTATGCAAAAGGTAGTGAAATCAAGAAGGCCTTAGTGAAAAATCGGCCAATGGTCCTTTTATTGTACAAGGAATCATTCCTTGCCTTTGATGAAACTAACACATCCCTCCCTAGTTTGGCTATTTCTCTATTGCAGGAATTTGATGATGTATTTTCGGAGGACATACCTAGTGGGTTACCACCCATTCGAGGTATTAAACATCAGATTGATTTTGTACCTGGAGCAGTCATACTAAATCGGCCCGCTTATCGAAGTAATCCCGAGGAGACTAAGGAGCTTCAAAGGCAAGTGGAGGAATTGATGAGCAAGGGGTACATAAAGGAGAGCATGAGTCCATGTACCGTACCCGTATTACGTGTGCCAAAGAAAGACGGGGACGTGGAGAATGTGTGTTGATTGTAGGGCCATCAACAACATCACGGATCAAAGACCGATAGCCTATTTCAGTGAGAAGCTAAAGGGGGGTGCTCTTAATTATCCTACCTATGACAAGGAGTTGTATTCACTTGTGCGAGCTTTGGAGACATGGCAACACTACCTGTGGCCACGGGAGTTCGTGATTCACACCGATCATGAGTCTCTGAAGCATTTGAGGGGTCAAGCTAAGCTGAGCAAGAGACATGCAAGGTGGGTGGAATTCATTGAAACTTTTCCCTACGTCATCAGGTACAAACAAGGTAAGAAAAATGTGGTGGCTGACGCATTGTCTCGAAGGTATATGCTTTTAACTTCGTTGACTGCTAAATTAATTGGGTTTGAATACATTAAGGACATGTATGCTAATGATCCGGACTTTTCTATTATTTATGATTCATGTGGTAAGGGGGCTGTGGATAGATTCTTTAAGCATGATGATTATTTATTCCGGGAGAATAGGTTGTGTGTACCTAAGTGTTCAATGAGGGAATTACTTGTGAGGGAGGCCCATAGTGGAGGTTTAATGGGTCATTTTGGGATTAAAAAGACCTTAGATATCCTAAGTGAACATTTTTATTGGCCTAAGATGAAGGTTGATGTGGATCGGGTTTGTAGTAGATGCATTACTTGCAAGATGACAAAGTCTAGGATTAAACCCCATGGATTATATATGCCTTTACCAGCCCCTAGCGAGTTTTGGGTCGATATCTCTATGAATTTTGTTTTGGGTTTACCTAGGACTAAGAAGGGAAGATATTCGATTTTTGTGGTAGTGGATCGTTTTAGTAAAATGACACATTTCATACCTTGCCACAAAACTGATGATGCTACCAACATAGCTGATTTTTTCTTTAGGGAAGTCGTGCGCTTACATGTGGTTCGTAAAAGTATAGTCTCGGATAGGGATGTTAAGTTCCTTAGTCATTTTTGGAGAGTCTTGTGGAACAAACTAGGGACAAAACTACTGTTCTCTACAACTTGTCACCCACAGACCGATGGATAAACCGAGTAGTAAATAGGACCATGATTATATTGTTGCGTACCATAATCAATAAAAATCTGAAAAATTGGGAAGAGTGTTTACCATTTATTGAATTTGCATATAATAGGGCTATACATTCTACTACTTCTTGTTCACCATTTGAAATTGTTTATGGTTTTAATCCGCTAACACCATTGGATTTAATTCCTTTACCTATGAATGAACGTAGTAGTTTGGATGGAAAGAAAAAGGCTGAGATGGTAAAATCACTCAACGATAAGGTGAGGTTGGCAATTGAAAAGAAAAATGAACATTATGCAGCGCAGGCTAACAAAGGAAGAAAGAGCGTCATCTTTGAACCCGGTGATTGGGTTTGGGTACATTTGAGGAAGGAGTGGTTTTTGGAACAACGCAAATAAAAGTTACAAATACGAGGAGATGGTCGATTCCAAGTGATTGAAAGGATCAACAACAATGCCTATAAACTAGATCTTCCTGGTGACTATAATGTTTCGGCTACGTTTAATGTTTCTGATCTATCTCTGTTTGATGTAGGTACAGATTCGAGGTCGAATCCTTTCGAGTAGGGAGGGGATGATGTGATCCAGACCATGAGTACAAGCCCACGTAAAGATCCGTTGATGATGAAAGGAGGACCGATGACTCGATTGCAAACGAAGAGGGCCAACGAAGAAATGGACAACCTAGTATAAAAAACAATGGCCAAAACAATGTTCGTGTCATCAAAAGAAGCAAGTTCCATGTTGGGACCTAGCCAAGACGACGAGTGGATCAACCTCATTCAAGCCGTCGAAGGAGAAGAGGAATTATTGCATTTACGGCACAAGCCTTGGAGAAAATTGAAAAACCGGAATATCAAGAAAATAAATTTACGACCGTAAACTTGGGAAGTCACGGCCGTAACCGGGCCTCGGATCGAAATTGAAATTGCGAGGAATTGGAATTACGGCCGTAAACTCTAGAAGTCACGGCCGTAATGAAGTCACTGCTCAAAAAAACTGGATTTGGGAATTTTGGACTTACGGTCGTAAGTCATGGTGTCACGGCCGTAAGTATGAACCAGTAATTCAGTTACGGCCGTAAAGGAAGTAGTCACGGTCGTACCTATCAAGACACGTGAAATCCTTATTTTATTGTTATTTTTATTTCTTTCCATATTTGAGCAATTTCTTTCCTAGTTGAATTAGGGCTCCTAAAGCCAGATTTGACCCTATTTAAAGGGATGTAATTTTCATTATTAGGTCAAACTATTTTTGATATTATTATTGTGAGGCAAATTGCTTTCAAACTCTATTCTTCATTGAATACAATTTGAACTTGCGAGTTAATCTTGTTTGTTCAAACTTAGGTGAGAATTAATATTGTTTGTGATCAAGAGGTATGTATGCTTTTACTAATGTTAGCATAACTTAATTGTTTTCGGAAAAGAAAAGCACTAGTTCCATGCTATAGTAACTTACCACTCACATTTTTTGAACCTATTTTACTTGAAAATGCATTATATACGCTCGATTATAAAACATAATTCTCATCTTCCTTTTGTTATTTCTAGCTTGTGAAAAAGGAGAAAGTTGTTAAACTTTTTCTGTCAATTGTCTGGTCTCCAAGTGAGAGAGAAAAGCAATGAAGTGAAGAGTATGATTCTGAGATTGAGAATAGGAGCATTTAGCTAATGTTACTTTCATTTCTTGCATTCCACTTGTATGCAAATTGTTTTTGTCTAGTGATTGGAAACTTATTCAAGATAATTATGATTTCAGTATGCAATTCTAGTCCAAGTCCAAGTTTATTAAAACCGCGATCCTAGTGTACTTTTCCATGATATGTTTAAGTAAAATGTTCTAGCTTCACACACTTACGTTTATCACTTGTGGCTTACAGATGTCGCCTTCTATCCCTTCATTGATCGATGCGGAAAAAGTTTCAGTCGTACAACTTGAGTTCTGTCGTTTGTAGACTACTAAATGTCCTTGACAAGAATCAAGGTAACTATTTCTACTTATCGAGTTTCTGTGAAGGTAATAATCAAGATTTCGCGTTTAATAGGACTTCTGATTTTACTTCTATTTCTTCTAGAGGAATTTCATGAGAAAGCTACCTTAATTTATAAATAACTTTCTCTTCTGACTTGACCAACTTTCTCAAGTTTTTCTAACAGATCATGATAATTCTATTGGGATACTGGGGGGGTGGTGATCGAAGTTCTTTAAATTGGGCTATTTCAAAAGGGAGTGGAAAAATCTTAGCATCTTTATTTAGTATAGAAATGGCATATGACACCTACCACATGTACATCTGTATAAAAATTGTAATAAAGCACACCACTTAACACGTCTAAGTTTAGGTTTTACACTTTGGATGAAAACTCATTTTCCTTGGTGGTAGATTTAGCATCTAGCTGACATCTGTCATCGATGCACTTCACGTCTTTGGTCTAGTATTGCTTGACCATTTATCATGCTTGTCATCGATGCACTTCACGTCTCTCAGTTCTAGTAGATTGATTTAGGACAAATTATATCAATTTCTATGAAATCACATTTGAAAGATATAAATATATTTTGCTTTTAACTCTATTTTTTATTTTTTCTACCATTTATTAAGTAAAGTGTGGCATTCACTTATAATTTTGTTCAAATTTGTTATAGGTGTAACTTTGAAGATGGATCGAATTTTGCGATTTAAAGGTGCAGTTATATAGCGGGATGAAGTTGATATTCCCGTAGTAAAATCTTTATTTTGTCAAATGATGACGTTCTTTTGCGAATTTGTTAAACATTATTAACACTTTCTTTCGTAGATTTGTTATTCTGTATTGTGGATTTATTAGACATTATCAAGACTTTATTTTGTATGGATTTGAAAATTCATAATATATTTAATTTTGTTTTTTATTTAAAGTACCATTTTAATGGAGTAATTACAAAAATTTGGGTTTTATAAATAATTTTTTCAATAATATTTAAAATATATATATATAGCAACGTTCAAAAAATGTTGCAAAAGGGTCTACGGCAACACTCAATAAATGTTGCAAAATTTTGGGTTAAAAGTTTTTGCAACACTTTAAAAACGTTGCAAAAGGGTTTACGGCAACACTAAAAAACGTTGCAAAAAGGTCTACAGCAACACTTAAAAAACGTTGCAAAAGGGTCTACGACAACACTTAAAAAACGTTGCAAAAGGGTCTACGGTAACACTTAAAAAACGCTACAAAAGGGTCTACGACAACACTTAAAAAACGTTGCAAAAGGGTCTACCGCAACACTTAATAAACGTTGCAAAAGGTCTATTGCAACGTTTATTTCAATCTTTTGCAACGTTTAAAAAACGTTGCAAAAAGTTGTTTCTCTACGGTAACACTGCGATTTGCAACACTTGTGAAACGTTGCAAAAAACTCTTGGCAACATTTTTTGAGTGTTACAAAAGGCTATTTTTGTTGTAGTGTGGTTCTGTCAATTTAAAGAAATGTGCGTGCTATTTTGGGATTCACAGCACTATGAATCAATTTGTTGAACCAAAAATTTGAAGGCACCGATTTCAAAACGATTTCCTTAATCAAACATTACTCTAATTAAATATGATATCTTCCGTATTTCGAATAATCATATCTTAGTAGGGAACCTAGATTAGATACATCTCAATTTTTCTCAGACGTTTATGATCAGATGTTGTCATGTTCTAAGTTCTAACATCATATGTAGGATTAGCATTCTTTTTACGTCAGATTACAATTAAATTTGATTCATCTTGATTTTAAATTCTGGATAAATTGTCAAATGATATTTATCATTCTTTTTCCACTACAGCAATAAATTAATTTTATGAACTATATATACACATAGAAGGAGAAATCATCTAAACTCCAGCTTCTTCGAATAAGGTAGTCTATGTATGTATTTCAGAAGATACAAAATTTATAGAAGTCGCAATCAATAATTAGAAGAAATATGATGATATTATTCATAAGGGTATTGCGTACTTAGAAATTTGAATAAAGTTTAAGGTAATTGGGTTCGATTTTGAGATTATTTAAATCAATACTTTGAATATTTTTTATGTAAAATATGTAGGGAAATTTGGACAATTTTTATTTAATTTCAAAAACATATATACTTGAATAAAAATATTATAATATCATTACAATATCACGTGTATCACACGTGTTGTATACTAGTAGACTATTGAAAAAACCCAATACCTCACAATATTTCCTCATTTTCTAAAAACCAAATTCATAAATAAGATAAAACTTGTATTACTTCAAGTTTCAGGTGCTAATTAAATAATTTAATTTCATATTAACAATAATAAATTTAAAATAAAATCATTATATTCAACTACCTCCATATACATATCAAACCCTAATTTTCCTCATTTATCACAACCTCTCTCTCTCTCTCTGGAGAATTCATTTCACAGGCCTCTCATCCCCGTCGTCTCTATTTGGGGAACACAGTCCACCCCCGTCGACAAGGAGACCTCACGCAAGAGGTGGCACCTGTGAACGGCGCTCGTGCGAATGGGTCGATTCATTGCAGATTGTGTCACCGCCACCATTTTAAGATTGACCTGACCCGGTATACGAACGACGATTGTGCAACCGTACGTTGTGGCGCCTGTCCGGCGCGCAGCTTCACACACCGGCACAATCGCAGTTCACTACTGTGTGAAACTGCTCATAGTTGCGCAAGCCTGTGCATCGTCGCGTGTCGTGCTGATGGCGGTGTATTTTGCTAGCAACAGCACCGTTTCTCCTGGTGGTGAGGGGTTCTCTGGTGGAGGCCGATGCAGCAGAGGTGACGACGATATTCGGGATACCTTGGTGATGGTGGTTTGGAATTTTTGATTTTTGATTTTTTTCTGGGTTTTCTGGTGGTGGCAGCGGCATTGGAGGCCGCGCCACTAACTGGGGGTGACGGAGGTGAGGGGATATTCAGATATACTTTGGTGATGGTGGCGATGTATTTGATGGTTTTTGGCATTTTGGAGATGGTCTGTGATTGTTTATTTTTGAGATAGTCTGGGATTTTTTAGTGATGGAGGAGGCATAGAGGTCGTGTCGGCGGCTGTGGCGGCGAAGGTGGGGGGATATTCAGGGAACCGCAATGGTTGTGACCTCAAAAAATGATTGTTGTAACTTGAGATTTTACAATAGTGTGACTTAACAAATGATTGTTATGAGTTAAAAAAAAATTACGTTGTGACTTGCAATTTTACAATATTGTGACCTTAATATTTATAATTAATAAAGTATTTATAATTTTTAAAAAAATTGTGACCTTAGAGATAACGGTTGTTATGATATGTGACCATAGAAATGGTTGTTGTGACCTGAAATGATGATGATTGTGACTTGATATTGAATAAATGTAACATAATGTAACATGTGTCTTGAAATCAATTTTGTGACATAAAAAATATATGTGTGTAACTTGATAGTAAAATATATTTAATTATTTAATTTAATTAATTAATACTAATTACAACTTGATTTTTGAAATTATACAAGTTTCATCTCATTTTTGAAATTTGTATTTATAATTACCTTATTTATGTATTTTTCTCTTTTCTAATTGTGTGGGGTTAAAAAGTGGTTTGTGTATATAAACCTAAAATAGTAAATTTACCGAACGGTGGCTGAATACAGAATCCCTCAACTAACACTCAAACTATTGTGGGCCCCTCATTGTAGTCCATTATGGTGAACTTAACCCTCCATGTGAAGACAAAAAAATAAAAAAATAAAAATTAATAAAAACCTATTGTTTAAGATAATGGGACCCACTTGTGAATCTCTCTTTATTTTTGAAAATTTGCTGTGAATTTCTCTCTACATTTCCTTTTTTTTTTTTTTTTTTTTTGCCGGACACATTTTTTTCCCCGGATTTTGCGATGTTTTTGTTTTTTTGGAACATTTTTTTTTTTAATTCTAAGGCTATTATTAATTTTGTATTATAATGTAAAATTGTTCAAAATTAATTTAATTTTTAATAGTCTATTTTGTAAAAGAATATGGTTTATAAATTAGTTTATTTATATTTTTGAGGTAAAATGTGTGGTTGAAAAGTGAAGAGAGAAAATGTGTATAGTTAAAAAGTGATTTAAGAAATTGAGTAGTTTATAAATATAAAAAGTACGATTACCAAACGGAGCATGTCGTAATAATGAAAAAAAATTAAAAATAGTCCAAAATTTAAAAAAAAAAAAAAAGCAAAAATAAAACTATCACAAAATAAAAAAATTGTGCCCGATAAAAAAACGGCAGACGAGTCAATGTTGGAACAGCGGAGGGTTTAAATTAAACTGATAATTTAACTAAATAAATAATTCTTATAATATAAAATCAATTAAAAATTATTTTTTTATCGATGTTAAAAAATAAAATAAATAAAAGAAAAAAATGTATACATAAGGTTATCATATTCTATACTAAGACCAATTCATTTGATAAACCATCTGTTCGGTAAACCAAATAACATGATTTATAAATCAGTTTATAAATTACAAAATTTCTTAAACCACTTTTTAACCACACATATTTTCTGTCTTCATTTTTTAACCACATACCTCAAAAATATAAATAAAAAAATTTATAAACCACATTTTTTTACAAAATAGACTATTAAAAATAAAATTAATTTTGAACAATTTTACATTATAATAAAAAAATTAATAAGTATTTGTTCGGTAAATAAAAAAAATTGGTTTATAAACAAGTTTGTAAACTACAGAATTTTTCAAATTACTTTTTAACCACAAATATTTTATCTCTATAATTTTTAATCACTACTTTTTACCTCAAAATCATAAATAAATTAGTTTATAAACTAAATAGTTTATCAATCGGAGTTAAACATCGCAAAATTAGGAAAAAAAAAGTCCCAAAAAAAATAAAAAGAAAAATAAATTTAGAGAAAAATTCACAGCAAATAATAGGGAGATTCACAAGTGGTCCCATTATCTTAAACAATAATTTTATTTTATTTTATTTTATTTTTGTATCTTCACATGGGCGTTAAGTGAACAAAATTGTACTCCCAACTGTGAGTCTACCAAAAAGTGAAGTCACGTGACATTGTAGAATAACATAAATGGCTTTTTGATAGTTGCATGTACAGATAGATGTTTCACTGTAATTGAAAAGATGGTAAAAAAGTCGGCACAGACTTCCCTACTACAGTGTCATATCTGTACACCTTACTGTATACTGATCTGTACGAATAGCACGGTTGGTAGAATAACGAGAGAAAAAAAATGCAAATAGTCCCCATTTTTTAGGAATAATGTGATTTTGAATAATATTTTTAAGAGATTGCGTGGTTAATAAATATTTGAAAAAGTAAAAAATGATAAACTTGATTGAGATGAATAGTTGAAATTAAAAGAAAAATGAGGGAGAGGGGCTTAACCAATCTTAACCATCCAAAAAAGTCAAGCCTACAATTTTTTACTTTTCAAACCACTTTTTAACCATTAGATTTTCAAAACTCAATTTATAAATGGAAATAATGGGGTTCAAACAAGGGCTATATAATGCACATGCATGCAAGCGGCAGCACAAGTAAACATATTCATTGAGAAAGAATGGAAGCAGAATATACATACATGCTTCTCTCTTTAATCTTCTCAATTCTCATTTACAAGCTTCTGTCAAATGCAAGAAAACGCCGCCAGAATCTGCCCCCAAGTCCGCTATCAGCACTTCCAATCATTGGCCACATCCACCTCCTGAAACCACCACTCCACAGAATCCTGCATCAGTTTTCACAAAAATATGGACCCATATTTTCCCTCCGCTTCGGTTGCCGCTCTGTTGTTGTCATTTCTTCATCATCTTTGGTCAAAGAATGTTTCACCGAGAACGACCTCGTTTTGGCCAATCGTCCTCGTACCACCAGTAGCAAGCATTTTGGCAACAATAACACCACCGTTATCCTTTCCCCCTATGGTGAACACTGGCGGAACCTCCGCCGCCTGTGCGATGTTGAAATATTTTCCCCCGCTCGAGTCAACTCTTTTCTTCCCAATAGGCTAGATGAAATCAATCGTTTACTGTGTAAATTATACAAAATTTCGTCGGCCGGGTTCACCAAGGTGAATTTGGAAACAAAACTTTCGGAGATGATCTTTAATAACATAACGAGAATGCTCGCCGGAAAACGGTATTACGGCGAGGATGCAGAGGAGGATGAAAAGGCAAAGCGGTTCCGGGAGATTATAAAAGCGGGTTTGGAGCTGAGTTCTGCTTCTAATCTAGACGATTTTTTCCCCATTTTAAAATGGATTGGTTACAATAGTCTTGAGAAAAAAATAGTCACGATTAAGGAAAAAAGTGACAAATTCATGCACAGCCTCATTGAAGAACACCGACTACGGCGGCGGAATGGCAAACAGGAAAACACAATGGTTGATCATTTGCTTTCTTTGCAAGAATCAGAACCTGAATTTTATACTGATCAGATCATCATTGGGCTTGTTCTAGTAAATCTCTAATCTTAAAATCAATATCTTTCTTTACTCTCTGCGGTACTGATTTTCGAAAAAATAAATAATTTTCAATGAACAGGATCTGGTGCTTGCCGGCACGGATGCATCGGCGGTGGCTTCAGAATGGGCAATGTCCCTTTTACTCAATCATCCACAAGTTTTGAGAAAAGCCAGAGAAGAAATAGACACTCACGTGGGATTCAATCGCTTGGCAGAAGAACAAGATTTGCCGAAACTGAAATACCTTCACTGCATCATTTTGGAGACTTTAAGATTATTCCCGTCAGTTCCCATGCTCTTACCACACGAATCATCAGAGGACTGCAAAATCGGTGGCTACAATATCCCAAAAGGCACCATGTTATTGATCAATGCATGGGCAATTCACAAAGATGCAACTGTATGGGATGATCCCTTGAACTTTAAACCGGAAAGATTTTTAAAAATGGAACTGGAAACCCATAAGCTTCTGCCATTTGGAATGGGAAGGAGAGCGTGTCCCGGGTCGGGTTTGGCGCAACGTATGATCGGTTTATGTTTAAGTTCGTTGATTCAGTGTTTCGAGTGGGACAGAATAAGTCCAGAGAAAATTGACCTGAGTGAAGGCCATGGACTCACCATGCCTAAAGTCAAGCCATTGGAAGCTATGTGTAGACCTCGGGATGCTACGGTCAATGTTCTACTGGAACTCGCCTCCATTGATAATAAGAATGATGCTACACGTACAGGGGATCTGTAATACAGATCCCTCACTGTAGCAATGAACAGCAGATCCTTATACAAGCATCATTTCCCTAATAAATATGTCTGCTAATGAATTTTATCTTGGGCTTTGCTATACACCCGTGTGTGTGGACCCCGCCTCCATATGACGGGGGCGGTACACACTGCGGTGCACCCCGTGAGGTGTTTATCATTTTCGTTTTATCTTTTGCTTCACTTTGAATTATTATAGTATTTGAATAAATAAAAGAATACTTTTCTAACTGGCAGTTAAAATAAAATTTTATTTTTATTGTTGAGAAAATACATGTGAAAATATGTTAGTTTCTTTAATTACCACTATACTAATCACACTCGTGCGTTGCACGAAAGAATAATATGAAATGATTTTATTGTAAATATCGTTACAAAATTGGGAAAAAAGTTGAACACATAATTTATTTTGATTAATGATACAAATCGTGAACGAATGTTCAAAATAGAAATAAATTACAAATTTCATCAATTTTTAAAAATCTCTTTAAATATTTGTACAGTTTGTAGTTGCCCACACCCGTGTGATACACAAAAGTTGTTATAGACAAAATATATTTAAACAATTGCTCAAATTTAAATTAAATAATGCATTTTTTTCAAATAATATATGTTGTAGAATAAATAAAAAATTTCGTCCAAATATTTTTGATTAACGTGAATAGAAATAATAACTCTCAAAATATTATAATTTCCATAAAATAAAGTAAGTGTAAAAAATTAAATATATGCGGTCCTATATATAAATAAATGTAATAAACTAAGTAATATTGACGATGCACGAAAATGAAAATCAACCTCAAGATTTGTGGTGTACGAATGTGAAATTCAACTCAAAAGTTCCTTCACATGATTAATAATTTTTAATTTTTAAATGCGATGCATTTAATTGAACATAATTAAATGGATATTTAATTATATGTCAATAAAAATTATTAATGAAAATATAAATAAAATATATATAGTGAGTCTTTTTGTCTATATATGTTAATAAAATTAAGAAATATAGTTTCACCTATTTTTACGGAATATAATTATTTTTTTAATATTTTAATAAAATTGTAAATCGTTGAATTGTTTTATCTCTTTACGAAAAAATAGATCATGAATTAAGTGTTTTAGAGATTGTACCGTGAAAATATCAACTTCATTTCTGGAATTAACGTTCAATAAATGAAATTTTCTTTTATAAAAAAAGCTTTTGAACTACAAAATTGGACTCATACAATACAAGTGCAAAACATAACTTACATATTCTCCTTAAGATCGACGCATTTCTTTTCATATATTGTTCTTCATCATATTTTTCCCAAAAGAGATGTATAATAGATTTTTTTGGTATAATTTGATTTGATTTTTTAAGTATTAATTATTAATTTCAAGTGTTTTTCTAAAAAAATAATCATTAATTTTTAATAAATATTGTTACATTAATTCATTCTTCTTTCTTCATACTGACAATTTTTTGATTCATATTATTACATTATTATTTTAATAAAAATTACCGATCGACCAATTGTTTAATAGAAATTATATGAACTAATTGTTAAAATCTGTAATATATTTTTGCATATTTTAGTTATTTAAATTTATAATGAAAAATAGAAAAATGAACAGAATAAATAAATAAAAATGATGTGAAAATGATGAATGAATTGAAGAATTATAAGTTTGTAAAATTAACCCAATTTAATTGAATTTGCCTTAAAAATTCATATAGTTATTATTTATTTTAATTTGATGAGGAAAAATCAGAACATAAATTAATCATCTATGACTAAAATGAATTTAGTTAACTAATTATAGATAATATTATAGGACTTAAATAATATAATTTAAAATGAATTAAATATTGAGGAAAAATATAAAATATAAAATAAAACTTTACCTTTAATTTTTGATATGATTTTACGGACAATATATTTAAAATTTACTCTCACTTGTTAGCTTGCATTAAACTTCTGTGATTTTTAATTTGACACCCATATTACATATTTTTTGTTTTCAAAATAAAACAATAATTATTAAAAGAATAATAATAAAATAGAAAAAATAACATTTTGATATTATTAATAGCATAGCACGGATACCAATGCAATTAATGACACATGTAAAATAATAATTGCTAAAATATTTAATATACTATTTTTTAACAAAAGATTTCCAAATTTAGAATTTTTTTTTTTTTTTTGCGAGAAACTATGTGTTTATTTTGATGACGGTTATTCTACTTTTATATATATTAAGATTAATATTAAGATTATTATTTTGTAAATTTGTAGGGTTAAGTTTCTATGTGTGAAAATTGTTAAAATCAATAAGCTCATTTGCAAGTTTAAACGAACTATTGATCAGTGAGCTTTTATTTATTTTTACAATGTGATACTTGCCTGATTTCTCTATTTAAACACATCTTGATGTCAAGCAGCATTTCAAAATGGTGATCTAGATTGTTAATTTGTTGTCCACTTGCGATTGATCCCTTCTTATACATGAATCTGATTACACATAATTTATTGCTCAGATACCAAAGATCATTATAGCAACGTGGGTGGTACTGACGAACTTCAGGTTGCAATTGATAAGTTTGAAGAACAAAAATATAGGAATGAATCCCAATCAACCTTAGCACCTAAGGCTTAATTTTTTTGTTTCATATAAAGACAACAATGTGATAAGGAAAAAGAGTTGCTCATCATTTGTTCTGGACTCGAATATTCTCCCTATAAGTGCTCAGGGATCGGTCCAGGAAGAATCTGTTTAGGCTTATTGTCTATCCATATTCCATGATCTTGATCGGTGTTCAACTTGGACAGGACAGCTACCAAGGTACACAATGTGATCACCAAACTCGAAGCTATGGAAATAAAATTTGAAAACCTGTTGAATATTATTACACGGGGTATTTTCCTCTTGAAGTTTTTCATTGTCAATTAGAAATATAGAGAAACAGAAGGGTGATTTTGAGTAAAAGAGGTTGCGGTAAGGTTGAAATCGGAAGATATGCCACTGCTTTCTGTTCTGATTTGAATTTCAGAGTTTGATGCATTACATATACAAAACATATCACTAAACATTCAAATTCAAAACCATAAATTTCACAATAGTGAAATGCAGAATGAGAAAGAGAGCGAATAGTACGAGAAATTAATGGTAGATGAAGAAGGATTATTATGAAATTCAATTCCCACTAAAATATCTCCTATGAAATACTGTAACTGGATTTTTGTTATGAAATTTAATATTTTTTTTCCATAAAATATATCTTGTAATTTGGATGTTAGTTTTACAATATTTTAATTTCAACATGATATTTTTAAGTTTTAAAAATTTTATATGGTATTTTCTAAATAAAGGTTTCAAGGGCGGATATCAATAAAAAAAAAAGGTATTACGCGCTAAATCTGAGCTCGAGCGTCAAACCTATATTTTATAATTTTGCCATTTTCGGTCCAATTATTCCTTAATCCATTCAGTCATTTGTTCTATATCACAAGGCTACCCATCGCAAAGGAAATTATGAGAAGGGAAAAATTCGATTCCTAAAAAGTAGCCGTTAGAGCAAGCTTCTAAATGCTTGTGTTCGGTAAAGTAGTTTATTTGGTTTATAAACCAATTTATAAACTACACAATTTTCTAAATCACTTTTTAACCACAAACATTTTCTCTCTCATATTTTCAACCATTACTTTTTACCTCAAAATCATAAATAAACCAATTTATAATCCAAACAGTGTTATCAAACGGAAAGCCTTTTTTGGAGCATTTTCATGAAAAGTTGATTGCGTGGTATATTGCTGGAGATCTATAATAAGATAGATTTACATTTCCAATAAGATGAATTTAATTAACATTATTTTAATTGAGTTAAAATCAATTATTCTCTTACAAAATTCAACTCCCTTTTTGTATGTATTCATATTCTTGGAGGGAACACTTGTACTTGGTGTTTTCTTTCTAGAAAACTTAATTGATTCTCTTAGCCAATTGTCGGTGAATCCCAAGAGCAATTTCATTAATGAGGGGGCAATTATTGCTTCAAGACAACGATTACGTGTTTGAGCCTTCACTGTTCATTTTCGTTGCTCTTGCAATTGATTAGAGTCTCGATCTTCTCCTATATTGTCAGGTGATTTCCTCCAAGTTATATATTTATCTTTGTTTATTATCGTCTCCACTTTGATCATTCTATTATTGGTATATATTTTCAGACTCCGCCTCTTAAGGAAATACTCTCAACAATTTGATCTTGTCCAAAAGGGACTCAAGACTTGACCATAGAACAAAAATTAGGATTTGACCCCTGGTAGAATGTGCTTAACCAATACAAAATTACAAATTATTCGTAACGATGAGATGGTAAGCATCTATCATGAATTTTGCTCAATCAGACTTTCTCCTCTTCTTTCATGGTCTCTTGTTTCAACTACAACTTTTGAAATTCGAAAAATCATTTCTCAATTACAGCGTGAACTTCTAGAATTCACGTCTTACCGACAAATTATCTTGAAGCCATTCTTTTGATTTTAACTGCTAAAATTCACGTTATTTTCTACAATATCAAATTCCTACATGGTCATAGAAGCTCTCTTTCCCAATCTGTCAAGGGAAAAATAAATAAATAAGGGTTTTAGAAATACAACATTCACAAATAAGATCAAACCCATATAATTTCAAAAATTAGGTTCTAATGAAATTAATTAATTAAATAGTTAAAAATATTTTATTAATTATATATATTAAGGTCACAAAATAGTAAATTTTCAGGTCACAAATCTTTTAACTCTCAAATTATTTAAATTTAAAGTTACAATTAGATCATAGAACCACTGCTATTTCTGTTCACAACAACCATTTTAAAGTCACAAGGAGATAAACACCATTTGATGAGAATCAAGGAAGTCAATCAAGTCAAAGTCAAACAGGTCAATCCTCGATAAGAATACCGGTGGGGTCTATGACAAGATCCAAGGTCAAAGAGGTCCAAAAGTTGATGACGAGACTCATTTTCAAGCTCTGAAATCAAGTTCACATGGAAGAGAGCAAGATTGAGGTCAATTGCCTAATTTTGGAAGCTCAGGACATTCCAGTCTACTGAAAGTCACTCCGATCGATCAAAACTCTGCAGAGATTTTAGAGGTAGCCTCAGTCGGGTTCGGATGAGCGATGTACGACCGAAAGTCCCATTTCGGTCGACCAAGTGGTCAATCGAAATAGTTTCGGTCGACCGAAAGTTCCCGGGTTCAAAAAAAGGGATTTCTTGTGCAATTTTCCAAACTTCTTACTACCACTTTTGTAATACAAATTGTAAATTTCTTTGAAGCCTAGTTAGTTTTGGAATATCAAGAACACTCCTTGGAGAGTTTTAGAGAGGTAAAATTCATTTCTTCACTTGTAACTATTCTTGGAATTTTCTTCAACTTATATATTGAGAATTTATCTTGTATATTTGTTGTTGTTTATTCCACAATATCTTGGTATTTGTCTTAATATCTCCATTGGGCTAGGGTTCATCTTCCTTAGAATTTTGGTTGGGTTAAACTTGGGTCAAGATTACCCTTTTTACCATTTTTAACTTTCTTGGGTTGATACAAAATTTGTTGTGGGAACTTTTGGTTTAAATACCAAGGGAGTTCACATCATTTGGTATCATAGCTTGGCTCTAAAAATCGGTAGTCCTATATTTACATTTCTTGTTGTTGTTCTTGTTATTCAAAAAAAAAAAAAAAAAAAAATTGAGGCAAAATTGGAATTTTGTATGCCCATGAGTATTTCATGATTCCTACATATTGGGCATTGTTGTTATTATCAATTTGAAAAGTTGTTGGGGTTACATTTGAAAAAACACTTGAAAATCCTAAACTACTCAAGTTTGCATCCTAAGTGTTTGACAAAATGTTTCAAAGAGTGTTTTCATATTGAATCCTACCTTTCATTTAACAAACACATTCCTAGTTGAATTCATTGTGTCTTACATCAAGCTTATTGTGACTATACATTTGAAAATCTTGTTGATCAAGTTCAATTCCTTACTTTCTTGTATAATGACAAGCAACTAAATTCTACTTGCTATTGTGTCAATCCTTCCTTTGCTCCCTTTGTTGTTTGTGGAATTTGTATTACACAAGAATTGAATTCTCAATTTAGTTGAATTACGTTCCTTGGAGAGTTTGGGTAAGAAAGTGAGGAGTGGTAAAAGGCAAGAGTGGTGAGCTCATTAGAGGGAAAAAGCCTAATTGAGTGAAACACGAGCAAAAATATTTTGTGAGGACACTTGCACACTTACACTCCATGGCTAATACACATACTTCAAGTGGACAAGATTCTAATGCACAAATTCAAGAGTTGAGGGATATGATACAAGCTCTCACGGTTACCATGGCGGATATGGGGGGAAGATTAGAGGGAAGATTAGCGAGGTTGGAGACTAGGAGGGAAGTTCCACCCCCAAGGGATGATAATGTTAGGAGAGGTGATAGGAGAAGGCCTAGAGATGAGTATGATGATGAATTGGAGAGTGAAGGGGGTAGTGACCAAAATTGGAACATGGGTAGGAATAGAGGAGGTAGGAATGTGAGGAGATTTGGTCGAGGTCATGGGAAGAACCCTAAGGGTAGGGATGGAGTGGATGGTAATCTTGGAAGCATAAAGATGAAATTTATTTCTTTCCATGGGAAGAGTGATCCGGATGCCTACTTAGAATGGGAAAGGAAAATGGAATTGATTTTTGAATGTCATAGGTACTCCGAGGATAAAAAGGTTAAGTTAGCGGTAGTGGAGTTTACCGACTATGCCTTAACTTGGTGGGATAATTTATTGCTTACTAGGAGAAGGAATCTAGAAGGTAGTGTGGATACTTGGGATGAATTGAAGAGTCTTATGAGGAAAAGATTTGCACCAAGTCACTACTATGGGGGGCTCTATCAAAGACTACAAACTCTTACTCAAGGAACTAAAGGGGTTGAAGATTATTACAAGGAGTTGGAGAAGGCCTTTATCAGGGCTAACATAGAGGAGGATAGAGAAGCCACCATAGCTCGATTTATGAGTGGATTGAATAGGGAGATAGCCAATGTGGTGGAATTACACCATTATGTGGAGATGAAGGAGTTGGTACACATGGTTATTAAAGTGAATGCTCAATTGAAGAAGAAGGAGCAATTTAAAAAAAAGGGACAATAAAATATTTTGGGGGGTCCTAGTTCCACTTGGAAGTCTAAGTGGGAGAGTGATAAGTTTGATAAAACACCCTTAAAGACAACATTGAAGCCTCCAAGGGGAAGGAAGTTGGTTTCGTCAAGGATAAGCCCAATGTTGTCCCTACCGCTTCTAGGAGTAGAGGCATTGAATGCTTCAAATGTAGAGGACGGGGCCATTATTCTCGAGAGTGCCCTAACAATAGGGTAATGTTTATTAAAAATGGGGAGTGGTACTCGGAAGATGAAGAGAACGAAGAGAGAGTGCAAGGTGGAGGAGATAGTGATGGCGAGGAAGAAGAGGTGGAGGGAGTTGTTAGTCCACCCAAGTCTTTGGTCACCATTAGATCTCTCAACACCCAAACCAAGGTGGATGAGACGGCTAAGCAAAGAGAGAATATTTTCCACACTAGATGTCTTGTGAGGGACAAAGCTTGTAGTCTCATCATTGATGGGGGAAGTTGCACCAATGTAGCTAGCACTAGTATGGTAGAGAGGTTGGGATTACCTTTAATGCCACATCCTAGTCCTTATAAATTACAATGGTTGAGTGATTATGGTGAGTTGAAGGTAAGCAAGCAAGTATTTCTTACTTTCAACATTGGGACATATGAAGATCAAGTACTTTTTGATGTGGTTCCCATGCAAGCTACACATATATTATTGGGTAGGCCATATCAATATGATAGGAGAGTATTACATGATGGGAGGAAAAACAGGTATAACTTCCAAATGAATGGGAAGCCCATAACACTATTACCTTTGAGTCCAGAAGAAGTTTATAAAGACCAATTGAAACTCAAGAGGGAGGAGGAAGAAGAAGTAAAAAGATGAAGTTGAGTGGGGCACAGAAAGAGAGTGAAAAAAGTAGTGAAAAAAATGAGGGGGTGAAGGAAAAAAAGAAGAGGGCAAAAGATGTTGAGAACAAAATGAATTTTTATGCTAGTAAGGGTGATGTGGAGAGAGCGTTAAAAGAAAATCATCCCATTCTTTTGATGGTTTATAAGGAGTCTTTCCTTACACTTGATGAACCTCTCACTTCCCTCCTCACTTTAACTACTTCTTTGTTGTAGGAGTTTGAAAATGTCTTCCCGGATGAGATGCCTAGTGGACTTCCACCCATTAGGGGCATCGAGCACCAAATTGACTTCATTCTCAGAGCCGTCATTCCAAATAGACCGGCATACGGAAGCAACCCGAAAGAGACCAAGGAACTCCAAAAACAAGTCGAGGAGGTGATGAGCAAAGGATATGTTCGTGAGAGCATGAGTCTTTGTGCCTCTCCCGTGCTACTAGTGCCCAAGAAGGACGAAACCTTTAGAATGTGCGTCGATTGTCGAGCCATCAACAACAGAACGGGAAAGTATCGACACCCCATTCCTAGGTTAGATGATATGCTAGATGAATTGTATGGTTCTTGCATTTTTAGCAAAATTGATTGGAGGAGTGGATACCAACAAATTAGGATGAGAGAAGGAGATGAGTGGAAAACCGATTTTAAAACTAAATACGGGTTATATGAGTGGTTGGTTATGCCCTTCGGTCTCACTAATGCACCAAGCACTTTTATGAGATTAATGAACTATATTCTGCGTGCATTCATTGGAAAATTTGTGGTAGTTTACTTCGATGATATTTTGATTTATAGCAAGAATTTGAATTAGCATATTGAGCACTTGAGAAGTGTACTTTTGGTTTTAAAAGAAGAAAAATTGTATGCTAATCTCAAAAAGTGTAATTTTTGCATGGAGAGTGTTGTCTTTCTTGGATTTATAGTTAGTATCTCTAAGGGGATAGAGGTTGATGAGGAGAAGATCAAAGCCATTAAGGAATGACCCACTCCCACAAGTGTCACCAAGGTAAGAAGTTTTCATGGGTTAGCTAGTTTTTACTGACGTTTTGTCAAAGATTTTAGCACACTAGCTTTACCACTTACCGAGGTTGTCAAAAAGCATGTTGGGTTTAAATGGGGGGAGGCACAAGAAAATGCGTTTAATGAAATAAAGAACAAATTGTGCACCTCCCCGGTTTTATCATTTCCTAATTTTGACAAAACTTTTGAGATTGAATGTGATGCTTTAGGCACAGGTATTGGAGCAATTTTGATATAGGAAAAAAGGCTGATTGCCTACTTTAGCGAGAAGCTCAATGGAGCCGCCCTGAACTACCCCACCTATGACAAGGAGCTCTATGCGTTGGTGAGAGCATTAGAGACATGGCACTACTACTTGTGGCTTAGGGAGTTCGTCATCCACACCGACCATGAGTCATTGAAGCACTTGAAGGGGCAAGAGAAGTTGAGCAAGAGGCATGCCAAATGGGTGGAGTACATGGAAACATTTCCCTATGTCATCAAATACAAACAAGGTAAAGAGAATGTGGTGGCCGATGCCCTTTCTCGAAGGTATGCTCTTATTACGACCTTGAGTGCCAAGTTGTTGGGCTTTGAGAGTGTTAAAGACTTGTATGTGCATGATGCGGATTTTGCAAGTATATTTGTTTCATGTGAAATGGTTGCATGTGATAAATATTATAGGTATGAGGGGTTTTTATTTCGTAAGGGTAAACTTTGTGTACCAAATTGCTCATTGAGGGAGTTGATGGTGAGGGGGTTTGATGGGTCACTTCGGGGTGAGGAGGACCTTGGAAATCTTGCAAGAACACTTCTTTTGGCCTAAAATGAGGAGGGACGTTGGGAGAATTTGTTCTAAGTGCATAACTTGTAAGAAGGTCAAATCCAAGGTAGAACCACATGGATTATATACATCCCTACCCGTTCTTAGTGAACCGTGGACCGACATTTCCATGGATTTTATCTTAGGTCTACCTAGGTCTAAGAAGGAGAGTGATTCCATCTTTGTGATAGTTGACCGATATAGTAAAATGGCACACTTCCTTGCTTGTCATAAAACTGATGATGCCATACACATAGCTGACCTATTTTTTAAAGAAGTAGTGAGACTCCATGGGAATCCTAGGAGCATTGTGTTGGATAGACATGTCAAATTTCTTAGTCACTTTTGGAAGGTTTTGTGGGGGAAATTGGGGACTAAACTTTTATTTTCCACGACGTGTCACCCTCAAACGGATGGTCAAACCGAAGTGGTTAATAGAACTTTAACACAACTTCTTCGCACTATCCTTAAGGGCAATCTAAAGAATTGGGAAGAGTGTCTACCTTTTGTTGAGTTTGCGTTTAATCGAAGTATTCATTCTACTACTTCTTTTTCTCCATTTGAGATTGTCTATGGTTTTAACCCATTAACTCCTTTGGATTTGATTCCGTTGCCTATTGATGAAAGAGATAGTTTAGATGGGAAGAGGAAGGAGGAGTTAGTCAAATCTCTCGACGAGAAGGTCAAACTCCAAATCGAGAAGAAGAATGAGCAGTATGCCTCCAGTACCAACAAAGGTAGAAAGCGAGTGTCATTCGAGGTCGGTTATTGGGTATGGTTACATTTTAGGAAGGAGCGGTTCTCGAATCAAAGAAAATCAAAATTGCAACCATGTGGTGATGGCCCGTTTCAAATCCTCGAGAAAATTAATGACAATGCCTATAAGCTTGACCTCCCTGGTGAGTACAATGTATCGGTTTCTTTTAATGTTTCTGACTTATCCCCATTTGATGCAGGTGAAGATTCAAGGTCGAATCCTTTTCAAGAGGGAGGGGATGATGAGAATCAAGGGAGTCAATCAAGTCAAAGTCAAACAAGTCAGCCCTCGATAAGAATACCCGTGGGACCTATGAAAAGATCCAAGGCCAAAGAGGTCCAAAATTCGATGGAGGGACTCATTTTCAAGCTCCGAAATCAAGTCCACATGGAAGAGAGCAAGATTGAGGTCAATTGCCTAATTTTGGAAGCTCAGGACATTTCGGTCGACCGAAAGTCACTCCGGTGACTTTCAGTCGACCGAAACTCTGTAGAGATTTTAGAGGTAGCCTCAGTCGGGTTCGGTTGAGCGATGTACGACCGAAAGTTCCATTTGGGTCGACAAGGTGGTAGATTGAAATAGTTTCGGTCGATCGAAATTCGGTCGACCGAAAGTTCCCGGGTTCAAAAAAAGGGGTTTTTTGGTGCAATTTTTCAAACTTCTTACTACCACTTTTGTAATACAAATTGTAAATCTCTTTGAACCCTAGTTAGTTTGGAAACATCAAGAACACTCATTGGAGAGCTTTAGAGAGGTAAAATTCATTTCTTCACTTGTAACTATTCTTGGAATTTTCTTCAACTTATATATTGAGAATTTATCTTGTGTGTTTGTTGTTATTTATTCCACAATATCTTGGTATTTGTCTTAATCTCTCCATTGGGATAGGGTTCATCTTCCTTAGAATTTTGGTTGGGTTAAACTTCGGTCAAGATTACCCTTTTTACCTTTTTAGCTTTCTTGGGTTGATACAAAATTTGTTGTGGGAATTTTTGGTTTAAACACTAAGGGGGTTCACATCACCATTATTTTCTGTCACCACCACCATTTTTAGGTCAAAATGACTTATTTTAAGGTCACAAAGAATAAAATCCGTAAGTTACGAATTTATTTCAAGTCACAGCAACCACCTCCTCCTCCAACTGCCACCGTTGCAACCACAACCAACTCCACCCCTACCATCAAGTCTCGAGTCACGGTTAGGTTACAGAACCACCTTAATTTTAGGTCCCAACCACCAGTTTTAAGGCCACAACAACAACTCCCTCACTACCGTCACTACCCCTGTTTAGCTTCCCAAACCTCCGTAGCCTTAATAAGTGTATTTTATACACTTATTTATCTGTCGAAATTAGGATATTATAATATTTTTTTTGAATAAATTATACTTAGTTTTTATTATTGGTCATTATTTCAGGTTTTATCCCAAGAGTCGAGAAGATGGAAGAATTGAAGCAAATTTATGACAAATGGACGAACATTGAGATAAAACGAATAAAAAGGACTAAAGTGTACACTCCCAAAAGTTGAAGACCGAATGTGCAATTAACTCAAGGATCAACTTATATTTTATTGAAAGAATTGAGGCTCAAGAATACAACTCACACTACTTATAATTGGGCTTTGAAATATGATTAAGGGCCAATTGGATTTGAGACATATATATATATATATATACACACACACAAAAACGGGGGTGCAACCGAGAAGAAAAAGATGGTGCGCAGCTTGAGAGTTTTTCTTGAATATACATACATGACTGCTACAATAAATCATGGGGACAAGCTTTGGTGATTAAGAAGAGAGATCGGCTGGTTGGCAGCAAGAATAAAAGAGGAAGAGCCGACTGTGAGAATAGAGGAGAGATATAGAGGTTGGTTGGTGGTTTTTGCAAAAGGAAGGCTGCCGAGGAGTTTTAACTGGAGGAAAAAGAGGTTGCACTTGGTGGAATTTTGGGGAGATTTGTTGGAATAGTCTTTCCAAAGGTATAGTTTTTCAAAATGTCCTTTTTATGCAAAATATCTTTATTACCCTTAATGAATTGAATTATTTTCTTTGCAAGGTATATCCCTGAATTAGTCAGGTTGATTTAATTCAATACTTTTAATTATATTCATATTTTTTAATCTTTTAAGTTCTTCTAAAAATATTCTATATTGTGATAATTTCTCAAAAGATTTAGGATGTTCTTTTTTAATTATATATTATAATGTTATTCCTTCTGAAACTTCATCTTCTATATCTTCGTATTCTTCTATATTTTTGTTAACCGTATTTATATTTTTTGTTGTTTCAACAGAATTAAATTCTATTCTATTTAGGATAGCATAATCAATGTCTTCGTATATTTCCTTTAGTTTAGATTGTCCAACAGAATGTATATTTTTAGATTTTTCAACAATAGTTAATAAAAATGAAATTTTTTTATTATCTAGATATAGTTTACGATCACAGTTATCAGAAGTTGATGCTTGTGAAGTACCCATAGATTATCAGGTTAGTAAATTATTATACAAAATTCTCTGGTATTAGTCCATTATTTGATCTAGTAAAATACAATAATCTGTAATATATTGTTCGTATTTTTCTAAAAGTTTATTATATTCTTCAGAAGATATATTTTCATTTTCCATTTGATGTTTAATATCTTCCATTTTATCTTTCAATTTTTCAAAAAAGTTATCTAGTCCTTCTATTGTATATCCTAGCATCAGGTTTGGACTGTATTTGTCATTATTTTATTTTCTAAATCTATTTTAAGCTCTAATATGTCAGAATAATCTGTAATGTATTGATCATGATTTTCTGAAAGTATATAATATTGTTCAGATGATTCATCCATATCTATTAATTGAGATATAATGTTATCTATTTTTTCCATTATTCTATTTAATAAATTGTCTAATCCTTCAATAGTATATCCAGACATTATAAATACAGAGATAAATAATTTATAAAGTTTCAATTAATTTTTCAAATTCTATCAATGTTTGAGAATTGATAATATCTATGTCAGCCATGATATCTATAATTGGTTCAAATGGTATATTATATTTTGAAATACTTTTCTTTCTCTTTTCTAATTTATTAATTATATCTTGAATATCCTGTATCATTATAGATCGTACAGTACCTCTAGCAAAGTTTTCTATCAAATTTTCTTTAAAACTTTTTAATATCTCTTGTGATGCATAGAGTTGCTCTTGGTATCCTATTTTATCAATTTCATTTTCATATTCAATACCTTTTTTAATTTTGATATTCTTTTTAACTTTATATGGACATCTTTTAGTTCTGGGTTTTTTCATGATATAATTATTTTCATTCATGATATTAAGATTTTCAAAAACTGGTAAAGAAAGATTCATCTCTTCCATCACTGTCATAATCTATTACATGATCATAATCATTATCACTACTAAACACATATCCTAAATATAATTCATTATTTATTTCAATATTATCACTATTAAGCCAGAAATAAATAATTTATTTTGTAATTTCTAATCCTAATATTCTTGTTAATGGTTGAAAGATAACTAACAAACATGGCATATAAACATTATATAACTTTTTTATTTCATTATTGGGTCTAGTAAACTGTTTATGCATGAATAAATGTTCAATTATGTTATGATATTCATCATTATAAGGACTTTTTTTATAATTAAATTCAACAATTCTGAATTCTGTCATGTTAAAAGCTGTTCTTCCTCCTAATTCTGTAAAAATAGTTATATTAAGAATACTAACCTCTTTTCTTATTCTCAGTACCTTTGTATTCACCTTCTATTGTTAGTGACCTTCGGGCTTATAGATTCCTGCTCCACACCCTTCAATGGCCTCCCGCCTTCACGGGTTATTAGCTAAACCTGGATGCCTTCACTGTATAACTCTTTAGATGGAAAATATTTTAGGATAGAGTGTAGGGAGTTTTCATAATAATATATCTTCCTTTTGGAAATAGGATTTAGAAGACAAGAATTTAGAAATTCAACATAATTTGATAAGTAGATTGAGATTTTATTAATAATATGAAGATTGGTACAAGATTGGTATGAGAATTTTTTCAAAGATAGAAGATTTTTTTTGGGTTTCTCACAAACTAAGTGCTTCAGAGAGTTCTGTCTTTCAACTAGCCCGGAGGACTCTATTTATAATATTACATTGGACACAATTACATCACTACTTACATCATCGACCTAACAATTTCACAGCTTTTATCATCTAAGGATACACCTGTCCCTCTATGATTTATTACATCACATGACCCTTACATTATAGGGACACTTATCCCTCTATTTTTTGGTCTTTACATGGCCCCTACATCGTTCTTCATTGTTGCATTAAAGTAGATCTATCAAACAGCTTCCACCTGTTCATCAATTCTGTTGGCATGTAAAGTAGATTTATTAAGTGGCTTCCACTTGTCCATCAATTATGTTGGCATGTGGGGGCAATTCCTGGCTATACACGCTTCTTGCAAAGTGGCAAAGCTTCCATGGATTTGAAGGGTGTCAAATTTGTTGATGTATTCTTGCAAGATTTTTGACTTTTCTTTTCCTCCATTAGTGAGTAGGGTCCATCCATTATACTGGCATGTGCATTTGAATTTTTTCTCATACAGGTTTTTGGCAATGTTGTAGAGAACTTTAATTTCCAACACCCTTCGGGATCCAAACAATGATCTTGTAATGTTTGGTACTGGCTTGGTATTTTTTCCAACTTCAATTTGAAAATCTCGAGCAACATACCCAATCGTGATAATATGTTCAGTAGGATAATATATCCATCCATTAATTTCAGGACTGATCGAATAAAATTTTAAATATATGGGTCTTCCTTGGGAAAACCTTGAAATTTCTCCTTTTAGTAAATCATCAAATTTTTCGATTTCTTTCAGATCTTTTCCTGGATAGATAAGATCCAAAAATCCATAACCAGCTGCCATTTTTGTCATGACGAGATCTCCTCCCTAAGTAACGATCAATCGTGGGTATACATGGTCTCCAGACGAAATATAATAACAATCACATTCTTGAAGTTCATATATAACTTCGACAGTAGTTTTATATTCGTTTTCTTTTGGTAAAAGGGGAATCATCCTCCTCATCAGCACGAATTCTGACTACCTTTGTATGTTCATCTTTGGCATTGATTGTTATTTTTCGAGGACTGGCTTCAGTTATAACAACTTTTTTGGGACTTGATTCATCTCTTTTAATCGTTGGTCCACCACTGCTTCCAGAAGATGTACCTGTTTGTATTTTTGATATAACTTGTTTGGTAATTAATGATTCAAACTGAGATTCAATCTCAATTATGTTATCGCTCAATTCTTTAGTATAATTGTGATGAAATTTTGAGATTTCCATCAATAGCTTGAAACTTCCTTGGAGAGTTTCTGCAAGTTGCTCAATTCCAAGTTTTATATCTTCAGCCTCCTCTGTGAGGAAGTTCATTCGTTATTTGGCGTCTATTAAGGATTTTTTTGATATTATCCATCTGAAAATTCTATACTCCTGCTTAAAAAATTTTCAAGATAATTATTGACACCTTTAATATGAACTATATCAAAATTATAAAATGTCAAATAGGCTTGCCATCTATGGAGCCTTTTATATTGAGGTTCTAGTGGTAACTTATTTTTTCACCAAGCCTGGAACTTGAGAATTATCAGTTTCAGCAATGAATTTCTTGGATAATAAAAATAATGAAAATTTCTTTATTCCTCTAATAATTGCTAACAATTCTTTCTCATGAGTAGTATAATTTATTTCTGCTTGGTTAAATGTTCCACTAGAATATCTGCAAATTTCATTAAGATCTGTTTTTAGTATTGCTGCCCAATATTTATCAGAGGCATCAGTATTAACAATTAGATTATCTTTTTCACCTGGTAATATTAATTTTGGCAAATTTTTACATTCTTCCTTTAGTGATTTGACAATTTCTGTGTGTTCATCACTCCATCCTTTAGTATTTGTTTTTCTGAGTAAAATTTGAATTTTATGTCTTCTTTTTGATATATTTTCTATAAATCCTTCTGCATAATTTAAACATTCTAAAAATTTTTGTATTTGTTTTTTATTCTAATTTGTCAGGAAAACTTTCTATCTTCTTAGATATAAGGGTTTGTAACTTTATCCCTCTTTTATCTATTGATAATCCAAGAAAATCAATTTCTTGTTTTTCTATTATAGATTTATTTTTTGAAAGAACAATTCCTTCTTTTTTGCATTCATTTATAAATTTCATTAAATGATTTCTATGTTCTTCTCTATTATTAGAACATATTAATATATCATCAACATAGATAATTAAGAATTCATTAAATTCTCTAAATATGTTATGCATTCTTCTTTGATATATTTGTGGTGCATTTTTTAGACCAAATGGTATAACCATCCATTCATACTTACCTTGGGGTGTACTAAATGCTGTATATTGAATACTATCTTCATCCATTTTTACTTGCCAAAATCCTGATTTGCAATCAAATTTAGAATAATATTGTTTTCCTTTTGCAAGGTTTATTAGTACTTCTTCATTTGGTAAAAAGTATCCATCAAATTTAGTATATTTGTTCAATTCTTTATAATTTATCACAATTCTAGCTTTTCCTCTTTTTTGTTCGGAATGTTTCATGACCCTGAAAGCTGGACTACCATGGGGTTCATTACTAGATCTGATTAATTTTTTGTTAAGTAATTCTTTTATTTGAGTTTTAAATTCTTGTGTGTCTTGTATGATATACATCATTGGTCTAACTCTTATAATAACATTTTCTGTTAATTCTATTTTAGCCTTTGGATGATGTGGTTTCCAAAACGATAATGGATTTTCTCCACAAATTTTCTTTAATTGATCAATGATTTTTCCATATTTGTTTGAATGTTTGTTTTCAAGACTTTTTTTTATACATTATTCTTTTATTTTTTATTTCATTTTGTGTAATTGGTTTTTTCTCCCATTTATCACCACGCTGTGTTGGCTGAACCCTGTAAGGTCTAAATTCTCTTGGTATTTTTAGTAAATGTCCGCAAGGTGTTTGTAACATTATCATGTAATTATTTTGTTTATAATATTGAAATTGTTGTATAAAGTCATTTCCTAGTAATATATCACATTCTAATTTGTTATAATTATATCTTTTGTTTACAACTATTTGTTTACTTCCTAGTATTATATCTATTTTATCACCACTGTTAATTATTTGAGTATTTTCTCCTGTAACTCCTGTTATTTTTATTCTTCCATCTGTATTCCATGATTTTATTAAGAAATTCTTAAATATTGTTATATCACTTCCTGTGCCTATTAATGCACAGGTTGTTATATTTGTTTCAACAATAGTAACTTGAATATAAACAGCTAATGGAAAACTTATTTGGTTATTCATTTATTCGGCTTTTCTGCATAGTATAGTTTGACCATTATGAGTTATATATAATTCTTCACGTTTTATACTATAATCTTCTAGTCCATCTAGGAAGCTCATTCCTAATAATACATGAGGATTTACCATACTATTATCTACATGACATGGTACTAAGATATTTATTCTTTCTATTTTTATTGGTACTTTAACTTCAAGTTCAGTTATATGTATTTGTCTATCAAGATTTATATATCTATACGGATCAGTTCTATGAGATATTAGTCCTTTATTTCTGTTTGAAGCTATATGACATTCACTAGCTCCCGTGTCAATTAGTATATTTAATTATTTTTATATGTTCTATTCCATTGAAATATTCACCTTCTATTTTCATATTTCCAGCATTTCTATTAAATTTTATTTCTCTTGTATTACTAGTTTCTCCTAATTGTTTTCTATTAGGTAAACTTGCTGATCTTCTAATTAATCTGCCATCTTCAAATGTTATGTTATTATTAAGGTATTCTTCTTCTCTTAACTCTATAATTTTTTGTTTATTTTTTGTTATAGTAAGTTCATAGTTTCTTGGAACAAAACTTATTTGTTTATCTGATTCCACAGCTTTACCAAAATCTTTGCATTCTTTATGAATTTCAATATATAATTTTTTAGAATAAATGTTTCCATAATTAGAATTAGTAAATGTGTATAATGCCCTGTATTCTATAGTCATAATTTTATCTTCTGGTTCAATTATATCATCTTTATGTAATTTGAAATGTAGTCCTAAAACTTCATTAAAATTTCTGTCTTTCAATGATATACAATATTTTGGATAACATGTAAATATTAGTTTTTTATAAGCTAGATTTCCTTCTACTGTTCCTAAATGACTGTCTTTTATAATTCTTCCATCATGTAAACTGACAGTTAAAGGTGAATCTAATCCTTCCCTAAACAAGGATTTAAACATTATTTGGATACCTACTAAATAAACATTTTGGATATTTTCATTTTGTTTTTTATTGATCTTTTTTAGTAATTCTGTTACCGTATTTTTTGTTAAAAGATTTAATTTGTGTGTTCCTTGAGCAATTCTAACATCTATTGCCCTTTCATTTTTATGATATTCATTTATTGCTACTTTTTCTCTTTTTCATATCCTATCTAATATTTCCCATTTTCCTATTTTCAAATCTAAAGATAATTTTTGTATTTTTCTGAACTTATTATTGTCAAAAGTTACTTTTAATCCATAACCTTCTATTCCTCCATACTCTTGTTTGTCTATATTCTTTTCTATTTCTTCTATTTCTCTATTCTGATTCTGATTCATTACTTTCTGAATCTGTTTCACTTATATAGACTTCTTGATCATAGTATTCTTCAATATCAGATATTTCACTTAGTTCACTTTCTATTTCTAGATATTCTTTTTGTAATATTTTAACTTTCTTTTTGTTACAATCGGGGCTTATATGTCTCATTTCTCCACAATTCCAACATTTGCATTTGCATTGGCTTTTGTCTTTCTTATAAGTCATATTTTTCTGTTTTTTATTTGGGGTTATATTTTCTTTTATAATATATTCTCTTAGATTTTATATATCTTTTCTTAAAATTTTTGAATTTTTTAAACTTTCTATTTTTATATATATATATATATATTTTTTTTTCTTTCATGGTTACATCCTCATTGGATAGGTTTTTCCATGTCTTCACAACATATTCTAGTTAATTTTCCTGATTTCTTTAATAATTGTCGTTGTTGACATATATATGCTAATCTTTCAAATATGAATTTTATCCTTGATCCTAATGTTCTGGGTGTTCCAGGATTATCTCTGATAAATTTTTCAAATTCTATTTTAAAGTATATTCCCCATGAACCTGGTAATTTATTATACTACATATCTCTATATACTTCTTGATTTTCATTAATATAGAATTGGACATAATAGTATTCTTTAAATTCACAGGTGTATTCTTTGATTTTATACATATCATATATTGTTAGATTTATTAATCTCACTCTTGCATTATCCTTTTCTCTAATTGGAGTTGCGGTAGGTGCTTCTCCAGTATTCATTAAAATTCTCTAGGCTTAATTGGTCAAAATTTTCTATAAGCAAGTCTAATTCTTCATTCATTTTTATCTTGTTCTTTTTCTTCAATTTTTAGTTTTCCTAAAGTTTTTTCTATGAATTTTTGTAATTCTAATTCTTCTTCTAATATTTTTGGTAATATGTTTTTTCTAAATTCATCATCCATACTTTCTTCTTCTATTATAGATTTTTCTTGTTCAAAGTGTTTCTTTCCTATTCTTAGTATTTCTTTTTCTATGAGTTTATCTATTTTCTTATCTTTGCTTCTACTATTTTCTTTGAATTCTCTAATATCTAGTTTTAGTATATTTATATCATTTCTTACTTCTTTTAATTCATTTTTTACCTCTTGTACATGATGAGATTCGAAGCGCGGAAGAAACGCCGGAAAGTTCCAAACTCAGGTTGTGGTTGGACGGATGAATCTTGACCTGATATTCACGACGCGAGGATCGACGATGCGGAATAAAGAACCAAGATTTGCGAAACGTCACAAGGATTTGTCCAATCTCCCTAATAAGTTTCTGGTTTTGAACGCCACAAATACTCTCGCGAATATTTGATAAGTTTTGGATGAACGCCACAAGATAATCAATCTTGATAAGTTCGGGTTTATAATGTGAATCCACAGATTAAACAATTGAAAAAAACATTCAATCTTTTTTATTCAAATTCAAAGTCTTAATTACAATGAATGGAAAAAGCGTATAAATAAACAAAATAAAACCCTAGTCGTTAATCTACTCAAAATAGAATTCTAATTAGACTAAAATTCTAAAATAGGCAAACAAATAATTAAAAAACTGAAAAATAATCAAAATCTCCGAAAATTCGGAAAATTAGATTTATGGCCGTGATGAACTCATTTACGGCCGTAAATGACTTTCTATTTAAGACTTACGGCCATGACCATATTCTTTACGGCCGTAATGAAGGTTTTGCTCAAATTTGCGATAACTGTGTTACGGCCGTAATTCTAAATGTTACGGCCGTAAAAGGCCTGCTGCTTAATTTTCTGGTTCTTTTCGACACGATTTGATCTTCAAAGCTCGTCGAACCTGTTGAACTCTTGGTTTGGCTTGAATATCTAAATTTTCCCGTCAAGCCTGCTATGACTCCGATTGTCGAGGGTTCGGAACACATCATACCCTCCTTCTCTTAGGATGATTCATTCCGAATCATAGCTTTGTTCCTGTTGTTTCACTTCACCTCTTGGATCAAACGGAAAATTATTTCTTCCATGCCATGAGTTCAATAAATTATGCTCATTTGATTGGAAAACATGGAAGAGATGGAACTTGAACTTCCTTTGCCATTTGCAGTGTGGTTGAAGCTTCCAAACATAATTAACCTGCAAAAAGGATTTAAACAAAATGGGGAGGGACATGTTAGCTTCATGAGGTGCAAGATATGGATCATTGTATTCATGATAAACCACCACCAACTCCACTTTTTGAACCAAGAGGCTCTTCTCTTCGCCTCTTTCCTCCTTTGCAATTTCTTGTTCAATATTTTTTATCTTCAAACTCAACCACATCTCCTACCTCCACATTCGTATCACCATATTCGCACACTACCTCATCACTATCCAAATGTGGATCTACCAATTCAAAACCCAAAATTTGAACTTCTACCCCAACTTCTAATTCCTCATCAAATTTTGGAGTTTGATCACCTAACTCCACCTTTTCATCACCTACCACAAAATTCGGGGTCTCTTCAACTACTTCTAATTCATGTTTCAAGCCTCCCTCCTTCTTTTCAACATTCATATCCCGAGGCTCAACTATAACATGTATTTCACTCTCCTCTAGCCATTTAATCACCGTCTTTCGTTTCTCCTCCTTCTTTCGCAATTTAGCCAAATATTTTCTTTCTGCCTCCCGTTCACACCTCAATCTTTCTTCATAAATTTCTTTTTGAATTTTCAAAATTGCCTTAGGACCAATCTTGACTCCTCTCTTAACCTCGATTCCATCCCTAGGTTTAGCATCACGCCTATAATGACTCTCATCACTACGGTTTACTTGAGATCGCCTTTTTTTCAATTTCCCCACCCTTTCATCTAGTTTATCCAACCTCATCAAAATATCATTCAAAAATCTCTACATACGATCTTTGGCGTTTTCATGGGAATTGGACATTGTGAAATTTATGTGGAAGGACATAGAAAAGAATAATGAAAACAAATGATCAAGAAAGTGGTTCTTGAATGGACTCTTTTTGTTTTGTTTTGTTTTGTTTTTTTTTTTTTTTTTTCAATTTTGGATGAATTTTCAGAATAAATAAAATAAATATTTTTTTTTATATATAAATCCGAAAATTCGACAACGAACACGACAAAACAAACGGAACTTAATTTGGATAAGAATTAAGCAAAACAAACACTTTTGAAATTTTTTTGGAACGATTTTCCGGATTAAAGACTCAACAAACTCAATAACAAGATATGGATAATTCTTATGACAAACTCGATGATAAACATAAGAATTAAACTGGATAGAATAAAAAACCTAAATTCAGAGTACAACACTGATACCAGATGATGAGATTCGAAGCGCGGAAGAAACGCCGGAAAGTTCCAAACTTAGGTTGTGGTTGGACGAATGAATCTTGACCCGATATTCGAAGCGCGAATGAAACGCCGGAAAGAACCAAGATTTGCGAAACGCCACAAGGATTTGTCCAATCTAGCTGATAAGTTTCTGGTTTTGAACGCCACAAATACTCTCGCGAATATTTGATAAGTTCCGAATGAACGCCACAAGATAATCAATCTTGATAAGTTCGGGTTTGTAATGTGAATCCACACATTATACAATTGAAAAAAACATTCAATCTTTTTTATTCAAATTCAAAGTCTTAATTACAATGAATGGAAAAAACGTTTAAATAAGCAAAATAAAACCCTAGTCGCTAATCTACTCAAAATAGAATTCTAATTAGACTAAAATTCTAAAATAGGCAAACAAATAATTAAAAAAGAAAAAATAATCAAAATCCCCGAAAATCCGGAAAATCAAATTTACGGCCGTGATGAACTCATTTACGGCCGTAAATGACTTTCTGTTTAAGACTTACGGCCGTGACCATATTCTTTATGGCCGTAATGAAGGTTCTGCTCAAATTTGCGATAACTGTGTTACGGCCGTAATTCTAAATATTACGGCCGTAAAAGGCCTGCTGCTTAATTTTCTGATTCTTTTCGATACGACTTGATCTTCAAAGCTCGTCGAACCTGTTGAATTCTTGTTTTGACTTGAATATCTAAATTTTCCGGTCAAGCCTGCTATGACTCCGATTGTCGAGGGTTCGGAACACATCAGTACATCACTTATTAATGATTTTATTAATATTTTTAGATCTTCAATATATTCATTTATCGACATTTTATGCTCTTGGTTTAAAAATTTTAGGATTTTGTACCTTAAATAGTCTGTCATACATATCATCTATTTTTATTTCTAATTTTTTGATTCTTTCTCCTATTGATATGAATTTTTCATTTTCATTCTTGCTTATATTCTCATTAACTTATCTATTTTTTCTATAATTATTCCAATTTTATCTTGATTAATTAATTCTCCTGATTTTCTTTGAAATTCTTTTAAGATTTCTTCATCTATATTTTTAACTTCTCCTATCATCTCTTTTAATTCTTTAAATTGTATTGTTTGTTTATTTTGAATATTTTTTAATTTTTCTTTAATATTCATATCTTGTATATTTAATTATTGTAATTATTCAATAGCTAATTTATCTTGTAAATTTATGTTTTTATATGTTTGCCATAAAAAGGCACTTATCCAATTTAATTGCATATTAAGAAATCCATCGGATTCTCCCCATGAGCTTAATGGTTGAAACATAGTTGTATTAGCTCCTTTTATTTGATAAGATCCAACTGGAAGTCTTATATTTTCTATTATTTGTTTTTCAAATTTTATTTCTGGAAATTTTGTCATTAATTTCTTCCTTTAATATGTTCAATTTCTAGAATAAGTTCTGTTTTATATTTTTCTTCTTTATAATTCATTATTTGATATTCACAATATTCTTCTATTTATCCAATCATTAATTTTCTATGATATATTCTATAGTCTTCTAATGTGTTTGTTTCATCATATTTTTTTTTCAAGTTTTTTTTTGTCTTCTAAAATCGTTTGAATTTTTGGTAATTGTTTTAAAATTCTATCAAAATATTCTCTCTTTTTCTCCAATAATTTTAATCTTAATTTTTCTAGTCGTTTTATATTTCTTTCTTCTCTTATTTGATCCATTAAATTTCTTCTTTGTTCTAGTATTAAATCTAATTTTTTATTTGTTTCTATGTCTAGATATCTAACTAATTGAGGATCTGCTCTATGATAATCCATTTCTATAATCTTTATATAATTCTTCTAGTATATCTTTGTGGGTTAAATCTAATATTTCTTTTATGATAAAATCTTCTTTTATTATATAGAAATTTATTAGATCATAAATATCTCTCCTTATATCTGTGTTTAAATCTTTTAGAGTTCTCAAGATTTCTATTTTATAATTATAAGGTATTATTAATGTATGCATAATTATAAATCTTGATGTATATATATTATATATTCATTTTTATTTTTTGTTATATAATATTTATCTTTTAGATCTGCCATATGACTCTGATACCAATTGGGGGTGCTATTATGAGCGAACAAAAATAAAAAAATTTAATAAAAGTATATAAAATTTCAAGAACTAGGTTGTAACTTTTCTAAATTCTAATGGATTTAGCTGAAATATGATATATAAGAGTATTTGTGGTAGTTTATAGTGTTTAAGGCTATTTTTAAAAGATATAAAATTGTTAGGGTATTTTCAAAAATTTGTAAGTTTTTAAGGGTATTTTCATGTATTTCCTCTAGAATTTTGGAGAGGCCGGAAATCAAAATAGAAGGCTCGGCTGATGATTGCGAATTGGAAGGATACCATGTTTGGACTTCAATTACTCAAATTTCGGGTTTTATTTACATTATTAATTTATTTTTCTTCCAAAAACATGAATAGCTAAATTATTTATTGGGATTGACGATATAGATTTAATGCTTTTAGATTGATTTTAATTCTCAAGTTGGCACTTTATTTTTATGTATTGATTTTATTATTGCATTTAATGCTTGAGTTGCTTAATCACCAATTTATGATTTAATGGTTGTTTTCATAATTCGAGAAGTGAGTTAACAATTAGATCACGTAATAAAATTCGACACTTTCAACAAAAAGATAGATATATGAATTTGTGGTTGCTTGTGGTCACTTATAAATTCCTAGGAGATTTTATGCATTTAGTTAAGGAGAACTCTGACCCTCTGTAGAGATATATGGTTGACATAGTTAAATAGGCCTAATTTGAACTCGAGAGAGGTAAATTAGATATATGCATGAATTCGACCAAATATAATTTTAGAAAACAACTTGAGATGAGAAATTAAGTTAGGACATTATTTCGAAACCGTTAGTCCCGATATTCATTTAATTGATCAAAATTTCACCACTTTGTTTTTTGCTTTTATTAGTTAATTCTAGTTTTAGATTTCTATTTTTATTTTAATTGAATTCTTTATTTCATTTAATCTCAATTTTATTATCATTTTTGAATTTTATTAGTTAGCTTTGGTTTTAGTCTAGGAATTTTAGAATCGAAGTAAATTTACATGAATTAATTAGTCCTCGTGGGATCGATAACTCGGACTCAAAAGTCCACTTTTATTACTTGTTAACGATATCGTGCACTTGCGATAATTTCAAACCTACAAGTTTTTAGAGCCGTTGCCGGGGACTATTTTAATTTGTTATTTATTTATTTTTGATTTTTATTATTCTTAGCTTTCAGATATTGTTTTCTTTTAGTTATTTAGTATTAGTATTTTGCTATTTTTAATTCTTTTTCTTTTTCTATTTTTATTTTGTGGTATTGATACTCAACATTTGAGATGGCCGATGTAGACTTCAACAAAATGCTTGTGCGAGACTTCTTTATAAGGCAACAACAATTGATAGCTCTAGGAGTTGAAGGGGATGATATGTTTATGGGAGATTTAATCATAGGGGATCGATTAAAAGAAATAAAAGCTGAATATGAAATTAATGATGTTGTCCTAGATGACTTTCCAGCTGGATTTTTTATACGCTTCACAAAATTTGATGAGAGTGATTTACCCTTGAAATTATTTTTTCCACTAAATTTAATTGAGTGTCAATTAAAGGAATCAACACCACCGAGCTTTCAACAAATGGAAGAGGAAGGAAATAATTTCCTTGAAGAGTTTATTGTCTTATTGTCAACAAATCAAGATCTGGACATCGAGTTTGAGGAAACTTAAAAAATAGAAGATGATCAGATGGGAAATGTGGAATTGTTAATAGTCGAGCAATCTAAAAAAGCGACATTTAATGATGCTGACTTTACCAACCAATCATCTGACTTCAATGATCTCTTAATAATTGATTTCATCATCAACTCCGACGAGATGATCGAAGTTTACATATTGAAGTTTGAAGTGAATAGTGAAGATAACACATCTGACATGGGAAAAGTGAAGCTTTGGAGTAAAAATGAAAAATGGAGTAAGTTCAACCGACACAAGCAAAGAAGGTCATCAAAATCTTTATTTAGAATTCCTTGAACGACCACTATCAAAATTCGAGCTTAGACTATAAACGAAGCGCTTATTGGGAGGCAACCCATTTTCTATCCTTTTTATATATTTTGCTTTATTTACATCTTTACATTTAAATTTTTAGGTAGTACTTGCATTTTTTTTTTCTTTCTTGGTGTTTTTGAAGTTAGCATCTCTAGCACCAACCTCTTTGATTTGATCTTCAAGTGCATTTTTAGTTCTAATTCATACATCATCCACGAGCTTACAATTTTGCATCACATTGTTTTAACCTCATTACTCTTATCACATCAAAAACAAACCATATGCATGATTTTGCACGCTTTGAGGAATTATGCATGATAATTGTAATGTTCATGATGGTCGACCATGTTTGAAAATTTAAATTTTTGCTATGTTTTAGTTGAGATTGTTTGTGTTGATCTATTTCAATGGTGTATATGATTCTAATGTTTTTTTTTACTTGCGGGGAACACACTACTTGTAACACTTCCAACCAAGTATGGAAACACAAGAAACATGTCTAAATCAAGTGAGATCAAAACCAAGCTTCAAGTTATCACGTCACTCCTCTAAACCTGGGAAGTATCTAAGTCGTCTTTTATGTATTGATATCAATTGATATATCATTTCTTTTACGTTGAGGACAATGTAACTTTCTAGTTTGGGGGGGGGGGGTGGTATCTCATTTCTTCATTTTGTTCATTCGATACATTGTTTTTGTGATTTTCAATAAAAAAAGGGTTAAAATTTTGAAAATTTTTGTTGATTTATTTATTACTTATGACATGATTTGAATTGACTTTTATGTTTTAGTTAGAAAATTTGGGCAACATGTGAACTAAGATTTTTCTTGACATTTATCCATGTAAGACGTTAATCAAACTTGAGTACATAGCTACTTTCGAATAATAACTTGTGCAGGAAGATGCTTGATACTTGTTGGGTAAACTTGTGCACTTTGAACATAGAATTGACTGAAAATTTCAAAACCTTAAGAAATTAGATCCCGACCTGAAATGTAGAACCAAACTACTCAAGAAGCAGTTTGAGGGTGGAAAGGTTAAGTACAAGTAGGTATTAACGGATTGAGGGTCTGAAGTTTTTAATGATCCATCTTTAGAGTAAGGGGTCTTAATCAATGGGTATAAACCATTGCCAGCATAAAAACAGAAAAATGCTGAAGGTCTTATTTTAGATTTCTATTTTTATTTTAATTGAATTCTTTATTTCATTTAATCTCAATTTTATTATCGTTTTTGAATTTTCTTGCAATTTTATTTTCTTAGTAAGTTTTGGTTTTAGTCTAGGAATTTTAGAATCGAAGTAAATTTATAACGAATTAACTAGTCCCTGTGGGATCGATAACTCGGACTCAAAAGTCCACTTTTATTACTCGTTAACGATATCGTGCATTTGTGATAATTTCAAACCATCAAGTTCTTGGCGCCATTGTCGGGTACTATTTTAATTTGTTATTTATTTATTTTGATTTTTATTATTCTTAGCTTTCAGATATTGTTTTCTTTTAGTTATTTAATATTAGTATTTTGCTATTTTTAATTCTTTTTCTTTTTCTATTTTTCTTTTGAGGTATTGATACTCAACATTTGAGATGGTCGATGTAGACTTCAACAAAATGCTTGTGCGAGACTTCTTTATAAGGGAACAACAATTGATAGCTCTAGGAGTTGAAGATGATGATATGCTTATGGGAGATTTAATCATAGGGGATCGATTAAAAGAAATAAAAGCTTAATATGAAATTAATGAAGTTGTCCTAGATGACTTTCCAGTTGAATTTTTTATACGCTTCACAAAATTTGATGAGAGTGATTTACCCTTGAAATTATTTCTTCCACCTAATTTAATTGAGTGTCAATTAAAGGAATCAACTCCACCGAGCTTTCAACAAATGCAAGAGGAAGAAAATAACTGCCATGAAGAGTTTATTGTCTCATTGTCAACAAATCAAGATCTGGACATCGAGTTTGAGGAAACTTCAAAAATAGAAGATGATCAGATGGAAAATGTGGAATTGTTAATAATCGAGCAATCTAAAAAAGCGACATTTAACGATGCTGACTTTACCAACCAATCATCTAACTTCAATGATCTCTTAATAATTGATTTCATCATCAACTCCGACGAGATGATTGAAGTTTACATATTGAAGTTTGAAGTGAATTGTGAAGATAACGCATATGACATGGGAAAAGTGAAGCTTTGGAGTATAAATGAAAACTGGAGTAAGTTCAACCGACACAAGCAAAGAAGGTCATCAAAATCCTTATTTAGAGTTTCTTGAACGACCACTATCAAAAGTCGGGCTTAGACTATAAACGGAGCGCTTATTGGGAGGCAATCCAATTTTCTATCCTTTTTATTTATTTTGCTTTATTTACAACTTTTCATTTAAATTTTTAGGTAGTACTTGCATTTATATTATTTATTTATTTATTTATTTTTGCTTTCTTGGAGTTTTTGAAGTTAGCATCTCTAGCACCAACTTCTTCTCTAGCACCAACCTCTTTGATTTGATCTTCAAGTGCATTTTTAGTTCTAATTCATACATCATCCATGAGCTTACAATTTTGCATCACATTGTGTTAACCTCATTACTCTTATCACATCAAAAACAAATCATATGCATGATTTTGCACGCTTTGAGGAATTATGCATGATAATTGTAATGTTCATGACGGTCGACCATGTTTGAAAATTCAAATTTTTGCTATGTTTTAGTTGAGATTGTTTGTGTTGATCTACTTCAATGGTGTATATGATTCTAATGTTTTTTTTTTTTTTTGCGGGGAACACACTACTTGTAACACTTCCAACCAAGCATGGAAACACAAGAAACATGTCGAAATCAAGTGAGATCAAAACCAAGCTTCAAGTTATCACGTCACTCCTCTAAACCTGGGAAGTACCTAACTCCTCTTTTATGTATTGATATCAATTGATATATCCTTTTTTTTTACATTGAGGACAATGTAACTTTCTAGTTTGGGGGGTGGTATCTCATTTCTTCATTTTGTTCATTCGATACATTGTTTTTGTGATTTTCAATAAAAAAAAGGGTTAAAATTTTGAAAATTTTTGTTGATTTATTTATTACTTATGACATGATTTGAATTGACTTTTATGTTTTAGTTAGAAAATTTGGGCAACATGTGAACTAAGATTTTTCTTGACATTTATCCATGTAAGACGTTAATCAAACTTGAGTACATAGCTACTTTCGAATAATAACTTGTGCAGGAAGATGCTTGATACTTGTTGGGTAAACTTGTGCACTTTGAACATAGAATTGACTGAAAATTTCAAAACCTTAAGAAATTAGATCCCGACCTGAAATGTAGAACCATGAGCAGTTTGGGGGTGGAAAGGTTAAGTACAAGTAGGGATTGACGGATTGAGGGTCTGAAGTTTTTAACGATCCATCTTTAGTGTAAGGGGTTTTAATCAACGAGTATAAATCATTGCCAACATAAAAACAGAAAAATGTTGAAGGTCTTATTTTACTCTTCAAAAGCCTTTTTGACTCAAGTAATTAAGTCCGAGGGATCTTTCAAACCTGGTACCCTAAAGTCATCTGGCTTGGGAGTCACTGACCTAAAGCTCGCTACAGGGGTCAACTAGAAAGCAAGTACGGAGAGTGGACTTACACATAAGACACTAAAACATCTTTAACTTTTCTGTTTAAGGCTTTTATGACTCGGGTAATTAAGTCAGGGAGATTCTCTGAACCTGGTACCCTAAGCTCAACTGAGTTGGGAGCTGTCGACCTAAAGCTCGCTACATAGGTCATATAGAAAGCTAGTATGAAAAGTTCTGTACAAAGATGGTAAAAGACAAGGACATTAAAAGAAAAAGTCGTCCATATTAAAAAAAAAAATGAAATGAAAATGGTATAAGCTTTGTTAATTAAAATTCCTAATACTGGAGTGTGGGATTGGGGATGCATTATTCTTGGTCTGTCGAGCATATTTGTCAAATCTTAATTGCCTTGTGTGGAAAAATGCAATTTATACATGTTTAGAAACTACATCAATAGGAAAGACCTCGGGATATGAGAGAAAAACATTAAGGTTGTGATCATCCATGAGAGTGTAAGGAAAATAAAAAGAAAATCATTGTTGACCACATGGAATTCGGGCTTATTTCTACATGACTAATCACAGTGTCAAATATATTTTTACATGAGTTTGCATTCGATTCTTGGCTATTCACAAAGACACGCGATGAAGTTGAGCATTGGATGAATGAAAATAATTTTTATTGTTCATATTTCTTTTCTAAAGTGAATCGTCATTTTGGATTATTGAAGTGCATGGTAAATAAATTGACAAAAATAAAATCAATTTTTGTTTGCATTTTTTATTTTTATTTTCATTTTTTTATAGTTTCGTTTTATTTTTATTTGAGGACGAACAAATATTCTAGTTTGGGGGGGTTTGATAAGTGTATTTTATACACTTATTTATCTCTCAAAATTAGGATATTATAATATTTTTCTTGAATAAATTCTACTTAGTTGTTATTATTGGTCATTATTTCAGGTTTTATCCCTAGAGTCGGGAAGATGGAAGAATTGAAGCAAATTTATGACAAGTGGATGAACATTGAGATAAAACGAAGAAAAAGGAATAAAGTGTACACTCTCAAAATTTGAAGACCGAATGTGCAATTAACTCAAGGACCAACTTATATTTTATTGAAAGAATTGAGGCTCAAGAATAAAACTCACACTACTTATAATTGGGCTTTGAAATATGATTAAGGGCCTATTGGATTTGAGACATATAATATATATATATATATACACACACACACACACAAACGGGGGTGCAGCCTAGAAGAAAAAGAGGGTGCGCAGCCTGAGAGTTTTTCTTGAATATACATACACGGCTGCTACAATAACTCAGGGGCAGGGCAGCGCCGGCCCTGGCATAAGGCCACCAAGGCCGGCGCCTAGGGCCTCTCAATTTGAGGGGCCTCAAAAAAATTTTGGCCAAACTGTTTAACCAATTTTTTGGGATTAAATGCAACTGGAGGCAGTGTAAAATATATAGATTTGGAATTTTTTTTTTTTTTTTTGAAGAAATTGATTATTGCAGATTCAAAGCTCTTCCACTAAATAAAAAACTAAGAAAAGTCAGTAACTTGTTTTATAAAATGAAGTTTGAGACCTATGAATTATTGAATGATTTGGAGATATATGTTCAGACCTTCACTGTTGCTTCCAAAAAGCACTCCTCGATTACCGGAGTTTCAAGTGGGTGAAAATGGAATAAGCATTTTGATTAGCAGAATGCTTAAGCTACATTGGAACATGACTATTTTTCCTACATTATGCTAGTTTTAGGAATTTCATCTTTTGGATGTTATAAAGTCATTTTAAAAAAAAAAATACATATATGTTATTCATTTTAATATTTAAGTATTACTACACGAAAAAATATACATATATTTAAGGACATCAAAATAATGAGTCGCCTAGGGCCTCTCTATTATCAGGGCCGGCCCTGCTCAGGGGGACAAGCTTTGGTGATTAAGAAGAGAGATCGGCTGGTTGGCAGCAAGAATAAAAGAGGAAGAGCCGACTGTGAGAATAGAGGAGAGATATAGAGGTTGGGTGGTGGTTCTTGCAAAAGGAAGGCTGCTGGGAAGTTTTAATCGGAGGAAAAAGAGGTTGCACTTGGTGGAGTTTTGGAGAGGCTGGAAATCAAATTAGAAGGCTGGGCTGATGATTGCGAATTGGAAGGAGACAATGTTTGGAGTTCAATTACTCAAATTTCGGGTTTTATTTACATTATTTATTTTTTTTCTTCCAAAAACATGAATAACTAAATTATTTATCGGGATTGACGATATAAATTTAATGCTTTTATATTGATTTTAATTCTCAAGTTGACACTTTATTTTTATGTATTGATTTTATTATTACGTTTAATGCTTGAGTTGTTTAATCACCAATTTATGATTTAATGGTTGTTTTAATAATTCGAGATGTGAGTTAACAATTAGATCACGTAATAAAATTCGACAATTTCAACAAAAAGATAGAGATATGAATTTGTGGTTGCTCGTGGTCCATCATCGCCCACCGAGACTCAAGACTCCACAATTTGTATCCATCGTCGCCCTCCGAGACTCAAGATACTGCACCGGGAATTATATTATATCAATCAGGTCTGGCCTATTATATACGGTGCTTGGCGTGCCGATCCGCAGTCCCAAAGCCACCAAGAGACCTCCTGACACCGCCTGTATACCGGCGCGGGACCGCCAACACCCCATCATCGACTATCCTTAATGACCGTCAGGAGTCTCAAATGAGTGTATATATCCGGACGCGAAGTAAAGTACGGTACACTTGTAGAGCGATTCTACTATCATCCACATCATTCTCTCACCATATATCTGCATATACTCTTTATTTCTTTCTTTATCATTTATGAAAGACTTCTTCTAAGTCCACACAATGCACATGTCAATGCCCATGAATGCCAACATATATTTCATCCGCCAATTTTATGTCATATAATCATATCATATGGCATTCCAATGATATTCATGTGCATTAATAACATATCATATCATATCATCAAATCACGTCTCGCGTGCTTTATTTTAAAGGAATTGACCCACTTTATAATACATCATAAAACATTTAATCTAATCCTCATATCCAAAATAATAATCATAACATTAATAATATAAATCTAATTATATTATATAATATTATATATATAATAATATAAGAATTAAAATAAAGAAACAACAATTACCTTTACAGGAAGGGGGGGGGGGGGCGACCCCCCATTTATTTTAAATAGGGGTCGACCCTCCTGTTTAAAATGGCAATGAAATTCCCTTCCCTTTTTTTTTCTCTCTCCGTTTTTAAGCACCCGTATTTATAGTTTTTATCAGGGACTAAGCTGCAATTATTTTATTTACTCTTTTAGTCCCAAAAAATATAAGATTTATATTTAAATTCCAAAAATTATTAAAAATTACTAAAATCACTAAAAAAATTATAGGGTCATATGAAGTCGAAATAGAAAATTCTTGAGGCCAATATGAATTTTTCAAGGAATACATCACAACGATATTTTCGGAGCATAAAATCGATAACCGAGGTAAAATTTATCTCTCGTCAAAATTTACCACTTAAAACTATTTTATTTTGATTTCTTTTCATATGGCTACTTTCGTCTTAATTTTCGGTACTTTTATTGTCATCAAAATTGAAATTTTAATATACAATTCTAAAATACCCACGATCTAGTTTCTCGTATCTCTGTCGAAACGCAATATGGTCAACTATAGCAAAAGTTGCGGCTTGTCAAAATAAGTCGTTTAAAACTAACATTTCGAATGCCAACCTTCTTTATTAAAATATTTGAGACACGTATGTCAACCGAATACGTGTCTACAATATACAATTCTGAAAGTCATTCAATGATCTACGTGAGGTCTTCTCAAATAGTCAAGACAGATAACAGAATTAAGAATTTATGCGTCCCGAAACTATACGAGTAATTCGTCGTTAATAAATAATATAATAATATATATAATATATATAAAAACATAATTTATGTCTAAGTTGTTGTTGTTATTATTATTATTATTATTATTATTATTATTATTATTATTATTATTATTATTATTATTATTATTATTATTATTTTAACCAAAAGTTTACGGTTTAACTTTGGTCTATTATTTTTCAAACTTAGAACGAATTCTTAGTTTCATTTTGAAGTACATTCCATACACTTCAATTCATATCTTCCCAATTATGGAATCAATAGTCAATTTATTTAATCGATAAAATTACTTAAAGCAACATTTAATATTCTTATTTATTTTTCGTTGATAATACGTCAACTAAATTTAAAGTTTGATTTAATGTCGATATGCCCATTTAAATAAGTCAAATAAATTAAAATTTCTATTTGACTTTGAAGTGGGTCCCATTAAAATAATTTAATATAATAAGATGAATTTTTTTTAATATAACAGAATTAAGAATTTATGCGTCCCGAAACTATACAAGTAATTTGTCGTTAATAAATAATATAATAATAATATATAATATATATAAAAACATAACTTATGTCTAAGTTGTTGTTGTTGTTGTTGTTGTTATTATTATTATTATTATTATTATTATTATTATTATTATTATTATTATTATTATTATTATTATTATTATAACCAGAAGTTTACGGTTTAACTTTGGTCTATTATTTTTCAAACTTAGAACGAATTCTTAGTTTCATTTTGAAGTACATTCCATACACTTCAATTCACATCTTCCCAATTATGGAATCAATAGTTAATCGATAAAATTACTTAAAGCAACATTTAATATTCTTATTTATTTTTCGTTGATAATACGTCAACTAAATTTAAAGTTTGATTTAATGTCGATATGCCCATTTAAATAAGTCAAATAAATTAAAATTTCTATTTGACTTTGAAGTGGGTCCCGTTAAAATAATTTAATATAATAAGATGAATTTTTTGGGTCGTTACAAGTAGGGTGGTGCTGTGGTGGTTTGTGTGTGATGGAGGAAGCGGTGGTGGCTTTTTTGGACCGTGTTGTTGATGATGGTGGTGCAAGTGGTTGTGGTGGTGGTTACGTTTTACAGGTTACAGGTACTAGTTACATTGTGGTTGTGTGGTGGTCGGTGGTGATGGCAGTCGCGGTGGATCGGAGGTGGAGCTTGTGGTTGTGGGTCAAGTGGTGGTGGTTGTGGGTGTCGGAGATTGTGGTTGGAGTGGTGGTAGTTATAGTTGTGGGTGTTGAGGTTGTGGTGGCAGCTAAGGCGATGACAACGACGGTGGCAGTCAATGGTGGTGGGTAGTATTGATGGTGTGTGACCAATAATATGTAATTTGTGATTAGTAAATAATATGTGACCTAAGAAATTTGATAATTTGTGACCTTTAATTGAATTACCTATGAGTCTGTGACCTAATAATTTGATAATTGTGATCCAGTTATAAATTGTGACCAATTAATTATAGTGACGATAATTTGTGATCAATAAAATTTATGGTTTCCGGTAAATTTTTTATTTATGACTTGTAAATTTATAATTTGTGATCGCAAAATAAGTCATGATCAGATGACTTTATAATTTGTGACCGATAAATTAGTTGTCATCAATGAATTTTGTGATTTGTGACCGAAAAATAAGTCGTGACTTTTAATATTTGTGATTTGTGACCGAACAATAAATTGGGACAGTTTTCTTTGATAATCTGTGATCGAAAATAAGATATGACTTATAAATTTATTATGTAAAATTTGGAATTAAGTCATGACCAAACAATTTTATAATTCGTGACTGAGAAATCTAATAATTGTGACCTATAAATTTTGTGATTTTTAATTGTGATCTCAACTTATTTAATTACCTATTTAATTAGTATAAAATATATTTAATACATGTTTATTATCTAAAAACCTGATTTTTGTACTAAAATTACAAGTTTCTTAAATTTTAAATTACATCTTTTAATTTTAAATTTTAAATTACATCTTTTAAGCCCCTTGAGTATATATTTAATCCTTATTACAATCACAAGTTCAAATATGAAATCTAATATGTTTTAAATAATAAAAATAGTTATGTGACAAATAATAAACCCCCGTTTAAATAAAATATTTGGAAAAATATATATATATTTCTTTTCCTTTTTGAGAATGAAATAATTGGCTTATTGCTAGCGTCATTGTCTGAAAATGATTGAAGCAAAAAATGGAAGTTAGTTGGAAATGACAGCTTGATTACTGTATAATTTTTAGTCAATTAGCACACATTTAGTCCTGTTTGTTAACTTTGGTATCACTATTTCGTTTGTAAATTGTTTTATTTATAATTTCGAAGTGAAAAATAGTTGTCGAAAATTAGAGAGAGAAAATGTGTGTAACTAAAAAATGATTTGAAAAATTGTGTAATTTATAAATTGATGTATAAATCAATTTATTTTGTTTATCAAACGAATGCTTAACTGTTTTTTGTTTTGCTATTAGTGTTAATAATTATAATTCACTATTGACATGCATGCAAAGGACCGACCCAATGCCTATGTACAAGAAAGCTTATAGACAAATATTCGCCATTAGGTTAATTAATTCACAAAACTAGTGCTTGTGGATTTCACTTCACGTCCATAGAAATAAAAATAAGTTGAATCTATTTAAAGTTTTAGCATATTATATCGTCTAATGTAAGTCATGGATATAAGTTTTAGTGCACATGACCTAATTTTTGAAGTTTACTTGGAGGTGTTAAATGGACTAAGCTAAGCCACTCGACTAGCATGTATTAGTAATTCAAGGGTCAAACACGAGTTGGCTCGCTTCACCAAATGTGGTCCAGACTTCTCCTGTCAAAGTGAATTGTATGCAGACGAGCAGTTTGCACGAGATTTTTACTATTCCTCCCTTTATAAAAGATATTGTTAAGGTATTAAATTTTATCAATATTTTCTATTTATATCCTTTATTCCTTATTTATTATTTTAAGTAAACTCACTTTATTTCTCAAAAAACAATAGCTAAGTAATTGGTGTATATTGTACCAAGATACATTAAATAAGGATATATGTGAAAATGAAATATTTAATACATGCTCAATATGAATACAAGACTATTTTTTTGTGATAGACAAAAATAGTATGAATGTGTTAACTTTTATTAATTAAAACACTGACACATAGACAATATAATAGATCTTAAGTGTTCATCTACATGTTAACTTTAACTATTATATGAGTGTCATATTGAATTTGTTTAATTTACTCATCAATAACTAAATTAAACAATTAATGACTATTTAATATTTCTTTCTCTTGTATTCAATATAGATTGTCATGTCACATGTTAAAATGTTTGTTAACTTTAATAAATAAGTTAACAATATACTTAAAAAGAATCCTTTATCAAACATGTTAATATATTTAATGTGAACATAAAAATGAATATTAGTTAAAATATGACACCAACAAATACTTTAAAATATCCATTGTAAATGTTCTTACTATGTAGAATAATTTTGAGAAAGCGATTTTAATTTTTGTTTGAAATCTAAATCTGAACGTCATTTTAGATGAAGTCACGTTAGACTGACTTTCTCCAAAAACTCTTTTAAGATGAGCTAATTTTCCATTTATCATTTTACTACGGTAAATTGAAGTCAATTTCGACGGCCTGCAGATACGATTTTTAATATTTTTGGAATTCAAACTATTGTGGGCCCTCATTGTAGTCCATGTTCAGAAATTTGTAACCAAAGTCTAATAATGTGACTCTTCTACACTAACAACAAATGTGACTAAGGGTGAAAAAATAAATTGTGAAATCACATAATCGAATCAAACTGCAATAAATAGTTTGGTTTGGTTCGATTTCAAGTGTGAAACGATTTGGTTTGAAAAAATTTCAAACTGTCTCAAATGATTTGGTTTATGTTTCAATTGTTAAAACCGCGGTTTCAAACCGCTAATCCGCTAAATTTTTGAAAAATAAAAGGCAAACCTTCAATTTTAGAAATATGCAGCACACTTTTTATTCTCAACAAACCAAAACTAAGGAGTCAAATGTTAAGGGGCCGTTCTCTTTGTATTTCGATTTTGGATTTTGAGTTTTGGATTTTTTTTGAATTTTGGATTTTGATTGTTTGTTTTGGGATTGCTGAAAACATGTTCTCTTTGTGATTTTGGAAAACTGTTTTCAAAAATAGAAAACTTAAAAATGCGTTTACTTTGTAATTTTTTGATATATTTATTTTGTGATATTTTATATGTAAAAAATGGTTGATTTGTTGAATTACATTAATTTTAATGTTAATAAATCAGTTAGTTCTCTATGTCAATAAATTCATCATTAATATTGTTTCAGCTAAACAAAAATTTAACCTCATACCAATAAAATCTTAACATAGATCTATATATAATGGTAAAATAATATAAGAACTTCAAGTGAAGGAAGTGTCTCACATTTACAAAAAAAAAAAAAATAATAATAATAATAATAATAATAATAATAATAATAATAATAATAATAATAATAAATAAATAATTACAAAAAAAAAAAAAAAATCTTAACATGGATCTATATAATAGAAAAATAATATAAGAACTTCAAATGAATGAAGTGTCTTACTTTTACAAAAAAATAAAAATAAATAAAATAAAAATAAAAAATTTACAAGAAAAAAAACTTAACATTGATCTATATATATAATGACAAAATTACATAAAAACTTCAAGTGAAGGAAGTGTCTCACTTTTACAAAAAGTAAAAATAAAAATAATTTACAAAAAAAAAAAAATTAACATGGATCTATATATAATGACAAAATAATATAAGAACTCCAAGAGATGGAAGTGTCTCACATTTAAAAATAATAATAATAATAATAAATAAAAAAATTACAAAAAAAAAAAAAAAATCTTAACATGGATCTATATATAATGACAAAATAATATAAGAATTTCAAGTGAATAAAGTATTTCACATTTACAAAAAAAAAAAAAAAAAAAAAAAAAAAATCCAAAACTTTCGTTTTGATCGTTTTGGACTTTTTAACACAAAATATCCAAAACGAAAAAAAATCGTTTTGAGTTTCCTTTGTATTTTTTTTGGTGTTTTGGAAAACGCATTTCTGAAAATAGGCAAAGTGAACGCGTTTTCGATATTTTCAAAAATCGAAAACTCAAAACGGGCTCAAAACAGCAAAGAGAACGGGGCCTAATTTATTCAAATCCATAACCATTTAGAAAGAGAACTTGCTCCTATAATTATAATAATCATTTAAGACATTTTCTTAAAATATAGTTTTTAAGGTAAGAACTAACTAAAGTTTATTTAAGAAAATTTTAACTATTTGCTTCTATATAATTAGTTTGTTTTTCAAAATGAATTGATATACTATGTAACTTAGATATTGCAGTAATTATTATTTGACCTACATTCTACATTCGGTATTAGATTTACATGCAATTGTCGTTTATTGTTGACTGCTTTTCGTGTTTGCTTGATAGAAAGTTAGTATATGATCATTTTTGACAATTTTTTACTCTACATAAAGACATCCTTCTGTGTTGTGTTACGATGATTTACGGTTACATGAGTGTTTAATGTATTTATTCTTTCATATAAAATGTTATTTGTTATACTAATAAATTCTTATTAATTGAATCTTAGAAGATATTTTTTAGGAATCGACCATGATATGATCGATGCAATAAATTTATGGAACAATTATGCATTGGTAAACATGGGATCGGATTTGTGTTTTTTTTTGTGATATACTATCTCCGTTTCGGGTGGGTTTAAATGTTGGGAATGATATAAAAGATCATACAATATTCAAACAATGCACTTAATTAGAGTTGGATACCACTATTAAGCTAGTTTTAACTTGAAATTTTATAAGAATATGTATCTTTAAGCTTATTTGTAATCTACTAATTCATTTGTTGGCAAACCGTGGCTTCAAAACGCAAAAAATAGTTTGATTTGGTTTGGTTTGATTTAAAAAATGAAATGGTCTGGTTTGGTTTAATTTAAAAAATGAAATGGTTTGATTTGAAATATTGTTACAAATCACTCAAATCAAATTGTGTTCCCCCCTAAGTGTGACAATGAGGTTGACAAATAGTTTACGTGACACAATCTTTTTTCGCACATCACATCATACTTTAAATCAACAAACACAAACTTCCACATCACCGAATTTCCATCTTCATTATCAACATAATTGTACAAGTAGCAAAATTTTAATTATTATTAAGGTGAAACGAATCTCCCTCGACAGTTCGATATCACATGAGGTGAGAGTAGTGAGACTAGTTCTACCATACTACAAGACAGTAGATTGTTATCTACATGACTACGCCTTTGTTTGGTTTACAATAAAATTTTCTTTTTTTTCTACAGTACCCAATCTCAACCATTCATTAAAAATCAAGCCCACAATATTTAACTTTTCAACTGAATTTCAACCATCAATTCTCTAAAAATCATTATTCATTTAAAAAAAAAACTCTTTTTAAACAATACCAAACATACTCGTAAACAACTTTTAAGTTGGAATATTTCCTGAATTTATATATTTAATAATACTAAATTAACTTACAATTTGTAGATCCTTTATTTCTTTTTTTTTTCTTAATCTATAATTAGGACAGTAAATCTTTATTTTATTATGTCTTGGGGTTAACGAGTGTTAGCTAATTTTTTGTTGCCAAATTAACCACATGGCTATATTGAAAAATCGAGGTCCCTTTTAACTTCAGGTTTTTATAAGTCATACTAAAAAATAGTTTAATCCACACCACAATTGCGTGTAGCTCATTTGGTAGGGTATTTTGAGGAAATCAACCTAATTGAGATTGGTGTTCAATACCTGTTTGGTCGGGTATTTTGAGGGAGTCAGCCCAATTGGGATTGGTGCTCAATAACCACCTTGAAAATTAAGATAATGTTGGAAAAAGTGATGAAATAATAAGAATATATCGTGATCTTTTTTGGTAACTAATCTTTTGGAGTTTATCTCGTTTTTTATGGAGTTCAAATTTAAGTTGGAGACTAAAAAGTCTTAGTAAGTGTATTTTATACACTTATTTTTATCCTAAAAGTTGGATTTTATTTGTTTGTTTAAGAATATTTGCTATTTATTTTGTTAGTATTTGTTTATATTTCAGGAATAACTCCAAAGTTGAGAAAACAATGAAATTGAAGCTAAAATCAAGCAATTGGATAATAAAAGTGTCAAAACGTGCAAATAAAGAATGGATGAAATAGATCAAGGACCCTTGCTCAATTGGAAGAATATTCAAAGAAGAAATCACATTTGGAAGAAATCAGAAGTTTAGGGGCCAAATTACAATAATTGGAAGTTGAAGGACCTGATGTGCAATAAAACTGAGGACCAACTTAAAGCACTTCAAAAGAATAAATTGCACTTCATCCAGAAGCTTGCTCGATTGCATGGAATTATAACGGCGCGATCGCATGACTTGTTAAAAAATGGTCACAATAGTTCTACGGAAGCCAAGCGATCGCATGGATTTGTACCATGCGATCATATGGTTATTTTCTGGGCTAACTATTGGGCTTTTTTCTCCGAATTCAACATTCTTTATCCCCAAGTAACCTAGGCTTTGAGGCAACTTATAAATACATGACTTGAGGCACGAAATTAGGGGTTCCCAACAGCTTGAATAAAGGCCAAAACGCTATCGAATTGCCAAGGGATCCATGCATAGTCGAAGGCACAATTGAAGAACGAAGATCAAGGGCATGAATAGGGTGACATCTATCCATACTTCTTGTAATTTATATTCAATTATGTTTTTAGGCTAGGTTTTTAATGTTAGAATTGCGATGAAGCATTAATTCCCGGATTTTATGTACTAATTCATTGTTTGATTTATTGGGTTTGAGTAATTGACTCATGCTTATATTATCATATGATTTTTTGGCCAATTATTATATGATTGATGTGATGATTTCTTAAGTTCGAAATATTAGGATTTCATTGGACAAGTTTCAATTATCACATGGTCCGAAAAGGGATAGAAATATACCCCCTATGCTTTTTGTTATCTACAATAGTATTCACAAATTCGTTAATGCTTTTCTATACATTTGGATTCTTCATAGAAATATAGTCGTTTCATGTATAGGAAAATGTGTTAATTCTTTTCCGAAATGGAGTTCTAACAAAGTTTGGAATATGAATTTTCAAAATCCCAAGAATCATTGTTTGATAATTGGATTAATGCATAATTAATTGATATAATTAATGTAGATTTTCAATTCTAGCATGCTTTTCTCATATTTTCCTTAATTCAAATCGGTTTTTTTTTTTTTTTAACTAGTCTGATTTAATTCAAAATTGTCAAATTCAAAGTTTTTCTCGTTCCGATTAAGGTTAAGGTTAATAGTCTGAAATACAATTTGCACAATCCCTGTGGCAATGATACACGAACTTAAAATCCACTTTATTACTTGTGCGATCCGTGCACTTGCGGTAGCGAACAATTTTTTGGCGCCGTTGCGGGGATTGTAGTTTAAATTTGTTTTAGATTACTTTCATTAATTTGGACTTTTTACTTGCTTTATTTTTATTTTTATTTTTGTCTTTTTATTCTATTTCTTTATTTCAGTAATTTTTAGTTTTAGTTTTACTAGATTCTTTGTTTTTCTTTTAGTCGTGTATGTTACAATCGAATAACGGGAATCTTTTTTAAGTTGACCCGAAAATAGAACGTACTTTACAGCGTAGTTAAGAGAAGCTAGGGGATTAGATAAACAAAAAAACCAAAAAGAGGAACAAATGGCAAACAATCTGGTTTTACCTGGTGTTGAGCTAGAGGATGAGGGGAATAGGCTTGTAGAAGATTTCATGAACCTACAAATTATCCAAAACCAATCAAACATAGTTTATCCACCTTTTTGTCTTGCAAACTTCCAATTGAAGACCAATGTGATAAACATATTTCAAAATGGACATCAATTCTATGACAACCCTGATGAAAATCCACATGCACACGTGTATAAATTTTTGGACATGTGTGGACACTTTAAATATTAGGTTGTGTCGGATGACTCCATGAGACTTAGATAGTTAGATTGTTTCCATACACCTTAAGAGATTATGCAATAGATTGGTTATATTTCCGTCCTCTTACAAGTATAACAACGTGGAATGACTTTACCCAAAAATTTTGCACAAAATTCATGTCCCCAGCCAAAGTCGCTAAACTAAGACATGATATAACAATTTTTCAACAACAAGAATCTGAGTCATTTGATGAAGTATGAAACAAGTTTAAAAGTATGCTTAGAAAGTTCTCTCAACATGGACTACCTAAAAATAAGCAGGTAATGTACTTTTACATTGGCTTGCTCCCTCAATACAAAAGTCTTGTTGATTCATCATCCAATGGATTAATAACTACCCAAACTCTTGATGGAGAACTTGAATTGTTTGAGAGAACAGCTAATACTATCGTAATGTGGGTGTTAGAGAGGACTATTCAAAAGAAACCCGCAGGAGTTTGTGTAGTAGATGATGTTTCGACATTGTCTGCTAAAATACACTTCGATAAATTTCATACAAACCAACCATTAAGTGAAAAGTGTAGTAACTGGATTGTCTAATTTTGGCAAGTCAAGCTGAACAAGTAGACTTTGTACAAGGTGAATATCGCCAAAATAATTCATATTTCAACATTTATAATCCTGGTTGGCAAAATCTCCCTAACTTCTCATCGATGGATAATCAAAATGGAACAGGTCAGCAAGCCACTCCACAGCAGATAGTGGAGAAGAAACCTCAACTTGAGGAGATGGTCATGCAATTGATAGACTGAGCAGTACATGAGCCAGACCAATTAGTTTATGGCTAAAACTGATTAGTTCATGACCAAAATGGACCAATTCATGAGGATGACTGAAACCACATTGCAAAATCATCATGCTTCAATCAAAAACTTGGAAACCCAAGTTGGTCAGATAACTCAAGTTTTAACAAACAGAGGCTTGGGTACATTACCTGCAAATACTGAGATAAAACCAAAGGAACTACTCATTGCTATAAATGTGGTGCAAAATAATATAAATGCAATCACTACGCGTAGTGGTGTGCAACTTCCTAAAACTCAAATAAAAAAGTCAGTTGAATTTCTTGAACAGATTGTGGAAAGTGGTGAGAAAATGGCTGAAAAGGAAGATTACCATAAGGTGAAATGACAATTAAACCTCATGAGTTTCCTATCCCATTTCCATAGAGGCTAGAGAAAACAAAAGAGGATAAGCAGTTCAACATGTTTGTAAATATGCTGAGAAAACTACACATAAATATCCCTTTCTTGGAAGTCATCACACAGATCCCAAGTTATGCCAAGCTTCTAAAGAAGATGATGTCTGGCAAGAAGAAGCTTGAATAATTTGAGGAGGTGAGTTTGAATGAAAAATGTAGCACAATCCTACAAAACAAGCTGCCACCTAAGCTCAAAAACCCAGTGAGTTTTATATACCTTGCATCATAGGGGATTTACAGTTCAATAAGGTCTTATGTGACCTAGGTGCTGATGTCCCTGTCTATGTACAAAAAGTTGGGGTTAGGTGACCCACAGGTAGCAATATCATATTGCAACTAGCTGATAGATTCATTTGTTATCCTTATGGAGTTGTGGAGGATGTGCTAGTTAAAGTTGATAAATTCATATTTCCTACTGATTTTGTCATTTTAGATATGGAGAAAGATGAAAAGTCCCCCTGATACTTGGCCGACCATTTCTAGCCACTGCACGAGCACTGATCGATGTAGAGAATGGAGATGTAGTGCTACATGTTGAAAATCAGGAGGTGACCTTCACAATGATGCAATTCAACACCCACGACCCACAAATTGAAAACTGTTCCAGGATTGATGTGGACATGGCCATTAGATGTTGGGAGAGGTATGAGTATAGGGTTAGAGCAGATGAAGAGGCTTCACCATCCAATCTAAAGCTACTGTGAACAGTTTGCCAAAAAGTCTAGCTCTAGACTTTAAATGAAACGCTTGTTGGGAGGCAACCCAACTTTTCAACATTTTTTTAGTTGCTTTAATTATTGCTTTTGAGTTATTTATTTACTATAATTGTTTGGCCGTTGAACAGTGCATTTAGGAGCATTAGGATGTTTAGGATGCATGCATTTAGTTGTTATGTGTTTTAAGTAATTCTAGTATTCTAGTTTGCACGTTTTAGCGCTTTTAGTATTCATTGCATTTAATTGTTTGGACGCTTTACATTGCATTTTAGGATCACTAGCATGCTTAGAATTCATATTTTGACGTATTATTTGCATTGAATACTTCATTACACCTATTTTTGTATGTTTTAACATTTTTAGGATTTACTTGTTTTCTATTTGTTTTGTTGATTTTCTTCACAATTTTCTACTTGAGCACCTAGTTTATGACATGCACATATAGTTTAGAAGTTGATTGTATGCATTAAAAGGTATTTAGGGGTCCAAAACGGGGTCCAAAACTTGAAAAATGAAAAATTAAAGGTCACTGTCGAGTTGCACCATGCGATCGCATGGTGCCACAACCATTCGATCGCATGATTAGATCCTGGACAGATTTGGTAACTTACGTTAAATATGATGCAAATTTTCATTTTACCACTTTGAAATCGGTTTTCCTCCCCCAAATCCCCCAAAGTTTCTTTTTTGTGGAAATTGAATTTGTTAATAATTGGTGATGGGTTTAGGCTAGAGTTAGGAGACATTGAATTGTGGTTTGTAGGAGAAATTTTTTGGCTTATTCAAGCTTCCACCTCTATATTTTCCATTGATTTCTTCATATGCACACAAGGTGTTTGATTCAATGTCACAATGAATGTTTTGTTGAGTTTTTGCAAATCTTTTTGAATGATCACCTTCACCACATGTTATACATCATTTGTGTATCACTCAATCATTATTTACAATGATTTAAGGTATTAAACTCAACTTGAACATCATTGCACTACATAGCACCTCATTGCAAGGTCATTGCAAGTACCAATGTACCACAACCCCTATTTTTAGCCTCACTGCACCTACTTCGTTACAACTTTTCATAGCCTAAATGAACTCTAAATGTGTTGAGTTCTTGATATGTTGTAAACGAAGTTATGTACTTTCATATACCTAGGACATGTCTCGGGAAATTTCTACTTTTTCAAGGCGATGTCAAGTGCTGAAAGTCAGTGGTCGATCACTTTTCAAAAATTTCAAAATTTTTCTAAGTTATAATTTGGGTGTGTTGTGTTGATTTGTTTCAGTTTTCATGCAATATTTATGCATTCTAATATTATTTATCTCTCTTTTGTATGGAACATAATGAGAAAACACCTTGGACCAAACATGGGAAAGTTAGAAACGGGTCAAATCATCCAAGCTAAATGAAGGTTAAAGCTTCAAAATGGGAACACCACCTCTCGAAACCCAGGAAGTACCTAAGCCCTTTTTGTTATTTAGTGTTTTTTTTTATTTGCTTAGAATACATTGAGGACAATGCATAATTCTAGTTTGGGGGTGGGAATCTCATTCATGTGTTTTTATTTAAACATTCATTCGATTTTCGCTAGAAAATTAATAAAAATTGAAAATTTTAAAAAATCATAAAAAAATGGAAATTTTGAAAAAATTGTTGATTTATTTATTGCTTATTATATTATTTGAATTGACTTTTGTGCTTTAGTTAGAAAATTGGGCAACATGCGAACTTGATTTTTATTAAATATTCATCCATGTAAGACTTTATTAGAACTTAAGCACATATCCATTTTCAAATAATTGCTTGTGTATGAGATGCTTGATAAATGTGGGGTATAATTGACTGAAAAATTCCAAACCTTAAGAATTTATATCCCGACCTAAAAAGTAGAAAAGCAGTTTGGGGGTCGAAAGGTTAGTATGAGTAGGCATTGATGGATTGAGGGTCTGAAATTTTTGATTTTGTATCTTTAGTTTAGGAGGTTTTGATCAACGGGTATAAACCATAACCAATATAAAAACAGAAAAATGCTAAAGGTCTTATTTTACTCTTCAAATGCCTTTTTGACTCGAGTAATTAGGTCTGAGGGGTTCTTTGAACCTGGTGCCCCAAAATTGTCTGACTTGGAACTCACCGACCTAAAGCTCACTATAGGAATCAATTAGAAAGTAAGTATGTAGGGTGGACTTACATATAAGAAGCTAAAACATCTTTAACTTTTCTCTTTAAGCCTTTATGACTCAGGTAATTAAGTCGGGTTCTTTGAACCTAGTGCCCTAAAGTCGTCTGGTTTGGGAGTCACCGACCTAAAGCTCGTTACAAGGGTCATATAGAAAGCAAGTATGAACATTTCCGCTCGAAGATGGTAAAAGACATGGACATGAAAAGAAAAAGTCGTCCAAATAAAAGAAAAAATGGAATGAAAATTGTATAAACTTTGTTGATTGAAATTCCTAATGCTAAAGTGTGAGATTGAGGATGGATTATTCTTGGTCTATTTTAAATACTTGTCTACTCCTAACTGCCTCGTGTCGAAAATTAAAAGAAAATCATTGTTTGACCACATGGGATTTGGGTTTAATTATGCATAATCCACACACAATGTTAAGTATGTTTTTACATGAGTTTGCATTTGATTCTTGGCTATTCATACACATACACAAATGAAGTTGAGCATCGGATGAATGAAAATATTTTGTATTGTTCATATTTCTTTTCTAAAACCGAATTGTGAATTTAGATTATTGAAGCACATGGTAAATAAGTTGACAAAAACAAAAGTATTTTGTTATTTGCATTTTTATTTTTATAGTTTAGTTTTATTTTGTTTGATGATGAACAATAATTCTAGTTTGGGTGTGATGATAAGTGTATTTATACACTTATTTATATCCTAAAAGTATGATTTTATTTGTTTGTTTAAGAATATTTACAATTAATTTTGTTAGTATTTGTTTATATTTTAAGAATAACCCCAAAATTGAGAAAATAATGGAATTGAAGTCAAAATCAAGCAATTGGATGATAAAAGTGTCAAAGTGTGCAAATAAAAAATGGATGAAGTAGATCAAGGACCCTTGCTCAATTGGAAGAATACTTAAAGAAGAAATCAAATTTAAAAGAAATCAAAAGTTTAGGGGCCAAATTACAACAATGGGAAGTTGAAGGACCTGATGGCAATAAAACTACGAGGACCAACTTAAAGCAATTCAAAAGAAGAATTTGCTTCGATCAACCAGCGAACATCTTCTGGAATACCATGAGCCATCAGCAACCTCAACCTTTCGAGCCTAATTCGATAAATTTTTCTCAGATCATTCATAGGAAGATTGGAATAATACTTGCGAATGTTTGAAAGGATGATATCCATTTTTGATGGATCTAACCTCTTCCCAACATGATCTATTTAAAGGTATAAAGGAACTAAGTGGATCCATCTGATATTGATTCCAGCAAGAAAGCGCGGAATAGAATAATGAAAAGAAGAGACAAGAATTAATGCGCTGTTTAATTTTATTGATAAAAGGAAGATTTGATGATGACGGGATTTGAGATATGGAATATTTTCTTGGATTTTGGGTACTGATATTTTGATATAATAATCAAGGTATAGAAATAATACGGGGATACGTGAAAGTGAAATAAGGACTGTATTGAATCAGGATTAATAAGTTTGTGCAAGTGAAAGGAATACCTTACGGGAAATGTTATGATATTTGAGTTAAGAATTTTAATTATTTGGGAGATATTTGTTTATTGAATTTTGCAGAAATTTTGGGTTACAAATATTGGAAAGATAAACTGATGATTATGTTGATATGTGAATAACATGTTTGGGTATATTACATAGAGAATATTCAGGTAATCGTTTTAATTATTTTGGGATATTTGGTGATAAGAAGAAATGACAAATTATTATGGTATGATATGTTAGTAAAGATTTATTGAAATTTTAGAGATATTAATACGAATATTTGAGGTTACATGATACGATGATAAGTGACAGGTTACATGAGTACTACAAGATATGATAAAATATCACATACGATTGGGAATTTTCATTTTGAGTCAGAAGAATTTATGAGTAGACATATGTCTATTATTGATAGAAAAGTCCATGTCTTAAGAAAACAAATTGATGCATTTAGTCAAAGTCCAGTGGGTTAAATATGGTTGGGTTAAATATGGTAGCGATGATGCTATATAAGAAGAAGAAGAAGAGATTCTGATTAAGTGTTCAGAAATCATAAGATCAAGTAAGATTAATTTCGAGGACGAAATTATTTTAAGGGGGTAAGTTTGTAGCGACCAAGAATTTTTACGCGATTAATAATTATTTTAATAGAAAATCGTGTCGCTACTATTTCACCCATTTTTATTAAGTTAACGCCACGACGTATTCGTATAGCCAAGTCAAGAAATAATCGAGATCGTTCGATTTTAAATTAAATTCCGAATTTCTAAAAATATCTCCATTCTCTTGATTTAAAGTATATTAAGTTCAAGTACTTAATTCAATGTTATCCCAATATTTATTTATACAAAAATTATTTTTATTATTGAAATTAAGAAAATATATGCAAGCATGAGAGGTTCCATTATATATAATAATTATGAGAATCTTAATTTAATAAATATGGAAAAGTATATGAATGAATTATATACTCCATTATATGTAATCATGAAGAGCATAATATTTGTATAAATATGGAAAAGTATATGAATGAATTATATACTCCATTATATGTAATCATGAAGAGCATAATATTTGTATAAATATGGAAAAGTATATGAATGAATTGTAGACTCGCACTTATTAATTGATTTAAATTATGATTTCATATAAATGTCATGTGACTTGTGAAAGTCAATTTTTATGAAAAGTAAGTATGTTTTTATGAAAGGTAAATACACCTTATGTTTTTATGAAAAGTAAGTATGTTTTTATGACAAGTAAGTATATCTTATGTTTTTATGAAAAGTAAGTATGTTTTTATGAAAGGTAAATACACCTTATGTTTTTATGAAAAGTAAGTATGTTTTTATGACAAGTAAGTATATCTTATGTTTTTATGAAAAGTAAGTATGTTTTTATGAAAGGTAAATACACCTTATGTTTTTATGAAAAGTAAGTATGTTTTTATGACAAGTAAGTATATCTTATATTTTTATGAAAAGTAAGTATGTTTTTATGAAAGGTAAATACACCTTATATTTTTATGAAAAGTAAGTATGTTTTTATGACAAGTAAGTATATCTTATGTTTTTATGAAAAGTAAGTATGTTTTTATGAAAGGTAAATACACCTTATGTTTTTATGAAAAGTAAGTATATTTTTATGACAAGTAAGTATATCTTATGTTTTTATGAAAAGTAAGTATGTTTTTATGAAAGGTAAATACACCTTATGTTTTTATGAAAAGTAAGTATGTTTTTATGACAAGTAAGTATATCTTATGTTTTTATGAAAAGTAAGTATGTTTTTATGAAAGGTAAATACACCTTATGTTTTTATGAAAAGTAAGTATGTTTTTATGACAAGTAAGTATATCTTATGTTTTTATGAAAATGTTTGGATCATTGCTATGAAATCAATCTCACAAGATTGTTATGGGTTCCATATGATATGTTTATGATTATACTAAGGGGACCGGAGTTTAGTAGCGCTACACATAAGAATTCTTACCATTTAAGTTCGGTAAAATTCTTGTGTCTCCCTATGTTTATGAGTATTTCGATCCTATCCTATGTTATAATGAAAATGATCCATATGCTTTCAAAAGAAAATTTATGCTTGGTATACTTACTGGGATTTTATAAATCTCACTCCACGATATTTACCATTTTCAGATAATTGAAGGTTCGAGGCGGTCAACATGGAAGTGGCAAAAGTGGTTAAGATTGATGAGATAATTATGTTGAACTTTATGTAAGAAAAATTATGTTCTATTTTTATTCACAAATAAAATTATGGGATTCTAATTATTCTTTTGAATAATTTTACATTACTATTTAAGTCTCGATAATATGATATGAGTCACTTTTAGTGGCACTCGAATGGTCGAGAATTCGGGTCGTCACAGTTGGTATCAGAGACAAGAGTTTTAAAAACGATTCTGTAGATTTTTGAAATTTTATTTCTTAAAAAAAAAAAAAAAAAAAAAAAAAAAAAACACTATTCACGTGAACAGTAAAACGACGTGCTATTCATGATGAACAGTGAACGAAATCACTATTCATTTTAAAAAAAAAAAATTTGAATTTTCACATGTCAAGTATGGTTATGATTTTGAAAAGTATGATGAAATTTGATGTACGAATTTCAAGGACAAAATTCATTTTTAGCAAGGGAGTTTGTAATGTCCTGAAAATTTTATGGAATATAATTAGTTAGTGATATGATGTTTATATTGATGTCTTTGATAAATTTCTAGAAGTTCGGGGACTAAAGGAAAATAAGATTTGACGATAAATTTTTATTTGGGTTAATTAGGCCCAATCTTATGTAAAGATGCGAAATGATTAATAATAATTTTTTTTAAAAATATTTTAACTCATCACTCTACTATGTCACTCTCCACGTATTGACTCCTCGAACCAGGTATGTTATATGCTTTGCAAGTCATTTACGATTTTATTAAGACATGTTAAGTATGAAATATTCATATGTTATGAATCTTTAAGTGAAATATACATGTTGAGTATGATATGAATTGATAGAAGCCTAAATTTTAATTTATTCATTTTAATGTAGAATCATGAGACATAGAGGATATTGATATGAATTTTGGTTCATATTAAGCTTAGTAAGATTGACTCAATTAGAAATTAAGTTGGGTTGTAACTTTGGCCCAAAATATATGGAATAATATATTAAACAAACAAAATTGATAATGAATTGTACAATAATTTATCCCTTTATCACTACCTTTGTGTAAAAACAAGGGAAAAACTGTGGATGGTTATTAGTACTTCCTCTTCAAGTTTCAATTTTCGGTTCAATAATTTATCCCTTTATCACTACCTTTGCTTAAAAGCAAGGAAAAACTGTGGATGATTATTGGTACCACTCTTCAAGTTTCAATTTTGAAAAAAAAAAAAAAAATATGATTTACGAATGATTTTCAAAATAATCTTTGTAGTCAAGTTTAGAAATGATGAGCCCTAAATGGACTTTGCATAATTGATTTTAGACATGGCACTAAGTATGAGAAGTCAACAGAAAGGACTAGATAATATTTTCGAATTATTCATCGTTTAGATTAAACGAGAAATAGAAAGTCAGTTTTATGAAGTTATGATGAGATGTTGAGATTATAAGTGATATGATTTTATTGAGATTTTTATGAGAAGAATTATGAAGTTGGAGATTTAAAGTTTAGGCTCTTAATTATTGAGAAATAAGGACTTGATATGGTGATATTAGAAATTATGATTTGAAATTTCTATGTTGAGGAATTATGAATTGATTTTCTGGAATATTTATGATGATATTGAAGTTTGATGAAATTGTGATCAAATGTACAATTAGTTATTATTGTGAGTTATGAAGTATGCTTACGATTTGGATAAGTCCAAATTTCAAAGGAAAACTCTGCCTAGAATTTTATCGTTTGGAGTTAAGAGCATAGTATGGTATGCAATCACTAAGAGAATTGAAGTTAGACATACAAGTTCATTTACATCACAAACGAGATTTAGTAGATGATAACAGAGATATTATTATTTTCTCATAAGGAGAACACACAAGAGTCACCCTAGAAAGGAAATACATGAAAACACGCAAAAGCAAAAGAAAGCAACATGGGAAATTCCTCAAATTGAGAGATGTGTTTCCGGAGTAGCCGTATCCTACCACCTCTGACCTTTTGAGGAAATAAAGAAACCTTCAAAAAGGTGTGTTTCGAGAGTAAGAATACTCCGTAATCTACCACCTGGAACCTTTGAGGTACACACAAGATTTAAACATTAAGGAAAATCCTAGGAAATTAGAGGGGTGTCTCGAGAGTAAGAATACTCCGTACTCTACCCCCACCTATTCTAAGATTCATAAAGTTAAGTTTACATTAACCGGACTCCATTTTCGCTTGATTCCCCTTCCTTGCGACCAATCTATCTTAACCCCTGCTGGATCTTGTATTGAGATATATGACTGCAGCTTATCCAGTAGTTCATCAATAGTAGGAGCAGAAATAAGAAGCCTTCTGGAAAATGGAGAGATGAATCCCTGTTCCACAGCATAATCAAGAAAGGTTAACAAGCCATCAAAGAAATTGTTAACATTCAAAAGCCCAATAGGCTTAGTATGGAGATCTAGTTGAGCCCATGAGGTAATGTTAAAGATTTCTTCTAAGGTACCAAAACCTCCGGGCAGGGCTATAAAGGCATCAGAACCATATAGCATACAAGTTATGCGTTCATGGATGGATAAGGTTTGAACTTCATGCCCTCGTGTTTTTCCTGCAACATCTACCAAAGGGACAGGTATGACACCGATTACTTTTGATTTCTCTGCAAGAGCAGATTGGGAAACACAACCCATTAGACCACTGCTACCACCCCCATACACAAGAGTGATACCTTTTTCCCCCAGTTTCTTTCCAAGATCTACGGCCGCTTCTAGATAACTGAAGCCTTTCCCCACTTTTGATCCACAAAATACACAAATAGTTTTGATCTGTCGAAGTTTTGGTGCTTCCATCTTTGATAGTATAGAAAAGAAAACTTACCAAGAAGATGTGATTTTGGGATGCCTGAACTATGAAATATGTTTGGCTATTTAAAGCCGGAAAAATTTACTGTTTTTGATTGATTCTGAAAAAGTAAAGATTTAATTTTGACAAAATCAGCCTACTTTTGACTATTTTATCAAAGCTTTCATCTTTCGGTGATTTATTTTCCAGCTTTATCAAACCTCGAGAAAGGAAAATATATTTTTACCAACCTTTATCAAAACGCGTGAAAGGAAACAGAAGAATATTTTAAATATGTATCAAGAGATTTACCTTATATCAATGCTGATTTGCCACAACCTCATTGTGTAAAACAGACTGGCAGATAGGATCTTTTGCAGTTATATTTTTGAGACTATAACGATTTTTGTCTTCGTTAAACTGAGCGTATAAGGAGAGAAGTTCACGTTGCACATAACCACTTGGGTGCGTCTCAAGAGTCAGTCGAATATCATCCAAAGACTCCTTACTCAGTCCACCCTTTATGAATTTGATTTTATCATCCCGATTAGTAGAAGAATATCCTACTATTTTGCAACGAGTATCACAGTTCCAACGAGCACATTTGTAGCAACCATTCAGCCTTTTTGCTCTTCGTTTCTTTGCGAAGGTGCTTTTGCCTAAACCAGGCATGTGCTTTGGAAATGTCATAGGTAATTCACCAGATAATCGAACTTTTGCTTCGATCAACCAGCGAACATCTTCTGGAATACCATGAGCCATCAGCAACCTCAACCTTTCGAGCCTAATTCGATAAATTTTTCTCAGATCATTCATAGGAAGATTGGAATAATACTTGCGAATGTTTGAAAGGATGATATCCATTTTTGATGGATCTAACCTCTTCCCAACATGATCTATTTAAAGGTATAAAGGAACTAAGTGGATCCATCTGATATTGATTCCAGCAAGAAAGCGCGGAATAGAATAATGAAAAGAAGAGACAAGAATTAATGCGCTGTTTAATTTTATTGATAAAAGGAAGATTTGATGATGACGGGATTTGAGATATGGAATATTTTCTTGGATTTTGGGTACTGATATTTTGATATAATAATCAAGGTATAGAAATAATACGGGGATACGTGAAAGTGAAATAAGGACTGTATTGAATCAGGATTAATAAGTTTGTGCAAGTGAAAGGAATACCTTACGGGAAATGTTATGATATTTGAGTTAAGAATTTTAATTATTTGGGAGATATTTGTTTATTGAATTTTGCAGAAATTTTGGGTTACAAATATTGGAAAGATAAACTGATGATTATGTTGATATGTGAATAACATGTTTGGGTATATTACATAGAAAATATTCAGGTAATCGTTTTAATTATTTTGGGATATTTGGTGATAAGAAGAAATGACAAATTATTATGGTATGATATGTTAGTAAAGATTTATTGAAATTTTAGAGATATTAATACGAATATTTGAGGTTACATGATACGATGATAAGTGACAGGTTACATGAGTACTACAAGATATGATGAAATATCACATACGATTGGGAATTTTCATTTTGAGTCAGAAGAATTTATGAGTAGACATATGTCTATTATTGATAGAAAAGTCCATGTCTTAAGAAAACAAATTGATGCATTTAGTCAAAGTCCAGTGGGTTAAATATGGTTGGGTTAAATATGGTAGCGATGATGCTATATAAGAAGAAGAAGAAGAGATTCTGATTAAGTGTTCAGAAATCATAAGATCAAGTAAGATTAATTTCGAGGACGAAATTATTTTAAGGGGGTAAGTTTGTAGCGACCAAGAATTTTTACGCGATTAATAATTATTTTAATAGAAAATCGTGTCGCTACTATTTCACCCATTTTTATTAAGTTAACGCCACGACGTATTCGTATAGCCAAGTCAAGAAATAATCGAGATCGTTCGATTTTAAATTAAATTCCGAATTTCTAAAAATATCTCCATTCTCTTGATTTAAAGTATATTAAGTTCAAGTACTTAATTCAATGTTATCCCAATATTTATTTATACAAAAAATATTTTTATTATTGAAATTAAGAAAATATATGCAAGCATGAGAGGTTCCATTATATATAATAATTATGAGAATCTTAATTTAATAAATATGGAAAAGTATATGAATGAATTATATACTCCATTATATGTAATCATGAAGAGCATAATATTTGTATAAATATGGAAAAGTATATGAATGAATTATATACTCCATTATATGTAATCATGAAGAGCATAATATTTGTATAAATATGGAAAAGTATATGAATGAATTGTAGACTCGCACTTATTAATTGATTTAAATTATGATTTCATATAAATGTCATGTGACTTGTGAAAGTCAATTTTTATGAAAAGTAAGTATGTTTTTATGAAAGGTAAATACACCTTATGTTTTTATGAAAAGTAAGTATGTTTTTATGACAAGTAAGTATATCTTATGTTTTTATGAAAAGTAAGTATGTTTTTATGAAAGGTAAATACACCTTATGTTTTTATGAAAAGTAAGTATGTTTTTATGACAAGTAAGTATATCTTATGTTTTTATGAAAAGTAAGTATGTTTTTATGAAAGGTAAATACACCTTATGTTTTTATGAAAAGTAAGTATGTTTTTATGACAAGTAAGTATATCTTATATTTTTATGAAAAGTAAGTATGTTTTTATGAAAGGTAAATACACCTTATATTTTTATGAAAAGTAAGTATGTTTTTATGACAAGTAAGTATATCTTATGTTTTTATGAAAAGTAAGTATGTTTTTATGAAAGGTAAATACACCTTATGTTTTTATGAAAAGTAAGTATATTTTTATGACAAGTAAGTATATCTTATGTTTTTATGAAAAGTAAGTATGTTTTTATGAAAGGTAAATACACCTTATGTTTTTATGAAAAGTAAGTATGTTTTTATGACAAGTAAGTATATCTTATGTTTTTATGAAAAGTAAGTATGTTTTTATGAAAGGTAAATACACCTTATGTTTTTATGAAAAGTAAGTATGTTTTTATGACAAGTAAGTATATCTTATGTTTTTATGAAAATGTTTGGATCATTGCTATGAAATCAATCTCACAAGATTGTTATGGGTTCCATATGATATGTTTATGATTATACTAAGGGGACCGGAGTTTAGTAGCGCTACACATAAGAATTCTTACCATTTAAGTTCGGTAAAATTCTTGTGTCTCCCTATGTTTATGAGTATTTCGATCCTATCCTATGTTATGATGAAAATGATCCATATGCTTTCAAAAGAAAATTTATGCTTGGTATACTTACTGGGATTTTATAAATCTCACTCCACGATATTTACCATTTTCAGATAATTGAAGGTTCGAGGCGGTCAACATGGAAGTGGCAAAAGTGGTTAAGATTGATGAGATAATTATGTTGAACTTTATGTAAGAAAAATTATGTTCTATTTTTATTCACAAATAAAATTATGGGATTCTAATTATTCTTTTGAATAATTTTACATTACTATTTAAGTCTCGATAATATGATATGAGTCACTTTTAGTGGCACTCGAATGGTCGAGAATTCGGGTCGTCACACTCAAGGCCCATTACCTTCTCCTAATGAGAGAAGGAGTCCTTATCGACGAAAATTACCTTCGAGTGAAAGAATTCTTATAAGGATTGTGCTTTCCTTTCTGGGAGGCAGATTTCCTGATTTATTGGTGTTGGGACTAGGCTCATTTATGAAGCACATGGACCGAGAATGATCCGTGATGGGCCTTTAGTGGAATAAGGCCAAGATGGACCGAGCTTAAGGCCCATAATAAAGATAAATGCTAGTGAGGTTGTGTAAGGACGACCTCATTTTTGAAAAGAAGTTCGGGCGTAGGTGCCCGACCAGTGAACTTGCTATGTGGAGGAATTAAGGTAAGGTCGGGCATAGGGCTCGACCTGTTGATCTTGATGAGAATGACTCAAAAACCTTTTTAAACTAGTAGCCCTACCTTTGGATAACGTGAGTAGGAAATCACACCGATCATTGGCCCCTGTACACCAATAATCGGGAATAGGTCCCTGAGTGTATTATGATTGATAATTGTCGCATTTATACCTGACATCTATCACTCGTTTTGCCAACTACTTTAATTTTAATCAATGAATAGTTCACAGTCAGATGTTTGACACGTGGCTCAAGGGAATGGTGGAGATTTTGAAATCTTCCCGCCACTTTTAACTATATACATGTGGTCCCTATTTCCTCATTCTTTTTACTTTACAAAATTGTGAAAGATCAGTGAACTCATCGGGAAACTAGCAAGACCTATAACCTCAACAAAAGTCTAGCTTATTAGGTAAGCTCGACCTGACCCGACCTCTTTTGTCAATAATTTATTCCTAGAAATATGGTTAGGCAAGTGTCCATGAGTGATCTTAAGGAAGAAGAGAATTTGGATGACCCTTTAGGTCGAGCCTATAGGTTTCTACCAGCAACTGCCCTCTTCTCAAGATGAAGAATCAGTCAGTGGGGAAGTAGTGGAGGAAGATAGGGAAAGTAGGAGGCCGAGTCAGCTCGCCCCCAACGGTTAGAGAATTCTAGTTACTTTTTTATTTTATGTAGAGGTTTAGGGATCGAACCCACAGTCAACCTTTGTAAATATATTTTAGATCTTAAGTTTTTACCCCAGTGTAATAGCTTTGTCAATTTCAGTGGGAAGGGCAACTTTGAGGCCCTTTGGGTCCCTTCCTCGATCAAACAGTGGAAGGAATATTTCTTTTATATAAAGCCGAGAGAAGGAGAGACCTTGGCCGACATTTAGGAAGCGCGACATAGATAGCTTTAATAGAATGGGGAACCTGAGTGGAGAGGCCATCACCGAGCTAATGGCTAACGCCCTGAGGGTTTGTAACTTTGGCCTCTTGGCTGAGGAGGCTTTTGACCTTGTAAATAATGATATTTGGATCAGCCCGATAGGGTTCGGCACCTTAAATTACGTAAACTTGAAATTCTTGGCCTCCTTCTTTCTTTCTTTTTCTTTATCAATTTTGTTCCATCACACATGTTTGCACATGTTCGAACTATTTAGGATAAAAACCGATTTATGATATGTTTAGTGTAGAATTTTTTTTTTTTGAAAATATATATTTTATTTTAAAAAAAGAGAATTGCTATTCAGCCCCAGTCTATGTGGCTGTATATTTATCATTTATGTCGAAACTCTATTCTAGTTTTTACTTTTTATAGGAAAATTAATTAACGTGCATTCCCATTATTTTTCTTCAAAACATGAATGTTTGTCTTTTAGACTCCCAATGACCATGAACTCTCTTCCTTCTTCTTGATTCTGCCGTGCACGACATCTCTACTCCGATCAAGCCAACCTTGGCCACTAGTGTAAGGATTTTAATCAATCGTGTGGGCTTATATGTGAATTATTGTGTATTGAATAAAAGGCTATCAAATTTGGTTAAGCCCGTTTAAAGTGATCTAATAAGGATTTGGTAAATTGGGCTTTAATGCATCTAATTAATGTATGGGCTTTTATGTGTAGATACCAGGCCATTACCTAATTCATGATGGGTCGGATTAGGTTAATTGTCAATTCAGTATATAAAGTCGGTTATGGTCCCTGAATCCTACGTATTGTTCATTCCTTTTGACATCCCATCATCAGAGAGAAAATACGGACTACGTATCGATTTAGAAGATCCGACCGCCGAATCGTTTATCGTGAATCACGTTTGATTAAGGTACGCTTCCGATTCAGTTATTTAATTCTTGATAATTCAGTATGATGATTTTGGATCCTGGATAAATAATTTATCTGTGGATAAAATTACTAACAAGTGGTATCAGAGCCAATCATCGTGTTGATTATCAAATCTATGTTTATTTGCATGATTTGGACTGAAAATTTAAAGTTTTAATTGATTTCGAAGAAAAAAATAATAATAATAAAAAAAAAATTATCAGTCTAGTTAATAATTGAATAATCAAGATATGTGTTCGTATGAATATGATCTGTGTTTATGAAAATTATTATTTCTGAATATGTATACTATATGCATGATTTGCTCACTGTTCACTGCTGTGAGAACTCAAATGAATACAGATTCAACCGTTTCGTATTAGCTTTACATGAGAACGAGTATATTGATTTTAGTTAGGTAATGAAAATCAGTTTTCTGTATATCATGTATATAAAATCTGTTGAAGCTCGAAAATCAGGTATTGAATTCGGCTTTTGAGGTTTGGATTTTATGGAACCTGATATTTGTGGTTTGGTCGAAATCGGGTTATGGGGTAATGAAATTTTATGTATATTCTTAAGTTTGGTGTTGAATTTGTGGATGAAATTGGTTGTGGTTGAGATTGTTGTGTGAATCTGGTCGGAGTTGGGGATGAAAAGTCGCGCACTGCGCGCGGTGGAGTTCGGCGTCTCTGCGCGGTATGGTGTTGGATTTAGTCATCGCCGGCATGGGCGTGGAACGCCATGGATGGCGCTGCACGTCGCTGCGTTGGGAACTGGCTGCGCGACTGAGTTGGGCAGCGCCGTTAGGTGCGGATTGTTTTTGCGACTGCGGCTAGGGTTTGCAAACCCTAGCAGTGCGATTTTGAACCAGGGATTTAGACCGGAAATTTGAATTCTTCAGGGTGTGTTGTGCAATTTTGGATAATTATGGTTATTTGCACATCAGGTCCTCCCTGTTTGTTGTGTATTAATGTTTAAACCCTGAAGTTCTATGACATTTATAATTAAGCCCCTAAGGTTATAAATTATTAAAGTTGGGGTCATAAAAGCTCCTGATTTTATATTTCAGGCCCTGAAGTTTGAGAATTTTCTAATAAAGCCCCTAATGTTTGAAAATTTTCTAATCCAGCCTCTAATGTTTAAGAATTTTCAAAATTGGTCCCTAAAGCTTGAAAATTCTCTAATTTGGTCCCTAAAGTTTGAGAATTTTCATTTTCAGTCCCTAAAGTTTAAAAATTTTCTAATACAGCACCTAAAGTTCTAAAATTCTTTAATTTGGTCCCTAAATTTTGAAAACTTTCTAATTCAGTCACTAAAGTTTGGAAATTTTCAAAACTGGTCCTTAAAGTTTGAATCTTTTTAAATTAAGTCCCTAAAGTTTGGGAATTTTCTAAATTGGCTCCTAAAGTTTGAAAATTTTCAAAATCAACCTTTAATGATTGAAAATTTCTTATTTTGGCCCTCTAAAGTTTGTTTTTCTTTCAAATTGGGACCTAAAGTTTAGAATTTCTCTAAATTGGCCAATAAGGTTTTGGAAAAATTGTAATTTAAGCCCTTCAAGCATAAAATTTTTTCATAATTGGCCACCAAAAGTTTAAGAATATTGCAATTGACCCTCTCAACTTAAGGATTGCTTTATTCTAAAGTTTTGAATTCTATAATTCAAATCCTAAAGTCAAAATATATGCAAATTAGTAGATTTTAATTTCAAATCTTGGTACATCGGAATCTTTTGAGAGATATAATATTCGAAAGTAAGTTAGTTGAAGCAACATGTTGCCAAAGCAACCTCTCTTGTGGATATTAATTAACTTTGAATATTAGAAGGCATTTGTGTGTGTGTTATTCATTGCGGATATTGATCGGCCCAAAGGAAGGTCAATATTTGGCTCGAATTTCACATGCACTTGTTGTGATAAACACGTGGCAATTATTTGGTTTAACGTGTGATCAATAAATCGGTCCAAAGAAGGTTTATTGGTTAACATGTCTTATTTCCAGTGTTTGATCACTGCACTAAGGGAAAATTAGGTGTTTGTGTGTTATTTCATGCGGATATTGATCGGTCCAAAGGAAGGTCAATATTTGGCCCGAATTTCACATGAACTTGTGATGATAAATACGTGACGGTTATTTGGTTTTACGTGTGATCAATAAATCGGTCCAAAGAAAGGTTTGTTGGTTGACATGTCTTACTGTCAGTGTTTGATTACTACACCAAGAGTACCACTTACAAGTCAATATTTCTGTCCAAAGACTAAATATTGATGTTGTGCTAGGTATCTTGTGATGGGCCCTACCATTATTTGAAAATATGATTTGCATAATAAGGTACTTATGTGAGCTATTTTGTTTAAGTGTTCTCTATTCGGTTTCAAATTCTGCTAGTAGTATATCCGCAAGCTCAAATCTAATCCCTGTATTTATGGAATAAACTTCAAGGATCAAAACAAGAACATTAACTTTTCCTTGGCTGCATGGATCTAGATCGTGTACTAAGGATTGAGCAACATGCTCCTCTTACGGATGAAAGTTCATCTAATCAAATGAGGAACTTTGAGAAGTGGGATTGCTTAAATTACGTGAGTCTCATGATCATTTAAGTGCGGCATTCCGGAAGCCTTTAGTGGCATAGTATCTGAAGAGGTAAATGATGCCAATGAATTCCTTGCCGAAATTAAGAAACGTTTTGCGAAAAACGATAAGGTTGAAACAAGCACGCTTATGCAAAGCTTGATTTCAATAAAGTATAAAGGCAATGAGAAAATAAGGGAGTACATCATGTAGATGTCTCACACTACTTCAAAACTTAAGGAACTAAAACTCGACTCGTCTAATGACTTGCTCGTACATTTGGTATTGATATCGCTTCCTGCGCAATATAGTTAATTTAAGGTTAGTTATAACTGTTAAAGTAGAAATGGACTCTCAATGAGCTTATTTCATAGTGTGCAAGCTTCTTGCACAATTCAGTCAATTTAAGGTCAGTTGTAACTATCAAATGGAGAAATGAACTCTAAATGAGCTCAATCTATTTTGTGTTCAAGAGGAAGAAAAGTTGAAGCAAGACAGAATTGAGAGTGTTCACTTGGCAAACACCTCTAAAGATAAGGGTAAGAAAACAAATAAAGAAAATAAAGTTGTTAATGGTCCAAAATAAAAGAAACCACATAAAGAAATTGGACTCCAAAATAGTAAACAGCTACATTATTAATTGTTTTGAGCGATCTAGGGGCTATAAATTTTATTATCCCACACTTAAGTCAATTTTTGAAACGGGAAATGCAACATTTTTTGAGGATGTTGAGTTTGGGGGAGAAATAAGGTTAGATATATTGTCTTTAATGAAGAAGTTGAGGAATGATCGGTATCGATTCTTACTATTTCTTTTGACAATGTGCAAGTTTTTATGCATGTCATTGATCAAGAAGCATATCCAGAACCTCAATTAGACAATGTTGAAGAACCTCCCATCCAAAATAAGGTAAATTTCAGAAGTACAAACTCAACAACCTCAATAACTAAAGCCATTAAGGAGATCCACGAGAGAAAGGGAAAAAATGCTATTCCGGATAATTTAAATAGTATTTTTCCAAGAACATAAGGAAATAATGGAATGGTGGAAGATGGTCCAATCAATTCCATCAGGCCATGCAGGGTTCTAACTCTCAAAAGTGGATTGATGCCATAAATAAGGAGTATAAGCATATGCAAGACAATAAAGTTTTGGATCTTGTCCTATTACCAGAAGGTGCGAAGCCCATTGGTCTTAAATGGATTTTTAAACCAAAGGGGATTCGAAAGGTAATGTGGAAAGATATAAGGTTCGTCTTGTATCTAAGGGCTTTACACAGAATGATGGCATTAATTATAAAGAGACTTTCTCTTCGATTTCAATGAAAGACTCTTTCAGGAAAGTCAGGTTGTTGCACATTTTGACCTCGAGTTACATCAAATGGATGTTAAGACGGCGTTTCTCAATGGAGACATTGATGAGACGGTTTGCAAATTAAAGAAATCCATTTATGTGCTCAAGCCAGCTTCTCGTTAAGGGTAATACAAATTTCATCAAGTAATTATCTCATTTGGTCTTGAGATTGATGTTGTTGATGATTGTATGTATTACAAGTTCAGTGGGAGTAAGTATATTTTCTTGGTTTTATATGTTGATTATTGCTTGTCGCCAATGATATAGGCATGTCACATAAAATTATGAGATTTTTTTGTCAATGAATTTTGAGATTAAAAATCTTGGTGACATCTCTTTTGTATTAGGGATTCAGATACACCGAGATTGCTCTCGGGGTATTCTTGGATTGTCACAAAAGGGCTATATCAATAAAGTACTTAAGAGGTTTGGCATGCAAGACAGTAAATCAGGGGAAACCCCTATCGCTAAGGGAGACAAATTAGTCTCAACTAATACCCGAAAAGTTATCTTGAAGTTAAGGAAATGCAGAAGATCTCATATAACTTAGCTATAGAAAATCTGATGTATGCTCAAATTTGTATGCGTTCGGATATTGCATACATTATTGAGATACTAATGAAATATTTAAGTAACTCTGGGATGGATCATTTGGAAAGCAGCCAAACATGGGTTATAAGGTATTTAAAGAGAACAAAAGATTACATGCTCACATACAGAAAATCGGATGAGTTGGAGATCATATGGTATTATGATTCCGATTTTACTAGATGCCAAGAAAGTAAAAGATCCACATCAGGCTACATTTATCTGCTGGTTGGAGGAGCTATTTCCCAAAGGAGTGCTTAACAAACACTTTAGCTTCTTTCACTTGGCAGCACAGTTTGTAGCATTTTTGGGGCATCAAATTATGGAATATAGCTGCGAAATTTTGTCACTGGGTTGCGTATTCTGTACAGTAAAGAAAGACCACTAAAGTTATATTGTGACAATGACTCAGCAGATTTATATTCCAGTAACAACAGGAGCTCAACTAAGTCAAAATACATTGACATAAGTTCCTGGTTGTGAAGGATACAGTTCAGAGTGGACATGTGTCAATAAGAGCACATTGGGACAAACTCCATAATTGCAGATCCGCTTGATAAAGTATTACAACCCAAGGTCTTTCATGAGCACAATACTCATATGGGTGTTGTATTTCTTAAGGATATTTGGTTTCAGTTATGTCGATATACGTGACCATTGATAGGTTTAGTTACGATTAATGTAGCGAAAGCGCTTTGATCCTATGTTGATATGATTGATGGACCGGATTGTTTGGGGATGCATTCAGTAATGATAGCAAAATTCTGAGTACTCATAAGGTTATGATTGATACACAATTGTAAGGTTACACATATAGCCCAAGTGGGAGATTGTAAGGATATTAATCAATCATGTGGGCTTATATGTGAATTATTGTGTATTGAATAAAAGGCTATCAAATTTGGTTAAGCCCGTTTAAAGTGATCTAATAAGGATTTGGTAAATTGGACTTTAATGCATCTAATTAATGTATGGGCTTTTATGTGTAGATACCAGGCCATTACCTAATTCATGATGGGCCGGATTAGGTTAATTGACAATTCAGTATATAAAGTCGGTTATGGTCCCTGAATCCTACGTATTGTTCATTCCTTTTGACATCCCATCATCAGAGAGAAAATACGGACTACGTATCGATTTAGAAGATCTGACCGTCGAATCGTTTATCGTGAATCACATTTGATTAAGGTACGCTTCCGCTTCAGTTATTTAATTCTTGATAATTCAGCATGATGATTTTGGATCCTGAATAAATAATTTATATGTGGATAAAATTACTAACAACTAGCCCACCATCGGAAATAAAAATTGCCCATTTTCGAAGGTAAATTTTTTCCTCGTTTAGAAAAAGAAATTCTTGGTTTGGACTATCTTGAATCAGTTATATTCTTCTTCTTGATGATGAGAAAAAATAGCAACATTTCCCATTGGAGATAACGTTGATTTCAATTTTCTTTCAAATTTTTATTGCAGATCTCATTTTGCCATCTTTAATTGCCGGTCATATCATTATGTTTAACTTGAGGGACGGGGCAAAGTGGGATACGTGGAAGGATGTTGAAGGTATTCGATTGGCATAAGAAACTCTTCACTTGATTTTTTTATCACAAGATTAATATGAAGCTCGGCATAATTTTACCATTATATTATAGGAAAATCATAGGAGGAAGCAATGAGTGATTACATCACTGAGGTGAAGCAGCAGCATAACTAAGTCCTCATCCATGTATTATTGGAATAAAATAATTATGAAATTGATAGCTCTGCTCTTTCTTGACTTATCTATGCCTGAATTCGATATAATTAAGTATTTTGAATCCATCTTTCAATGAATGTGTTGTTAGTCTTCTAGATGAATTGATTGAGCTTGTTGGTACATTTTGGGGATTTGTTTATAGAGTAGACTAGAATGGTAGTTTGACATATTGATATTATTCTATTCTCGTTCCATGCTGTGTGACATTAAAATTCGGGGTATTTAAAGAGACTGGAGAATGTTTTACAATGGTAAAAGGAATTCGAATCAAAGCTAAAGTAGTGTTTTGATTCTCCTATTCCACGTGAGTCGAAAATTTGTTCATTTGACTATCAAAAAATTTAGTTATTGTTTTTTTAAATAAAAACGCAAAAAAGAAATAAAATAGCAAATGACATCACCGATGTACTTTTCAACTCACTTCATCCTGCCCTCCTTGTCGAGAGGCTTGACTGCCAAACATCCCTCTACAACCCCTTGAGAAAATCAATCTTCAAATGCAAATTGCTTGAAGCAAGTTTAGATGAAAACATCTAAAGAAGTTCAATCCCAAATATTTGCTACCAATTCCAATTGCTCGAAGCAAGTTTAGATGAAAACGTCTAAAGAAGTCCAAATTAAGGAATACATCTAGCACTTTGGCTTTTAATAATATCCAGGACATATTACAAAACATGTGTTATTCTGAATCTCAAAACCACATAGATCTCACTCTTGCACTTCACTAAAACAGCAAGAACAAAAAATCTAGTCTCACATTTAACACCCGCTGGGGCCTGTTCCTGTCATGTATAAAATTAATGAATTAATACAGCCTGGTCAAGAAGATTCAAACAAGTATGGATGAGTGCCACTATAAAAAAAAAACACAAATAAACATAATTGATTCAAGATAGTCCAAAACAAAAATTTGTTTTCTAAAGGAGGAAAAAACTTACCTTTGAAAATGGGCAATTTGTATTTCCCGTGGTGGCTGGTGGCTAAGGTTGGCTTCAATTTAATAGAGATGTCGTGCACTATAGAATCAAGAAGAAAGAGAGTTTATGGTCATTCGAAGTTTAAAAGACGCACAGCTCAATCATTTTTTTAAGAAAAATAATGAGAATGCAAGTTAATTAATTTTTCCTCTAAAAAGTAAAAATTGAAATAAAGTTTCCATATAGACGATGAATGTGCAGCCACCTAGACTGGGGTTGAGCCCCAGTGGAGCTGAATAGCAATTCTCTTACATGAGTTTTTTGAAGAATGTATAGTAAAAAAAAATATTATAATCCACTAGTAAAATTATTTTATTTGAAAAGATAAGTTTTCAAAAATATATACCAATTGTAGAGGTTAAGAAAAATGGTAATATGGGACAAGATGAAACCGCAAAACAGTCATATTGAAAAGTCGCATATTTTTTCCTTATGTCATCCATCTTTATATGGCTGTTATGTTCAACAAAAGATATTCAATCAAAAACTAAAAGAAAATTATTCACTCTCTTTTTGACACTTAATTTATCCGTATGTAAATCATTATATAACTCTATTATATAAAAGTAATATTGTTCATAAATTTAATTATTTATTATATAAATTATGTAACCCAAATCCATGCCATCCAATGTAATTCGAGTTTTAAAACTATGTATTTAACATTCATTTTATTATTATTTTAATTGTCAGTGCTTGTTTGGATTTAATCTAAATTTTCTCATTTTTCTACAGTACTTAATCTCAATCATCCATTAAAAGTCAAGTCACCATATTTGACTTTTCAATCAAATTTCAATCATCCATTTTCCTAAAAATCACTATTCATTTAAAAAAATACTCATTTTAACTAAACCTGTGTTCGGCGGCTGGGGAGCTGCCGTTATTTTGATTTTTTATGTTTTCGAGGTAGAATTTGTGGTTAAAAAGTGAGTTTGAAAAATGTGTGTGATTAAAAAGTGGGATGAGAAAACGTGTTGATTATAATAGGTGTTATAACACCTTTTACGGAACACACACTAAAATCAAACACAGACTCATTAGGTCAAAAAATGGAGACATCAAATTTTGTAGAATAGACTAGAAAAAAACCCGATAGCTCACAATATTTCCTCGTTTTCTAATTCTACCTTTAGTCCTTCCGCGGCTAGGGCCTAATTGTGATGTTGAAGCTGCAAATACAAAATCCCTCACTGAGAATGGCAACCGGGGGGGGGGGGGGGGTTCGGGGCGGGGATGCCAATCCCATCCCCACCCCATCAGAGATTTACCACGGGGACGGTGTGGGGATGAGGTGGGTCGGGGACGCCTTTAATCCCCGTTTACGTCCCCATTTATTATTATATATACACTTTTTCTCAATTAATTTCTTTTTATAATGGTTATCTAACGTCTTAGTTAACAAATTCTTTTCTTAAAGTATGATTATTTTACAAAATTCTCATTTAATAGATCTAAAGAATGATTAACATTAATAAATAAATTCATAATAACTTTTATATAATAGAATAAGTTTAATTATGTTACGAAGTATGTTTAGGGAGAATTATATGAGACTTGTGAGAGTGAGAGATGAATATCGAGTTGAAATGTAGAGCTTGGTTTTGAAATTATATATTTGGGTGTAAGATGGTTTATGACACTTTTAATTTATTTGACTTTTTTTGGGATAATTGCACCCTATACTCTCTTTTTTAGATCAATTGCAAAAATCATTATATTAAGGAAAAAATTGAAATATACGTTGTTTCTTCCCCACAGCTTCCATTGCTGCTGGTCGCGAGGTCGTCTTCTTCCCCATTGAACCGCCACCACCACAGCACCACGCTACTTTCTTCCCCGACTACTTTCCTTGCTGCTACTCGTCTTCTTCCGTCTTCTTCCCCCACAAAACCACAACAACAGCACCACGCCACCACTACCACCATCATCGAACCACATCTTCATCATTACTGGAGTCGACTAGATCTCAATAATACACAAATTGTCAACTGATTTTGCTGGAATCAGAAGTTACCTAGTGGTTGTATTATGAACCATCGTTCAAAAGACCACAACTTGAAAACCCACAATAACACCCTCAAAGTTGCTGTTCGACGATAAAAAGCCATGGCCGACCTGTCCTTCGCGATTGCAAGAACCCAACTCACAGCTACTCCTTCATCATCGAAGTACCAGAAGTTCTACATCAAGAATTCAAACCCAGAAATTCAATACATAGCCTTTCTTGGTTATATAAAGACGGGTGAATTTTGTGGATGTATTCTTCACGGTGGTTGTGATTATCACTCCTGAAAAATGTGGAAACTGTGAGAACAGTGCATGAAAAGTGTTTAATTTTATATTTTAGATAAAGTATCATAAAATTTTTGTAAAGTATCACGACTAAAATTTCGTCGTAGGTATCATAAAAATTTGATAAAGTTTCATATTATGATACCAAAAATTAAGAATCATTTTATAATACTTTAGAGGTATTTCATGATACTTTTTTTAAGTATCATGAGATACCTTTAAAGTATCACAACCTGATACTTATGATGAAACATTATTTTTCAGTTAAAAAAAAAATTTTGAAGTATTTTTCAGTGATTGTTGAAAATAAAGTAAATTTCAATTATGATATCAAAAGTTAGGTATTTTTGCAAACGTCCCACTTCTTTTTTTTTTTAATTGAACTTCTTAATCCGGCCCGTCCTCGTTCCATCCCGTCATTATCGTGGATTCCTCGTCCCATTGTCATCAATTCCCTATCCCTCACCCAACATGAGTTCAAACTATTGTGGGCCCCTCGTAGTCCATTATGGTGGGCAACCACCTGTATTATTGAATGATTTTTTTTTTTTAGTCAATTACAGTTTTTTTTTTTTTTAAAAGATAGAATCGGAATTCATCTATTCAACTCTTGACTCTACCAAAAAGTGAAGTTACACGAGTGAGAAAAAAATGCCAATGTAATAGAAATCAAACAGAAGCATTAAAAACATATTTTCATTATCATTTGTTGTCGTGATACAGATTTTACATACAGATACAGTAAATGTATCAGCAGTTTTGTTGTCTATATAATGCACATGCAGGCAGCACAAATAAACATATTCATCGAGAAAGAATGGAAGCAGAATATACATACATGCTTCTCTCTTTAATCTTCTCAATTCTCATTTACAAGTACTTTCTCTCAAATGCAAGAAAATGCCCCCAGAATCTGCCCCCAAGTCCACCGTCGGCACTTCCAATCATTGGCCACATCCACCTCCTGAAACCACCACTCCACAGAATCCTGCATCAGTTTTCACATAAACATGGACCCATATTTTCCCTTCGCTTCGGTTCCCGCTTTGTTGTTGTCGTTTCTTCATCATCTTTTGTCAAAGAATGCTTCACCACGAACGACCTCGTTTTGGCCGATCGTCCTCGTACCGCCAATAGCAAGCATTTTGGCAATAATAACACCACCGTTATCTTTGCCCCCTATGGTGAACACTGGAGGAACCTCCGCCGCATGTGCGATGTTGAAATATTTTCCCCCGCTCGACTCAACACTTTTCTTCCCATTAGGCTAGACGAAATCAATCGTTTAGTGCGTAAATTATACAAAATTTCGTCGGCCGGGTTCGCCAAGGTGAATTTGGAAACAAAACTTACAGAGATGACCTTTAATAACATAACAAGAATGCTTGCCGGAAAACGGTATTATGGCGAGGATGCAGAGGAGGATGAAAAGGCAAAGCGGTTCCGGGAGATTATAAAAACGGGTTTGGAGCTGAGTTCTGCTTCTAATCTAGACGATTTTATCCCCATTTTACGATGGATTGGTTACAGTAGTTTGGAGAAAAAATTAGCCACGCTTAAGGAAAAAGCTTACGAATTCATGCACAGCCTCATTGACGAACACCGGCTACGGCGGCGGAATGGCAAACAGGAAAACACAATGGTTGATCATTTGCTTTCTTTGCAAGAATCAGAACCGGAATACTATACTGATCAAATCATCATTGGACTTGTTCTAGTAAATCTCTAATCTTAAAATCAATATCTTTCTTTACTCTCTGCTGTATTTATTTTAGAAAAAATAAATATTTTTCAATGAACAGGATCTGGTGCTTGCCGGCACGGACGCATCGGCAGTGACTTCAGAATGGGCAATGTCACTTTTACTCAATCATCCACAAGTTTTGAGAAAAGCCAGAGAAGAACTTGACACTCACGTGGGATTCAATCGCTTGGTAGAAGAACAAGATTTGCCGAAACTGCAATACCTTCACTGCATCATTTTGGAGACTTTAAGATTATTCCCTTCAGTTCCCATGCTCGTACCTCACGAATCATCAGAGGACTGCAAATTAGGAGGCTATAATATCCCAAAAGGCACCATGTTATTGATCAATGCATGGGCAATTCACAGAGATGCAACTGTATGGGATGATCCCATGAACTTTAAACCCGAAAGATTTGTAAATATGGAAGTGGAAACCCATAAACTTCTGCCATTTGGAATGGGAAGGAGAGCGTGTCCCGGGTCGATTTTGGCGCAACGTATGATCGGGTTATGTTTAAGTTCGTTGATTCAGTGTTTCGAGTGGGAAAGAATAAGTGCAGAGAAAATTGATCTGAGTGAAGGCATTGGAATCACCTTGCCTAAAGCCAAGCCATTGGAAGCCATGTGTAGACCTCGGGATGCCATTGTCAATGTTCTTCTGGAACTTGATAATAAATATTGAAGGAATTGCCGAAAGCAATAGAGGAAGGAACGCAGCACACACAAAAATAAGAAAAATACTTGTTGAAAGATGTCAGCCCAAAGTCGCACTTTTTATTATCACGTTTTTTCTTATTTTGCATTTCACGTTTCTGCTATGTTAGTTTTCTATCTTAATGTGTGGTTGGATGATTTTGAATTTCAGCATCTATATATGTACTGTAAACACAGCTCGTCTTTGATGAATTTGTGCCTTTGCTCAAATAATTCTCTGCTATTCCTTTTTCCTGTCTTTGCTCAAATATATCTGTGTATCAAATGTATTTTATCTTTTGCTTTACTTTGAATTATCTAGTATTTGAATTTTTGAAGCCATAAATAAACAATTTAAATTATAAGCAATAATATTCTTTTCTAGGTTCTTGATTTTTTAAGGATCGCTTCAAAACCCTAAGAAAATTGCTCACCCATTTACATTAATTGAAGCCGTACGCGTTTTTTAATATAGAGACAAGTGCACATAATTTGTTATAGACAAAACTAGTTTCACATAGTTGTATCAACGAGCCAAGCCGGCTCGCGAGCTGAACATCAAGGCTCGAGTTTTTTAGGGTCGAGGTTTTTTTGGCCCGAACCGAGCCGAGTCGAGCCAAAGCTCGACCAAAATTTCGAGGCTCGGCTCAAGAAGCTGGAGTTGAGTTGGACCGGCCCTTTTTTTTTCCTTCAAGTCACACGTGGCAAATGAATTGTGTTTACTTAAACATATAATATAATTATGTACACGATAAATCATAAATGTAGTTAAAATATAAAACATAAGATTCAAATTTCAATAAAAATTTAAATGTAGGTTTCGTAAAGTCTATAATGAATTACTAATTGTATTATAAATTTATATATATTCAATAAATGTTACAACTTACAAGTTACATTGTTACAACTTACATCCCTCCTCCTTTTTCCAGGCTTGGAACCGGATACGATCAACATAGGTGAAGTTAAAATTGTACTCGAATAAAAACTCTCGTGTACATTTTTTTGAAAAACATAATAATTTAAATTACACAAAATGATTTTTAAAAACTTATAATTTCTTCTATCTTAAATATTGCTCCAAGTCCTCGACCATGATGCTGTCAATTTTATCTTGAAGTCATAAATCTGCACATTCCCAATCTTTCAAGCATACAAGAGTCTTTAATATGTCTTCCTTCAGTCTTGATCATTCGTCTGACAAACTCCTACTACTTAAACTAAATGCAGCCTCTGATGCCACGGTGGACACCGGAGGTGTTAGTAAATTACGTGCAATTTTTTCTACAATTGGATATTGCCTTTCATTACACCTCCACCAAGTTAGAATATCAAAATTCTCTAATTCTTGTGGTGTTAACACACTACGAACGTCCACGCACATGTATCTAGCTAACTCAGATGGAATTTTAACGTTTTACCACCTATCGATCTAGATATGTTTCCACTGGAACTAATTGAGGGAGCACTTGCATTTGTGTTAATAAAGTCTCATAAAAAATTAGAATGCATTGGAGTACTTTGGGAAACATTAGTTTGGAAACTAGAATTTCTTTGATCTCTTTTTACAGCATAATAATTGTACATATGATAATTGTACATTTAATTTTTTGTAAAATCCCCCTTATAATAGCCTTAGTACCCATTAAATTTAGTCAATGATCCATCACCGAGATTAAAACAAATAAAGAAGGTAATTCTTCCCAGTATTTGAGAAATTTTATCTTCATGGAGCCGACTACATCATAAAAAATTGGCAAATTCCTATATTGATTGAATGTTTGTGCAATATGAAAAAAGTGCTGTAAAACAAGTGATGATGTTGTGTAATAAACACCACTGCATGCATTTGTGGTATCATAAAAGGCTTTTAAAAATATTTTTACATAGAATACAATTTTCCATTCCCAATCTTCTAAATTATGGTTAGATCCATACATATGTCTACCATTATAATACATTGAAATAATTTTATCTTAATTCTCACATGAGTGTAACATAAAGTATGTAGAGTTCCATCTATGTGATACATCTGTAGCAAATGAATGTTCTACTAAACTATGCACACAAACTATTAAATGCTTGTTTTCTTGATGGTGACCCATTTATGAAATTTATGGCTTGTCTAATTTTATCTAAGGATTTTTCAATATGTTTTAAATCGCTTTTAACAATTAAATTGATAATGTGACAAACATGACGTTAGTGAAAAAATAAACTATCAAATGCAGGGTTAAGATCAGAAATAAATTTATCAATAACAACCTTATTAATGCTAGCATTATCAAAAGTAAAACAACGAATCGTATCTTGCATGCTTTATTCTTGTATAATCCCTTTTAAAACTAAATATATGTTATCGGCATTATGAGGATATTCCACTAATCTAAATGCAATAATCTTTTTGTATAAAATCCAAAGATTATCAATGTAATGAACTGTGGCAATAATATAACTTTTTTTGTTACCACCGGTCCATAAATCAGATTAAACGAAATAACAAAATCATATGTTTTTAAGGCTGTAATGACAGCTGATGCGTGTCGCGATACACCAAAATAATAAATAATTCCTTACTCGCTAAATATTAATTAATAATGTAGTAGCGAGAGTAAGGGTTGATCCCACGAGGAACGGAAACTAATTTTAGTTGTTCGATCAATTAGAATGGAATGGAGGGTTTTGTTGTTTGAATTTCTTGAATGAAAACTATGCATAAAATAAATAATTAAATATGATTAGAGAAATAATATGAGAAGAAATCTTGTTCTCGGGTTCGGTTGTGCCCCCAATTAATGTTATACCTTTCCTTGTAACGTGTTTCTATCCCTAATTCAATTATCAATCATAAATAATCAACAAGTTCGGATTATCTAAATTCTTCCTTATGTGTATTGATTCAAAACAAGCTCTTCGAACCAATTCTAGCCATAAATAATCCTAAACAAGCTCTTAGGATTTAATGCACGACTAGTATGAAAATTTAGAAGAATATATTGAATTGGATCGTTAATTACACAAGCTCGAATTAATCAATCCAAGTTGAATTATTACTAAACCTGCACGAGATTTATTTGCTACTAAAGTAAATATTCAATGACAATTACCGATCAAGAATCTAAACATAGCATATTCATGAATCCAAAGATCAATAATCCAATTGGCCAAATTAAACTATTAATCAAATAAACTCAATTGAACAATCAAAACATAATAATCCAATAATTGAAATAAAGGAATAGATACAACGTTACTTGTTTGTAAGAAAAGAAGATAACATAATTAAATTGACACAACTTCCCTTTTGAACAAGATAAAGAAATTAGTCTAGCATGATTGTGGTAGATTCTTCAAGTTGCTCCATGAATTCCATTATTGTTGATATTCTTGCGCTTGAAAATCTCCCAAGAATGCTCTATATTTTTCTCTCAATTTTCATCAATGTCCAGCCTCCTTTTTATGATGATTTTGGTCATTTAATACTCCCAAAATCGTGCCCTAACTTTACCCCAAAGATATACCAAAGATAGACCTTGAATTAGATAAGGAAATTTCTTGGCGAGCAAGTTACGGCCGTAACTTTCCTTATCACGGCCGTAAGTGAGCTACTGAAAATTTTTGAAATTTGGAAGTTACGGCCGTAACTTTGTCATTTACGGCCGTAAGTGCATTTCTGCCAAGAAGCGCCTGTGCTCGATGTTTTGGTCATAACTTTCCCTCCCGAAGTCTGATTGTGGTGATTCAAGTTGCCTTGGAAAGAAAACTCAAATATCTACAATTATTTCTTGAAATAGCTCTTCTCAAATTCGAAAGTATTCTATGACCAAATTGAACTTCAATCTATGACTAAAATTCATGATCACAATCCTTGCGGGTTTTTGAATTCCAACTTTATCTCAAACCTTCTTTGACCATAATTTTTGCATCTAATCTTCTTCCCACATGTCATTATTGATTTGGCTTGAACCTCACTTCTTGATTTTTTTTGTGTTTTTTTGGTCCTGTTTCCTTTCTTTTTCTTCTTTTTGACCTTACATAGCACAATAAGTGAAAGTGCATTAAACAATACTTCAATAGGATCAAACTAATAACAAAATAAGATAATAAGTGAATTAAATACGTGCTAATAAAGAACTTATCAAATCCCCCCACACTTAAACCATTGTTCGTCCTCGAATAATGATGTGAAAGAAAAGAAATATAACTCAAACAAAAAGATAGACCTACAATCGAAAAGTCAAGGTTACAACCCACTTCTTTTTTAGCATGAAAATTCAATTGCATAACCGAAGTGTGTTAGTGTGTGCAAGAGATGCATCATCCAATATCCTCTGAATAGAAATGAAAATTAATACCCTCGGCCCAATTCATTTCCCAGTGTGGCTTGTATCCTCCCACCTCTCGTGAATTCTCTCTTAACCTCTATCAATGATTTACTATATGGGTGTTAGTTTTTTTTTTTTTTTTTTGCCAACTTAAAAGCACAGAATATAGATCAAGCAATTCAAACCACTCATAAGCATACGTAATGGGAGTTAACACCCTCACTAGATATTTTTCTCTTCGCACAAAGTGTATAAGGGTGAGAATTTTCACTCAACTCACTGCATGGAGAATCTATTACCACAGACTGCTCAAATGTCATAACCGGAGCCAACAATAACACAAGTGTAAAGTAAATGTCTTTATTTGGTTGTAACGGGGCTTCGGGTCTGGTAGGATAAAATGACATATTTAGGCTGAGTCGAGAAGGAATTTTGCAAACCAAGTCAATTCACAATGACATTACTTCCTTCACCCCTTAATATGAACTTCATTGTTTCCCGCTACCCAACTTTGTTCACACTTGAATTTCTTCTTTTCTTTTATTTTATTTTTTTTCACAAGTTGAGTGTTTGACATCCTCTACTACTAATTTTCATGACTAAACTTCCATTGCATTGCTTTTTCTCTTTCAATTTTTTTTCGAGTACAGACTGCAACTTTTTTTTTTGTTCAAATCATTACGCAGTCACCAATTGGCACAAGATAGAATTACATTTCCCTGAATTCAGTCCATTACTCACCCGTCACCCAACACAATATAACCATTGCAACTTCTTAGACTTAGACTATGCCACGATCCTTAATCAACAAAAGCTTGCGAATCCCTTCTCTATGGGTTCAAAACAGAGACAATGCGAAAGAAAGGGTATTCGTGGCTTGTAGCATGGCATAAAAAATTCAAAGAAAGGCTAAGGCTCAAAAGGACTTCTATTGGTACATGTATCATGGTAGGCCCTTTTAGCAGGTCAAATTTGGTTTAACCTAATGCCTCTACTATATTTTGCACTTGAGTCAAGAAGCTACAACGACATGCACAAGAGAGCATATCTAAGCACAAACCAACCATACAGGACACACATAAAAAAAACTTAATATAAAGAGTAAAAGTAGCTCATAGGCTCAAAAACTCACAAATTATGGATTATATGTGTTCCTCCCATCCAATTATGAGTTATAGGTCATTGCTCAGTCTTGGTTCCGAACTCAAAATCTAGTGGATAAGGATAGAATGAAGTTACTCGGGGTGATATTTTATCATATCAGTTTTGGTTTGACTCAATTAGGTAGCAGAAATTTTTCAATTTGTCCCCATTTTCAAACTAATTCAGAAATTATTGGAAAACTCATCTTTATGACTCATCTCTATGTGCTCATTCTTTGTCCGATTATTTAATTTAAGAAGTTGGTAGTTCAAAAACTATCATAAGTGGGGCTGCTTCCTATTAAACTGAAATGGGGTCTAAGCACAATTAAAACTAACTAACAAAAAAAACTGAATGAAGATGAATAAAATAGGAATAATAAAAGATAATAGATAATCATCCCCCCCCACACTTGAATTTCACATTGTCCTCAATGTGGAGCGTGACAGTATAAAACAAAAGAGGGGAATGTGAATGAAACCAGAAGAAGAGATGGAGTTTTAAAAGTTTGCGAAACTTACGATCGCGAAGATATTAATTACGGCAGTAAGTAACAATCTAAAAAAAATTTGAAAGAATCAACTATGGTCGTAAACAATATAGTTACGGCCATAATTAAGCCTCTGGATAAATTCGATGGAGTAGAGTTACGACCGTAAAGTTTTAACTTACGGCTGTAACAAGGCCACTGAATTTTTTTTTCTTTTTTTGAATGAAATTAACTAATAAGAAAAATCACAAAAATGAAAATAAAAAAAAAATAACAATTTGAGGGATTAAAGAAACTCCCTTCTCGGGTTGCCTCCTGAGCAGCGCCTTTGTTTACTGTCTTTGGCTAGACTTATTGTTTCCTCCTTCAATCGGGATTAGGTGGATTTCCAAAGTTCAACTTCTTTTTCATATTTTTTATTAGGGCCTGCAAGACAGGGGGCAAAAGTATGTCATCAGAAGTTGGCAATGTAATACATGAGATTTTACCTGGCTTTTCACCATTTCCACAAAATTTGAAAGTTTCCTGTACTGAAGAATCAATAACATTAACAGAATGAACAGGATTATCATCATCAAGGTAGTTCACGGAATCATAAATATTAAACTGAATCATTTCACCATCAAATTTCATGGTGAGTGTGCCACTACTGACATCTATCTTGGTCTTAGATGTCTTTAGAAATGGTCTACCTAACAAAATAGGAGTGGAGTTGGGAGAGTGATCATTATTCATGTCTAACACATAAAAGTCAGCCGGGAACACTAACCCTCCTACTTGCACTAGCACATCCTCAACTACCCCATCCGGATAGGCGTTAGAGCGATCAGCCAATTGAATTATGACATTCGTTTCAGTTAAATTGGCCAGTTTTAAAGAAGCATATGTGGACCGAGGAATTACATTAATTGACGCTCCCAAATCTATCAAGGCCTTCTCAAATTTAGTTTCACCTATTATACAAGGGATTGTAATCATACCAGGATCCTTGCATTTTGGAGGTAATTTCCTTTGAAATAATGTAGAGACATTTTCTCCCATAATCACCTTCTCATTCCCCTTCAATTTCCGTTTGTTGGTGCACAGCTCCTTTAAAAACTTTGCGTATCGGGGTACTTGCTTGATTGCATCCGACAGTGGAATGTTGACTTCTACTTTCCTGAACAACTCCAGGATTTCTTTCTCCTTGCTTTCCTTGTTCGCCTTTGCTAGCCTGCTAGGAAAAGGACGTGGAGTCAATTTAACATTTAAAGTGGAATCTGTTTTTACCTGTGAGCTTTTTGAGGTGTTGTCGTTCTTCCCGACTTCCCTTCCCTCAACTTCCTTCTCTTCGATTGCGGTAGGTTTCAGTTGCGGTTCTTCAAGCTCTTTTCCACCTCGGAGAGTAATTAAACTCACATTTTTTGGATTTAGCTTAGGCTGAGATGGTAGTTTACCTCCGGATTGTGCTTCCAACATGTTGATGGCGGTGGCCATTTGGCTCATCTGGTTCTCCAAATTTTGAATGCTAGACTTTGCATCATGTTGAAATTGTAATGTGTTAGTTGCTAGTGTTTTTACCATGTCTTCAAGAGACATACCTGAGCCTTGAGGTTTTTGCTAATACTGTCCCTGTTGTTGGAAGGTTCCTTGTTGCTGAAATTGCCCTTGAGGTTTGTTTGAAATAAAACCTGGGGGCTTGTTAATTCCGTAGCTTAGGTTGGGGTGATCCCTCTATCCTGGATTGTAGGTATTAGAGTACGGATTGTACTGTTGTCTTTGGAACGGAAAACCCTCTACAGCACTTACCTGTTCACCATTTCCCTCTTACAACACCGAACAAGTATCTGTTGGATGTCCGAAGTTTGCACATATCCCACAAGCTTTGACCTGTTGTGCCTTCCCTACAGCAAGTTGTTTAATGAGATTTGTTAGTTCAAACAATTGACTTTCAATATTTGAACTACTTACCTAATTCACGCGCTGAACTTGCATATCCCTGTTGGAGTTGAACTGCTGAGTGTTCTTAGCCATATTGGAGATTAAAGCCCGTGCTTGTTCCGGTGTCCTTTCCATCAGTGCACCTCCGCTTGCGGCATCTATCATGCTTCTATCCATCGGTGCCAGACCTTCATAAAAATATTGCACCAAGAGTTTCTTACTGATCTGATGATGGGAGTAGCTCGAGATGAGCTTTTTGAATCGCTCCCAATACTCATATAATGATTCACCATTGTTTTGGCGCACCCCCTATATTTCCTTTCTGATCGTTCCAGCTCTCGATGCAGGAAAGTACTTTTCTAGGAATAGCCTCTTCATGTCGTTCCAGGTGGTGACTGATCCAGATGGTAGATAGTATAACTAGTCAGTAGCAGCATCCTTCAGCAAGAATGGAAAAGCCCTCATCTTGATTTGTTCCTCAGTAATACCCGTATGTCTCATGCTATCGGGATGTCCTCTGAAAGTTGGCAGAAGATGGATCAGTCCGGATTTTAGCTCAGAAGTTCTGCCTTCTCCCATTGCCGGAAAAGTGATGCATAGTGGTTGTTGAACAACATTCGGGGTAGCTAGTTGCTTAAGAGTCAGATTATTGTTAGTTACTGCCATTGGTTGTGCTACTCTTCTTTGCTGTTGAAAAGTTCTCTCGATTTCTGGGTCAAAATAAAAAAATTCAAAATTAGTTGATCGAGTTTTACGCATATAAGCAAAGAAGTAGATAGGCAAGACTTTTTTTTTTTTTTGAAAAATTATAGAAATAAAGTGAAAATAAAATTAATAAAATGCAGAAAAAATAAAATTCTAATTGATTAAACACTAAATTGGTTAACCGTCCCCGGAAACGGCGCCAAAAATTTGATGCATGTCGCGATACACCAAAATAATAAATAATTCCTTACTCGCTAAATATTAATTAATAATGTAGTAGCGAGAGTAAGGGTTGATCCCACGAGGAACGGAAACTAATTTTAGTTGTTCGATCAATTAGAATGGAATGGAGGGTTTTGTTGTTTGAATTTCTTGAATGAAAACTATGCATAAAATAAATAATTAAATATGATTAGAGAAATAATATGAGAAGAAATCTTGTTCTCGGGTTCGGTTGTGCCCCCAATTAATGTTATACCTTTCCTTGTAACGTGTTTCTATCCCTAATTCAATTATCAATCATAAATAATCAACAAGTTCGGATTATCTAAATTCTTCCTTATGTGTATTGATTCAAAACAAGCTCTTCGAACCAATTCTAGCCATAAATAATCCTAAACAAGCTCTTAGGATTTAATGCACGACTAGTATGAAAATTTAGAAGAATATATTGAATTGGATCGTTAATTACACAAGCTCGAATTAATCAATCCAAGTTGAATTATTACTAAACCTGCACGAGATTTATTTGCTACTAAAGTAAATATTCAATGACAATTACCGATCAAGAATCTAAACATAGCATATTCATGAATCCAAAGATCAATAATCCAATTGGCCAAATTAAACTATTAATCAAATAAACTCAATTGAACAATCAAAACATAATAATCCAATAATTGAAATAAAGGAATAGATACAACGTTACTTGTTTGTAAGAAAAGAAGATAACATAATTAAATTGACACAACTTCCCCTTTGAACAAGATAAAGAAATTAGTCTAGCATGATTGTGGTAGATTCTTCAAGTTGCTCCATGAATTCCATTGTTGTTGATATTCTTGCGCTTGAAGATCTCCCAAGAATGCTCTATATTTTTCTCTCAATTTTACTCAATGTCCAACCTCCTTTTTATGGTGATTTTGATCCTTTAATACTCCCAAAATCGTGCCCTAACTTTACCCCAAAGATATACCAAAGATAGACCTTGAATTAGATAAGGAAATTTCTTGGCGAGCAAGTTACTGCCGTAACTTTCCTTATCACGGCCGTAAGTGAGCTACTGAAAATTTTCGAAATTTGGAAGTTACGGCCGTAACTTTGTCATTTACGGCCTTAAGTGCATTTCTGCCGAGAAGCGCCTGTGCTCGATGTTTTTGTCATAACTTTCTCTCCCGAAGTCTGATTGTGGTGATTCAAGTTGCGTTGGAAAGAAACTCAAATATCTACAATTATTTGTGAAATAGCTCTTCTCAAATTCGAAAGTCTTCTATGACCAAATTGAGATTCAATCTATGAATAAAATTCATGATCACAATCCTTGCGGGTTTTTGATTTCCAACTTCATCCCAAACCTTCTTTGACCATAATTTTTGCATCTAATCTTCTTCCCATATGCCATTATTGATTTGGAGCTCTTTGAATATGCCCTTGAACCTCACTTCTTGATTTTTTTGTATTTTTTTTGTCCTGTTTCCTTTCTTTTTCTTCTTTTTGACCTTACATAGCACAATAAGTGAAAGTGTATTAAATGATACTTCAATAGGATCAAACCAATAACAAAATAAGATAATAAGTGAGTTAAATACGTGCTAATAAAGCACTTATCAATAGCTTCTTTCCTTTTATTATATAATTTTATGGTGTCTGCATGAAGTGTATTTCTACAATAAGGAATATACCTGGGTTGAAGATAATTCTGCACAAGTCAGGTAAAGTGAACAAAGTCAATAAAGGAAAGTGGCATCTCAGTGGCTGCCACATATACAACCATACCTTCGCGAAATCTTTCTTGTGAATACACAAACGTTGAAAGATTAGAACCAGAACCACCAAAAACAAGCTGGGACTGTGTTAGGTCAGCTATCAGTTTCGCTTTACAAGTCCTTGCTAAGTACTGGTTCAAATGTGATGTGCTTGACCCAGGCTTCCAACTCATTTCCTTACCACGGTAATTGCAAAACGTTTTTCATATATCAACTCAATTTTCAACACCAAATTTTTTTCTTTTCATATGTTACCAATAATCCGATGACTCTTTTTTAGCTCGCTTGATTTCAACAACTTCCTCCTCTTGGATATCATCCAAGTCAATGGGTGCATTTTCGGATGCATTGATATAAGATGGAGTGCTCGAGCTACCCTTGAATTGGTTAACTTCATCATTATTAAAATCCATATGTAGACTATAGTTTCAAATTTAGAACAGAGAGAAATATTATCAAGAGAATAATAATATAGAGAATTGAATAGAAATTATAGCAAAACAATGAATATTATATCAAATAAATTGTAACTTGTAAGTGATTTAACTTCTTGTGATTTTACAAACTAAATACCAACTATTTATAGACAAAAATACGTGGGAAAATATAAGGATTCAAATTTCAAATTCAAATTTGAAATTTTTTTTTTTAAAAATGTTGCAGGCAGTGGCTGCTTGCCTGCGTGCAACATGGTTGCGTGTTGCAGCTACTTTAGCTATCAGTACCCTGGTGGCAGCTACAGCAGCCTGGTGGCAGCTAAAGTAGCTGCTGGTTTCTCCCAGTAGCCTTACATGGACCAAATTGGCCCATATAATTAGGCCAATTTGACCCTCACGGGCCGGGTGGCTCGGCGGGCCACTTAGGCCAGCTCGAGCTTGAGCCACCGTAGCATTTTCAAGCTCGGTTCGAGCCTTGGCTTGGTCTTCTCAGCCTCAAGCCGAGCTAAGCCCGAGCTTTTTACGAGTCGAGCTCAAGCTGCCCGAGCTACCCGAGTCGACGAGCCATTTTGACACCCCTAGTTTCACACTCATGCGATGTACTGATATATTCTATTAATAAAAAGTAATGTACTGGCATTCTTATATAAAGATCTTGCCCACCATGAAAAGTGTCTAAAATCAGCTAAATCCCCAAACTAAAGAGCACGTCCACTGCCAGGTCCACTAATAATGTTCAGGCATATCTCTCTGCACTCCTTGAGACTCATAGTCTTTGTTGACCACAAAATCCGGCTGGACTTTGGACCAACACGTCTCAGCTCCTCCCTCTTTGACACGGGGATCTCCTGCGCACTAGGACAAACAGTCAGCTTGCAAAGGGGGCCGAGGTGGCTCCCGTTTGCACTCCGATGCCTAAGTCAGTACTTATTTTAGGCGAATATATATATTGAGTGCGGGAAATATAAGTGTGTAAAAGAGAGAAAAGGGAGTGAGAGAAATATAGAGTTAAGAGTGAGAAATTGCTAACCCCTTACTTGGAGACAATTGCGCTTCATTTATAGAGGAACTTCTTGTCTTGGATCACGACACGTGGCATACTTTACACTTGTTATCACCCTAGCTTATGGATGTGACAATCTTGCTTTTCAACCGTAATCATTGCTACACTTCGTAGGGGATGGGCGCCTTTCACGTCTGGGTAAAGGCAGTGTCCCATCACTGACTCCATCTCTCTCTTCTAGTCAACGCCATAAAGCGCCCCTGCTGAGTATAAAGCACATCGGCTGGGCGTTAACCAGGTCGGCTAAAGAGGTTTGCTTGACATACCACCTCGGCATTCATCTCAAGGTGATATTCCAGGCCTCAGCTGTGGGTCAAGGTCCATTGGGCCACTATTGGGCCTTCGCTGGTGGATCACTGTACCTCTTTTTGGGCCCGGAGTCAACACTAGTCCCTCAAACCCGAAGAGATTATTCATGGTCGTGTAGGATTTGCCACGATCTTACAGCATTAAGTTCTTAGGGATTCAATAATGAGATTCCTTAGGTAAGGCTCGGATCCATATCATAGTCGACCCTCTGCCTCGGATTTTCTCTCCGTGCTGACCAGGATTATACCAGCGCATTTCCTAGGCGGCGCATTCACTCCGGAGGAGCTATCGATATTTATTTCCAAGAAATATATATAAGATGGGAGGGAGACAGCAGTTCGCAGCGCGTGGCATGCACTGTGGTAGCTGAACGGTTTTTATCCCTCCCTCTGACGGCTGTCGCTTTGATTAGCTCATTTTCCAAGAAGCGTGGGTTACCCATATTAATCACGCGGCTCACGAAATTCAAGGAATCTAGACCGTTATGATGCCTATAAATCCTTCTTCATTTTACCACTTCACTTTTTACCATTTTCTCATAATCTTTGTAGCAGTACTTTCACAAGAGCTTGCGCCGTTTCTCTCTTCCTTGTGATTTTCGTGTCTTTTCTTCAAGGGTTTACTACACAGCATCCACTCTTAGCGTTTCACAGTTTTTCTTGGCGAGCTCTTCATTCCAAGTGCACAGTGTCAAGCATTCGCCTTTTGAAGGTAAATCTCTTGACCCCAGTATATGCAAGACTTTCTTATTTTTAGTTTCTCATTGTGGGTTTGAGAACTTTGTTTTTGCATTTTGTTTTTCTTTTGTTGAGTCTGACTCTCTTTTTAAAACAAAAAGAAAAAAAAAATGGAAAGAGTTGGCGGAACGGGTTCACAGGAAATGTTAGCGATGGCGGTTCCCATCAGAGGTTTCTGTCCTATCTCTTTATCGGTTTTTAGCTCCCGTTTCTTTAGGGAGCAGGTTAAGAGGATAAATAGGAAAAACAGTGGCATAATTTATTTGAGTGATTCTGACAGCGAAGAAGAAAAACACCAGAACTACATGGCTCATCTATCATCCGAGGAGGAATCCGCGCTAAGAGAACTCCGAAGCAAGCGAGAAAGGGATTTGGGAAAAGAAAAGGCGGCGAGCTCCTCTTCAGGTCACCAGGACCTCGGCTTGATTGTTAGGGCACCGTTTAGGCCGCATAGGGAAGAGTTGGGTTTGACTGCGAAGGAGATTGCTCAGGTAGAGGATTGGGTTGACCAGGCCAACAAAGTTTCGGGCTACCATGTTGATCCCGATCCAAACCCAGATTTTTGGGAGAGCAGCGAGGTTGCTACCGAGATTCGAGGAGTTGATCTGGCTTGTGCCTCGGCAAAGTTCAGGATGCCAGAAGGGGTCCGTTTAGTGCATCCTACACCTTCTTGTCGACCATGCAGTCCTCCTCCAGGCCAAGCAGCTATATGTTACGACGCTTTATCCTGTGGGATGAGGTTACCTCTGCATCCTTTCTTCAGGGCCTTGCTTAGGAGCTACAACTTGTGCCCCTACCAATTGGCACCCAACTTTTGGACACAGGCCGTGGGCGCTTGGCTGGTGTGGCAAGAGGTCAACCCCGATTATCCTATCTCACTACACATTATTCATACCTTGTACACTCTGAAGAAATCGGTGAGAAGGGAGAGGGACGTTAGACCAGATGTGAAGGACTGGTATTACTTGTCTCCTAGGGGCTCATATCCTCCCGTCATTACTGGCCAACCTACTTCTATAAAGAACTGGAGGAATCAATGGTTCTGGGTAGCTGGAGAGTGGCAGAATTCGCCTGTGGACCCAAGTCCAGAAATTTCAGTTCCTCGAACTCTTTCCACTCCTAGTGAGTCTTGTGTTAGCTTTAGTGTCCTTAAGCGTCCTGTATCACTTTTTTTTTTAATACCTCTCTCCGTTGCTTACTAACGTGTCACCGGTTCCTGGCAGGGGACACTTTTGCTCAACTCCTCCCTGACGCAGACCTAGCGGCAGTGAGGCGTTTGTTTGCTTACAAGGGCACCTTCCAAGGGGTCATTCATCAAAACAAGCTATTTGTTAAACACGGTCTTATGCGAGCCATGAGTAAGCCCGTTTCCTCATGGCTATTTTATCTTATGCTTTGTCTGCTTGCAGCCTCATTTTTCTTTCTTTCTTGTTAGGTTCCAAGGATTTTCCAAAGATCTCTCTAAAGGGGGTTATGGCTACGAAGATCCCCCCTGCACTCCGTCATGGCAGTGAAATTGAGAGAAAACAGAAGGTGGTGTTGGCCAACCTGCAAGTTGGGGCGGCAAAAGAGGTGTCCGAGGCGTCTACGGCCCAACTTCAGGGGCCTTTACCAGCTCTACTGCCACCGCCTACCCTGCTTCCTGTGGGTCCCCAGCAACCTAGCACAGAAAAGGGAGCTGATCCTAAGGAAGTCCTTCCAAAGGGGAAAGGGACAAGGTCAGATAGGGGCGGATCTAAGAGGGACAAGGAGGCTAAGGGTGCCTCGGTTCCTCCTCCCTTGTCCGAGGACACGTTTGAGCCTGCCCCTGAAGAGGAGCCTGCCCCTCTGAAGAGACTCAGAAGAGGTAAGGGCAAAGAATCCACCTCTGCGCCTCCGCCTCCCATGTTAGAAGACCTGGGGGATGAGCCCTCTGTATCCATTCCTGGTTTGGCCTATGAAATGACACCGGAGGGAGCAGAGGAGCTCAAGCACATCAAAACTAGCATTCTCCCCAGGGAGGTCACCTTCAGCCCTTCGCTGTTTGACTCTCCCAGTTCTCCTCCAGCCCGGGCCGCCTTTATAACCGAACAATTTTGGACGAAAGGTTGGTCCGCCTTTTCTTCTAGTGCCAGTCCGTCCCGGAAGCTGCTCGCTGCCAAGGCCATGAATGCCAGGGCGTTGTCCCTTATTGACGAGGTGGAATGGCCCACTCCCTTAGTTAGTACTAAGGGGATAGAGGTTGACGAGGAGAAGATCAAAGCCATTAAGGAATGGCCCACTCCCACAAGTGTCACCGAGGTAAGAAGTTTTCATGGGTTAGCTAGTTTTTACTGACGTTTTGTCAAGGATTTTAGCACACTTACTTCACCACTTACCGAGGTTGTCAAAAATCATGTTGGGTTTAAATGGGGGGAGGCACAAGAAAATGCGTTTAATGAAATAAAGAACAAATTGTGCACCGCCCCGGTTTTATCTTTGCCTAATTTTGACAAAACTTTTGAGATTGAATGTGATACTTCAGGCACAGGTATTGGAGTAGTTTTGATATAGGAAAAAATGTTGATTGCCTACTTTAGCGAGAAGCTCAATGGAGCCGCCCTGAACTATCCCACCTATGACAAGGAGCTCTATGCATTGGTGAGAGCATTAGAGACATGGCACCGCTACTTGTGGCTTAGGGAGTTCGTCATCCACACCGACCATGAGTCATTGAAGCACTTGAAGGGGAATGGGAGGTTGAGCAAGAGGCATGTCAAATGGGTGGAGTACGTGGAAACCTTTCCCTATGTCATCAAATACAAACAAGGTAAGGAGAATGTGGTGGCTAATGCCCTTTCTCAAAGGTATGCTCTTATTACGACCTTGAGTGCCAAGTTGTTGGGCTTTGAGAGTGTTAAAGACTTGTATGTGCATGATGCGAATTTTGCAAGTATATTTGTTTCATGTGAAAGGGTTGCATGTGATAAATATTATAGGCATGAGGGGTTTTTATTTCATGAGGGTAAACTTTGTGTACCATATTGCTCATTGAGGGAGTTGATGGTGAGGGAGGCCCATGAAGGGGGTTTGATGGGTCACTTTGGGGTGAGGAGGACCTTGAAAATCTTGCAAGAACACTTCTTTTGGCCTAAAATGAGGGACGTTGGGAGAATTTGTTATAGGTGCATAACTTGTAAGAAGGCCAAATCCAAGGTAGAACCACATGGATTATATACATCCCTACCCGTTCCAAGTGAACCGTGGACCGAAATTTCCATGGATTTTATCTTAGGTCTACCTAGGTCGAAGAAGGGGAGCGATTACTTCTTTGTGATAGTTGACCGATATAGTAAAATGGCACACTTCCTTGCTTGTCATAAAACTGATGATGCCACACACATAGCCGACCTATTCTTTAAAGAAGTAGTGAGACTCCACGGGATTCCTAGGAGCATTGTGTCGGATAGAGATGTCAAATTTCTTAGCCACTTTTGGAAGGTTTTGTGGGGGAAACTGGGGACTAAACTTTTATTTTCCATGACGTGTCACCCTCAAACGGATGGTCAAACCGAAGTGGTTAATAGAACTTTAACACAACTTCTTCGCACTATCCTTAAGGGCAATCTAAAGAATTGGGAAGAGTGTCTACCTTTTGTTGAGTTTGCGTATAATCGAAGTATTCATTCTACTACTTCTTTTTCTCCATTTGAGATTGTCTATGGTTTCAACCCATTAACTCCTTTGGATTTGATTCCGTTGCCTATTGATGACAGAGGTAGTTTAGATGGAAAGAGGAAGGCGGAGTTAGTCAAATCTCTCCACGAGAAGGTCAAACTCCAAATCGAGAAGAAGAATGAGCAGTATGCCTCCAGTGCCAACAAAGGTAGAAAGCGAGTGTCATTCTAAGACGGTTATTGAGTATGGTTACATTTGAGGAAGGAGCGGTTCTAGAATCAAATAAAATCAAAATTGCAACCACGTGGTAATGGCCCCTTTCAAATCCTCGAGAAAATTAATGACAATGCCTACAAGCTTGACCTCCCTGGTGAGTACAATGTATCGGTTTCTTTTAATATTTCTGACTTATCCCCATTTGATGCAGGTGAAGATTCAAGGTTGAATCATTTTCAAGAGGGAGGGGATGATGAGAATCAAGGGAGTCAATCAAGTCAAAGTCAAACAAGTCAACCCTCGATAAGAATACCGGTGGGACCTATGACAAGATCCAAGGCCAAAGAGGTCCAAGAGTCGATGGAGGGACTCATTTTCAAGCTCCGAAATCAAGTCCACATGGAAGAGAGCAAGATTGAGGTCAATTGCCTAATTTTGGAAGCTCAGGACATTTCGGTCGACCGAAACTCTGCAGCGATTTTAGAGGTAGCCTTAGTCGGGTTCGGTTGAGCGATGTACGACCGAAAGTTCAATTATATAATTTTTTCATTTCATTATTGGGTCTAGTAAACTGTTTATGCATGAATAAAGCTTCAATTATGCTATGATATTCATCATTATAAGGACTGTTTTTATAATTAAATTCAACAATTCTGAATTCTGTCATATTAAAAGCTCTTCTTCCTCCTAATTCCGTAAAGATAGATATATTAAGAATACTAACCTCTTTTCCTATTCTCAGTACCTTTGTATTCTCCTTCTATTGTTAGTGACCTTCAGGCTTATAGGTTCCTGCTCCACACCCTTCAATGGTCTCCCGCCTTCATGGGTTATTAGCTAAACCTGGATGCCTTCACTGTATAACTCTTTAGATGGAAAATATTTTTGGATAAAGTATAGGGATTTTTATTAATAATATATCTTCTTTTTGGAAATAGGATTTAGAAGACAAGAATTTAGAAATTCAACATAATTTGATAAGTAGATTGGGGTTTTATTGATAATATGAAGATTGGTACAAGATTGGTATGAGAATTTTTTCAAAGGCAAAAGATTTTTTTTGGCTTTCTCACAAACTGAGTGCTTCAGAGAGTTCTGTCTTTCAACTAGCCCGGAGGCCTGTATTTATAATATTACATTAGACACAATTACATCACTGCTTACATCATCGACCTAACAATTTCACAGCTTTTATCACCTAAGGACACAAGTGTCCCTCTATGATTTATTACATCACATGACCCTTACATTATAGGGACACTTATCCCTCTATTTTTTGGTCTTTACATGGCCCCTACATCGTTCTTCATTGTTGCATTAAAGTAGATCTATCAAACAACTTCCACCTGTTCATCAATTCTATTGGCATGTAAAGCAGATTTATTAAGTGGCTTCCACCTGTCTATCAATTCTGTTGGCATGTGGGACAATTCCTGGCTATACACGCTTCTTGCAAAGTGGAAAAGCTTCCATGGATTCGAAGAGTGTCAAATTTGTTGATGTATTCTTGCAAGATTGTTGACTTTTCTTTTCCTCCATTAGTGAGTAGGGTCCATCCATTATACTGGCATATGCATTTGAATTTTTTCTCATACAGGTTTTTGGCAATGTTGTAGAGAACTTTAATTCCCAACACCCTTCGGGATCTAAACAATGATCTTGTAATGTTTGGAACCGGATTGGTATTTTTTCCAACTTCAATTTGAAAATTTCGAGCAACATACCCAATCGTGATAATATGCTTAGTAGGATAATATATCCTTCCATCAATTTCAGGACTGATCGAATAAAATTTTAAATATATGGGTCTTCCTTGGAAAAACTTTGAAATTTCTCCTTTTAGTAAATCATCAAATTTTTCGTTTTCTTTCAGATCTTTTCCTGGATAGATAATATCCAAAAATCCATAATCAGTTGTCATTTTTGTCATAATGGGATCTCCTCCCTAAGTAACGATCAATCGTGGGTATACATGGTCTCCAGACGAAATATAATAACAATCACATTCTTGAAGTTCATATATAACTTTGAAAGTAGTTTTATATTCGTTTTCTTTTGGTAAAAGGGGAATCATCCTCCTCATCAGCACGAATTCTGACTACCTTTGTATGTTCATCGTTGGCATTGTTGTTATTTTTCGAGGACTGGCTTCATTTATGACAACTTTTTTGGGACTTGGTTCATCTCTTTTAATCGTTGGTCTACCACTGCTTCCAGAAGATGTACCTGTTTGTATTTTTGATATAACTTGTTTGGTAATTAATGATTCAAACTGAGATTCAATCTCAATTATGTTATCGCTCAATTCTTTAGTATAATTGTGATGAACTTTTGAGATTTCCATCAATTGCTTGAAACTTCCTTGGAGAGTTTCTGCAAGTTGCTCAATTCCAAGTTTTATATCTTCAGCCTCCTCTGTGAGGAAGTTCATTCGCTATTTGGCGTCTATCAAATATTTTTTGATATTATCCATCTGCAAATTCAATATTCATGCTTAAAAAATCTGCAAGATAATTATTGACATCTTTAATATGAACTATATCAAAATTATAAAATGCCAAATAGGCTTGCCATCTATGGAGCCTTCTATATTGAGGTTCTGGTAGTAACTTATTTTTTACTAAGCCTGCAACTTGAGAATTATCAGTTTCAACAATGAATTTCTTGGATAATAAAAATAATGAAAATTTCTTTATTCCTCTAATAATTGCTAACAATTGTTTCTTATGAGTAATATAATTTATTTCTGCTTGGTTAAATGTTCCACTAGAATATCTGCAAATTTCATTAAGAACTGTTTTTAGTATTGCTGCCCAATATTTATCAGAGGCATCAGTATTAACAATTAGATTATCTTTTTCATCTGGTAATATTAATTTTGGAAAATTTTTACATTCTTCCTTTAGTGATTTGACAATTTTTGTGTGTTCATCACTCCATCCTTTAGTATTTGTTTTTCTGAGTAAAATTTGAATTTTATGTTTCCTTTTTGATAGATTTTCTATAAATCCTTCTGCATAATTTAAACATCCTAAATTTTTTTGTATTTGTTCTTTTGATTCTAATTTGTCTGGAAAACTTTCTATCTACTTAGATATAAGGGTTTGTAACTTTATCCCTCTTTTATCTATTGATAATCCAAGAAAATCAATTTCTTGTTTTTCTATTATAGCTTTATGTTTTGAAAGAACAATTCCTTCTTTTTTCCATTCATTTATAAATTTCATTAAATTATTTCTACATTCTTCTCTATTATTAGAACATATTAATATATCATCAATATAGATAATTAAGAATTCATTAAATTTTCTAAATATGTTATCCATTCTTCTTTGATATATTTGTGGTGCACTTTTTAGACCAAATGGCATAACCATCCATTCATACTTACCTTGGGGTGTACTAAATGATTTATATTGAATACTATCTTCATCCATTTTTACTTGCCAAAATCCTGATTTGCAATCAAATTTAGAATAATATTGTTTTCATTTTGCAAGGTTTATTAGTACTTCTTTATTTGGTAAAAAGTATCCATCAAATTTAGTATATTTGTTCAATTCTTTATAATTTATCACCATTCTAGCTTTTCCTCTTTTTTGTTCATAATGTTTCATGACCATGAAAGATGGACTACTATGGGGTCCATTACTAGATCTGATTTATTTTTTGTTAAGTAATTCTTTTATTTGAGTTTTAAATTCTTGTGTGTCTTGTATGGTATACATCATTGGTCTAACTCTTATAATAATATTTTCTGTTAATTCTATTTTAGCCTTTGGATGATGTGGTTTCCAAAACGATAATGGATTTTCTCCACAAATTTTCTCTAATTGATCAATGATTTTTCCATATTTGTTTGAATTTTTGTTTTCAAGACTTTTTTATACATTATTATTCTTTTTTTTTTTTTCATTTTGTGTAATTGGTTTTTTCTCCCATTTATCACCACGCTGTGTTGGCTGAACTCTTTAAGGTCTAAATTCTATTGTATTTTTAGTAAATGTCAGCAAGGTGTTTGTAATATTATCATGTAATTATTTTGTTTATAATATTGAAATTGTTGTATAAAGTCATTCCTAGTAATATATCACATTCTAATTTGTTATAATTATATCTTTTGTTTACAACTATTTGTTTACTTCCTAGTATTATATCTATTTTATCAGCACTGTTAATTATTTGAGTACTTTCTCATGTAATTCCTGTTATTTTTATTCTTCCATCTGTATTCCATGATTTTATTAAGAAATTCTTAAATATTGTTATATCACTTCCTGTGTCTATTAATGCACAGGTTGTTATATTTGTTTCAACAATAGTAACTTGAATATAAACAGTTAATGGAAAACTTATTTGGTTATTCATTTATTCGGCTTTTCTGCATAGTATAGTTTGACCATTATGAGTTATATATAATTCTTTACGTTTTATACTATAATCTTCTAATCCATCTAGGAAGCTCATTCCTAACAATACACGAGGATTTACCATACTATTATCTACATGACATGGTACTAAGAGATTTATTCCTCCTATTTTTATTGGTACTTTAACTTCAAGTTCAGTTATATATATTTTTCTATCAAAATTTATATATCTATACGGATCAGTTTTATGAAATATTAGTCCTTTATTTATGTTTGAAGCTATATGACATTCATTAGCTCCCGTGTCAATTAGTATATTTAATCATTTTTATAAGTTCTATTCCATTGAAATATTCACCTTCTATTTTCATATTTCTAGCATTTCTATTAAGTTTTATTTCTCTTGTATTACTAGTTTCTCCTAATTGTTTTCTATTAGGTAAACTTGCTGATCTTCTAATTAATATGCCATCTTCAAATGTTATGTTATTATTAGGGTATTCTTCTTCTCTTAACTCTATAATTTCTAGTTTATTTTTTGTTATAGTAAGTTCATAATTTCTTGGAACTAAACTTATTTGTTTATCTGATTCCATAGCTTTACCAAAATCTTTGCATTCTTTATGAATTTCAATATATGATTTTTTAGAATAAATGTTTCCATAATTAGAATTAGTAAATGTGTATAATGCCTTGTATTCTATAGTCATAATTTTATCTCCTGGTTCAATTATATCATCTTTATGTAATTTGAAATGTAGTCCTAAAACTTCATTAAATTTTCTGTCTTTCAATGATATACAATATTTTGGGTAACATGTAAATATTAGTTTTTTATAAGCTAGATTTCCTTCTGCTGTTCCTAAATGACTGTCTTTTATAATTCTTTCATCATGTAAACTGAAACTTAAAGGTGAATCTAATCCTTCCCTAAACAAGGATTTAAACATTATTTGGATACCTGCTAAATAAACATATTGGATCTTTTCATTTTGTTTTTTATTGATCTTTGTTAGTAATTCTGTTACCGTATTTTTTGTTAAAAAATTTAATTTGTGTGTTTCTTGAATAGTTCTAACATCTATTGCCCTTTCATTTTTATGATATTCATTTATTGCTACTTTTTCTCTTTTCCATATCCTATCTAATACTTCTCATTTCCCTATTTTCAAATCTAAAGATAATTTTTGTATTTTTCTGAACTTATTATTGTCAAAAGTTACTTTTAATCCATAACCTTCTATTCCTTCATATTCTTGTTTGTCTATATTCTTTTCTATTTCTTCTATTTCTCTATTCTGATTCTGATTCTGATTCATTACTTTCTGAATCTGTTTCACTTATATAGACTTCTTGATCATAGTATTCTTCAATATCAGATATTTCATTTAGTTCACTTTCTATTTCTAGATATTCTTTTTGTAATATTTCAACTTTCTTTTTGTTACAATCAGGGCTTATATGTCTCATTTCTCCACAATTCCAACATTTGCATTGACTTTTGTCTTTCTTATATGTCATATTTTTCTATTTTTTATTTGGGTTATATTTTCTTTTATAATATATTCTCTTAGGTTTTATATATCTTTTCTTAAAATTTCTGAATTTTTTAAACTTTCTATTTTTATATTTTCTTTTATTATTTTTCTTTTAGGGTTACATCCTCATTGGGTAGGTTTTTCCATGTCTTCACAAAATATTCTAGTTAATTTTCATGATTTCTTTAATAATTGTCTTTGTTGACATATATATGCTAATATTTCAAATAGGAATTTTATCCTTGATCCTAATGTTCTAGGTGTTCCAGAGTTATCTCTGATAAATTTTTCAAATTCTATTTTAAAGTATATTCCCCATGAACCTGGTAATTTATTATAATACATATCTCTATATACTTCTTGATTTTCATTAATATAGAATTGGAAATAATAGTATTCTTTAAATTCATAGGTGTATTCTTTGATTTTACACATATCATATATTGTTAAATTTATTAATCTCACTCTTGCATTATCCATTTCTCTAATTGATTCTGCTTCAGCATTACTTATCCAATTTTCTCCTAAAAATTCATCTGCAATATAATCTACTAACTTTTCTATTCCTTTTCTATCTGACTTTATTAGTTCTCTTTGTACATTTCTTCTTATTAATGCTTTTGTATCACTACTTATTCCTTCCCACCAATTTTTAACATGTCCTTCAAAGGATGCTAATAAAAAATTTATCATTCTATCAGTATTTTCCCATGTATCATCTTTATTGTATAAAAAAAATAGTATCATTGAATCTGTCTAAGTTAATAAGGCTTTTTTAGTATCTATTTTATAATCCAGATCAAGTTTTGTTCATCCATGATTAATAGGTTTATCATAATTATTATTTGGCTCAAATCTATCTTTATATTTATTCCCTTTAGGTGGTTGTCTATCTCTAATTCTATCATAATATTGTCGGTGTGGTTCCTATTGGAGCTGGGGTATGTGCTTCTCCAGTATTCATTAAAGCTTGGTATTCATTAAAATTTTCTAGGCTTAATTGGTCAAAATTTTCTATAAGAAAGTCTAATTCTTCATTCATTTTTATCTTGTTCTTTTTCTTCAACTTTTAGTTTTCCTAAAGTTTTTTCTATGGATTTTTGTAATTCTAATTCTTCTTCTAGTATTTTTGGTAATATGTTTTTTCTAAATTCATCATCCATACTTTCTGCTTCTATTATAATTTTTTCTTGTTCAAAGTGTTTCTTTCCTATTCTTAGTATTTCTTTTCTCTGAGTTTTTTTTATCTATTTTCTTATCTTTGCTATTATTATTTTCTTTGAATTCTCTAATATCTAGTTTTAGTATATTTATATCATTTCTTACTTCTTTTAATTCAATTTTTACCTCTTGTACATCACTTATTAATGATTTTATTAATATTTTTAGATCTTCAATATATTCACTTATCGACATTTTATGCTCTTGGTTTAATAATTTGAGGTTTTTGTACCTTAAATAGTCTGTCATACATATCATCTATTTTTATTTCTAATTTTTTGATTCTTTCTTCTATTGATATGATTTTTTCATTTTCATTCTTGCTTGTTTTCTCATTTAACTTATCTATTTTTTCTATAATTATTCCAATTTTATCATGATTAATTAATTCTCCTGATTTTCTTTGGAATTCTTTTAAGATTTCTTCATCTATATTTTTAACTTCTCATATCATCTCTTTTAATTCCTTAAATTGTATTGTTAGTTTATTTTGAATATTTTTTAATTTTTCTTTAATATTCATATATGGTATATTTAATTATTGTAATTCTTCAATAGCTAATTTATCTTGTAAATTTATGTATTTATATGTTTGTCATAAAAAAGGCACTTATCCAATTTAATTGCATATTAAGAAATTCATCGGATTCTCCCCACGAGTTTAATGGTTAAAACATAGTTGTATTAGCTCCTTTTATTTGATAAGATCCAACTGGAAGTCTTATATTTTTTATTATTTGTTTTTCAAATTTTATTTCTGAAAATTCTGTCATTAATTTTTTCCTTTAATATGTTTGATTTCTAGGATAAGTTCTGTTTCATATTTTGCTTCTTTATAATTCATTATTTGATATTCACAATATTCTTCTATTGATCCAATCATTAATTTTTTATGATATATTCTATAGTCTTCCAATGTGTTTGTTTCATCATATTTTTCTTTTCTAGTTTTTTCTTTGTCTTCTAAAATCGTTTGAATTTTTGGTAATTGTTTTAAAATTCTATCAAAATATTCTCTCTTTTTCTCCAATAATTTTAATCTTAATTTTTCTAGTCGTTTTATATTTCTTTCTTCTCTTATTTGATCCATTAAATTTCTTCTTTGTTCTACTATTAAATCTAATTTTTCATTTGTTTCTATGTCTAGATATCTAACTAATTGAGGATCTGCTCTATGATAATCTATTTTTATAATCTTTATATAATTCTTCTAGTATATCTTTGTGGGTTAAATCTAATATTTCGTTTATGATAAAATCTTCTTTTATTATATCGAAATTTATTAGATCATAAATATCTCTCCTTATATCTATGTTTAAATCTTTTAGAGTTCTCAAGATTTCTATTTTATAATTATAAAGTATTATTAATGTATGCATAATTATAAATCTTGATGTATATATTATATATTCATTTTTATTTTTTGTTATATAATATTTATCTTTTAGATCTGCCATATGGTTCTGATACCAATTGGGGGTGCTATTATGAGCGAACAAAAAAAAAATTAATAAAAGTATATAAAATTTCAAAGACTAGGTTGTAACTTTTCTAAATTCTAATGGATTTAGTTGAATTATGATATATAAGAGTATTTGTGGTAGTTTATAGTGTTTAAGGCTATTTTTAAAAGATATAAAACTGTTAGGGTATTTTCAAAAATTGGTAAGTTTTTAAGGGTATTTCATGTATTTCCTCTAGAATTTTGGAGAGGCTGGAAATCAAAATAGAAGGCTCGGATGATGGTTGCGAATTGGAAGGATACCATGTTTGGACTTCAATTACTTAAATTTCGGGTTTTATTTACATTATTTTTTTTCTTCCAAAAACATGAATAGCTAAATTATTTATCGGGATTGATGATATAAATTTAATGCTTTTAGATTGATTTTAATTCTTTTGTTGGCAATTTATTTTTATGTATTGATTATTGCGTTTAATGCTTGAGTTGCTTAATCACCAATTTATGATTTAATGGTTGTTTTCATAATTCGAGAAGTGAGTTAACAATTAGATCACGTAATAAATTTCGAAAATTTCAACAAAAAGATAGAGATATGAATTTGTGGTTGCTCGTGGTCACTTATGAATTCCTAGGAGATTTTATTCATTTAGTTAAGGAGAACTCTGACCTTCTGTAGAGATAACAACTTGAGATGAGAAATTATTTAGGACATTATTTCGAAATCGTTAGTCCCGATATATAACGAATTAATTAGTTCTCGTGAGATCGATAATTCGGACTCAAAAGTCCACTTTTATTACTTGATAACGATATCATGCACTTGCGATAATTTCAAACCAACAAGTTTTTAGAGCCGTTGTCGGGGACTATTTTAATTTGTTATTTATTTATTTTGATTTTTATTATTCTTAGCTTTTAGATATTGTTTTCTTTTAGTTATTTAGTATTAGTATTTTTCTATTTTTAATTCTTTTTCTTTTTCTATTTTTCTTTTGAGGTATTGATACTCAACATTTGAGATGGCCGATGTAGACTTCAACAAAATGCTTGTGCGAGACTTCTTTATAAGGCAACAACAATTGATAGCTCTAGGAGTTGAAGAGGATGATATGCTTATGGGAGATTTAATCATAGGGGATCGATTAAAAGAAATAAAAGTTGAATATGAAATTAATGAAGTTGTCCTAGATGACTTTCCAGCTGGATTTTTTATATGCTCACAAAATTTGATGAGAGTGATTTACCATTGAAATTATTTTTTCCACCAAATTTAATTGAGTGTCAATTAAAGGAATTAACTCCACCGAGCTTTCAACAAATGCAAGAGGAAGAAAATAATTTCCATGAAGAGTTTATTGTCTTATTGTCAACAAATCAAGATCTGGACATCGAGTTTGAAGAAACTTCAAAAATAGAAGATGATCAGATGGGAAATGTGGAATTGTTAATAGTCGAGCAATCTAAAAAAGCGACATTTAATGATGCTGACTTTACCAACCAATCATCTGACTTCAATGATCTCTTAATAATTGATTTCATCATCAACTTCGACAAGATGATTGAAGTTTACATATTGAAGTTTGAAGTGAATTGTGAAGATAATGCATATGACATGGGAAAAGTGAAGTGATGTGTTCTGGACCCTCGACAATCGGAGTCAAAGCAGGCTTGACAGAAAATTAAATATTCAAGCCAAAATAAAAGTGCAGTCCAGTCAATCATGTCGGAATTGGATGGATAATATGTGTTTTTTAAGTAGAAATGGGCCACTAAGCAAAACTCATGGGCAAAAGCCCTTGAGCCCATTGATTTTAGAGCCAAATTCCATCGTTTGGGGCTTCAAATTGGCAAATCAATGATGCAGACGAAAATTTACTATATTTCCATAATTATAGGATTTTTAATTATTTTGTTTCAATTTTGGTTTTTAGGTTATTTTCCTAATTTAGTATTCTAGTTTAATTAGAATTCTATTTTGAGTAAATTAGCGGTTAGGTTATTTTGCTTATTTATACGTTTTTTCCATTCATTGTAATGCAGACTTGAGACTTCGATTTTGATATAAACAGTTTTATTGGGGATTCAATAAAAGTTATAGGTGGATTCCTATGTTTTTTCGAACTTATCAAGAATATTTCTTTTGGCGTTCAAATATCGAACTTATCAAATATTTGCTAGAATATTTGTGGCGTTCAAATCAGAGACTTATCAAGGAGATTGGGCAAATCCTTGTGGCGTTTCGAAAGTCGTGGTTCTTTATTCCGCATCGTCGAGCCATCGCGTCGTGAATATCGGGTCATGATTCATCCGTCCAACCACAACCTGAGTTCGGAACTTTCCGGCGTTTCTTCCGCGCTTCGAATCTCATCATGAAGCTTTGGAGTATAAATGAAAACTGGAGTAAGTTCAACCGACACAAGCAAAGAAGGTCATCAAAATCTTTATTTAGAATTCCTTGAACGACCACTATCAAAAGTCGAGCTTAGACTATAAACGGAGCGCTTATTGGAAGGCAACCCAATTTTCTATCCTTTTTATATATTTTGCTTTATTTACATCTTTACATTTAAATTTTTAGGTAGTACTTGCATTTTTATTTTTATTTTGCTTTCTTGGAGTTTTCGAAGTTAGCATCTCTAGCACCAACCTCTTTGATTTGATCTTCAAGTGCATTTTTAGTTCTAATTCATACATCATCCACAAGCTTACAATTTTGCATCACATTGTTTTAACCTCATTATTCTTATCACATCAAAAACAAATCATATGCATGATTTTACACGCTTTGAGGAATTATGCATGATAATTGTAATGTTCATGATGGTCGACCATGTTTGAAAATTCAAATTTTTGCTATATTTTAGTTGAGATTGTTTGTGTTGATCTATTTCAATGGTGTATATGATTCTAATGTTTTTTTTTTACTTGCGGGGAACACACTACTTGTAACACTTCCAACCAAACATGGAAACACAAGAAACATGTCGAAATCAAGTGAGATCAAAACCAAGCTTCAAGTTATCACGTCACTCCTCTAAACTTGGGAAGTACCTAACTCCTCTTTTATGTATTGATATCAATTGATATATCCTTTCTTTTACATTGAGGACAATGTAACTTTCTAGTTTGGGGGGTGGTATCTCATTTCATCATTTTGTTCATTCGATACATTGTTTTTGCGATTTAAAAAAAAAGGGTGAAAATTTTTGTTGATTTATTTATTACTTATGACATGATTTGAATTGACTTTTATGCTTTAGTTAGAAAATTTGGGCAACATGTGAAAAAAAAAATTCTTGACATTCATCCATGTAATACGTTAATCAAACTTGATTACATAGCTACTTTTGAATAATAACTTGTGCATGAAGATGCTTGATACTTGTGGGGCAAACTTGTGCACTTTGAACATAGAATTGACTGAAAAATTCAAAACCTTAAAAAATTAGATCCCGACCTGAAATGTAGAACCAAACTGCTTAGAAGCAATTTGGGGGTGGAAAGATTAAGTACAGGTAGGCATTAACGGATTGAGGGTCTGAAGTTTTTAATGATCTATCTTTAGAGTAAGGGGTTTTAATCAACGGGCATAAATCATTGCCAGCATAAAAATAGAAAAATGCTGAAGGTCTTATTTTGCTCTTCAAAAGCCTTTTTGACTCGAGTAATTAAGTCCAAGGGATCTTTCAAATCTGGTGCCCTAAAGTCGTCTGACTTGTGAGTCACCGACCTAAATCTTGCTACAGAGGTCAACTAGAAAGCATGTACGGAGAGTGGACTTACACATAAGACACTAAAACATCTTTAACTTTTCTGTTTAAGCCTTTATGACTAGGGTAATTAAGTCTGAGGGGTTCTCTGAACCTGGTACCCTAAGCTCAACTGAGTTGGGAGTTGTCGACCTAAAGCTCGCTATAGGGGTCATATAGAAAGCCAATATGAAAAGTTATGCAGAAAGATGGTAAAAGACAAGGACATTAAAGGAAAAAGTCGTCCATATTAAAAAAATAATAATAAAATGAAAATGATATAAACTTTGTTGATTAAAATTCCTAATACTGGAGTGTGAGATTGTGGATGAATTATTCTTGGTCTGTCGTGCATACTTGTCAATTTTTAACTGCCTTGTGTGGAAAAATGCAATTTATACATGTTTAGAAACCACATCAATAGGAAAGACCTCGGTATAGGAGAGAAAAGTATTAAGGTTGTGATCATCCTTGAGAGTGTAAGGAAAATAAAAAGAAAGTCATTGTTGACCACATGAGATTCGGGCTTATTTCTGCATGATTAGTCACACAATGTCAAGTATATTTTTATATGAGTTTGCATTCGATTCTTGGCTGTTCACAAACACACACGATGAAGTTGAGCATTAGATGAATGAAAATAATTTTTGTTGTTCATATTTCTTCTCTAAAGTGAATCGTCATTTTGGACTATTGAAGTGCATGGTAAATAAATTGACAAAAACAAAAACAATTTCTATTTGCATTTTTTATTTTTATTTTTATTTTTTTATAGTTTAGTTTTATCTTTGTTCGAGGACGAACAAATATTCTAGTTTGGGGGGTTTGATAAGTGTATTTTATACACTTATTTATCTGTCGAAATTAGGATATTATAATATTTTTCTTGAATAAATTCTACTTAGTTTTTATTATTGGTCATTATTTCAGGTTTTATCTCAAGAGTTGAGAAGATGGAAGAATTGAAGCAAATTTATGACAAGTGAACGAATATTGAGATAAAACGAAAAAAAAGGATTAAAGTGTACACTTCCAAAAATTGAAGACCGAATGTTCAATTAACTCAAGGACCAACTTATATTTTATTGAAAGAATTGAGGCTCAAGAATAAAACTCACGCTAATTATAATTGGACTTTGAAATATGATTAAGGCCAATTGGATTTGAGACATATATATATATATATATACATAAAAACGGGGGTGCAGCCGAGAAGAAAAAGAGGGTGCGCAGCCTGAGAGTTTTTCTTGAATATATAAACACGACTGCTACAATAAATCAGGGGGACAAGCTTTGGCGATTAAGAAGAGAGATCGGCTGGTTGGCAGCAAGAATAAAAGAGGAAGAGCCGACTGTGAGAATAGAGGAGAGAGATAGAGGTTGGTTGGTGGTTTTTGCAAAAGGAAGGCTGCTGGGGAGTTTTAATTGGAGGAAAAAGTGGTTGCACTTGGTGGAATTTTGGAGAGGCTGGAAATCAAAATAGAAGGCTCGGCTGATGATTGCGAATTGGAAGGAGACCATGTTTGGACTTCAATTACTCAAATTTGGGGTTTTATTTATATTATTTATTGTTTTTTTTCTTCCAAAAATAGTTAAATTATTAATCGGGATTGACGATATAGATTTAATACTTTTATATTGATTTTAATTCTCAAATTGACACTTTATTTTTATGTATTGATTTTATTATTGCGTTTAATGCTTGAGTTGCTTTATCACCAATTCATGATTTTTGTTTTCATAATTCGAGAGATGAATTATCAATTAAATTACGTAATAAAATTCGACAATTTCAACAAAAAGATAGAGATATGAATTTGTGATTACTCGTGGTCACTTATGAATTCCTAGGAGATTTTATGCATTTAGTGATGTGATCCAAATCCCGAATACAAGTCGTCAAGCAACAATGGATGAAAACACATTCTTGGCGACTAAAGAAGCAAGTTTCATGTTGGGACCGAGCCAAAACGACGAGTGGATCAACCTCATTCAAGCAGCCGAAGGAAATTATGAAGTCTCAAATTACGGCCGTAACCTATAACCATCACGGCCGTAACAAGTCTACTTCACAATTTTCAGTTCTTTTGCAGTAGACTTGATGTGATCCCGGGAGGGGGGTCACAACGAACACGCGGAATTAAACGAAACAAAGATAGGAAAGATCCAAATTCAGCCAAGAAACACCAGAACACAAGAACACAGGAATTAAAATACTGGAAAGATAAAATACTCGATGCGAAATCGAGATCCAAGGTTTTCGAAACACCACAAGGACTTATCATTTTCCTTGATAAGACTCTAATTGGAAACGCCACAAATATTCTCGCGAATATTTGATAAGTTCAACACCATAAATATTTTCACAATATTTGATAAGTTAGATTTGTTCTCGAAGAACACCAAAAGGACTCCTCAACCTTTCACAAGAGAATCCTCTCTCAATTTAATTCATAAACTCAAACTTAACTGTCTGTTTACAATCATGGTAAAGAATATAAATAAGCAAAATAACCTAACCGCTAATTTACTCAAAATAGAATTCTAATTAAACTAAAATACTAAATTAGGAAAATAACCTAAAAACCAAAAAGGAAATAAAATAATTGAAAATCCGGAAAATCTGGCCGCTACTCATTTACGGTCGTGAATAATTCTTTTACGACCGTAAATGCCTCTCTGATGAAAACTATGTTTATTAGTTACGGCCGTGACGAATTTCTTACGGCCGTGAAGTTTCCCTTTTTGAATGTTACGGCCGTAACTTCCAGGCTTACGGCCGTAAGCTTCGTTCTGCTGAAATTCTTCCTTTTTCTTCGATAAATGATTACGGCCGTGATAACATGATTTACGGCCGTGAATATATGGGTTATGGCCGTGAAGGTCCTCCATTACGGCCGTGATGGATCTTCTGACCAAATAACTTCGTTTTTTTGGCTCGGCTTGATCCGTCCCTCTTCTCGGCTCGACCCCAACTTGGAACTTGCTCCGTTTTGCACGTAGATCATTGTCATATTGTCGATGGCTCGAATTCGCCCTTCGATGCCTGGTCCGGATCATATCATACTCCCTCTCTTGAAAAGGATTCGACCTCGAATCCAATTTTGGTTGGATTTTCAAACTCCTTCTGTTTTTCTGGACTCGATGATCATGCTTATACCTCGTGCTTGCTTTCAACCTTTTGGGCTGCCCATTTTTCTCCTTCAACTTTCTCGGCTTTTTGGGCTGCTCATTTGTGCCAACAAGTTTTTTTCCTGTTTTAAGCTCATGGTTTGACTTCGGTACCTGTAAAACAGATTTTAAAGAACCGGGGAGGGGTGTGTTAGCGTGAATAAGTGCAAATAGACTCATTTTTGTGGTAGACTCTCTTTTCTTTTACTTTTTGCACTCGATCTCTCCTTTTTCTGAGGTTTGAACCTCAACCCTCTTTTCTTTAATTTTCACTCCCTCTCTATTTTCTTAGGTCATGGCCTCAACTCTCTTATTTTTCCCCTCAAACTCACTTTTCACTTTCAATTGATCTTTCAGGGCTTCAGTTGGAGATAGTGACATTAGAGTAAACTTTTTCCCCCCTTTTACCAGGCTGTCTCTATTCGTATACCCATCGTGTAGCACAGCCCTTTCATGTTTCCAAGGTTTCCCCAACAATATATGACTAATTTGCATTGGCACCACGTCACAAATTACCTCATCCGAATACCCACCAAAAGAAAATGTCACCAAGGCCTGTCTCTTCACCTTAACTTCCCCCGACTCAGTCAACCATTGTAATTTATAAGGCCTTGGATGTTTCATTAAAGGTAAGCCTAATTTTTCCACCAACATTGTACTACCTACATTGGTAAACCTTCCCCCGTCAATCACCAAGTTACAAACTTTTTCATCCACTAAGCATCTAGTGCGAAAAATATTATCCCTTTGCCCATCCACATTTTCCAAAACATTAGCCTTACGCTTAATGCTAAGAGCATGCCTATCAATAATTGACTTATCCACCACAACACTTTTCGCCCCTTCACTATCACATCTAACCTATTTACGTGGACAATCAAGTGCAATGTGACCCCGTTCCAAGCATTTAAAGCACTTAATATTTTTATCCTTAAGAGGCTTGAAATCAGAATTATTTTTACCTTTGCTTGTCGGTTCCTCTCTCATTTTGTGAACATGATCACTACTCTCCCGTTTTAATGTCTCTTTTCGCTTCAATGTCCTTTCATCACCCCCATCTCCACCTCTAGAATTGGCTTCACGCCCCTTATGCTTCCTAGCCCTAAAATCCGCCTGATATTGCTCATTTTCCCATTGAGCAAGTTCTGCTTCCCTTCTATCCATCCTAGCCATCAATCTCTCAAGTTTTACCTTCATGGCCTCCATCTGTTTAAAATTCTTGTGGTCACCTATTGATGGAGATTTTTCCCTGCGAGACATGGTTAGTTTCCAAAGACAAACAAAAATTCCTCTCGTGTTTATTTTCACTCGTGTATCACACTCAATCCCTTCAAATTTCACCCAAGAACAAACCAAGGATCAACAATCAAGGAATTTATGGAAGATACGAAAAGTAAAAAATTAAGAAATTCTCAGAATATTCAATTTTTTTTTTAATCTGCCAGAAAATTTGACTATGAGTATGGCAGAAAAAACGGAATTGGATTTGGACGAGAAACAAACAAGAAAAACACTTTTGAATTTTTGGGACTGGCTCTTATGGATCAAACTGAAAAAAAAATTATAACTGACACGAAAAATACGAAGAACAAGAAAAACAAGAAAATATCAAGAACTGAATCTAGATCCAAGCTCTGATACCAGATGATGTGATCCCGGGAGGGGGGTCACAACAAACACGCGGAATTAAACGAAACAAAGATGGGAAAGATCCAGATTCAGCCAAGAAACACCAGAACACAAGAACACAGGAACTAAAATACTGAAAAGATAAAATTGACGATAGGACCTTGACCTAAGATTCACGACGCGAAGATTGGCGATGCGAAATCGAGATCCAAGGTTTTCGAAACACCACAAGGACCTGTCAATTTCCTTGATAAGATTCTAATTGGAAACGCCACAAATATTCTCGCAAATATTTGATAAGTTCAACACCACAAATATTTTCACAATATTTGATAAGTTAGATTTGTTCTCGAAAAACACCAAAGGGACTCATCAACCTTTCACAAGAGAATTCTCTCTCAATTTAATTCATAAACTCAAACTTAACTGTCTGTGTTACAATCATGGTAAAGAATATAAATAAGCAAAATAACCTAACCGCTAATTTACTCAAAATATAATTCTAATTAAACTAAAATACTAAATTAGGAAAATAACCTAAAAACCAAAAAGGAAATAAAATAATTGAAAATTCGGAAAATCTGGCCGCTACTCTTTTACGGCCGTGAATAATTCTTTTACGGCCATAAAGGCCTCTCTGATCAAAACTGTGTTTATTAGTTACGGCCGTGACGAATTTCTTACGGCTGTGAAGTTTCCCTTTTTTAATGTTACGGCCGTAACTTCCAGGCTTACGGCCGTAAGCCTCGTTCTGCTGAAATTCTTCCTTTTTCTTCGATAAATGATTACGGCCGTGATAACATGATTTACGGCCGTGAATATATGGGTTACGGCCGTGAAGGTCCTCCATTACGGCCGTGATGGATCTTCTGCCCAAATAACTTCGTTTTCTCGGGTCGGCTTGATCCGTCCCTCTTCTCGGCTCGACCCCAACGTGGAACTTGCTCCGTTTTGCATGTAGATCATTGTCATATTGCCGATGGCTCGACTTCGCCCTTCGATGCCTGGTCCGGATCATATCAAGACTTGTTACGGCCGTAATTTGAGACTTCATAATTTCCTTCGGCTGCTTGAATGAGGTTGATCCACTCGTCGTTTTGGCTCGGTCCCAACATGGAACTTGCTTCTTTAGTCGCCAAGAATGTGTTTTCATCCATTGTTGCTTGACGACTAGTATTCGGGATCTAGATCACATCATTTAGTTAAGGAGAACTCTGACCCTCTGTAGAGATATAAGGTTGACTTAGTTAAATAGGCCTAATTTGAACTCGAGAGAGGTAAATTAGATATATGCATGAATTCGACCATACAATTTTAGAAAACAACTTGAGATGAGAAATTAAGTTAAGACATTATTTCGAAATCATTAGTCCCAATATTCATTTAATTGTTAAAAATTTCACCACTTTGTTTCTTGCTTTTATTAGTTACTTTTAGTTTAGTTTTAGATTTCTATTTTTATTTTAATTGAATTCTTTATTTCATTTAATCTCAATTTTATTATCGTTTTTAAATTTTCTTGCAATTTTATTTTCTTAGTTAGTTTCGATTTTAGTCTAGGAATTTTAGAATCGAAGCAAATTTATAATGAATTAACTAGTCCTCATGGGATGAATAACACGGACTCAAAAGTCCAATTTTATTACTTTTTAACGGTATCGTACATTTGCGATAATTTCAAACCATCAAGTTTTTGGCGCCATTATCGGGGACTATTTTAATTTGTTATTTATTTATTTTGATTTTTATTATTCTTAGCTTTTAGATATTGTTTTCTTTTAGTTATTTAGTATTAGTATTTTGCTATTTTTAATTCTTTTTCTTTTTCTATTTTTCTTTTGAGGTATTGATACTCAACATTTGAGATGGCCGATGTAGACTTCAACAAAATGCTTGTGCGAGACTTCTTTATAAGGGAATAACAATTGATAGCTCTAGGAGTTGAAGAAGATGATATGCTTATGGGAGATTTAATCATAGGGGTTCGATTGAAAGAAATAAAAGCTGAATATAAAATTAATGAAGTTGTCCTAGATGACTTTTCAGCTGAATTTTTTATACGCTTCACAAAATTTGATGTGAGTGATTTACCCTTGAAATTATTTCTTCCACCTAATTTAATTGAGTGTCAATTAAAGGAATCAACTCCACCGAGCTTTCAACAAATGCAAGAGGAAGAAAATAACTGCCATGAAGAGTTTATTGTTTCATTGTCAACAAATCAAGATCTGGACATCGAGTTTGAGGAAACTTCAAAAATAGAAGATAATCAGATGGAAAATGTGGAATTGTTAATAGTCGAGCAATCTAAAAAAGCGACATTTAATGATGCGGACTTTACCAGCCAATCATCTGACTTCAATGATCTCTTAATAATTGATTTCATCATCAACTCCGACGAGATGATTGAAGTTTACATATTGAAGTTTGAAGTGAATTGTGAAGATAACGCATATGACATGAGAAAAGTTAAGCTTTGGAGTATAAATGAAAACTGGAGTAAGTTCAACCGACACAAGCAAAGAAGGTCATCAAAATCTTTATTTAGAGCTCCTTGAACGACCACTATCAAAAGTCGAGCTTAAACTATAAACGGAGCTCTTATTTGGAGGCAACCCAATTTTCTATCTTTTGCTTTATTTACATCTTTATATTTAAATTTTTAGGTTGTACTTGCATTATTATTTTTTTATTTTTTATTTTTGCTTTCTTGGAGTTTTTGAAGTTGCATCTCTAGCACCAACCTCTTCTCTTACACCAACCTCTTTGATTTGATCTTCAAGTGCATTTTTAGTTCTTATTCATACATCATCCATGAGCTTACACTTTTGCATCACATTGTGTTAACCTCATTACTCTTATCACATCAACACTACAACAAAAACCCCCTTTAGCAACATGCAAACGACAACATTCGCTAATTGCATGTTGCTAAAGGGGGTCTACCGCAACATTCAGTAGTTGCATGTTGCCATTGGTTGATTTATTTGGCATTTAGCAACATTCAGCAAGTGAATGTTACTAATTATACCCTTTGGCAACATTCGTTGCGCGTTGCCACCCTTTGGCAACGTTCGTTGCGCGTTGCAAAAGGGTACCTTTCGCAACACGCAGTGCGCGTTGCGAAAGGTACCCTTTTGCAACGCGCATTGCGCGTTGCCAAAAGTTTTTTTTTTTTTTTTTTTTTTTTTAAATAACCTTTTGACAACGCGCAACGAACGTTGTCAAAGGGTATTTTGTAAATTTATGATAGATGTGTACTTAATTTTGAAATTTAGGAAGAATGAGTGACTAAATTGCAAATTCTCAAAATATAAACTTTAAACCTAATCTAATCCCTCACTCACGACACTCAACCTCGCCTCACTCCCTCGTCTCTCGTTCTCTGCCTCTCTCGACGCTGCGCTCTCTCTGTCTCCCGTCCTCACCGAACCTCTTCCGGCGACACCAACCACAACCAAATTTCCCCAAATCAAACCTTCCGCCACTGCTCCCGCCTTGGACCTTCAGCTCCGCGCCTCCGCCAGTGCCATCGCCGTCCGCCGCAGGCCCGCAGCGCCTCAGCTCCAGCGCTCTGCGCTCGTCCGGGAGACCAGGACCCGGTCCGCCTCGCCTCGTCCTCGTGAATTTGAAGAACCCGGTTACTGTTCATACGAGTTCTCCACTTTCAATTTGAGGTTCGTTTTGTGTGTTTGGAGTGATTTCTTGCACTGGGCTTTCTAATTCCAGCTGGGATACATCATTATTCATGATTATTTCACAGTTTTGGATGGATTTATGAAGATTTCAGCTCCTAGGTTACGACTTTGCTGAAAACGAAGGTGAACGTGCGATTTGGGCAACTTTCTTTAGATTTTCAGAGTTGTTCTTTTCTACTTGGGCTTTCTTCTTTGCACTTGGAAGCAGCTATTTTTTTTTTATTTTTTTTAAGTATTGGATTTATTGCTGTATTTGTGGATATCCATTTGATTAAGCAAAACTCATTTGGTCAATTTGATTTGGGAGTGTGTTTCTTGTGTTTCATACATGCGGATTTGTTTGTTTACTTTTCTGACTAGTGATATTCTATTGGGTTTTGAATGAGGAGAAAGAGTATGTTATGCTGTGAGAAATGAAGTTTTGTGTTTTGAGTGATGGGGTGTGTTTTTGGGAGAGAGATCTCATCATCTAATTCCCAAAGCTATTCACTTGAAGAGTTTGGATTTGTTTGCTTATTTTGACATTGTTCTTGAATACTTAGGTCAAATGTTTCATGCATCAACTATTGTCTGGTCTTGAACACTGCCACAACGGCCACGTGTTACATCGTGATATTAAGGGGTCGAATCTCCTTATTGATAATGGAGGAGTTCTTAAGATTGCTGATTTTGGGTTGGCAACGACTTTTGACCCGAACAATAAGCAGCCCATGACTAGTCGTGTGGTTACTCTTTGGTATAGGCCACCAGAGCTGCTTCTTGGGGCCACTGACTATGGTGTAGGTGTGGACTTGTGGAGTGCTGGGTGCATTTTAGCCGAGCTATTTGCTAGGAAGCCCATTATGACTGGGCGAACGGAGGTAAATATTTGAGTTCTTTAATTTAAACCCTTAATGATCTCTTATTCCTGTTCAAAAATTATGCAGTTTACAATGATATGTTCAGCATGCTTCTGGTTCCTGTACTTCTTATTCATGTATATTAGTGCATCTGACCACTAGGTAATGATTGAGCTCCAGGTAAAAGGTTAGTTTTGAATTTCAGATTGTAGCCATAATATTTTTGATGTTTAGATTTTTAAGATCAAATTCTTTATATTGAGATGAAGAACCTGGAAGGGAGGAACCGGGGCTGGTGACAGCAGCCTGGAAATCAAGTTTCATTTGCTGGAATTCTGCTGGAAGTAGTGCTGGAAGTAGTGCTGATTGCTGGATCAGCCTGCTGATCTGATTTTGCTGCTGTTACTGAGAGTTAATTGCTGGAGAAACTGGTCTGCTGCTGCCTGCTGCTGGAGGACTGGTCTGCTGCTACCTGCTGCTGGAGAAGCTGGGAGGAGCTGCTGGTTGCTGGGAGAATTGCTGGTGCAGTGCTGAAAATCCAACTGGTTTACTGTTGGAACTGCTGGAAATGCAGGGACTTCAGAAGTCATGGGCATAGTTCGAGCTGACTTCAGAAGCCAGGAAGTACTCATCTTCAATGATGATTCGTGTTGAAAATTGTTATAGTAGCTTCTTTTTGTATGGTTGTTGGTCTGCTAGAGATAATGTTACAATTTATAGGGATAGTAAATATCAAATTTTAGATGTGTAATCAAATAGGTGAAAAACCTATATTGTATATTTTGTTTTAATGTAGGAGAACAAAGTACCGTAATTTTTGTAAAGTATTTATTTTGAATAATTTATTTATTTTTATAGCACACGTGTTTCGTATATTATATATTACATATATGTTTGAGAAATTTGTTGGTTATTAGTGAAATTATCTATATTGATTTACAAAAATTAAAAAAAATGTTAAAGATCAACGGCAACGCGCAATGAGTGTTGCCAAAAGTATCAACGGCAACGCGCAACGAGTGTTGCAAAAAGTATCAACGGCAACGCGCAACGAGTGTTGCAAAAAGTATCAACGGCAACGCGCAATGAGTGTTGCCAAAGGTCTACGGCAACGCGCAGTGAACGTTGTCAAAGGTCTACGGCAACGCGCAATGAACGTTGCCGTATCCTTTCCCTCTACGGCAACACTGCGATTTGCAACATACACATGAACGTTGCAAAAGGCCTACGACAACATTTTTTGCGCGTTGCCGTAGGTTGTTTTTGTTGTAGTGCAAAAACAAATCATATGCATGATTTTGCACGCTTTGAGGAATTATGCATGATAATTGTAATGTTCATGATGGTCAACCATGTTTGAAAATTCAAATTTTTGCTATGTTTTAGTTGAGATTGTTTGTGTTGATCTATTTCAATGGTGTGTATGATTCTAATGTTTATTTTTTTTACTTGCGAGGAACACACTACTTGTAACATTTCCAACCAAGCCTGGAAACACATTAAATTATCTTTATCCAAAGGAATTATGCGTGATAATCTTATCTCTTATTTGTAAAATTTATTTATTTTATCTAAATGATTCATCTAATTTTACATTAAATTATCTTTATCTAAACGTTTCGTCTCGTACATCGCACGGATGATACATTAGTTTATTATAATCAACCAGTCGAACACTTAAAAAAAAATTCTTTTTGCATTTTAACTACTCCCAGAAATGGGGATGGGAAATCAAACCAGAATTCTTATTGGACCCGTCAGCGGCCTCCAACTGACCGAGCAACGTTCCAATGAGCTCAATAATTGACCGTCCATTTCATAAGAATGAAATAAGCAATATCCCCCGACAATGTTCAACTGGCAAAAGATTGATTGATCATAATATTAATTTCGCTAGCAATTCATAGAGTTAGGAGTTCGAGTCCTAATACGAACGTTTTAGACTTGACTTTTTTGTAAATTTGATCAGTAATTAAACTTTCAACCTCTGATCAGTTGAGACATATTTCGCGATTTACATCTTCCACCAAGACAAAGACAGAGCAAGTGGAGGACACCAAGATGAGGGCTTCACCATTTTTTAAAAAAAAATAAGCAATATAATTACAAACAAGCAAACAATGAAAATAAAAGAAAATGAGATTCAATAATAAAAATTAATGGATTATTTGACATGATTTTTCGTTTTTACTTTTGTTAGAGCATCCACAATGAATGTGTTAATTTTTATTAATTAAAACACTGACACATAGACAATATGATATATCTTAAGTGTCCATCTATATGTTAACTTTAATTATTATATGAGTGTTATATTTAATTTGTTAAATTTACTCATCAATAACTTAATTAAACAATTAATGATTATTTAATATTTCTTTCTCTTGTATTTAATATAGATTGTCATGTCACATGTTAAAATATTTGTTAACTTTAACAAATAAATTAACAATATACTTAAAAAGAATCCTTTATCAAACATGTTAACATATTTAAAGTGGACGTAAAAATGACTATTAGTTAAAATATGACACTAACAAACACTTTAATTAACACATTTATTGTAAATGTTCTTATTATGTAGAATAATTTTGAGAAAGCGATTTTAATTTTTATTTGAAAACTAGATCAGAACGTAATTTTAGATGAAGTCACGTTAGACTTACTTTCTCCAAAAACTCTTTTTAAATGAGCTAATTTTCCATTATTCATTTTACTGCGGTAAATTGAAGTCAATTTCGACGGGCTGCAGATACGATTTTTAATACTTTTGGAATTCAAACTATTGTGGGCCCTCATTGTAGTCCATGTTCAAATTTTTTTAACCAAAGTCTAATAATGTGACTTTTCTACACTAACAACGAATGTGACTAAGGGTGAAATAATAAATCGTCAAATCACAAAATCGAATCAAATTGCAATAAATAGTTTGATTTGATTCGATTTCAAGTGTGAAATAATTTGGTTTAGAAAAATTTCAAACTGCCTCAAACGATTTGGTTAATGTTTCAATTGTTAAAACTGCGATTTCAAACCGCTAACACGCTAAATTTTTGAAAAATAAAAGGCAAACCTTCAATTTTAGAAATATGCATTACACTTTTTATTCTCAATAAACCAAAACTAAGGAGTCAAAGGTTAATTTATTCAAATCCATAACCATTTAGAAAGAGTACTTGCTCCTATAATTATAATAATCATTTAAGACATTTTCTTAAAATATAGTTTTTAAGGTAAGAACTAACTAAAGTTTATTTAAGAAAATTTTAAATGTTTGCTTCTATATAATTAGTTTGTCTTTCAAAATGAATTGATATACTATGTAACTTGTAGATATTGCAGTAATTATTATTTGATCTAAATTCTACATTCGGTATTAGATTTACATGCAATTGTTGTTTATTGTTGACTGTTTTTCGTGTTTGCTTGATAGAAAGTTAGTATATGATTTTGACAATTTTTTACTGTACATAAAGACATCCTTCTGTGTTGTGTTACGGTGATTTACGGTTACATGAGTGTTTAATGTATTTATTCTTTCATATAAAATGTTATTTGTTATATTAATAAATTCTTATTAATTGAATCTTAGAAGATATTTTTTAGGAATCGACCATGATATGATCGATGCATTAAATTTATGGAACAATTATGCATTGGTAAACATGCAATCGGATTTGTGTCTTTTTTGTGATATACTATATCCGTTTCGGGTTTAAATGTTAGGAATGATATAAAAGATCATACAATATTCAAACAATGCACTTAATTAATTAGAGTTGGATACCACTATTAAGCTAGTTTTAACTTGAAATTTTATACGAATATGTATCTTTAAGCTTGTTTGTAATCTACTAATTCATTTGTTAGCAAACCGTGGCTTCAAAACGCAAAAAATAGTTTGATTTGGTTTGATTTGATTTAAAAAATGAAATGGTTTGGTTTGAAAAAATTTCAAACCGTTTTAAATGGTTTGGTTTGAAATATTGCTACAAATCACTCAAATCAAACCGTGTTCCCCCTAAGTGTGACAATGAGGTTGACAAATAGCTTACGGGGCACAATCTTTTTTGCACATCACATCATACTTTAAATCAACAAACACAAACTTCCACATCACCGAATTGTCATCTTCATTATCAACATAATTGTACAAGTAGCAAAATTTTAAATATTATTAAGGTGAAACGTATCTCCCTGGACAGTTCGCTATCACATGAGGTGAGAGTCGTGAGACTAGTTCTACCATACTACAAGACTGTACATTGTTATCTACATGATTACGCCTTTGTTTGGTTTACATTAAAATTTTCTCTTTTTTCTACAGTACCCAATCTCAACCATTCATTAAAAATCAAGCCCACAATATTTGACTTTTCAACTAAATTTCAACCATCCATTCTCTAAAAATCATTATTCATTTCAAAAAAACTGTTTTTAAAAATACCAAACATACTCGTAAACAACTTTTGAGTTGGAATATTTCCTGAATTTATATATTTAATAATACTAAATTAACTTACAATTTGTAGATCCTTTATTTCTTTTTTTTTCTTAATCCGGAATTAAGACAGTAAATCTTTATTTTATTATGTCTTGGGGTTAACGAGTGTTAGCTAATTTTGTGTTGCCAAATTAACCACATGGCTATATTGAAAAATCGAGGTCCCTTTTAACTTCAAGTTTTTATAAGCCATATTAAAAAATTGTTTAATCCACACCACAATTGCGTGTAGCTCATTTGGTCGGGTATTTTAAGGAAATCAACCTAATTGAGATTGATGCTCAATGCCCGTTTGGTCGGGCATTTTGAGGGAGTCAATCCAATTGGGATTGGTGCTCAATACCCACCTTGGAAATTAAGATAATGTTGGAAAATGTGATGAAATAATAAGAATATATTGTGATCTTTTTTGGTAACTAATCTTTTGGAGTTTATCTCGTTTTTTATGGAGTTCAAATTTAAGTTGGAGACTAAAAAGTCTTAATAAGTGTATTTTATACACTTACTTTTATTCTAAAAGTTGGATTTTATTTGTTTTTTTAAGAATATTTGCTATTTATTTTGTTAGTATTTGTTTATATTTCAGGAATAACTCCAAAGTTGAGAAAACAATGGAATTGAAGCTAAAATCAAGCAATTGAATAATAAAAGTGTCAAAGCGTGCAAATAAAGAATGGATGAAATAGATCAATGGCCCTTGCTCAATTGGAAGAATATTCAAAGAAGAAATCACATTTGGAAGAAATCAGAAGTTTAAGGGCCAAATTACAAAAATTGGAAGTTGAAGGACCTGATGTGCAATAAAACTGAGGACCAACTTAAAGCACTTCAAAAGAATAAATTTCACTTCATCTAGAAGCTTGCTCGATTGCATGGAATTATAACGGCGCGATCGCATGACCTGTTAAAAAATGGTCAGAATAGTTCTACGGAAGCCAAGCGATCGCATGGATTTGTACCATGCAATCGTATGGTTATTTTCTGGGCTGACTGTTTGGCTTTTTTCGCTGAATTCAACATTCTTTATCCCCAAGTAACCTAGGCTTTGAGGCAACTTATAAATACATGACTTGAGGCACGAAATTAGGGGTTCCCAACTGCTTGAATAAAGGCCAAAACGCTATCGAATTGCCAAGGGATCCACGCATAGTCGAAGGCACAATTGAAGAACGAAGATCAAGGGCATGAATGGGGTGACATCTATCCATTCTTCTTGTGATTTATATTCAATTATGTTTTTAGGCTAGGTTTTTAATGTTATAATTGCGATGAAGCATTAATTCCCGGATTTTATGTATTAATTCATTGTTTGATTTATTGGGTTTGAGTAATTGATTCATGCTTATATTATCATATGATTTTTTGGCCAATTATTATATGATTGATGTGATGATTTCTTAAGTTCGAAATATTAGGATTTCATTAGACAAGTTTCAATTATCACAAGGTCTGAAAAGGGATAGAAATATACCCCCTATGCTTTGTGTTATCTACAATAGTATTCACAAATTCGTTAATGTTTTCTATACATTTGGATTCGTCATAGAAATATAGTCGTTTCATGTATAGGAAAATGTGTTAATTCTTTTCCTAAATGGAGTTCTAACAAAGTTTGGAATATGAATTTTCAAAATCCCAAGAATCATTATTTGACAATTGGATTAATGCATAATTAATTGATAGAATTAATATAGATTCTCAATTCTAGCATGCTTTTCTCATATTTTCCTTCATTCAAATCGGTTTTTTTTTTTTAACTAGTCTGATTTAATTCAAAATTGTCAAATTCAAAGTTTTTCTCGTTCCGGTTAAGGTTAAGGTTAATAGTCTGAAATACAATTTGAACAATCCCTGTGACAATGATACACGGACTTAAAATCCACTTTATTACTTGTGCGATCCGTGTACTTGCGGTAGCAAACAATTTTTTGGCGCCGTTGCGGGGATTGTAGTTTAAATTTGTTTTAGATTACTTTCATTAATTTGGACTTTTTACTTGCTTTATTTTTATTTTTGTCTTTTTATTCTATTTATTTATTTCAGTAATTTTTAGTTTTACTAGTTTCTTTGTTTTTCTTTTAGTCGTTTCTGTTACAATCGAAAAATAGGAATCTTTTTTAAGTTGACCCGAAAATAGAACGTACGTTACAGCGTAGTTAAGAGAAGCTAGTGAATTAGATAAACAAAAAAAAAAAAAAAACCAAAAACCAAAAAGAGGAACAAATGGCAAACAATCTGGCTTTACCTGGTGTTGAGCTAGAGGATGAGGAGAATAGGCTTGTAGAAGATTTCATGAACCTACAAATTATCCAAAACCAATCAAGCATAGTTTATCCACCTTTTGGTCTTGCAAACTTCCAATTGAAGACCAATGTGATAAACATATTTCAAAATGGACATCAATTCTATGGCAACCCTGATGAAAATCCACATGCACATGTGTCTAAATTTTTGGACATGTGTGGACACTTTAAATATTAGGTTGTGTCGGATGATGCCATGAGACTTAGATAGTTAGATTGTTTCCATACACCTTAAGAGATTATGCAATAGATTGGTTAGATTCCCGTCCTCTTGCAAGTATAACAACGTGGAATGACTTTGCCCTAAAATTTTTGCGCAAAATTCATGTCCCCAGCCAAAGTCGCTAAACTCAGACATGATATAACAATTTTTCAACAATAAAAGTCTGAGTCATTTGATGAAGTATGAAACAAGTTTAAAAGTATGCTTAAAAAGTTCTCTCAACATGGACTACCTAAAAATAAGCAGGTAAGTTACTTTTACATTGGCTTGCTCCCTCAATACAAAAGTCTTGTTGATCCATCATCCAATGGATCAATAACTACCCAAACTCTTGATGGAGCACTTGAATTGTTTGAGAGAACAGACAATACTATCGTAATGCGGGCGTCTGAGAGGACTATTCAAAAGAAACCAGTAGGAGTTTGTGCAGTAGATGATGTTTCGACATTGTCTGCTAAAATACTCTTTGATAAATTTCATACAAACCAACCATTCAGTGAAAAGTGTAGTAACTGGATTGTCTAATTTTGGCAAGTCAAGCTGAACAAGTAGACTTTGTACAAGGTGAATATCACCAAAATAATTCATATTTCAACACTTATAATCCTGGTTGGCGAAATCACCCTAACTTCTCATCGTGGGATAATCAAAATGGAACAAGTCAGCAAGCCATTCCACAGCAGATAGTGGAGAAGAAACCCCAACTTGAGAAGATGGTCATGCAATTGATAGAGATGACTGAGCATTACATGAGCCAGACCAATTAGTTTATGGCTAAAACTGATCAGTTCATGACCAAAATGGACCAATTCATGAGGATGACTGAAACTACATTGCGAAATCATCAGACTTCAATCAAAAACTTGGAAACCTAAGTTGGTCAGATAACTCAAGTTTTAACAAACAGAGACTCGGGTACATTACCTGAAAATACTGAGGTAAACCCAAAGGAACAGCTCATTGTTATAAATGTGGTGCAAAATAATATAAATGTAATCACTACGCGTAGTGGTGTACAACTTCCTAAAATTCAAATAAAAAAAGTCAGTTGAATTTCTTGAACAGATTGTGGAAAGTGGTGAGAAAATGGCTGAAAAGGAAGATGACCATAAGGTGAAATGACAATTAAACCTCATGAGTTTCCTATCCCATTTTCACAGAGGCTAGAGAAAACAAGAGAGGATAAGCAGTTCAACATGTTTGTAAATATGCTGAGAAAACTACACACAAATATCACTTTCTTGGAAGTCATCACACAGATCCCAAGTTATTCCAAGCTTCTAAAGAAGATGATGTCTGGAAAGAAGAAGCTTGAAGAATTTGAGGAGGTGAATTTGAATGAAAAATGTAGCACAATCCTACAAAACAAGTTGCCACCTAAGCTCAAAAACCCAGTGAGTTTTATATACCTTGCATCATAGGGGATTTACAGTTCAACAAGGTCTTATGTGACCTAGGTGCAAGTATAAATCTGATGCCCCTGTCTGTGTACAAAAAGTTGGGGTTGGGTGACCCACATGTAGCAATATCATATTGCAACTAGCTGATAGATTCATTTGTTATCCTTATGGAGTTGTGGAGGATGTGCTAGTTAAAGTTGATAAATTCATATTTCCTACTGATTTTGTCATTTTAGATATGGAGGAAGATGAAAAGTCCCCCTGATACTTGGCCGATCATTTCTAGCCACTGCACGAGCACTGATTGATGTAGAGAATGGAGATGTAGTGCTACATGTTAAAAATCAGGAGGTGACCTTCACAATGATGCAATTCAACACCCACGACCCACAAATTGAAAACTGTTCCAGGATCGATGTGGACATGGCCATTAGATGTTGGGAGAGGTATGAGTATAGGGTTAGAGCAGATGAAGAGGCTTCACCATCCAATCTAAAGCTACTGTGAACAGTTTGCCAAAAAGCCTAGCTCTAGACTTTAAATGAAACGCTTGTTGGGAGGCAACCCAACTTTTCAACATTTTTTTAGTTGCTTTAATTATTGCTTTTGAGTTATTTATTTACTTTATAATTGTTTGGCTGTTGAACAGTGCATTTAGGAGCATTAGGATGTTTAGGATGCATGCATTTAGTTGTTATGTGTTTTAAGTAATTCTAGTATTCTAGTTTGCATGTTTTATCGCTTTTAGTATTCATTGCATTTAATTGTTTGGACGCTTTACATTGCATTTTAGGATCACTAGCATGCTTAGAATTCATATTTTGACATATTATTTGCATTGAATACTTCATTACACCTATTTTCGTATGTTTTAGCATTTTTAGGATTTACTTGTTTTCTATTTGTTTTGTTGCTTTTCTTCACAATTTTCAACTTGAGCACCTAGTTTATGACATGCACATATAGTTTAGAAGTTGGTTGTATGCATTAAAAGGTATTTAGGGGTTCAAAACGGGGTCCAAAACTTGAAAAATGAAAAATTAAAGGTCACTGTCCAGTTGCACCATGCGATCGCATGGTGCCACAACCATGCGATCTAATGGTTAGATCCTGGACAGATTCGGAAACTTGCATTAAATATGATGCAAATTTTCATTTTAACCACTTTGAAATCGTTTTTCCTCCCCCAAATCACCCAATATTGAGTGCCCAACTATTCCCCTATGTTTGCACATCATTTTAACCCAAACTCATTCCTTGCCTTGCATCCAAAATATTCAAAAGGTACGATTTTTCACTCTTTCACAAGATCAAGCATATTTTTGGTGTTCTTCATTTTTTTTTTTTTGTGGAATTTGAATTTGTTAATAATTGGTGATGGGTTTAGGCTAGAGTTAGGAGACATTGAATTGTAGTTTGTAGGAGAAATTTTTTGGCTTATTCAAGTTCCAGCTCTATATTTTCCATTGATTTCTTCATATGCACACAAGGTGTTTGACTCAATGTCACAATGAATGTTTTGTTGAGTTTTTGCAAATCTTTTTGAATGATCACCTTCACCACATGTTATACATCATTTGTGTATCATTCAATCATTATTTACAATGATTTAAGGTATGAAACTCAACTTGAACATCATTGCACTACATAGCACCTCATTGCAAGTACCAATGTACCACAACCCCTATTTTCAGCCTCACCGCATCTACTTCGTTACAACTTTTCATTGCCTAAATGAACTCTAAATGTGTTGAATTCTTGATATGCTGTAGACCAAGTTATGTACTTTCATATACCTAGGACATGTCTCGGGAAATATTTACTTTTTCAAGGCGATGTCAAGGGTTGAAAGTCAGCGGTCGACCACTTTTCAAAAATTTCAAAATTTTTCTAAGTTATAATTTGTGTGTGTTGTATTGATTTGTTTCAGTTCTCATGCAATATTTATGCATTCTAATATTATTTATCTCTCTTTTGTATGGAACATAATGAGAAAACACCTTGGACCAAACATGGGAAAGCTAGAAACGGGTCAAATCATCCAAGCTAAATGAAGGTTAAAACTTTAAAATGGGAACACCATCTCTCAAAACCCAGGAAGTACCTAAGCCCTTTTTGTTATTTTGTGTTTATTTTTTTTATTTGCTTAGAATATATTGAGGACAATGCATAATTCTAGTTTGGGGGTGGGAATCTCATTCATGTGTTTTTATTTAAACATTCATTTGATTTTGGGTAGAAATTAATAAAAATTGAAAAATTTGAAAAATCATAAAAAAATGGAAATTTTGAAAAAAATTGTTGATTTATTTATTGCTTATGATATTATTTGAATTGACTTTTGTGCTTTTGTTAGAAAATTGGGCAACATGCGAACTTGATTTTTATTAAATATTCATCCATGTAAGACTTTATTAGAACTTAAGCACATATCCATTTTCAAATAATTGCTTGTGTATGAGATGCTTGATACATGTGGGGTATAATTGACTAAAAAATCTCAAACCTTAAGAATTTATATCTCGACCTAAAATGTAGAAAAGCAGTTTGGGGACCGAAAGGTTAGTATGAGTAGGCATTGATGGATTGAGGGTATGAAATTTTTGATTTTTTATCTTTAGTTTAGGAGGTGTTGATCAACTGGTATAAACCATAACCAGCATAAAAACAGAAAAATGCTAAAGGTCTTATTTTACTCTTCAAATGCATTTTTGACTCGAGTAATTAGGTCTGAGGGGTTCTTTGAACCTGGTGCCCCAAAATTGTCTGACTTGGGACTCACTGACCTAAAGCTCGCTACATGAATCAATTAGAAAGTAAGTATGTAGGGTGGACTTACATATAAGACGCTAAAACATCTTTAACTTTTCTCTTTAAGCCTTTATGACTCAGGTAATTAAGTCGGGTTCTTTGAACCTAGTGCCCTAAAGTCGTATGGCTTGGGAGTCACGGACCTAAAGCTCGCTACAAGGGTCATATAGAAAGCAAGTATGGACATTTCCGCACGAAGATGGTAAAAGACATGGACATGAAAAGAAAAAGTCGTCCAAATAAAAGAAAAAATGGAATGAAATTGGTATAAACTTTGTTGACTGAAATTCCTAATGCTGAAGTGTGAGATTGAGGATGGATTATTCTTGGTCTATTTTAAATACTTGTCTACTCCTAACTGCCTCGTGTGGAAAATCAAAAGAAAATCATTGTTTGACACACATGGGATTTGGGCTTAATTATGCATAATCCACCACACAATGTTAAGTATGTTTTTACATGAGTTTGCATTTGATTTTTGGCTATTCATACACATACACAAATAAAGTTGAGCATCGGATGAATGAAAATATTTTGTGTTGTTCATATTTCTTTTCTAAAACCGAATTGTGAATTTAGGTTATTGAAGCGCATGGTAAATAAGTTGACAAAAACAAAAGTATTTTGTTATTTGCATTTTTATTTTTATAGTTTAGTTTTATTTTGTTCGAGGATGAACAATAGTTCTAGTCTGGGTGTGATGATAAGTGTATTTTATACACTTATTTATATCCTAAAAGTATGATTTTATTTATTTGTTTAAGAATATTTACAATTTATATTGTTAGTATTTGTTTATATTTTAAGAATAACCCCAAAATCGAGAAAATAATGGAATTGAAGCCAAAATCAAGCAATTGGATGATAAAAGTGTCAAAGTGTGCAAATAAAAAATGGATGAAGTAGATCAAGGACACTTGCTCAATTGGAAGAATACTTAAAGAAGAAATCAAATTTAAAAGAAATCAAAAGTTTAGGGGCCAAATTACAACAATGGGAAGTTGAAGGACCTCATGTGCAATAAAACTACGAGGACCAACTTAAAGCAATTCAAAAGAAGAATTTGCACTTCATTCGGAAGCTTACGCAATTGCATGGAATTATAACGGCGTGATCGCATAACCTATTAAAAAATAGTTAGAATGGTTCTACGGAAGTGTGAGCGATCGCATGGATTTGTACCATGCAATCACATGGTTATTTTCTGGGTCGACTGTTGGGCTTTTTCACGAAATTCAACATTCTTTCTCTCCAAGTAACCTAGGATTTGAGGAAAGTTATAAATACATGATGTGAGGTACGAAATTAGGGGTTCCCAACTGCTTGAATAGAGGCCAAAATGCTGTCGAATTGTCGAGGGATCCATGCACGGTCGAAGGTACAATTGAAGAACGAAGATCAATGGCATAATTAGGATGACATCTATCCATTCTTCTTGTGATTTATATTCAATTATGTTTTTAGGCTAGATTTTTAATGTTAGAATTGCGATGAAGCATTAATTTCCGAATTTTATGTACTCCCTCCGTCCCAATTATATAGGCTGTCTTTCCTTTTTTGTTTGTCTCAATTATATAGACTTGTTTATTTATTGGGAAGTATTTATTTTGTTTGTTTACCAATATACCCCTATTTATTACTTCCAATATAATAGTTTTGATATTAAATAAGGGTAAGTTGGAAATTTTCTTTACAAAAATTACATTTCCAATGATATTAAATATGTTTTCTTAATCTGTGTGAAAAGTCAAACAAGCTTATATAATTGGAACGGAGGGAGTATTAATCAGTTGTTTGATTTATTTAGTTCTTGGGTGATGTGTTCTGGACCCTCGACAATCGAAGTCATAGCAGGCTTGACGGGAAAATTTAAATATTCAAGTCAAAACAAAAATTCAACAGGTTCGACGAGCTTTGAAGATCAAACCGTGTCGAAAAGAACTAGAAAATTAAGCAACAGGCCTTTTACGGCCGTAACCTTTGGAATTACGGCTGTAACACAGTTATCGCAATTTTTGGATAGAACATGACTTACGGCCGTAATCAAACTCGTCACTGTCGTAACTTTAAACAGAAACACACTTACCGCCATAAGTGTCATCTTTACGGCCGTAACTGCTCAACGGATCAGATTTTCGGGATTTTTCATATTTTGCAGATTTTTAATTCCTTTTCTTTTATTTAGTTATTTTAGTATTTTAATTTAATTAAAATTCTATTTTGAGCCAGTTAGGGTTGATAGGTTTTATTTTGCTTATTTATACGCTTTTCCCATTCATTGTAATTCAGACTTCGATTTTGATATAAACAGTTTTGATTGAGGATTCAATAAAAGTTATAGGTGGATTCCTATGTTTTTCGAACTTATCAAGAATATTTCTTGTGGCGTTCAAATATCGAACTTATCAAATATTTGCTAGAATATTTGTGGTGTTCAAATTAGAGACTTATCAATGAGATTGGGCAAATCCTTGTGGCGTTTCGAAAGTCATGGTTCTTTATTCCGCATCGTCGAGCCATCGCGTCGTGAATATCAGGTCATGATTCATCTGCCCAACCACAACCTGAGTTCGGAACTTTCCAGCGTTTCTTCCGCGCTTCGAATCTCACCATATGGTATCAGAGCTGGACTCTGAATTCAGGTTTTTCTATCCAGTTTGATTTTTATGTTTATCATCGAGTCCCATAAAAATCATCCATATCTTGTTGAGTGTTTTGTTTTCAGTTTTTGGCGTTCTTCGTGTTCTTAAGTTTCTTGGGTCTTTAATCCAGAAAATCGTTCCAACAAAATTCAAAAGTGTTTATTTTGTTCGATTCTTATCCAAATCCTGTTCCGTTCATTTTGTTGTGTTTGTGTCGAATTTTCGGATTTATTTAAAAAAAAAATTATTTTATTTTATTCTGAAAATTCATCCAAAATTCAAAATTTAAAGAAAAAAGAGTCCATTCAAGAACAACTTTCTTGAATTTCTTGATCCTTTGCTTATTGTTCTTTTCCATTCCGTTCTACATAAATTCTATAATGTCCAATTTTCAAGAAAAATATCCATCTAGAAGGGGGAACGATAACGATAAAGATCGTATGTGGAGATTTTTGAATGATACTTTGATGAGGTTGGATAAACTAGATGAAAGGGAGGGGAAATTGAAAAAGGAGTGATCTCAAGCAAATCGTAGTGATGAGAGTTATTATAGGCGTGATCCTAAACCTAGGGATGGAATCGGGGTTAAGAGAGGAGCCGAGATTGATCCAAAAGCAATTTTGAAAATTCGAAAAGAAATTTATGAAAAAAGATTGAGGTGTGAACGGGAGGCAGAAAGAAAATATTTGGCTAAATTGCAAAAGAAGGAAGAGAAACGAAATGCGGTAATTAGATGGTTAGAAGAGAGTGAAAATCATGTTGAGCCTCGGGATATGAAAGTTGAAAAGAAGGAGGGAGGCTTGAGACATGAATTAGTTGAAGAGACCCCGAACTTTGTGGTAGGAGTTGAAAATGTGGAGTTAGGTGAACAAACTCCAAAATTTGATGAGGAATTGGAAATTGGGGTAGAAGTTCAAATTTTGGATTTTGAATTGGTAGATCCACATTTGGATAGTGATGAGGTAGTGTGTGAACATGGTGATATGAATGAAGTAGAAAATGTGGTTGAATTTGAAATAAAAAAAATTTGAAGAGGTGGATGAGCTAGAAAATCTTGAGTTAGAGGAAGTAACCGAGCTTGAGAGAAAAGAGATAGAGGGGGGTGAGCAAGAAGTTGCAAAAGGAGAACGAGGTGAAGAGAAGGGCCTCGTAGTTCAAAAGGTGCAATTGACGGTGATAATTCATGAATACAAGGATCCATACCTTGTACCTCATGAACCTAACATTTCCCTCCCCGTTCTATTTAATTCTTTCTTGCAGGTTAATGGTACGTGGAAATTTGGGCAACACCACCAATGTCCAAAGGTGTTTCAACTTCAAGTCATTCACGTGACCCCCGTTGCAGAATATTTTTGGTTGATCATGTGAAATGGCAAGAGAGAATGTCCTTATCTAAGAATCCACTTACGAATGTGACGGAACTTCTCAGAAGGGCTGAGAAATACATATATATGGAAGAGACACTGTTGTCGGTTAGGGCACATGATCAAGTTCATGGAGCAACAGTGCAATCTTCAGAACCCATCAAGCATGAGAATAAGAGAGCTAGACAAGAAGATGGAAGGAATTCTTCTCGGTACAACACAAAGGGAAGCGGTTATGGGCATCAGAACTTAACTCCATTAAATGAGCCTCGATCTCACATTCTCATGAAAATCAAAGGTCGCAAAGATTTGTGCTGGCCAAAGTCTATCAAGGAGAAGATCGACGAGAAGAATCGTCATAAGTATTAAGACTTTCACAAAAGCCTGAGTCATACCACAGATGAGTGCAGAACACTAAAACAGGAGATAGAAGCCCTCATAAAAAGAGGCTTCCTAGGACATTACGTTAAAAAGGAAGATAAAGATCAGGGAAAAAGAGAAGAGAAGAATACGTCCGCATGCACCATAAACTTTATTGTCAGGGGAATAGCTTCTGGAGGTGATTCGAATAACGTAAAAAAGATTTATGCCTGGGCATTGGGTGAGCAGGAAAGGTCGATAGGTCGCGACCATGAAGTTTCGCACAGCATCAGTTTCAGTAACTCTGATATGGAAGGAATTTTCTATCCCCGTAATGATGTCATTGTCATTAGTGCCAAAATTGTGAATTTTGATGTAAGAAGGGTGCTTGCTGATAATGGAAGTGTAGCCAATGTCCTTTCCTTGGAAGCTTTCAACAAGATGCAACTCCCCAAGGATCGGCTTAGTCAGGTCATTACTCCGCTAACTGGCTTCGATGGGGGAACAGTAAGACCCGAGGGCTTAATTGACCTTCCTACTTCGCTTGGATCAGAGGAAATGTTGGTAACTAAGATGACCTCGTTTCAGGTCATAAAGACCCCTATGACTTACAACGCTATCTTGGGAAGACCATTTTTGAACAGCTTGAAAGCAATAGTGTCAACATATCACTTAGCAATCAAGTTCCCAACTTTCGCAGGGATAGAACCAATACAGGGTAATCAAGCAATAGCCAGATCTTGTTACATCAGTTGCATTGGAAAGGGTAAAACAGATCTGATGTCAATCGAACTTCCAACGGAAGAACGCATGTCACCAGTGGAAGAATTGGAGAAAATTCCAATTTCAAAAGGGAAAAGTTTTACAATTGGGAAAGAATTCCCCAAGCTAACGAAGGAAGAACTGTAGCAATGTCTAAAGAGAAACATCGACGTATTTGCATGGAGTACAGAAGATATGCCCAGGATTGACCCTGCACTTGTTGAACACGGGCTTAATGTCATGCCCGACAAGAAGCCTGTAAAACAACAAAGGAGACAGTTTACTACAGAGAGAAGGGAAATAATAAAGGAGAAAATAGATAAGCTTTTGAAAGCAGGATTCATCAAGGAAGTAAACTATTCAGAATGGCTAGCCAATGTGGTATTGGCCAAGAAGTCGAATGGAAAGTGGCGAGTATGCATAGATTTTACAGATTTAAACAAAGCATGTCCAAAAGATAGTTGTCCTCTTCCCCGAATCGACATATTAGTGGATTCCACATTAGGTTCTGAACTTTACATCTTCCTCGACGCATTCTTAGGATATCATCAAATTCGAATGGCACAGGAAGATCAGGAGAAAACTTCTTTTATGGCCGATGAAGGGATATATTGCTACAAAGTCATGCCCTTTGAATTAAAGAATGTCAGGGCCACTTATCAAAGGTTGGTAAACATGGTCTTCTCTAAATGCATCTGGCTGAATATCGAAGTTTATTTTGATGACATGGTCGTAAAGAGCTCGAGAAAGGAAGACCACATAGCTGACTTGGAAGACATATTCTGTACACTCAGACAACATCAGATGAAACTAAATCCCGCCAAATGCCCCTTCGAAGTAAGCTCGGCCATATTTCTAGGATTCATGATCACCCAGCAAGGCATTGAAGTTAGCCTAGATAAAATTGTGGCCCTTACATCAGTGGAACCTCCTAGGACCATCAGGGAAGTATAGAAACTTACGGGAAGAGTGACAGCATTGGGCTGTTTCATGTCACGGGAAACAGATAAATGTTTTCCCTTCTTCAATACTCATAAAGAAAACAAAGAGTTCACATGGGATGAAGAGTGCGAGGTCTCCTTTGGGAAGCTGAAGGAATATTTGGGAACTCCTCCAATACTGGTAAGACCAAATCCGGGAGATAATCTGTTCTTATATCTAGCAGTTTCAGATCATGCAGTAAGCACCGTTTTGGTTAAAGAGGAAGGGAAGGCTCAAAAACCAGTATGCTATGTTAACAAGATGACGTTGGACGCAGAAACCCGATATACACTGGCAGAACAACTTGTGCTCGCCCTTGTCACAGCAGCCAGAAAGTTAAGACCTTACTTTCAAGCCTATGCTAAAACAGTTCTCATAAATCAGCCCTTGAAACAGATCTTGCAAAAACTGGATGTCTCTTGCCGTCTACTCAAATGGTCAATAGAGCTCGAGGAATATGACATTGAGTTCAAACCCTGACCTTTCATAAAGCACAGCTCTTGGCAGACTTCGTCGCCGAACATGCTCCAAGACCTCGGGGGCCAACAGGTCATGACAAGGAAGAGGCCACGTGGAATTTGCAAGTTGACGGAGCATCAAATGCCGCAGGCTCGGGGCCGGAATAATATTAAAAAGGGATGATGGCACAATGGAAATTTAGTGCGCAATTAGGTTCGACTTCCCGACCACTAATAATGACGCAGAGTATGAGGCCATTATTTTCGGGCTTCAGGCAGCTCAACATCTGGGGGTCGAGCATTTCAGAGTCTTGAGTGATTCACAGTTGCTGATAGAGCAAGTGAATGGCACTTTTGAAGCAAAATATGGGAAAGTGTCATCTTATAGAATGATGGTATGGACTTGTAAAGGAAGTTCAAGTCATGCTGCATAGATAAAATACCAAGATCCGCTAACCACAAAGTAGATGCCCTGTCAAGACTAACTCTTTCCAAGTTGGACTACCTGGAGAGAACTGTTTTCGTGTGTGCTCTTCGTCAACCCAGTATCGCACAACAACCCGATGTAATGGTTGAACACGAGCCGAATTGGATGGATCCAATCGTTGAATATTTAACATTAGGAAAGTTTCCAAATAACAAAGAAGAGGCAAGAAGAGTGAAAGCAAGGGCCCCGAGGTATACCATATTACAGAATACCTTGTTCTGTCGAAATTTTACACTTTTGTACCTTCGATGCTTAACTCCGAAAGAAGTAGCCCTTGCTATGGCCGAGGTTCATGAAGGAATTTGTGGAGGACACCAGTGAGCAAGAGCACTGGTTATGAAGTTAATGCGATACGGGTACTATTGGCCGACCATGAGGAAGGACACACTCAGCTACGTGAAAACTTGTGATAAGTGTCAAATGTTTACAGCCCGATTACATCAACCAGCAGAAGAAATATCTTCCATTATGTGCCCATACCCCTTTTCTCAGTGGGGAATTGACATACTTGGGCCGTTCCCCATAGCTCATGGTCAGGTCAAGTTCCTAGCGGTGGCTGTGGAATACTTCACAAAATGGGTAGAAGCAGAACCTCTTGCCATAATCACAGAACAAAATTTGGAGGAATTTGTTTGGAAGTCGATTATATGCCGTTTTGGTCTTCCTAAGACATTAATCACTGATAGTGAGCGCCATTTCAAGTGCCAAGCCTTCAAACAATTTTGCAAGAATCTGGGAATAGAGCACAAGTTAACTTTTGTTTCGCACCCGAAAAGTAATGGATTAGCTGAAGTTACAAACAGGCTCATCTTGCATGACTTGAGGACTCGTCTTGACAATACCAAGGGTGATTGGCCCGATCTCCTCCCGAAATTTTTTTGGACTAACAGAACATCTTTCAAGACTGCAACAGGGGAAACTCCATTCATACTAGAATACTCTTTTTCCTTATCTAGATTTTTTCCCTAAAAGGGTTTTTGTGGATAAGGTTTTAACGAGACCCACGGTTCAGTCCCCTTAAATAGAAGTATTTCTTCCGAAGAATGATCACCAGAGGACAAAATAATGAAATAACTTATAGGGTCATCAAATGACTTTACAAATTATTTTCCAACGAATAATTTACAATGTCTCATGACAAGGCGTTACAAATTATTTCCCAACAAATAATTTACAATGTCTCATGACAAGTCGTTACAAATTATTTCCCAACAAATAATTTACAATGTCTCATGGTAAGACATTACAAATTATTCTTCCACGAATAATTTACAATGTCTCATGGCAAGTCATTACAAATTATTTTCCAACAAATAATTTACAATGTCTCGTGGTAAGACATTACAAATTATTCTTTCACGAATAATTTATAATGTCTCATGACAAGTCGTTACAAATTATTTTCCAACAAATAATTTAAAATGTCTCATGGTAAGACATTACAAATTATTCTTCCACGAATAATTTACAATGTCTCATGGCAAGACGTTACAAATTATTCTCCAACAAATAATTTACAATGTTTCATGTTAAGACGTTACAAGTCATTTTGGATTATTTCTCACATTCTAAAATTCAAGAGTTCCACCTCTTCCTTGCAAATAACTCAACAACTCGGCATTGCCCGACCTTCTAAAATAAAGTTCTCAATTTCACCAAGTGATGAGATCCCGGTCGGGGAATCTCGTCGAACACGCGAAATAACGATAATTAAAACCTAGGAAAGATCTAAATTAGAACTGACACAAGAACAAACAACGAAAATAAGGATAGAACGACGGTAAAACCTTGACCCGACAATCACGACGCAATTTATGGCGATGCAGATTGAAGAACCAAGATTGGTGAACGCCACAAGGACTTGTCAATTTCCTTGATAAGTTTCGAATTCGGAAACACCATAAATATTCTTGCGAATATTTGATAAGTTTGCTGGAAGAACGCCACAAAGATCGGATCTTTGATAAGTTCGAGAAAAATGGAATAAACTCAACCTCTCAATTTTGGAAAATCCTCTCACAAATTTTATTAATCAAACTCAACTTAACTGTCTTTACAATGAATTGAAAAAGCGTATAAATAAGCAAAATAACCTAGCATTTAATTTACTCAAAATAGAATTATAAATAGACTAAAATTCTAAAATAGGAAAATAACCTAAAATAATAAAAGGAAACTAAATAAATTGAAAATTCCGGAAAATCTTGAATTACGGCCGTGAATATATAGCTTACGGCCGTAATGAACATTCTGTCTCAATTTCAATTAGGTGTTACGGCCGTGATCAATATGTTACGGTCGTAAAAGATTTCAATTTCAGTTTTACGGCCGTGAGGAATATCTTACCGCCGTAATCAGCGTTCTGCCTGTTTTTGCATCTTCCTTCGATAACTTGTTACGGCCGTGATAATAAGTGTTACGGCCGTGAATATATGTTTTACGGCCGTGAAGATCCTCTTTTACGGCCGTAAGGTATTTTCTGCCCAATTTACTTCTTTTTCTTGATTCGGCTCGATCCGTCCCTCTTCTCGGCTCGACCCCAACACGGAACTTGCTCCGTTTTGCACGTAGATCACTATCATATTGTCGATGGCTCGACTTCGCCCTTCGATGCCTGGTCCGGATCACATCATACTCCCTCTCTTGAAAATGATTCGAACTCGAATCCATTTTTGGTTGGCTTTTCGGACTCCTCCTGTTTTTCTGAGCTCGATGAACATGTTTAAGCTTTGTATGATCCTTTAGACTTTTGGCCTGCTCATTTTTCCCAATGAATTTCTTTCCCGCTTTACGTTCAGGTTTTGATTTATGTCCCTGCAAAACAGATTTAGTAGAACTGGGGAGGGATGTGTTAGCAAATGCAAATAAACTCATTTTTGTGGTGGACTCTCTTTTCTTTTTCCTTTCACTCTCAAGCTCACATTTTTTTGAGGTCGTGGCCTCAACTCTCTTGTTTTCAATTTTCACACCCTCTCCTTTTTCTGAGGTCGTGGCCTCAACGCTCTTATTTTTCCCCTCAAACTCGCTTTTTATTTTCAATTGGTCCTCTCGGACTTCTTTTGGTGACAGCGGAGCAAGAATGATCTTTTTTCCACCCTTGACGAAAGAATATCAATTTTTAAACCCGTCGTGCACTACCCTCCTATCATGTTGCCAAGGTCTCCCCAAAAAAATATGGCCAACATGCATAGGTACCACGTCACAAACCACCTCATCCTTATAACCTCCGATGGAAAAATTGACCCTAGCCTGCTTATTTACCTTAATTTCTCCCGACTCGGTCAGCCATTGCAATTTATAAGGGTTCGGATGTTTTATCAAACTCAAACCCAATTTTTCAACCAACATTGTACTAACCACATTAGTACAACTTCCCCCGTCAATCACCATACCACAAACCTTTTTACCCACTAAGCATCTAGTATGGAAGAGATTGTCCCTTTGCTCACCAATTTCATCCACCCTAGCCCTAGCACTAAGGACACGCCGATTAACAAGTGATTCTTTTTCAGGATAGGTCAATCCTTCCTCATCACTACTACTACTAGCCCCAACATCTACTAACTTAGGCATTCCCTTAAATTCGTCCTCGGAACTAATTTCACCATTATCACGCAAGATCATTAGCTTCCTATTTGGACACTGGGATGCTATATGACCCATACCCAAGCACTTAAAACACTTAATATTTCTATCCCGAGTAGTTTGAGAATCAGGAATATTTTTACCTTTCGTTGTAGGCTCCTCCTTCCCTTTCGGGTTATGTTCAACGTTGGATTCCTGCTTCGGTTGTGATGTAGGATAAGATGGTGAGTGTCTTGCTGCCCCCTTTCGCCTTAGCTGCCTTTCCACCTTCATGGTCATATGCACCATATCTTCTAGCTCCACATAATGTTGCAGTTCAATGACATTGGCAATATCTTTATTCAGCCCACTCAGAAACCTAGCCATCGTAGCTTCCCGATCCTCCACCACATTAGCCTGAATCATTGCCACCTCCATATCCTTATGATAATCTTCTACACTCCTCGATCCCTGAGTCATAACCTGCAGCCTCTGATAAATATCCCTATAATAATGAGTCGGCACAAACTGCTTCCTCATTATGGTTTTTAATTCACCCCAACTCTCCACCGGCTCCTCAAGGTTCCTCCTCCTACCCGTAACTAGTTGATCCCACCAAATATTTGCGTAGTTGGTGAATTCAATCACGGCTAATTTCACCTTCTTCTTTTTCGAATAATTATTACAATCAAAAATTCGTTCGACCTTTGTCTCCCAATCTAAGTACGCCTCCGGATCACTCCTACCCTGGAACGATGGTATTTTCACTTTAATTTTTCCAAGGTCGTCATCAACATCATCTCTACCCCTACGATGCCTCCTAGCATCACTACGCTCCCTATCATGCCTCCGTTCATACCTATCTCCTCTATCCCTCCTTCGCATACTACCTAAAGATATACTGCCACTTTCACTGCCCATGTCTTCATTATCCACACCAACCTCACGTCTATTACCTCTCCTAACCCGAGAACCATCATGAGATTGATCACGAGGTCTTTGTTCACGTTCTGTACCTCGATTCTCCATCTGTACCATAAATCTCTCAAATTGTGCCCTCATTGCTGCGATATCACCATTACCCTATTCATCCTTTCTATTCACACCCCTGGACCGTTTCCTGTCTCCAACAGAAGATGAAGATGTGGAAACCTCTCTATCAGACATTTTTAAGACACGAACAAGGAAATTCGGAATATTTGGGAAATATTTGGAATTTTCGGAATTTTTTTTATAATCTGCCAGAGAATTTGACTACGGGTATGGCAGAAAAAACGGAACTGAATTTGGACGAAAAAACGAAGAAGTAAAACACTTTTGAATTTTTGGGACTAACTCTTATGGATCAAACTGAAAAAAATTATGACGGACACGAAGAACGCGAAGAACACGAAAAAAAATCAAGAAACGCAAGAATCTGAAATAGATCCAAGCTCTGATACCAGATGATGAGATCCCGGTCGGGGAATCTCGTCGAACACGCGGAATAACGATAATGAAAACCTAGGAAAGATCTAAATCAGAACTGATACAAGAGCAAACAATGAAAATAAGGATAGAACGACGGTAAAACCTTGACCCGACAATCACGACGCAATTTATGGCGATGCGGATTGAAGAACCAAGATTGGTGAACGCCACAAGGACTTGTCAATTTCCTTGATAAGTTTCGAATTCGGAAACACCACAAATATTCTTGCGAATATTTTATAAGTTTGCTGGAAGAACGTCACAAAGATCGGATCTTTGATAAGTTCGAGAAAAAGGGAATAAACTCAACCTCTCAATTTTGGAGAATCCTCTCACAAATTTTATTAATCAAACTCAAATTTTTTTTTTTTTTCACAATGACAAGAATAACAACAAGAAGTAAAGATAGGTTTACCAAATTAGAGCCAAGTTCTGATACCAAATGATGCGAACCCCTTCGGTGCGTTGACCGAAAATTCCCACAACAATTTTAATACCAACCCAAGAAAGCTAAAGTGGTAAATAAATGGATAAACACCTTAACCCAAGTTTAAATCTAACCCAAAATTCAAGGATTAATAAACCCTAGCCCAATGGAGAGATTAAAACAAATTCCAAGATGGCGGAAATCAACAACAAACACAAGAATAATAATACTCTAGATTTAGTTGAAGAAATTCCAAAGATAATACAAGAACAAAGGAGGTTTAACCTTACCTCAAGAAGGGCCTCTCAAGAGAGCATTTCCATTCAACATCCAAGTTTTTCTTTACAAATGAAAGAAAAAGAGTATATAATGTACAAAATTGGGCAAAAGGTGCAAATTTCGGAAATTGCAACAAAACCCCGTTTTTGTGGAAATTGCAACAAAAATCCCGCTATTTCATTTCGGAGGACTTTCGGTCGACCGAAAGATAAGTTTCGGTCGACCGAACTTATTTCGGTCGATCTCATGGTCGACCGAAACAGGACTTTCGGTCGACCTCTGCTCATCCGATACTGACTGAGGCTTGATTCAAAAAAACTCTGCAGACTTTCGGTCGACCGAAATTGGCTGTTTCCAATTTCGTCTTCTTTTTTGCTCCAACTTGATTCTCGACTTGCTTTTCTTGATTTATTCACATTGTTTAGCCTCGAATCTTGAACCTCTTCAACTTCGGATCTCGTCATGGGTCCCATGGGTACGTGCATCGAGGTTTGACTTTCCCGATTCTCATCATCCCCTCCCTCTTGAAAAGGATTCGACCTCGAATCTTGCTTGAATGCACTATCGTGAAACTCCTTGAACTTTGATCTTGCAACATTGTGGATCACAGGTTCATGCGTTGAAGTTGGACCTTCCCATTCTCATCATCTCCTCCATCTCAAAAGAGATTCGACCTCGAATCGGCACCTACAATAAAAATAGAAAATTCAGACACAATAAATGTAACTGAAATTTCATACTCACCGTGCAAAGTCAATTTGTAGGCGTTGCCAAAAGCTTGAGATGTGCCAACACTGCAAAGTAGCAATTTGGATTTTATTTGATCGGGGGGTCGCTCCTTCCAGGAATGGGAATACATCCAGCCGCCCGGGTCAAATGGAATATGCTTCCTACCATGGTTGGCATTGGAAATACATTGTATTCCAATTCCCCTGAATGGAAGCTCGAGCCTCCTGCAAAGGGGCTTAACCAAAGGTGCATTCTCGTGCCCACCTAAACCAACTCTTTCTTCGATAAACATGAGCATAAAGTTCAACAGAGTTAATAGGTTAAAGTCACAAGCAATTTTAAGTGGAGAAAACTTGCGATTATGATGAGCAATTAAACCGCAAGAAAATTTAACAACCACAAAATTAGCACCAACTTCGTGCAAATGCACGACCTCCTGAAAGAAAAGATTAGCTAGGTTGATGACCTTGTTGGTTTCATAGCATGCAATCAAACGTGACATTTTAACTCTTCTACCAACAATCACAAAAATAGCTTCATCTTCTTTCTTTGTTCCAAGTAAACCACTATAAAATTCATAGAAGTAGTACTCCCAGGTTTACTCATGATGGGTAAATATGTATGGAATTCTTGGGGGAAAAACTTAAGTTTAGCCATTTTACAAGTTCGGCATTTACTGCAAGTGCAAACATGCTCAACACCAATTTTCAAAATAGGCCAATAAAATTGATCACATAATACCCCTAAAACCCCGTTGATTTTAAACCGCCCCATCAAACAACTATCACGTCCCTCTCCCATTAGCAATTTGCACATGGCACATTTAAAAAGAAACAATCCAATTTTCCAAAACAAATAATTATAATGCCCATAGAATTCATCAAAATATCGCTCACAACATGATTCATAAATGTTTAACAAATTTAGGTTATTAACATACATGCCCTTAACATGTTCAAAATAAAATGAGGGGGCATCAAGAAATGTTAGAAGTGAAGTCCTATTATCACCAAGACATCTCAATAAATTTCTCCCATGGACTCCCCTAGCTAGCAATTTCTTTAGAGAGCAAATATGCACGTCAAGCATATTTTCACAAAATAAGGATTCAACATGTCCATGCAATGTACTATATGCAACATTTTCACACAAGGATTTGGTACTTATGCAATTGGGCACATGCAAAAAGTTGCATTTACAAATTAAGCACTCATCATGACAATGATCCCTACCACATGTGACATTTTCACAAGTCAACAACACACTTATCAAATCTATATCAAGATCATACAACCCTCTAATGTATTCATAACATAATAACCTTGCATTTAAAGAATGGTTAGGAGCATACCTCCTAGATGTTGCATTGGTTATCCCATTTTCTTTACCTCGGTTGTACTCGTTGTTGTAGGAAAATGTTTCCATGAATTTCTTCCATAAGGCATGCTTTTGGAGTTCTTTGTTGCCTTGATAAGTTGGCCTCACAATTTCCTGCAACAAAGACATGACAAAACTAGGGAGGGAAGTGTTAAAGTATTCAAGAGTAAAGAACATTTCGGGGTGATCTTTTCTCTCAACTTTCTTGGTAGCACTCATCACTTCCTCACCTTTTTCTGAGGTAGAATCCTCAACCCTCGGTTCTTTTCTCACCTCTCCTTTTTCTGGAGTCATGGCTCCAACTCTCATTGTCTCTCCTTTTTCTAGGGACGTGGCCCCAACTCTCTTGCTCTCATTTTTATTTTCTTCAATTTTATCAATTGAAGGTTCTTTTGTTTTCCTATCCTCCCCTTCGTCCTCTTCTTTTTCCTTCTCCTTCTCCCTTTCTTCCTCGAATTCCTTCTTGAGCTTCATTTGGTCTTTGCATACTTCTTCCGAGCTCAAAGATAGGATCACAACCTTTTTTCCATTCATTTTGAAGCTACACCGGTTCCTCCTCCTATCAAGATTCACATTTCGCTCACATTGCCACGGTCTCCCCAAAATTATGTGAGTAGTGTGTAAGGGAACCACATCACATAATATTTGATCACTATAAGTACCAATGTGAAAAGTAAGAAGAACTTGTTCACTTACCCTCACCTCCCTATAGTCATTCAACCTTTGCAATAGATAAGGACTAAGATGCCTCATAACCGGTAACCCAAATTTCTCTACCCTAGTAGCACTCACCAAATTCGTGTCACTCTTCCCATCTATAATGAGACTACATGCCCTATCCCCCACAAGGCATCTAGTGTAGAAAGTATTTCCTCCATGCTTCTCCCTCTCATTATCATGGGCCAACAATTTTGGTAGCCTAGCATTCATCTCCTCCACTACTTCTCTCCTTTCACTACCTCCCTTCCTATGGGATGATGAAGTCTCCATTTGCATACTATCAATATTTTCATCAACTCCATTCATATCTACCCACTCTCTTCTTCCTCTACCCATTCTCCATTCTTTTTCAACTTCCCCTTCATTATCATCCCTCCTATGGAATGATGGACTCTTCATTTTTGTTATATCAATATTATCATCAATTCCATCTCCACTCCTACCTACCCATTCTCCTATTTTCCTATGCATGCTCCCATTTTGTTTACTATCCCTCTCATCATCCCAAGCATCCCTTCTAATTTTCCTATTCAAACTCCACTCCCATTTTGTTTTCTACCTCCATCCCTATACACTACGTCCCCAAGATTATCCATCACCCTTCTTCTACTACACATCATTTCTTCACCTCCCCTATTTGATGTACTCTCCCCTCTTGTTCCTAAATTTTTCAACTCACCCCTACTTTCCTCCATTTGTCTAGCCATGGTGGTTGAAAGATTTTTCAACAAGTACTTCGAATCTTGAGTTTGAGAATTGAAAATGGACATGGTGTGCAAGTGTGAAAGTGTTCTCACAAGAAAATATTTCTCTCGTGTTTCACTCAAATTTGGCTTTTACCCTCTATTGAGCTCACCACTCTTGCCTTTTTTCACTCAAAATCTCCTTTCTCAAGTTCTCCAAGGAAGGTAATCAACTAAACCACAAAGTATAATTCTTTTGGAGTTAAAGAAATCACCAACAAGGAAGAAGGAATTTAGAACAAGTAGACACAAATAGCAAGTAGAATTTATGTGCTTGCTAAACTCAAAATGAACAATATTTATGTGGGATAAGATGCTAGGATCACAATTTCAATAATGGGATTGAAAAACCACAAGTATTAGACAAGGCATATATGTAGAGCAAATAAGCACAAAAGTGTAAATTTTGAATGAAGCAATTTATCAAACACCTTGTACTCAATCTTTGAATGACCTTGAATGGATAAAATGTGGATATATGATAACTCCCCAACAACACAATTGGGCAAGAAGTGAATGATCAACAATTATCCAATGGATGAAGCAAGTGATATATATAGAATAAAATGTTGATGACACTCTCAATAATGGGAATTAGATAGCCCCAAGTAATTAGCAATATATGGGTATTTAACAATAAAGCATAAGGGAGTATTTTTCTCTGGGACAATTTATCAAACACTTTGAATACACAATTTGGAAAGTGTAGGTTTTATAGTGAATGAATATGGAATTCTTCCCAAAAACTCACAATCAATATACCCAATACATAGAATCAACAAATACACATGGATATATAGATTTTCCCCAAATTTTCTCAATTTTCGAATTTTTTTTTTTTTTTTTTTCAATTTTCGGATTTCTCTTTTTTTTTTTTTCACAATGACAAGAATAACAACAAGAAGTAAAGATAGGTTTACCAAATTAGAGCCAAGTTCTGATACCAAATGATGCGAACCCCTTCGGTGCGTTGACCGAAAATTCCCACAACAATTTTAATACCAACCCAAGAAAGCTAAAGTGGTAAATAAATGGATAAACACCTTAACCCAAGTTTAAATCTAACCCAAAATTCAAGGATTAATAAACCCTAGCCCAATGGAGAGATTAAAACAAATTCCAAGGTGGCGGAAATCAACAACAAACACAAGAATAATAATACTCTAGATTTAGTTGAAGAAATTCCAAAGATAATACAAGAACAAAGGAGGTTTAACCTTACCTCAAGAAGGGCCTCTCAAGAGAGCATTTCCATTCAACATCCAAGCTTTTCTTTACAAATGAAAGAAAAAGAGTATATAATGTACAAAATTGGGCAAAAGGTGCAAATTTCGGAAGTTGCAACAAAACCCCGTTTTTGTGGAAATTGCAACAAAAACCCCGCTATTTCATTTCGGAGGACTTTCGGTTGACCTCTGCTCATCCGATACTGACTGAGGCTTGATTCAAAAAAACTCTGCAGACTTTCGGTCGACCGGAATTAGTTTCGGTCGACCGAAATTGGCTGTTTCCAATTTCGTCTTCTTTTTGGCTCCAACTTGATTCTCGACTTGCTTTTCTTGATTTATTCACATTGTTTAGCCTCGAATCTTGAACCTCTTCAACTTCAGATCTCTTCATGGGTCCCACGGGTACGTGCATCGAGGTTTGACTTTCTCGATTCTCATCACTTTGGTTTATCCTTGAGGAAGCTAACTTCCTTTCCCTTGGAGGTTTCAATATTGTCCTTAAGTGGTGCCTTATCAACCATTTCACTCCCCCACTTAGACTTCCAATTGGAACTAGGACCCCCCAAGAATTTTTCTTGTCCATTTCTTTTAAATTGCTCCTTCTTCTTCAATTGAGCCTCCACTTTAATAGACATGTGGACCAACTCCTCCATCTCCACATAATGGTGTAATTCAACCACATTGGCTATCTCCCTATTCAACCCACTCATAAAACGAGCCATAGTGGCTTCTCTATCCTCCTCTATGTCGGCCCTCATCAAAGCTTTCTTCAACTCCTTATAATAATCTTCAACACCCTTTGTTCCTTGAGTAAGGGTTTGTAGTCTTTGATAGAGCCCCCTATAGTAGTGACTTGGTACAAATCTTTTTCTCATAAGGCTCTTCAACTCATCCCAAGTATCCACACTACCCTCGAAATTCCTTCTCCTAGTGAGTAATAAATTATCCCACCAAGCTAAGGCATAGTCGGTAAACTCCACTACTGCTAACTTAACCTTTTTATCCTCGGAGTACCTATGACATTCAAAAATCAATTCCATCTTCCTCTCCCATTCTAAATAGGCATCCGGATCACTCTTCCCATGGAAAGAAGAAATTTTCATCTTAATACTACCAAGATTACCATCCACTCCATCCCTACCCCTAGGGTTCCTCCCATGTCCTCGACCTACTCCCCTCACATTCCTACCTCCTCTATTCCTACCCATGTTCCAATTTTGGTCACTACCCCCTTCACTCTCCAATTCATCATCATCAACATCATCATCCTCATACTCATCTCTAGGCCTTCTCTTGTCACCCCTCCTAACATTATCATCCCTTGGAGGTGGAACTTCCCTCCTAGTCTCCAACCTTGCTAATCTACCCTCCAACCTTCCCCCCATATCCGCCATAGTAACCATGAGAGCTTGTATCATATCCCTCAAATCTTGAGTTTGTGCATTAGAATCTTGTCCACTGGAAGTATGTGCATTAGCCATGGAGTGTAAGTGTGCAAGTGTCCTCACAAAATATTTTCGCTCGTGTTTCACTCAATTGGGGTTTTTCCCTCTAATGAGCTCACCATTCTTGCCTTTTACCACTCCTCACTTTCTTACCCAAACTTTCCAAGGAACGTAATTCAACTAAATTGAGAATTCAACCCTTGTGTAGCACAAATTCCGCAAACAACAAAGGAAGTAAAGGAAAGGATTGACACAATAGCAAGTAGAATTTAGTTGCTTGCTATTATACAATGAAGTAAGGAATTTAACTTGACCAATAAGATTTTCAAGGATATTGATATGATCCGGACCAGGCATCAAAGGGAAAAGTCGAGACATCGGCAATATGACAGCGATCTACGTGCAAAACGGAGCAAGTTTCATGTTGGAGTCGAGCCGAGAAGGCGAAAGGAACAAGTCGAGACGAGTGATCGAAGTTATTTGGGCAGAATGATCATTACGGCCGTAACGAAGATCTGTCACGGCCGTAACTCTTATAATTACGGCCGTAAAAGTTATTATCACAGCCGTAACACCGCCTCGGGTTCAGATGAAGAATTGAAGAATTCCATATTTACGGCCGTAAGAAAGATGGTCACGGCCGTAAGTCTTAAGCAGAAAGCCTTTTACGGCCGTAAAAGTGTTTATCACGACCGTAATTGAGGTTTTTCGGATTTTAGGGGATTTTTAATTATTTTCCTTTTTTAAATAATTGTTTGCCTATTTCAGTATTCTAGTTTAATTAGAATTCTATTTTTAGTAAATTAGCGAGTAGGTTATTTTGCTTATTTATATTCTTCCATTCATTGTAAAAAACAGTTAAGTTTGATTTTGAGATTAATAAAGTTGAGAGAGTTTTCTCCAATTAAAAGGTTGAGGAGTCCCTTTTGTGTTCTTCGAGAGCAAATCCAACTTATCAAATATTGTGAATTATTTGTGGCGTTGAACTTATCAAATATTCGAGAGAATATTTGTGGCGTTTCCAATTTAGAATCTTATCAAGGAAATTGACAAGTCCTTGTGGTGTTTCGAAAACTTTGGATCTTGATTCCGCATCGTCAATTAATTGCGTTGTGAATCTTGGGTCAAGGTCATATCGTCAATTTTATCTTTCCTGTATTTTAATTCTTGTTATTTTCGTGTCAGATCTGATTTAGATCTTTCCTAGATTTTAATTATCGTTATTCCGCGTGTTCGACGAGATTCCCCGACTGGGATCTCATCATCTGGTATCAGAGCTTGGATCTATTTCAGATTCTTGCGTTTCTTGATTTTCTTGACTTTTTTCGTGTTCTTCGTGTCAGTCATAATTTTTTTCAGTTTGATCCATAAGAGTCAGTCCCAAAAATTCAAAAGTGTTTTTCTTGTTCGTTTTTCATCCAAATCAAGTTCCGTTTTTTCTACCATACTCGTAGTCAAATTCTCTGGCAGATTAAAAAAAATCCGAAAATTCCAAATATTTCCCAAATATTCCGAATTTCCTTGTTCGTGTCTTAAAAATGTCTGATAGAGAGGTTTCCACATCTTCATCTTCTGTTGGAGACAGGAAACAGCCCAGGGGTGTGAATAGAAGGAATAAACAGGGTAATGATGATATTGCAGCAATGAGGGTGCAATTTGAGAGGTTTAAGGCACAGATGGAGGATCGAGGTGCAGAACGTGAACAAAGACCTCGGGATCAATCTCATGATGGTTCTCGGGTTAGGAGAGGTAATAGGCATGAATGTCATGCTAGGTACGGAGATGGGATGGATGAAGGGCCATTAAAGCGAAAGGAGACATCAAAACGGGAGAGTAGTGATCATGTTCATAAAAGGAGGGAGGAAACGACAACCAAAGGTAAAAATAATTCTGATTCCAAGCCTCTTAAGGATAAAAATATTAAGTGCTTTAAACGTTTGGAACGGGGTCACATTGCACTTGATTGTCCACGTAAGAAGGATAGGTGTGATAGTAAAGGGGCTAAAAGTGTTGTGGTCGATGAGTCAATTATTGATAGGCATGCTCTTAGCATTAAGCGTAAGGCGAATGTTTTGGAAAATGTGGATGGGTAAAGGGATAATATTTTTCGCACTAGATGCTTAGTGGATGAAAAAGTTTGTAGCTTGGTGATTGATGGGGGAAGTTGTACTAATGTAGTCACTACAATGTTGGTGGAAAAATTAGGCTTACCTTTAATGAAACATCCAACGCCTTATAAATTACAATGGTTGACTGAGTCAGGGGAAGTTAAGGTGAAGAGACAGGCTTTAGTGACATTTTCTTTCGGTGGGTATTCGGATGAGGTAATTTGTGATGTACTGCCAATGCAAATTAGTCATATACTGTTGGGGAGACCTTGACAACATGAAAGGGCTGTGCTACATGATGGGTATACGAATAGATACAGCTTGGTAAAAGGGGGAAAAAAGTTTACTCTAATGCCACTATCTCTAACTGAAGCCCTGAAAGACCAATTGAAAGTAAAAGGTGAGTTTGAGGGGAAAAATAAGAGAGTTGAGGCCACGACCTCAGAAAAAGGAGAGAGAGTGAAAAATAAAGAAAAGAGGGTTGAGGTTCAAACTTCAGAAAAAGGAGAGACTGAGTGCAAAAAGCAAAAGAAAAGAGAGTCTACCACAAAAATGAGTCTATTTGCACTTATTCACGCTAACACACCCCTCCCCAATTCTTTAAAATCTGTTTTACAGGTACCGAAGTCAAACCATGAGCTTAAAACAGGAAAGAAACTTGTTGGCACAAATGAACAGCACAAAAAGCCAAGAAAGTTGAAGGATAAAAATGGGCAGCCCAAAAGTTTGAAAGCAAGCACGAGGCATAAACATGATCATCGAGCTCAGAAAAGCAGGAGGAGTTTGAAAAGTCGACCAAAAATGGATTCGAGGTCGAACCATTTTCAAGAGAGGGAGTATGATATGATCCAGACCAGGCATCGAAGGGCAAAGTCGAGACATCGAAAATATGACAACGATCTACGTGCAAAACGGAGCAAGTTTCATGTTGGAGTCGAGCTGAGAAGGCGAAAGGAACAAGCCGAGACGAGTGATCGAAGTTATTTGGGCAGAATGATCATTACGGCCGTAACGAAGATATGTCACGGCCGTAACTCTTATAATTACGGTCGTAAAAGTTATTATCACGGCCGTAACACCGCCTCGGGTTCAGATGAAGAATTGAAGAATTCCATATTTACGGCCGTAAGAAAGATGGTCACGGCCGTAAGTCTTAAGCAGAAAGCCTTTTACGGCCGTAAAAGTGTTTATCACGGCCGTAATTGAGGTTTTCCAGATTTTAGGGGATTTTTAATTATTTTCCGTTTTTAAATAATTGTTTGCCTATTTTAGTATTCTAGTTTAATTAGAATTCTATTTTTAGTAAATTAGCGAGTAGGTTATTTTGCTTATTTATATTCTTCCATTCATTGTAAAAAACAGTTAAGTTTGATTTTGAGATTAATAAAGTTGAGAGAGTTTTCTCCAATTAAAAGGTTGAGGAGTCCCTTTTGTGTTCTTCGAGAGCAAATCCAACTTATCAAATATTGTGAATTATTTGTGGCGTTGAACTTATCAAATATTCGCGAGAATATTTGTGGCGTTTCCAATTTAGAATCTTATCAAGGAAATTGACAAGTCCTTGTGGTGTTTCGAAAACCTTGGATCTTGATTCCGCATCGTCAATTAATTGCGTTGTGAATCTTGGGTCAAGGTCCTATCGTCAATTTTATCTTTCCAGTATTTTAATTCTTGTTATTTTCGTGTCAATCTTTCCTAGATTTTAATTATCGTTATTCCGCGTGTTCGACGAGATTCCCCGACTGGGATCTCATCAGATATAGTCACAATAACTTGATGTAAGACACAAGGAATTTACTTAGGAATGTGTTTGGTAGTTGAACGGTAGGTTTCAATATGAAAACACTCTTTGAAACATTTTATCAAACACTTAGGATGCAACTTGAATAGTTTGGAATTTTCAAGTGTTTGTTCAAATGTATCCCCAAGAAACTTTAAAATTGATGATAACAATAATGCCCAATATGTAGGAATCATGAAATAATCATGGGCAACTAATTTTACCCAATTTCTTTTGTAATTTTCGTTTTTTTTTTTTTTTTTTTTTTGACTATCAAGAACAACAAGAATAAATGTAAAGATAGGATTACCAATTTTAGAGTCAAGCTCTGATACCAAATGATGCGAACCCCTTTGGTGATTAAACCAAAAATTCCCACAACAAAATTGTATCAACCCAAGAAAGCTAAAATAGGTAATAAATAAGGAATCTTGACCCAAGTTTAACCTAACCAAAATTCTAAGAAAAGTTAACCCTAGTCCAATGGAGAGATTAAGACAAATACCAAGACTTGTGGAATGAATATCAACAAATACACAAGAACAAACTCTCAATATATAAGTTGAAATAAATTCCAAGAAAAATTACAAGGGAAGAAAGGATTTACCTCTCTCAAATGCTCTCAATGGAGTCTTCAATGTTCAACAAAAACTATCTAGGGTTTGGGCTTTACAAAGTATATACAAGAAATGAAAGACAAAAAGTTTGGGAAATTGCACAAAAACCCCCGTTTTTTTCATTCGGGAAACTTTCGGTCGACCACCTGGTTGACCGAAATGGCATTTTCGGTCGTACGGAGGTCATCCGAACCCTCCTGAAGCTACGTCTCAAAATCCTGCAGAGTTTCGGTCGACCAGAGGAAACTTTCGGTCGACCGAAATGTCCTCAGCTTCCAAACTTAGGTAATTGACTTCGATCTTGCTCTCTTCCATGTGGACTTGATTTCGGAGCTTGAAAATGAGTCCTGCCATCGACTCTTGGACCTATTTAGCCTTGGGTCTTGTCATGGGCCCCATCGGTATTCTGATAGAGGGTTGACCTGTTTGACTTTGACTCGATTGACTCCCTGGATTCTCATCATTTGGACTTGCAGATGCAAAGGCAATGAGAACTCCCATGGAAACTACTCTAAAACTTTCAAAGGATGACAGTGGTAAGGATGTAGAGCCATCCCTTTACAGAAGCATGATTGGAAGTCTTCTGTACCTTACTACCAGTAGGCCAGATATATCCTTCAGTGTTGGAGTTTGTGCAAGATATCAAGTCAAACCTAAGGAATCTCATGTTGCTGCTGTGAAAAGAATCATCAGATATGTAAGTGGTACGTTGAATTACGGAATTTGGTTTACAAGAGATACCACTGCCCATCTTGCAAGATTTTCAGATGCAGACTGGGCTGGGAATGTGGATGATCGAAAGAGTACATCTGGAGGATGTTTCTACATTGGGAACAATTTGGTGGCATGGCTAAGTAGAAAACAAAATTCAGTGTCACTTTCCACAGCCGAAGCTAAGTATATAGCAGCTGGCAATTGTTGTACACAACTCCTTTGGATGAAACAAATGTTGGAGGACCATGGAATCTCTACAGAACAAGCCACTATGTATTATGACAACACTAGTGCCATCAATATCTCAAAGAATCCAGTCCAGCACTCCGGAACAAAACATATTGACATCAGACACCACTTCATCAGAGAATTGGTGGAACAAAATATTATCAATCTGGAGCACATACAGATTGATCTACAGCTGGAAGATTTTTTTATTAAGGCCCTCGATACTGGCAAATCTGAAAGCCTTAGGAAACAAATTGGAGTATCACCTCCTTCGTAATAGGAACATGCATATTTCCAAAAAAACGCATTTGTTTTTCTTTTTGCATTTTGGTTAACTTATCCTATTCTTATATTAAGTAGATCGTGTTTTTTCTTACAGATATATCTGAGTGCTTGTGGCTGATAACGAGACAGATACGTCTGGCTAATAGCAGTCAACATGTCTCCGGATGAATCTAACTAGCACTCAAATCTGGACAATCCTAAGGATAAGTCACTGCTGTCTATGTCATATGGTTGTTACTGGATGAGATTTCATATTCTTTGTGTAGACCTATGATCTAAATCTTGCTTATAGCATTGCACGCATTTTTCTTATTATCCAAGGGCAGGACTAGTGGAAAAGAAGCCTGCCTATCCAAGCCAAATTCATACCCTTCAAAAATACGATGAATTGAGATAAATGTGGTAATATTGTAGAAGTAAGGGGAAAACCTAGTAAGATAACTTATGGGGATTGTGTGAATCTACTAATCCAAGCCAAGTTCATACCCTTCTTCTAACCTAAAGGGGAACATACTGTAAGATAACTTCTGGGGATTGTGTGAAGATGTTTCCACCTCCAAAAGACATTGCCATACTATAGAAAAAGTCGGCAAGCCGGATTTGAGAAAATGCACTTCTTATAGATTTTGATCAGTCTTATTGTGCATTACGGTGATAAATCGATAAGTCAGGGCAATCATATGACTTTTGATAGTATGTGGATGACTAAGGATTGCTCGGATCACACACGCACATTAATCAACTTATTTATGTACGTGGTGGATTGTATACTCCCAAATGTATCTGACTCAACATATGTCAACAAGTGCTCAGACGTGTCTCAGGTATCCAGATGCATTTAGATTTTTCTTATTCACGAATTTCAAGATTTTATTCTGAAAATCTCTATTTTTAAGGCAATATATCATGGGCTAATATGTGCGAATCTTGCAGAACAAGTCAGTTGATTGTGGAGCCCAATTTTTGGTAATTTATTTGTTTCCTAATTCTCAACATATTCTGTTTCTATGCTTATCTATTTTTTTAAGGAAAGAAGTTGGCAAGAATTGGGATTCTCCAGTTACCATAATGAACTCTAATTCCTTTTCTATGAGAATTCCTTTTAACCCCAAAAAACTCTCACTCTCCTTCATAAAACCTCACGTCCCAAGTTCCAAAAACCCCAAAACTCTCTCATCAAAACCCTAATTTCCGTCTTCCTCTCTCTCAAATTCCATATCCATTCCAGACATGGCTAGAAGCAAACAATCCGGAAGGAGGAGAGTCACCAGAGGCGGCGAAGCATCGTCTACACCAAACCCATCTGAGATGGGAACGCCAAGCGTCGAGGCCATTGTACCTGCACCGCCCTTCGGCACCAACCCAACGTCGACCTCTCTCTCTCTACCACGAGTACTACTCCAACACCTGCTTTTCTCATGGCCCAAATTGGATGGAGCACTCCTATCATTCCACAAACCATGGGCGTAAATTTGGCACCCATATCAGGTAATCTTGGGTCCCGCCATATCTCTCCCTTAGATATTCGTAGTGAACTGCAGGGAGTACGAAAACTTGCTGCCATGAGAAGTGCAAGAGGTGCGAAAATTGGGGATGAAGAAGGTGGAAATGAATCGGGTGAAACAGAATCTGGTGAGGAAAAGGAAAAACCAGAGGAGCAGGAAGAATCTGGGGAGGATGAAAAATCTGAAGAAGATAAAGAGCCAAAGGAATCCGAGGATGAAGACGAGTCTGAGCAGTCAGAAGAAGAGACTAAAAAGGAGGTTGTAATCCCAGACAGAAAGGGAAAACAAAAAGCAGAAGCCACTGCGAGTTCGAAGAAGAAAAAGGGTGACACAGCTGCGGGTCCAGTGAGATCCAAGTTTGATGTATCTTCATTCGTCTGCACCCCCATACAGACAGCAAGAGGTATGTTTACCCCATTCAATTTCAAATCTTGGTCGTCTGAGGCATACACTGATTTCCAAAAACACATTTCGGGTAAACGGTTGCATTATGAATCTAGAGTGACTATAGGCGAATTTGATGACTTTGAGATTGATGATATTGTGTCACACTTTGGGTTGAAGAAATTGACTGATTGTAAGGGGGAGATCAATGAGACCCTGGTCAAGGAATTTTATGCCAATATCCCTATTGACTATCTCTCCAAAATATGTCTTTTTACCACTTCACTTTTTGTTAGGGGACGGTTAATTAAGATTCTTGCAAAAGAACTTAGAAAGTGGTTAGGACTGAATGACGATGTGGCTTATGAGGATGAGTCTATGGAAGCCACTAATGATGAAATTTCTATGGAGTTGTCAGGGGGAAAGATCACGTGGCCAATGAAGGGGTTAAGACAATTGCCTAGGTCTGAAATGTCAAAGAAATATCAAATTCTTCACAAAATTGTAAAGGAAAATTTTGACCAACTCATCCATGACTCAAGCTTTAAGAGAGAGTCTGCCAGGACCTTGTTTGTCCTAGGGACTAAACGTAATATTGACCTTGCTGCACGAATCTGGAATTCTATCGTTGGTAGGGTCTCGGGAAGTGGTCCTAGACAAGGGAATACTTATCTGTTGGCTTACCCTTGGATTATTTCACAGTTTTTGAGTGATCAGGGTATCCAGACACTGGAAGATGATCTGGTGATCACCCCCAAAGTGTTAAACAGGGCCAGATGCAGAAAAAATCGAGAAATACAGACGGGTCACAAGAAGCAGGTTGTGGATGCGACTGCTAGGAATTAGGATTCAGCTGATAAAGATGCCAGGCTTTTGTCAGTTGGAAGCAGAGAATGTTGGGATGAAAGCTGACTTATCTAAACTCAGTGTGCGTGTTAAACGTCTTGAAGACACGCTTGATCAGCTGCTTAGAGGGTCTTCGAAAGATGTGGCTCCAGTCGAAGCCAAGGAAAAGAGAAAGATTGCAGCCAAGAAGCTCCCTGCCTCAAAGAAGCAAAAGAAGACCTGAGCCTGATCTACACCCTGCCAGTTTAATCTGTTTATTTTCAATGATCTTGAAACATTGTTCTTGTTCTCAACTTTAGGTTGTGAATTTTTCATGCAGGTTTTGTGAAACTTATGGCTTCTCCTCTTTCTCCGAAAAGGGGGAGTAGCATTTTGGCATGGGCATGTCATATGTCATATCATCTTTTCAATTTTTGCTCTCTATGTGTTGATCTCCTTTACATGCATTAATTGATTGTGTTTATAATGATGCATAACCTGAGGGGGAGATTTTTGATAGTGGAAGCTTATTGATTTCTTGTGATCATTAAAAAGATGATTGGTTTCGAAAAAATAGAAAAAGCCAAAGGGGGAGATTGTTAATTTTATATTATTGGCATTTCCTATTTTTCACGAATGTGTAATTTAAGAAAACTTGATTTAATTACTAAATACGTGTATTTAGTAATTTATTAAGTTTAATTAAATTATGCAAATTTTTATTGAAGAAAAATATTTCTTATTTTCGAGAAAAACATTTTATTGTTGGAAAGATAATGATCAAGAAATATTGATATTGATTTGATCATAATCTCGAAAAAACTGATATTGATTTCGAAATCTTGATCTTGTTATTTTGGTAAAATTCTTGATAATATATTGTGATTATTCTTGACACTCAAGTTTATCCAAGATATGGTAAGTGTCTTCAAGATATGGTCAAGAATATTTCAATTTTATCTTTCCATATGATAAGATTATCATCTTGATAAGGATCGAGCTTATCTATACATGGAAAGATTTGTTGCACAAAAATCTATGTTGTGAAAATTCTTGATAAGGTCGAAAATTTAATGATAATATTTGAGATCCTATTTTATGGTAAGATCTTTTAAGATTTATCATTATCATTGTTTATGGTAAGATTTATATAAGGATAATTATCTTACCTTTTACTTATTATCTCTACCATGTTTTGCAGGTATTAGAGATCTTATGCAATAAGGAAAACTTAGGAGTCAAGTAAACCTGATTGCACTTTAAATAGGAGGAAAACGGGATGTTTTCATAAGACGTGAAAAGATACAAAATCCGTGTGGAGCTTATCAATATACACGTCCACTTTAGAAGTCTTGAATCTTTATTTTCCTGTGGTGCAAAAATAATTAGAGCTTCAATTGTGTTGTGACTTCAATACTCCGGGAGGAGGATTCAATCACTTAGAGAATGAAAGAATTTCAGGGAGAAGATCAAACGGGAGGTTTGAATCAAGATCGAACGGGAATTCGTGTTGCTGAAAAGTGTTGCAGAGTCAAAGAAAACTACTGAAGAGTGGTGGGACTCCAGCTCACATTACATGCCACAGAAGGATCAGGGAGTGATCTATTTCTTGGATGTTTGATAAAGTCTATGCGTAGATTTATCCTATAGTTTAGATTGATCTGTATAAACTCTTTTCTTATATAGTGATTTGTTTTTTGTTCGCGGGATGTGAACCATGGGTTTTCCCTGTTAGGATTTTTCTCACGTTAAGCTCAAATTATTGTGTTCTTGTCTATTTACAATTCCTCACAATTTATTTTGGTTTTTACGTTTTACTATCCAGACGAATCTGCATTAGCAAGATTCATCTCGTTTTGCGCTAAAAAAAATTAACGATTTACTGTTAACTGGTTACTGTCCAGACTCATCTGTGACAGTCTGTTTATAAAATTTAGACAATCTCAAATTTTCAAAATTTTTAATCTTTAAATTCATGTATGTGCTATGATAGATCTTTGATCCGTAATTGTCATTAGTTCTTGACTCATAGTAACAAATAAATCTCCTATAGGTTTAGTAATAATTCAACTTAGATTAATTAATTCGAGCTTGTGAAATTGATAATCCAATTCAATCTATTTCTTTTCACTTTTCACACTAGTATTGCATTAAATCCGAAGAGTTTGTTTAGGATTCTCCATTGGCTTGAATTGAATCAAATAGCTTGTTTTGATTTAATTTACATAAGAAAGAATTGAATAATTAGAGTTTGTTGATCATTTAAGATTAATAAATTGAATAAGGGATAGAACGCCTTGCAAGGAAAAGTAAAACAACAATTGAGAGCACAATCGAACCCTAGAACAAGATCTTCTCTCACATTGGTTCTTTAAACACATTTATTTGTTATTTTTATGCCTAGTTCTCATTTAAGCAATTCCAAACAACAAAACCCCCAATTCTATTCTAATTCATCGAGCAACTAAACTCTTGTTACTACAATCTTAACTGATATTTGGAAAGTAAGGAATTAATTATATTTTGGTACATTACGACATGCACCATGATCCAACGACTTAGATTAATGAGGTAATCAAATTTGGGATTCTAACCCGGTTGTACAGTGATTAGACCAATCACAAAGTTAGTAGATCAAAAGAATTGGTCCAGTAACTTTTTTGGCACCAGCTCACAAACTTGAAACTAGTCTAGGTCTTCAAGTGGGCTCAGGTTCATGTCAGCACAAATTAGCTTCCAATCTCCACCTTAAGTTAGATCAACATTACCTGAAAAATCAAACATGAGCAGTGATAAGTTTAAAAGCCATTTTAGGAAAAAAAAAATTAGACTAAACCAATAATGAAAACAGTTTAAAAGCTTTATTCTTACCAAAAAGAAAAGCACAAAGGATGCAGATTATACACAAAGTATAAAAGACAGTAAAGGTTACAACTAATGTATTATAGAAATATCAACAATTGATCATGCAAGTCATATATCACAAAGATTATATTGAAACGTTACTTAAAATATAATGCAATCAAGTTGATCACATAGTACAAAGTATAAAGTTCTGTAAACTTAAAGATTATTCTAGTATATTCCTCAACCTAGTTTAGGTCAACCCTATACTCCCTCATATTCTCGAGTTTTCATGAGATCCTGAACAAAGGTAAACAAAAGGGTCCAAACAGGGCTTCAAACGGAGGAATTTTGAAAGAATAAAACTAAATATGTAAAGGAAGAATTTCACCTAATTTTGAAATTAGGGTTACAACGAACTTTAAGGGATTGTCGACAATTTGTAGATTCAGAGTCAAAAATTTTAGATCAAGCAGTTTCCAATATCACGAACCAAGATCGATCTCCAGAAATTTCAGATCCTTTTTAGCTCAAGGGTATCACGAAGAGTCAACCCAAAGTTCTTTGGATCTCTTTAATTTTTTACACGAAATTAAAGATTCAAAATAATTTTTTTGTAAAATTATGAGTGCGGTAATTTTTGAATATTAAAAAAAAATTAGATTTGAAACTTTCTTTAACAAACATGAAGGTTTTTTCAAAGATTTGAACAAGATCTTTACAGATCTAAAAACCTTTGACACGAAACAAAAATCTTAAAAACGCTTTAAGAGTATTTATATAGATCTAAAAGATCTGTACAGATTCATTTAAAAATAGATTCTGAAAGGATTTAAGGCTCAGAATAAAACCACGAAGAACAAGATCAAGCAGTAACCACAAAGAATCAAACTCTTTATTCAAAAACTGTAAAGTTACAAAACCAGACTTCAAAACCCAGAAATATTCATAAAACTTTTCTGAAAAACAAGAACTCGTATAAGAACACCACTAAGATCAACTGAGTTTCAGAATACTCTGACCAAACTCACAAAATGTATACTGATTGTTACAAAATCAGTATCTAATACTACCACAAAGAGTATACTTCCAAGATCTAAGAATTTTAGGAAGAAGTCAGAAGAAAACAATAAGTACAGACGGAGGCGATTGAGAATCGCCTATAGAGAGTTAGGGTTTGAATGTGAGAGAGAGAGGAAGCGTCTGGATGCAGATTGAGAGAAAAATCAGAACGTCTCCTCCTTTTCTTTACAGATGGACGGCCTGGATTCATCTGAATAGATCAACGGCTTGTATAAGGAGGTGGAAGTTAATGGATCAAGAAAACAGGGTCACGGATATTGGGCTCAGGCTGGTAATAGAGTGGGCTGCACACCGGACTGATGCAATGGGCTAAAAAACTTCCACTCCATTCAATTGTAACGAATCAATTGCCCAACAATCTCCACCTCAATTGAGCTAAATCCCAGTATCTAAAAACACAGCAAACAAGTATCAAAGTTCAACCAAATTTAAAAAACTCAATGCATCTTTAAATTTGTTAATATGAATGATCTTTGTTACTGCATCTGCAGGATTAACCTGAGTTGGTATTTTAACAAGTTTGACAACACCTTTATCAATAATGTCCCTAATGAAATGAAATTTAACATCTATATGTTTTGACCTATTGTGAAAAACAGGATTTTTACACAGATGTAATGCACTCATACTATCAGAACATATTTCAACTTCAGAATCAGAAATGCATCTAATTTCAGATAATAAACCCTTTAACCACAAACATTCCTTAACAGCATCTGTAGCAGCTATATATTCTGCTTCAGTTGATGACAGAGCAACAAGTTTCTGAAGCTGGGATTTCCAACTGATACAGGAAGAGTTTAAGGTAAAGAAATAAGATGATGTTGATTTCTTGTTATCAACATTTCCTGCAAAATCTGAATCAACAAAACCTTTAAGTTTAAAATCATTTTTAGTTTTAGAAAACACTAGACTAAGTCTAGCAGAACCTTTCAAATATTTTAGAAGACATTTCATAGCTTCCCAATGCAATTCACCAGGATTGCTCATGAACCTACATAGAACACTTACTGCAAATGCTATATCAGGTCTGGTACAGACCATTAAGTACATGACTGATCCAACAGCATTTGAATATGGCACATTTTTCATTCTATGCAATTCATCAGTAGACTTAGGACAATGCTCAATAGACAATTTAAAATGTGCAGGCAAAGGTAAAGATACAGGTTTTGATTCAGATAAGCAAAATATGTTTAAGACTTTTTCTATGTAATGTTTCTGATTTAAAAACAATTTCCCAGATTGTCTATTCCTAAAAATATCCATGCTAAGTATTCTTTTAGCATTTCCTATATCTTTCATTTCAAATTCATAATGCAATTTATCTTTAAGAACGTTAATATCATGCATATTTGGTCCAGCAATAAGCATGTCATCCACATATAAAAGAAAATAAATGAAATCAGTTTTATCAAGTTTAAAATAAAAACAGGAATCATATTTACTTTTCTGAAAATTTAAACTTTGGATATAAGAATCAAATCTCTTATACCACTGTCTAGGAGCCTGTTTTAAACCATACAAAGATTTTTTCAATAAACAAACCAAATCAGAATTTCTGCCTTTTTCAAAACCTTTAGGTTGATGCATATAAATGGTTCCATCTAAGTAACCATAAAGAAAAGCAGTTTTCACATCCATTTGCTCAAGTTCTAAATCAAATTGTGCAACTAAGGCAAATAGAATTCTGATGGAAGTGTATTTAACAACAGGTGAAAAAATCTCATTAAAATCAATTCCCTCCTTTTGAGAAAAACCCTTTGCTACAAGCCTAACCTTGTACCTAGGTTTCATATCTTTAGATTCACTTTCTTTCAGTTTAAAAATCCATTTACAGTCAATTATCATTTTATTTACAGGTCTATTGACTAAAATCCAGGTACCATTCTTTAAAAGTGAGTTCATTTCATCTTGCATTGCTGCAAGCCATAGTTTGGAATCCTTAGAAGACACAGCTTCCTCAAAGGATTGAGGTTCAAGTAAAATAGGATCAGAATATGTAAAAGCAGAAACAAAGTCAGGATCCTCAAACCTAGGAGGGGGTCTGATCTCTCTTCTAGGTCTATCCCTAGCCAATTGATAATTTTCTAGATTAATTTCAACTTCAGGAATATCATCAGGTTGTGGTTCAATGCCTGCAGGTTCATGTTCAGGTTCAGGAATGATATTAGGAGACTGTGGGGGTTGCTCCACCTGAAACTGAGTATTGGGCAGGCCATTTTCATCACCTAAATGGTCTGCACTCAGCTCAGATGTGATAAAATCTTTTTCTTTAACAGGATCAGTCAATTTTTCATTTTTGCAAGGAAAATTATTTTCATTAAAAAACACAGACCTACTCAAAATGACCTTGTAACCTCCCTGATCCCTGACCCATAACCTATAGCCCTTGACTCCTTCTCCATAACAAAGAAAAACACATTTTAATGACCTGGAGTCAAGTTTAGTTTCAGACTGGTGTGAGTAGGCAGCACAATCAAAAACTTTTAATTTTGAAAAGTCAGGAAGATAATTATTCCAAATTTGATCTGGAATCTTAAAATCAATAGCACTACAGGGAGATAGATTTATTAAATAGGATGCAGTTTTAACTGCTTCACCTCCAAAAAATTTTAGGCAAATTTGAATCAAGTAGGAGACACCTAGTTCTTTCAAGAAGTGTCATATTCATTCTTTCAGAAACCCCATTTTGCTGTGGACTGTAGGCAACAGTCCTATGCCTAAGAATACCTAAGGTGCTACAAAAAGAATCAAACTCTTGATTACAAAATTCTAAACCATTATCAGTTCTAATAGTTTTGACTCTTTTTCCTTTTAAATTTTGAACTAAGGTGATCCAGTTTTTGAAAACAGACACAGTAGCATCCTTAGTTTTTAATAAATGCACCCAGGTTTTCCTTGAAAAATCATCTACAATAAGGAGAAAATATCTAAAACCTGAAACTGAACCCACAAGAGCAGGACCCCACAAATCAGCATACACATATTCAAGCACAGCAGAAGATTTATGAACACCTTTACCAAATGAACTTCTTTTATGTTTGCCTAATACACATTTTTCACAGAAATCAAGTTTATGCAACACATCATTACCAAATACACCTTTGGTCTCAAGCAGCTTAAGTCCCTTTTAACCTATGTGTCCTAATCTTTTATGCCATAATTCAGTTTTATTCAAGTCAGACATAGCATTAAAAGACTTAGCATAAACAGGCAAGGCATTCAACATATAAATCCCATTAATTTTGGGAGTATTCATAATCAAGCATTTATTTTTGAAAATACTCAAAAAACCATTTTGCATTCTGATCTCAAAAGATTCAGAATCTAAAACTCCAAGTGAAATCAAGTTCCTTTTCAAATCAGGAACATATCTGGTTTTATTCAAAATAAGAGTTTTGTTATTTTCAAGTTGTAACAAAACCTTTCCAATACCTTTCACATCACAAGAAATATTGTTGCCTAGTTTCACATAACCAAAGCAATCATTACTGAAATCAGCAAACATATCCTTTTCAGGACACATGTGAAAAGTACAACCAGAATCTAAAATCCATTCATTTTTGTTATCTGACTCAGTAGTGACATAAACCACCCCATTATTATTATCTTGCACTGCAGCCTCAGTCTGATTACTGATTCCCTATTCATTTTTCCTTTTAAAACAATATTTAATATGATGTCCAGGTTGGCCACAATAAAAGCAAATTCTAGATGGTTTATCTATATTAGAAGTACCAGCGTTATTATCCTGAGATTTAAAATTGTTCTGGTTTCTGAAATTATTATAATTTTTAGCATTATTATCTTGATTTCTGAAACCAGGTTGACTTCTAAAATTACTGTCTCTAGGCCTATTGAAGTTGCCCTTATTTTTGAGAATTTCCTTTCACAGGCTTGTTATTCCAATTTTTATTGAAATTTGTTCCAGCCTTGTTCAGCCTAAAAGAGTTCTTCTTCCTAGAGGTACCTATCACATTATAGGCTTCCTTAGGATTGTGTTTAAACTCTAACTCTTTATTTTTAAGGTATGTATGAACTATCTCAGTGGTCAACTTCTGCCCCCCATATTCCAGTGCATTCCTTAAATCTTTAAACTTATCCCCCATAGCATTCAATAAACAAACAACTTTTTGTTTATCAGTAAGTTTTTCATCACAATTTAATAGACTTTGTGTGATCTTAGTAAACCTACTCATGTTCTCTTCTACATCCTTAGATGGATCAAATTTAAAAGAGAAATATCGTTTCCAAAGAAAACATTTATCAGGCAAGGACACAGTATCAAATAGTTCTTCCAATCTGTCACATAATTCTGATGTAGTTTTAGTCTTGCCTACTTGTCTAATGACATTATCAGATAAGTGTAAAAATAAAGTGCTCCATGCAGTTTCATCCATTTCAAGTTGTTTGTCCTGAGAGGTATCAAGGGGCCAAGATTTATCAATTGCCTTAGCACATTTCATTTGAAGTAGTAAAGCTCGCATTTTTTGGCTCCAGAGGTTGAAATCCCCTTTTCCATTCCATATTTCAACATCTACCTTAACAGTAGTCATTGAAATAATGACCAAGATTTAGGAAATATTTCAAGTTATTGAGCTTTAGTAGTTCAAAGAACAAATAGTCAGGCAGTAAACAATAATGCAGGTCACAATCACAAAGTAAGACAATATCACACAGTCAAGAATTTATATTCAAGAAAATTTTCTAATATACAGAACACAGTATTCAGCAAACAATGTAATCAAGGTGATCACAATTCTACAATCTAGTTACTCAATCAAGAGAATGTTCAAAACAGTGTACTGATAAAAAAACTGTCCTTCCAGTATATCCCTCAACCTATACAAGATATACCCACACTCCCTCAGATTCCCGGATTCTTAATGAAATCCTGGACAAAGGTAAGCTAGGGGTCCTAGTTATAGGCTTCAACGGAGGAATTTGGGAGAGAACAGGAAATTTGAATAACAAATTTACAGTACAGGATTGCAGTAATTGAATAATATCACCTGATTGCAGAATTATATTAAGCTATTGCTGTTTTCACTAAGAGTCAGAATCCCAGAAGTCCAGGGCCACAAAGTACCAGAATCAATTGTTCACCAGTATCCACCACGAAGAATCAATGTAGGATCTCTGTGTGACCAGAATATTTTATAGAAAAATATTCTGAGTATGAAGATCCTTTGAAAATATAGACTCAGAAATAAGATCCAGATACACAAAAAAAATTTAGAAACCCTAATTTTGAAAATAGGTTTCAACGAAAATATCCACAAAATCAGAGTATCAAAAGATTTATACAAAAACTTCAAGAATTTTAAATCTGAAAATTTCTCTCAAAAAATATTTTCAGAAAAAAACACAAAAACGATTTGCAGAAAAGGTTTAAACAACTCAAGAAAAGTATTTTCTTCAAAGTTTAACGCAAGAACCAGAAACCCTAAATCGTTTTGCAAAAAATCTCAACAACTTCCAGAAAACCCTAAACGCAGAAAGGAAAAATTCTGGATCTATCAGTACCGAGTCAAATCCACCGGTTTTTCAAAGAACCCTAAGGCTCTGATACCACTGAAAGGATTTAAGGCTTAGAATCAAACCACGAAGAACAAGATCAAGCAGTAACCACAAAGAATCAAACTCTTTATTCAAAAACTGTAAAGTTACAAAACCAGACTTCAAAACCCAGAAATATTCATAAAACTTTTCTGAAAAACAAGAACTCGTATAAGAACACCACTAAATTCAACTGAGTTTCAGAATACTCTGACCAAACTCACAAAATGTATACTGATTGTTACAAAATCAGTATCTAATACTACCACAAAGAGTATACTTCCAAGATCTAAGAATTTCAGGAAGAAGTCAGAAGAAAACACTAAGTACAGACGGAGGCGATTGAGAATCGCCTATAGAGAGTTAGGGTTTGAATGTGAGAGAGAGAGGAAGCGTCTGGATGCAGATTGAGAGAAAAATCAGAACGTCTCCTCCTTTTCTTTACAGATGGACGGCCTGGATTCATCTGAATAGATCAACGGCTTGTATAAGGAGGTGGAAGTTAATGGATCAAGAAAACCGGGTCACGGATATTGGGCTCAGGCTGGTAATAGAGTGGGCTGCACACCGGACTGATGCAATGGGCTAAAAAACTTCCGGTCCATTCAATTGTAACAGATCAATTGCCCAACAGATTCGTTTAAAAATAGAGTAAGAAACTTAAAAGATTTTCAAGAAGTTTCTAGATCTACAAAGAGAAACAATTTTAACCCCCAAGAACCCTAGATCTATAGGTATTTGTGTCAATTTATAGTGTACAATTGAGTCCTAAGGCTCTGATACTATTGTTACGAAATCATAATACCATAATCACAAAGTAACAAACACAAAGTACCCAGAATTGTGCACAAAGAACATTAAGTTATATTTCCCAATGAATCAGAAAAATTACAAAGTTTGATATACAAATATGCAAACTAATTGAACAGGTTCAACCCTCTTTCTTGCACAAATCAACAACACAAAATTCCAAAAGAATTACACAACGTAGAGTCTGTTATGCACTAAGATTATCACTCTCAAGATCCTCAGAAAGATTAAGAGTCTGAAAGATGATGAACAACATATGAAGAACCAGAGAGAGTTGAAGAGGCAAGAGAGGAAAAAAAAGAAAGAGGAAGAGTCAGGAAGAAATATTATTATTATTATTATTATTATTATTATTATTATTATTATTATTATTATTATTATTTTTATTATTATTATTATTTCTACTTCTAACTTATACTCCAAATATCAACGGCTTTGGACAACTCAGGTTCAATGCGGTGATCCAACGACTCAGATTAATGAGGCAATCAAATTTGGGCTTCTTACCCGGTTGTACAGTGATTAGGCCAGTCACAAAGTTAGCATATCAAAAGAATTGGTCCAGCAACTTGTTTGGCATCAGCTCACAATCGAAAGTGGAAATTACACACTACCCGATTTATCTTTCTCTTAATACAAAAATCAGGAATATTAGATTTTTATACACTTATCAGGTACTAATTAAATATTAAAATATTAATTAATAAACATTATAACCCATACCCAACAAATCCCTCAAATCGGATTCATTGATTCTCACACTTCAGTGTGAGAGGAATATCCGGCGACTCCGGTGGCAAAGGAGACTTCCCGGCGAAATACCATGAATAAACTCAACCCCAGGTCCGGCCTTGAATAAACCCAACCCCACCCTTTTCCCCATTCTCGCTCAGTGAAGCTCACACGGGCGAACTGGCAGAAGCAGCGCCGATTATTTCACTACCCACCCACTTCTCTAACGGAGGCACGGCGAACCTCCTAGAAAAAGCAGCGGCAGTTCAAACTCCACTCGACGAAGACACCACTCCATCTCCTCCGGCAGTAATGGTGCTGAAGATATTTCCCGCGACAAACTCCATTTCTTCGACGGTGATGAGCGGGCAGAACCTGCGGTGCAGCGATCTCGCAGCGGCTATTCGAGGCGAAATCGTCCCTACCAGCGGCCACAACTCCGCGCGCAGTTGCACTAAAATGATAGAAATACGTGCAGTTTTGTTACCTTCACTCTTTAGTCGCCGACAGAGGCTTTCATCGGTGGTTTTAGTGGTGGTGGTTTTGGGTGAAATGGTGATTTTGGTGGTGATGGTGGTGGTGGTGGTCGGAACCTGTAGGCTGGGATGTGGTGGCTGCATCCAGTTCAATTGAACCCAGTATTGTCTTCTGGAAAAAAAATCACAACATTTTGCATTTGAATCCTTTGTCTACAAAGAAATATTAGATGGTTTCAGTTATTCGAATTTCTCGATCCAAAAGGAGTAATTTCCAGAGCAGAAGGAAAGACAGAACGGGCTATTTTTCGACAGATTCATGAAGTTGAAATATGTGGAATCACATATGTTTGTTTTTGTGTTTGTTTGGATAGGGGAAGGTGATGGTTCACTGGTGTTGTGATCGTTGTGCAGTGTGGTGGCTTTGTGACGTAGTGGCGGCGGTGTTGCTGTAATTTCGGTGAAGGTGGTGAGATAAGGATTGTTTGTTTGCGATCGTCAAGGTCACATATACGAGTCATTAATGGATGGTGGCTATCAGTGATGGTTGTGATTGTGCATTGCGTTCACTGGTTGTGCAGTGTGGTCACATGTAATTGGTCACAGTCATATTCCACAGGTCACACAACAAAATCTCAGGTCACGTGTCAAATGTGACACACTAATGGGTCACAGTCATATTCCACAGGTCACACAACAAATTTTCATGTCACACTTTAAATGTTTAGGTCACATTGACGCATTAATGGGTCACAGCTATATTCCACAGGTCACACAACAAATTTTCAGGTCACATATCACATTTAATGTATTAAGTTACAGGTCACACAATAAATCTCAGGTCACACTTTAAATGTTTTAGGTCACATGTCACATTTAATTTATTAAGTCGCAGGTCACACTTTAAATTTTCAAGTCACGTTTGATGTATTAGGTCACATGTCATTGTTCACACTTCAAAATGCGAATGTCACATGTCAAATTTGATGCAGAAAGTCACATGTCACACTTCAGAATTGTTCAGGTCACAATCTATTTGATACATTGCATTACAGTCCATATGCTGGAGCCTGGAGGTCACACGTAACAGGTCACAAGCCATAAAATCCCTTGGTCACATATCAATTTTATCAAGACACAAATTCAAGAAAATTGGTCACACTTTATAGTTTAGGTCACAATCACATCTTGATTCATACTTTAAGTCACATATTACATTTGAGGGTCGCATGTCATATTTTACATCTTGCAAATGACAATTAATAGTCACAGGTCACATATGACTCATTAGGTCACATGTTCAAAAATGTTCTAATCTTCTTCTTCCAGATGTCGCATTAGGTCACATGTTCAAAAATGTTACATTCTTCTTCTTCTTCCAGATGGCGGTCACATGTCACATATGACGCCTTAAGTCACAGGTCACATATGGTGCAATAGGTCACATGTTAAAAAATGTTCCAGTCTTCTTCTGGATTCTGGAGGTGACGACAGGAGACGGCGGAGGCGGCGGCGGAGTTGGGTGGTGGTGGCTTTAGTGAAGATGCGATGTCCGTTAATTCAAAATTTGAATGTAAGTTACAGATTTTATATTTTTTTATTAATTTCACAATTCATCAATTTTCTTGTGGTGGTGGTGGTGGTGGAGATGAGTCGAAGGTCACGTTGAAGGTGGTGATAGTGATGACAACAATGGTTGGTGGTGGTGACGATGGCGGCGGCGGTGGTGGTGGTGACAGCGGTGGTGGTGGTGACGACGGTGGTTGGTGGTGGTGGTGGTGGTGATGGCGATGGTGGGGGTCGGAGGTGATGGTGGTAATGGTGACAGTTATGAAGTGTTGCTACAATCTGGGAAGTTTTAAACTCCGTAGGGGTGGAGTAGGGTGGATGGGGTGGGCGGGTGGTTTAATTTATGTAATTATTATAATGTTTTTATTATCACCTGATTTATGAATGTTTAAACTATTTTCTTTAGTTTTGAAATGTGTTATTGTAACAACCTGATTTGTGTATTTTTCCCATCTTGAAATTGGGCAGAGTCTCCAAGCGGGCTCAAATTCATGCTGGGCCTAATTAGCTTACAAATATAAATGAATGATTGATATAGGTGAGTAGCACGTGTAATTCCATCGAAATGTGTTGATAAGATTTAATTTAAATGTTTATATAAACATGAGTCAAATATAAACTAAGTATAGGGCTGTAAAAAAAAAAATTCATCAAACTGAAAAATCGAATCGAAATCGCATTTTAGAAATCGTCAGATTGGTGTCACGCAGACTCGTCGTCAATGAAATGGTTTGAACCGAACCGAACCAAACCAGTCAAGAATGGTTTGATTTAGGTTTAAAATTTTTAATTGAGGTTTGAAATTAAACCGGACCGACGAAAAATATAAAAATAAAAAATGGAAAATTTTCAAAAATTCGGCCAATATGTCAAATTCAATAGTTATATGAGTATTTTGTTAATTTATATTACATTTATTACCCAACTAAACAACTACCATACATCAAAATTTAAATAAATCCAATAATCTCCATCTAAATATATTCGATGAATGGTTTGAACTCGTAACAACAAACAACGATAAGCTTATGTAATTGTTATATTGATTATGTACTCTCTATCTAATCAATAAACATTTTTTTTATTGTGACGGGTTATACTCACTATCTAATAAATAAACTTCTTTTTTCTAGATATGATAATCATGGAGGTCTTATTAGGCATAATTTTTTTTTGGCCTTATATATTTGTATTGTAACGTTGTCGTGACTTTTATTTGTAACATCTTCATTTAAAAAGATCGACAAAATAACTATATTGTAATTGTACCATGATTTCGTTTTGATTTAGTTAGTATTTTAATTTATAGTAGATTTATTAGTTTGTTTAGATTTATTGTCAATAAAGTGTACAAATACATCGAAATCAATAAACTAATGGCATAAAAGTTGATATGCAAAAAATATATGATGAAATAGGCGGTTTAAAATCGGTTCAAACTGTTAGGTTTATGTTTGAGTTTTTCTCAAACTGTTTTCAAATCATTTTAAATGTTTTGGTTTAGGTTTGAGTTTTTATCAAACCAATTTAAACAGCTTGGTTTCAAAATCTGTTAAAAAATGAAGGAGGTAAAGTATGGCTTATAAAGTAATCTCGAGTGGAGACTTGTAGTCACTTTCTTTTCCAGATGAAGAGGTATTCGGATATTTCAAAAGCCATCAAATTGTTTCTTGTTTTCTTATTAGATGTCGACACGCCAAGCTATGGAGGTCCCTTTGGACAATAGAATCCAAGCTGTGGATGGGGAAGATTCAGATGATAGGGATAAACATCTGTTCAGCGGCTGCCAATTGTGTTTATAAATAAAATGTTATTATTTTCAAGGTAAATTATGTATCTGAAAAGTAATTTTGAAAAAATGTATTATTAAGAAGTGAATTAAAAAATTGAATTGTTTATAAATAAATTTACAAGCAAGTATCCTGTATCCGAACAGGGACTATCATAATCAAGATTAGGGTTCTTAGTGGATGCGGGTGAGGGTGGCCGTGGGGCTTGGGATTATATCGACAAGAGGGTGAGAGTTTGGAATTGTATGGATAATTATAGACTAATAGTGCTTCTTTGATTCCCATTATTTTTTGAAAATTTTGAGCTTTTGGAAGATTGTGTAATGTATATTGAGTTGAAAATCAAAAAATGTAGGTCAAAAGTAAGATGTGTGATGTAGATTGAATATTGTAGAAAATTGAGATGACAAGAATTAGAACCAAACCGGGATTTCTATGGGAAAATGTTGTTTATAAATAGTGACGTATCAATATTTTATTAGTCACTTTTTTTTGAAAAAGTAAAAAATTGTAGGTAGGTAGCCGAAATTGTTGACTTTTCGCAAAATAATCTAATGAAATGTTGTCACTTAATCGTTTACAAACAAGATAAACAACATTCAAAATTTCTCAAAAAATTATCTTTGTTATTAATGAGGCTCTTTGCAAACTCAGTTAAATAGCAAGCTTTCAAAAATGGCGGAGCCAGAATGTAAAATCAGTGGGGACACAATTTAACTACGAATTTTTTATTTATTTTTAACAACTTTTACCTTGTATCTAAAAAATTTAATTCAAAAACCTATTTAATGAGCTTATAATCAATGTCATCAAACATATTTGTTTAAATGAACATAATATTGTACAATAAACATATATATAATAATATAGATGATCTTTTAATTTTTTTCTACTTGAATTCTTAGTCCAGGATTAAAATATATTCGAAATTGTGCAACAATAATTTCTACACCGTTTTATTTTCATCAAACTTTTACAAATTAAACATACCCACAATAATCCAAACTCTAATCTATAAAATTTAAGCAAATTAATTCATAAGAATTTGTATCTACCCAAATTATCATAACAACAAATTAAAAATCACAATATCACAATATATGCTCAAAGATAAAAATTAATAAAACTAAAAAAGATGATTGTTATATCATTTTCATAAAATAAAAAACATATAAAAAATCAAATAATTAAGTGGGGCCAGGGTCCCCAATGACCCCACCTAGCTCCTTTAGTGACTCTCAACCCTACTCTACTAAAGTATATTCTGCGATTTACATTATCTATAAATCATTAGAGCATGGGCTCTTAAGGTTAGAGTTCAACCTTTTTAAGATAAGACTGTATTTGATAGCGATGATGTAATTTGAGTGTAAAGAAATTGAATTTCGGGAAATTGAATTCCTCGTAATTAGAAGTGTAATGAGTTTAACTGGTTTAATTTTTTCGGTGAAAAAAGTGAGAAATTCTCCAATTTTTGTTGTTTGATTAAGGACAATATTTTTCATGACAAATAAAGCAAAATTTAACTATTGTAATAATTTTTTTTACACATTTGTACTTAATAATAATAATAATAATAATAATAATAATTTTTAAAAAAATTAATTAACAACAACAAAATGATCAATCATGACAAAATTGGTACTGTTGACCACAAAATCTAACTGAATCTTAGACCAACACGTCTCAGTTCCTCCCTCTTGAACACGTAGATCTCCTGCGCACTGTGACAAACTATCAGTTTACAAAGGGAATCGAGGTGGCTCCCGTTTTCACTCCGATGCCAAAGTCAGTACTCATTTGTGGCGAATATATATTGGGTGCGGGAAATATAAGTGTGTAAAAGAGAGAAAAGGGAGTGAGTGAAATATCTTGTTAAGAGTCTTAAATTGCTAACCTTTAACTTGGAGACAATCGTGCTTTATTTATAGAGGAACTTGTTATCTCAGATCACGACACGTGGCGTACTTTACACTTGTCATCACCCTAGCTCATGGAGGTGACAACCTTACTTTTCAACCGTAATCATTGCTACATTTCGTAGGGGATGGGCGTCTGTCACTTCTTGGTAAAGGAAGTGTCCCATCACTGACTCCATCTCTCTTCTGGTCAACAACGTAAAGCGCCCCGGTTGAGTATAAAGCACATCGGCTAGGCGTTAACCAGGTCGGCTAAAGGGGTTTACTTGACGTACCACCTCGGCCTTCATCCCAAGGTGATATTTTAGGCCTTAGCTGTGGGTCAAAATCTGTTGGGCCACTATTGGGCCTTCGCTGGTGGATCACTGTACCTTTCTTTGGGCCCGAATTCAACACTAGTCCCTCAAATCTGAAGGGATCATTCATGATCGTGTAGGATTTGCCATGATTTCACAGCATTAACTTCTTAGGGAGTCGATAATGAAATTCCTTATGTAAGGTTCGGATCCATATTATAGCCGATCTTCTTCCTCAGATTTTCCCTCCTAAATGGGGTCGGGATCGTACTAGCGCGTTCCTTAGGCGGCGCATTTAATTCAGAGGGACTATTGGTGTTTATTCCCAAGAAATATATATATATATATAAGATGGGAGGGGAGTAGCAATTCGCAGCGCGTGGTATTCACTGTGGTAGCTGAACGGTTTTGTCCCTCCCTTTAACGGCTGGCGCTTTGATTAGCCCATTCTCCAAGAAGCATGGGTTAACCACATTAATCATACAGCTCACAAAAATCAAAGAATCTAGATCGTTGGGATCCCTATAAATCCTTCTTCATTCTATTATTTCCCCTTTTACCACTTTCTAAGATTCTTTGCAGCAATACTCTGGCGAAAGCTTGTTCCGTTTTTCTCTTTCCTGTAAGTTTCGAGTCTTCTCCTCAAGGGCTTTCTACCCAGCGTCCGCTTTTACTGTTCCACACTTTCTTTACCGGCGAGTTCTTCATTCCCAGTGCGCAATTTCAAGCATTCGTCATCTGAAGGTAAACCTCTTGGTCTCTGTATATACGAGACTTTTCTATTTTTAGTTTCTCATTGTGGGTTTGAAAATTTTATTTTTGCACCTTGTTTTTCTTTCGTTGAGTCTGACCTACCTTTAAAACAAAAGAAAAAATGAAAAGAGTTGGGGGAACGGGTTCACAGGAAATGTTAGCAATGGCGGTTCCCGTCAGAGGTTTCTGCCCCATCTCTTTATCGGTTTTTAGCTCCCGCTTCTTTAGGGAGCAGATTAAGAGGAGAAATAGGAAAAATAGTGGCATAATCTATTTGAGTGATTCTGACAGCAAAGAAGATAAACATCAGACTTGCATGGCTCATCTGTCATCCGATGATGAGACATCTTTGGCAGAGCTTCGGAGCAAACGGGACAAGGATCTGAGGAGAGAAGAGGTGGCAGGCTCTTCTTCTGGTCACCAGGACCTTGGCTTAATCACTAGTGCCCCGTTTAGGGCACATAGGGAAGAATTGGGTTTGTCCGCAGAGGAGGTCGCCCAAGTTGAGGATTGCGTTAACCAGGTTAACAAGGTCTCGGGCTATCACGTTGATCCCGATCCACACCCGGAGTCATGGGAGAGCAGCGAGGTTGCTACTGAAATCTGAATGATTGACTTGGCTGGGGCTTCGGCAAAATTCAGAATTCCAGAAGGGGTTCAATTGGTGCACCCTACATCTTCTTGTCGGCCTTCCAGCCCTCCTCAAGGTCAAGCAGACATATGCTACGACACTCTTTCTTGCGGGATGAGGCTGCCTCTGCACCCCTTCTTCAGGGCGTTGCTCAGGAGTTATAACCTGTGCCCCTACCAGCTGGCCCCCAACTTCTGGACCCAGGCCGTGGGAACTTGGATGGTGTGGCAAGAGGTTAATCCAGACCACCCCATCTCACTGCACATCATTCATACCCTCTACACTTTGAAGAAATCAGTTAGAAGGGAGAGGGATGTGAGGTCGGACGTCAAGGACTAGTATTACCTGTCTCCCAGGGGGTCGTATCCTCCAGTTATCACTGGTCACCCGACCTCAATAAAGAACTGGAGGAACCAGTGGTTCTGGGTTGCCGGGGAGTGGCAGAGCTCCCCCGTGGATCCCAGTCTAGAAATTACAGTTCCCCGAACTCTTTCCATACCTAATGAGTCTTGCACTTGTTTTAGAATCTTTAAGTGTCACGTGACGTCTGCTCTGCTAATTCTCATTTACTTTCCTTGGTTGTTTACTAACATGTCACCGGTATATGGCAGGGGACACTTTTGCTCGCCTCCTCCCCGACGCAGACCTAGAGGCCGTGAGGCGCTTGTTTGCATACAAGGGGAGTTTCCAAGGGGTCATTTAGCAAAACAAACTGTTTGTTAAACACGGTCTTATGCGAGCCATGGGTACGTTTGTTTCCCTACTACTGCTTTATCTTACACTTTTTCTGCTCGTAGCCTCATCATCATATTTTTTTTGTAAGCGCCCCGGCACCTGATACTGTAACATACATTCAACTTGTAAATGTCTTAATTTTATGAATGAAATGACTTATTCATGTTTTGCCCGTAAACGTGATATTTCGAACTGTTTACACATGAAAATTCAGATTAGCGCATGTATGGCGGTCACATGGACAGCCTTAGCAGTTGGGGGTGTCAACTGCAAACGAATTTTGTATCTACTTGGGCAAGAGTCACAAAGGCCTGCAGAGAAAAACTGTGCCATTGTTGTGGTCCTTGCAAAAACGTGATTGTTCTTTTATTGAAGCAATAAAAGTTGGGAGGGGTTCCTGTATGCTTTGTGTTGTTTGTTGCAGTTCGTTTTAGTTCTTCTAAATCTGTTGGTTCTTTCATGATTGTAAGCAAACTGGGACTGGAAAGTTCACTAAGATCGGATCTTAGTGCCGCAGTGGGTGAGAAATTTTGTGTTCAAATTTGAACTTGTTGACATGCAAGAACTTTTATGTTTATCCTTTATGCCTGGTTGCAAACGTCTAAGTGTATGTATGAGAGTATCAACAATTTTTTGAAATCGTCCAACACTTCGCACAGGAAAGCGCTCACGTATGAGCTAACTTGACGTACCGAGAATTTTGGTTTATACAACAACATTTGGCTAAATTTGAATCTTTTCAATCGTGTTATATGGCGACATGACATGGCGAGTATAGTCCCTTATATTTGAGTGGTTCGAGGCATTTATGTGTACCAGTTAGATCTGATTTTGACAATCATTTGAACGTTTCTTAAATTACACTTTGTAGGACCCATGCAAGCGAATTTGCATGAACCCCTTTCTATGGTGCCAACACATTCAATTTTTTACGCAGTGATCGTCGTGTGGGCTTTATAAAAGTCCCTTATTTTCAACAATTTTTATGTATAGCGTGGGCATATGGTGTCATAACCAAAGTAATTTTGGAACTTGCATTTATCCATTACGTTTGTCTAATGAAAAAATTAGCGTAATTTCCAACGCAGCTGACCCACAGTTTTATGAAATCAGATGATAATGTTGCAATCATTGAGGAGGAATTTAGTTTATTGAAAATAACGACGAAGATGGTCCGTATTCCAACGATTGCATAGGGGTACTCCAGACAGGTCTTCAATCATGTATGTTCCAGGCACCACCTCGGCGAATACTTTGTAAGGGCCTTCCCAGTTAGGACCTAGAGTCCCTACCCCTGGTTCCTGTGTTGAAGGGAGAACCTTTTTGAGGACCAAGTCCCCAATATTAAAGCGTCGACTCTTCACTCTTTTATTGTAGTATCAAGCCATCTTTTTATGGTACCTGGCCATCACCACCTGGGAATCACTTCGCTTCTCCATGAGGAAGTCTAAACCGGCCCTTTGTGCTTCCTCGTTTCTAACTTCGTCGTAATGGATTTGACGAAGCGAAGGGATCCCAATTTCAACGGGGCATACCGCCTCGGCCCCGTACGCTAGTGAGAAAGGCGTTTCACCTGTAGCGGTGTGAGAGGTGGTTCGAAGTGCCCATAGCACTTGGGGGAGTTCATCTACCCATGCGCCCTTTTTTAACTCCAACTTCCTTTTCAAGGTATTTTTTATGGTTTTGTTCACAGCTTTGACCTGTCCGTTGGCCTGTGGGTGATGTGGGGATGAGAATAGTTTCCTAATTCCCAAATCGTCGCATAACTCATCGACACTTCTGTTTTTGAACTGTTTCGCATTGTCACTAATCAACGAGTGCGGTACCCCAAACCGGCATATGATATTTTTCCAAATGAACTTGGTGGTGTTGGCCTCGGTGATTCTCATCAGAGATTTCGCTTCGACCCACTTGGTAAAGTAATCAATTGCTACTATCACGAAGCAATTGTTACCAGCTCCCCTAGGCATAGGCCCAATAATGTTAACCCCCCATTTTGAAAAAGGCCAAGGGCTAGTTACCACAGTTAGCTTGTGATGTGGCTGATGTGGTATGGTTGCGTGTCTTTGGCATTTATCGCACTTGCGAACGAACTCATGGGAATCCTTTCGCATAGTAGGCCAAAAATATCCCTGTTTGAGGGCTTTCCGGGCTAGCGATAACGCCCCGACATGGTTGCCACATATGCCCTCATGGATTTCTCTCATTACATATCGACCTTTCTCAGGCCCCACACATCTTAGTAACAGAGAGGTGTAGCTTCGTTTATAAAGTAGATCATCCAAGAGCAAGAAATTTGCAGCATATTTTTGTAATTTCCGAGCTGCCTCTGGCTCGTTTGGCACTGTCTGGTGCTTCAAATATGCGATCAGGGGGTTCATCCAGGATCCCTCTTCTTCTACTGTAAAAATCTCCGGTCTTTGCTCAATAGAGGAAGTCAACATGCGCTCAACTGGGATTAGATTAAGTAGTTTTGAATCACTGCTACTCGCTAGTATGGACAGAGCATCAGCGTTGGAATTTTCTGTTCTGGGGATGTGCTGCAACTCCATTTTTTCGAAGTGCACAGCCAAATCTCTTACTTTCTTCAAGTAAGCGACCATAGAAGGCTCTTTGGCAGAAAATTGCCCATTGAATTGATTTACAACGAGCTGCGAATCACTATTTGCCACTATGGATCCGATCTTCAGAGCTTTTGCAAGTCTCAGTCCAGCCAATAACGCCTCATACTCAGCAACATTGTTTGAGGCTTTGAATTTAAAGTGGATCACACTGTGTAGTTTAAACCCCTCCGGGCTTATTAGCAATATTCCCGCACCGGATCGTCCCTCAGCCGAGGACCCATCTACGAACAGTTTCCACTCGCGACTGTCATCTGTGTTATCAACCATCTCGACCTCCGGTGGATGTGTGAATTCGACCACGAAGTCAGCCAACGCTTGACCCTTTACTGCGATCCGAGGCGCATAATGCAGGTCGAACTGGCTGATTTCTATCGCCCATTTAAGTAACCTTCCAGATGCGTCTGGTTTTTACAACACTTGTCTCATGGGAAAGTTGGTGAGCATGCGTATTGAGTGTGTTTGAAAGTAGGGACGAAGTTTGCGAGAGGCTGTGAGTAACGAGAGAGCGAGTTTCTCCATGTCTGGGTATCGTGTCTCAGCATCTAACATGGCTTTACTCACATAGTACACTGGGAACTGATTCCCATCCTCTTCTCTGATCAACACTGAGCTTTGGATACAGCCAAATACAAGTAGAGAGGCTCGCCGGCCATTGGTTTTGATAGCAATGGGGGCCGTCCCAAAGATGCTTTAAGGTCGGCGAAAGCCTGTTCACATTCCGGTGTCCACTGGAATCACTTTCCCCCTTTGAGGACCTTAGAAAATGGCAAACATTTGTCAGTAGATTTGGAGACGAATCGATTCAAGGCCGCAATTCTCCCCGTTAAGCTTTGCACTTCTTTTGGACTTCGAGGCGATTGCATGTTCAACAAAGCGTTGATTTTGTTGGGATTAGCTTCGATTCCTCTCTTATTCACCATGAATCCAAGAAACTTTCCAGACGCTACCCCAAATGCACACTTCGCTGGATTGAGCTTCATTCGATATTTCCTCAACACCTCGAAGGTCTCTGATAAATGGCGGATATGATCCGCGGCGACCATGCTCTTGACCAACATGTCATCGACATACACCTCCATGGTGTTTCCCAATTGTTCTGAAATTATGCGATTCACCATCCTTTGATAGGTAGCTCCCGCATTTTTAAAGCCAAATGGCATTGCTTTGTAGCAATAGAGTCCTATATCTGTTATAAACGAAGTATGCTCCTCGTCCGATTCACACATGGGGATTTGATTGTACCCGGAGTAGGCATCCATGAAGCTCTGCAGTTCATGCCCTGCTATTGAGTCAACCAACTGATTGGACATGCCTGGTTCAAGTTTGAAAAATCAATACATATCCTCAATTTCCCATTGTGTTTTGGTACCAACACAGGGTTTGATACCCACTTCGGATAGTGGGATTCTTTGATGAAGTCATTTTTCAACAGCTTCGTGACCTCATATTTCAAGGCCTCATATTTGTTCGAACTCATGGGTCTTCTCTTCTGCCTATGCCCGGGGCTTCGAGGGTCAATCTGGAGTCTGTGACAGGCCTCTTTAGGATCAATCACAACCATGTCGACATGCTTCCACGCGAATACATCGAGATTTTTAAGTAAGAAATTCTTCAATTGATCTTTGTATTCAATTGGTGAATCTAACCCAATCTGCAATTCCTTGATTGGGTCATGTGGGTCTACGCCAAAGCATTCTAGCCTTTCTGTCGAGGTGGAGCAATTGTCTCCTGCAATTCTTAGGTCCAAATCTTCCAAGTCTTCTTCTAGTGTCATCGTAATGTCCTTATTTTCAAAGAGCTCTCCACCCAATCTTTCAGGGTCTGGAGCAGCCTCGGCCATGGCTACATCGCTAATCATGTTCAAGCTTCGATCTTGAAACTTTCGGATTGCGTTCTGTAACAGGCCCGCGACTCAGTTTGGCTTCCCCTTACAATTGCAACGCCATGCTCCGTGGGGAATTTCATGCAAATTTATTTCGTATGCGTTACAGCCCCCAAGTCAATGAGACCTGGTCTCCCAATTGAGCCATGATAGAAGGATATTTTGTCCACAACAAAAAATTCCATGGGGATTCTGGAAATAGTTGGTGCTTGCCCCACCTCAGTTATTAGGGTTATGGACCCTCTGGAGGTTATGATGTCTCCCGTGAATCCATATATTGGATCCGGGACCGGAATAAGGGGAGTGCTGATCCCCATTTTATCGAACGTTACCCCGTAAATCACATTTACCGAGGCACCATCATCAACCATCATCCGTGATAACCCATTCCGAGCCACCATTACCCTGATAACCAATGCGTCGTTGTGGGGGAAATGTACTCCAATGGCATCGTCTTGGGTGAATGTGATTGGCTCTGTCCGAGGCATCCCTAAAGGATGTGAATGGATATGGTAATTCACCTTGGCGAGTTGTTTGTCCTCTCTGATGTACCTCTTTTGGGAGTTGTTTGTGCTTCCACTTGGGTGGGGGCCTCCCAGTATTATGTCGATTTCACGAATGGGGAGGTCGGCCACAGGCACATGTGGTTCCCGTGTATCTTTAGCATGCGCCGAGGCGATATCCTGGCCCTTATTCCTGTCTCTTTGACGATTGTCAATTCTTTCCTTAGTTGAGTTCTTCCACGGAGCTCTCCTATCAGCTCGGTTGAACTTCTGACCACCAGTTTTTTGAGTTCTCCCTGTGTGACTCAATGTTAAATCTACCCTCCAAGTATAAAGGGGTCAAGTTATAGCCTAGCAGTAATCCAGGGTCATTCTTCCTAGGGATTTTGTTGGTATAATAATATTTGCTAAATTCGAAACTTAAACTATGATTTCAATTGTTTTTAAATGAATAAAAAGATGATAATTAAATTGCAATGAAAGGGAAATTTGAGTGGAGTTATTATTTCGCTATCAATTGGGCTTTTCAAATAAGATTAGTGTGAATTTCTTGAAATCGATAAGATATAAAAATATTAGTGAGAAAATTACTCAATTTATTCTACCGCATTTTGTCGAGTATGTTGTGTGCATATTCAATACATACCACATCAGCAACATTCATCCAAGTAAAATAATTTGAAAACTTAAAACAATTTGTAAACGCTTATCAATAACAAGAATTCATTCATGACGAATTAAAGCATACCCATTTAAACTAAGAATAACTCCCCCCAAATATAACTTAGCCGAACATAATTAAACTAAACGAAATAAAGTTCAAACAAACAATAACCATTCTAGAAACGAAATTCAAATTTGAAAATGAAAATTCAATAACTAAAAATATCTAAAAATTAAACCAATGTCAATAATCTAAAAATTTTATAATCAACAATATATCTCAATTCAACAAACCATCAACAATATAAAATTATATAAATGAACTAAAAATTTAAACAATGTAAACTCTAAGCAAGCTGTAAATTGAATTCAGAAAAACAATCAAAACTGAAGCTGCTACTGCGTGAGAAGGTGCTGGTGCGGCTGAGAAGGAGAGAAAGACAGACGGCTGGGAGGATGATGATGGAGAAGACACAGTCAGATCGGGAGAAGACGCAGGCAGCCAGGGTCTGTGGGTTGAAGATGATGATAGGGCAGAGAGAGAGAGACGTGAGGTAGAGGTGATGGTGGCTGGCGCTGTAGGAAGAAAGAAGACAGAGCTGCGTGACAGGTGAGGGGCGAGGCTGCTGCTGGGAGTTCTGACCGGGGAAGAGGGCTGCGTGAGAGAGGGAAGGTAAACCGAGGAGAAGATGCTGGAGCGGGTTGGCGGCTGAAATAAGGTTTCTGTGGATGAGCTGCTGGTATTGGTTTCTTTTGTGTGTGCTAAAGGTTGAAGGAAGACAAGTGTATGGGCAGGGGAGTGCTGAAGACAGAGGTTGCGTTTCGGCTGCTGGTTTCGTGAGGGAGGAAGGCTGTTGAGTGGGTTGAAGGAAGTGCAGCTGAAGTTTTTGTAGAGATTGGGACAGAGAATGCGTTGAAGCTGTGGAAGAAGGAGGAGGCTGAGGTGTGAAAAGGGTTGGCGGCTGAAGGTGTTGAAAGAGAATACCGCGCGAGAGAGAGAGCTCGGTTGCTGGTTCAGCTGTGAGATAGGGATTGTTTTGGGCTGGGTTTATGGGCTTTTTGTCAATTTTGGGCTTTTTCAGGTCAATTAAATCAGGAATTTTTGAGTTGAAATTATCGAAAATGTACCTGCAATTAAATAAATGAAATTATTAGCAAATAAAATCAATTTAGAGTTTAACAAATAAAATTGAATCTTTTATAAGTTTCACTCTAAATGACAAAATTTATATCCCAGAATTATATATTTTCATTTATTTAATTCTTTAAAATACGTAAAATTGGACAATGATCACTGTGTCGGGGGGATAGTCACCTCCCCTTCTCCCCTACGCCTTTTGGTCAGCTAACATGTGGATTTCCCTGCAATCCTCCATTGCGTGACCATAATATCTGTGATAGGCGCAGTAAGCCCCAATCATGGGCTGCTTTCCACTTCGGCCGCTTTCCACTCTCCCTTGAGCCGTGGGAGGATTTTGAGAATGGGTGTTAGAGGGCAAGTGAGGGATAGCTTCCGTGATTTCTGCGGCAAAGCTAGATCCTGTCCCTGGAAATGGGCGAGGCGCGCCACCTCGGTTACCGTCGACCCTATCCTTGTTTCCTCCTTTCTTGAGGTTCGCTTCATTAGAATATCCAAGGTTATATCTCCCTTGGGGATGATTATCTCTGGCCCTAGTCATTTCCTCCGATACAATCTCTTCCTTCATCAGGTCTACCATGGTATTGTAATCCCTTGGTTTCCTGCTCCGGACATCCCTCCAGAACATGCTGGTCATATCTAGCCCTCCTTTTAAAGAGGAAAACATCTCCGCTTCTGTGATATTTTCGCAGATATGCATCTCTTCAGTAAACCTAGCTAGGTAACTTTTCAGAGACTCGTCCCTTCCTTGCCTCAGATCCTGAAGGCGTTAGAGCGGGAGCTGACCAGGCCTGGAGGAAACAAAGCCATTTTTAAAAGCCGTCTTCATATCTCTCCAACTGTGAATGCTGCCGGGGGGAGTTTTTTATACCATCGTATGGCACTTCCCTCAAGGGTTAAAGCAAAGGCTTTACATTTCAATGCCGGAGTGGCTCCGGCTATTTCCATGCTGGCGCGGTAATTTAACAGGTGATCATCAGGATCACCTCGGCCAGAGTATTTTGCTATTTCTGGCATCTCAAAGTCATGAGGTACGGGGCATCTACGGAGGCCCTCTGTGAAGGGACTTACTTCCTCTTCGTCATCCAACTCGTACGAGGGCGGTTCACTGTTTTCATCGTGACCGGAATACATTGGACCAGGGTATTGGTCATAGAGCGGCGGGGCATATTCTTGCTTTTGTGGTGGCAAAACATGGCCGTGGTTTAGCCTTCCGTGGGTTGGTAACTCGTTGCGAGACCTTGTTCGAACTGCTTCGGCTCTTCTTTCCTGCCTATTCCTAGGCTCATGTGCTGATGCCAACCTTTCCGCTCCCGTACCATGTTGGTCCCTGATGCGTGTCGCAATACACCAAAATAATAAATAATTCCTTACTCGCTAAATATTAATTAATAATGTAGTAGTGAGAGTAAGGGTCGATCCCACGAGGAACGGAAACTAATTTTAGTTGTTCGATCAATTAAAATGGAATGGGGGGTTTGTTGTTTGAAATTGCTTGAATAAAAAATATGCATAAAAATAAACAATTCAATATGACTAGAGAAATAATATGAGAAGAAATCTTGTTCTCGGGTTCGGTTGTATCCTCAATTAATGTTATACATTTCCTTGTAACGTGTTTCTATCCCTAATTCAATTGTCAATCATAAATAATCAACAAGCTCTGATTATCTAAATTCTTCCTTATGTGTATTGATTCAAAACAAGCTCTTCGAACCAATTCTAGTCACAGACAATCCTAAACAAGCTCTTAGGATTTAATGCACGACTAGTATGAAAATTTAGAAGAATAGATTGAATTGGATCGCTAATTACACAAGCTCGAATTAATCAATCCAAGTTGAATTATTACTAAACCTGCACGAGATTTATTTGCTACTAAAGTAAAGATTCAATGACAATTACGGATCAAGAATCTAAACATAGCATATTCATGAATCCAAAGATCAATAATCCAATTGGCCAAATTAAACTACTAATCAAATAAACTCAATTGAACATTCAAAATATAATAATCCAACAATTGAAATAAAGGAATAAATTCACGCTACTAATTTGTAGGAAAAGAAAAAAACATAATTAAATTGACACAACTTCCCCTTTGAACAAGATATGGAATTTAGCCTAGCATGATTGTGGTAGATTCTTTAAGTTGCTTCATAAATTCCATTGTTGTTGATATTCTTGCGCTTGAAAATCTCACAAGAATGCTCTATATTTTGCTCTCAATTTTCCTCAATGTCCAGCCTCCTTTTTGTGATGATTTTCCTCCTTTAATACTCTCAAAATCGTGTCCTAACTTTACCTCAAAGATATACCAAAGATAGACCTTGAATTAGATAAGGAAATTCCTTGAAGATCAAGTTACGGCCGTAACTTTCCTTATCACGGCCGTAAGTTAGCTACTGAAAATTTTCGGAATTTGGAATTTACGGCCGTAAGTGTATTTCTGCTGAGAAGCGTCTGTGCTCGATGTTTTGGTCATAACCTTCTCTCCCGAAGTCCAATTGTAGTGATTCAAGTTGCGTTGGAAAGAAAACTCAAATATATACAATTATTTGTGAAATAGATCTTCCCAAATTCGAAAGTCTTCTATGACAAAATTGAGCTTAAATCTTTGACTAAAATTCATGATCACAATCCTTGCGGGTTTTTGATTTCCAACTTCATTCCAAACCTTCTTTGACCATAATTTTTGCATCTAATCTTCTTCCCACATGTCATTATTGATTTGGAGCTCTTTGAATATGACCTTGAACCTCACTTCTTGGTTTTTTTGTATTTCTTTGGTTATGTTTCCTTTCTTTTTCTTCTTTTTGACCTTACATAGCACAATAAGTGAAATGCATTAAACGATGCTTCAATAGGATCAAACCAATAACAAAATAAGATAATAATTGAATTAAATACATGCTAATAAAGCACTTATCAGTCCCTATACATTTGACCATGCGACAAGGCTTCTTCAGCGTGTCGCTCCCGCCTATTTCTAGGCTCTGCGACATTGTGCCGACCTGGGTCCGTTTTCCCCCGTCGTTGGCCCCTGAATAACCCCCCTATTTAGGGATGGTAATAATACCCACGAACCCGATACCCGATGGAGACCCGACATAAATGGGCGGGGAATACCTGACTAAATGGGTTCGTGGGTAGGGTATGGAGGTAAATTTTAAAACCCGACATGGGTATGGGTCGGGTGTGGGTTTTACTACAATACCCATACCCGACCCGCATACCCATTAATTTCCTTTAAAAATTATAAAATTTAAAACAAAAGTGATTGTTTAAAAAAATAAATAAAAAATAAACACAAATAACTATTGACATTGTTATCGTCTAAACCTTAATATGTTTAAACTATTGACTTTGTTAACTTCTAAAAAAATTGTTCAAATTCGCTTGTATAATTTCAACATATAACAAGCTTTTTTCAACTCAAATTCAAGTGAAATCCTATATTTAATTGATTCAAATTAATCCGGAGCACCTATAACCTATTTATAGCCTAAAAAAATAAAAAATAAATAAATAATTAGTAATGGGTTTTAAATGGGTATAGAAGCAAACCCGCCTCCGACCCGCACCCAACCCGCACCCGACCCGCAATTTTTAAATGGGTATATGGGTAGGGTATGGAGGTTGTAAATATTTAGTGGGTAGGGTACGGGTTTGGCAAACCCGACCCTCACCCGACCCATTGCCATCACTACCCCTATTCGGCTGAAGACACTGCCAAATTTTTCGGGAGAGGCCTCCCTGTGTCTAGGTGGGAGTGGGTTTTGTTCTTCATGTGCTTCATACTCCGGGTCTTGCTCGTAGGATGGCTCGGATTCTACCTCGGCATATACCTGTGGATCTTGATAATAGTACGAGGCAGTGGTCGCCTCGGATGGTGAATAATGTTGCTGTGGGTACTGCTGAGGCATCACGGGTTCGTTCATAACATACCCTCTGGCCATAAAGGCATTCATTGCAGCAGTCTGTTCTATCTGCTGCTTCTGCATCTCCAGCATTTGAGCCGCCATGCATGTCATGTCACGCATCATGTGGCGATTTCGGTGCCGGAAAGGCGGGTTAGGTTGTGTCACTTCCTCATTGGCGTTTTCATGGAGTCCTTGAGGAACCTCTCCCTCGATGTGTTGGCCACTTCTTCCCCTACAGGGGTTAACATCACCATCACTTTCATTCATGTTTAGGGAAATTCCTTAATCTTATCTTGTCTTTCAAAGATGAGTGGACTTTCGTTTCGAAAATCCTTGCCTTTTCCAAGGTTACTGAAACTTATATCTCAAAGTTATACGCCTTTTCCAAGGTTGTTTAAACTTATATTTCGAAGTGTTATGCCTTTTTCAAAGTGAATACACTTGTGTTTCAAAGTTTTAAGCCATTTTCAGGGTTCACGAACTTGTGTTTCAAAGCTCCTTACCTTTTTCAAGGTTCACGAACTTATGTTTCAAAGCTCTACACATTTTTCAAGGTTAACCAGCTTATCTTTCAAAGCTCTTGCCTTTTTCAAGGCCAACCGGCTTATCTTTCAAAGCTCTTTGCAGTTATCCGTTCTTTCGTGAGAGGTTCTTCATCCTTTTTCAGGACTACCTTTCTATGTGTGGCTTTTTACCACGTGTTTTCGTGGTTAGCAGTATGGCTTCCCACAGACGGCGCCAAAATGTTGACCGCAAAATCTAACTGGATCTTGGACCAACACGTCTCAGCTCCTCCCTCTTGAACACGTGGATCTCCTGCGCACTATGACAAACTATCAGTTTGCAAAGGGAACCGAGGTGGCTCCCGTTTGCACTCTGATGCCAAAGTCAGTACTCATTTGTGGCGAATATATATTGGGTGCGGGAAATATAAGTGTGTAAAAGAGAGAAAAGGGAGTGAGAGAAATATCTTGTTAAGAGTCTTAAATTGCTAACATTTAACTTGGAGACAATCATGCTTTATTTATAGAGGAACTTGTTATCTCAGATCACGACACGTGGCGTACTTTATACTTGTCATCACCCTAGCTCATGGAGGTGACAACCTTACTTTTCAACCGTAATCATTGCTACATTTCGTAGGGAATGGGCGCCTGTCACGTCTTGGTAAAGGTAGTGTCCCATCACTGACTCCATCTCTCTTCTGGTAAACGTCGTAAAGCGCCCCGGCTGAGTATAAAGCACATCAGCTAGGCGTTAACTAGGTCGGCTAAAGGGGTTTGCTTGACGTACCACCTCGACCTTCATCCCAAGGTGATATTTTAGGCCTTAGCTATGGGTCAAGATCCGTTGGGCCACTATTGGGCCTTCGCTGGTGGATCACTGTACCTTTCTTTGGGCCCGAATTCAACAGGTGCCATACTTTGACCGGAAAATAAAACCTCCTATATTGTAGTGAAAATCAATTCCTCGTTTCCCTAGAATTCATGGAGATAGGGTGTGAATCAAGAAATGATTTTCATGAAAAAAAGTAGGCAATCAAACATGTTAAAAATAAATGAGTAAATAAATTGGGTGAAAATTCTTGTTTTTCATGGAAAAAAAATATAAGATCCAGCCTAAAAGGAAACAATAATTAATCTACTTGCACAATTATTTTGATAATATAGATAATAATTTGGTGAGTGAAAGTGTTGTTATTATTAATTTAAAACATGATGTGATGTGTGATAAAATAGAATTCTACTACATAAATTAATTGTTATTTTTATTGTGATACTAATTATGAGTGTAATAAAGTTCAACAAACAAATAAGAATAGGGTTTGAGGATGTTGATGGTGCAAAGGCGCAGCTAGGGCTAGTGTTAGGGTTTGGGATAGTTTCTTCTCTTGGAGATGTGACTTGCCTCAAAGTCAGTGCCATGGGTTAAAAAGTTAGAAATTGACGTTGATTGATTTTCACGTGTCTTCTTAAGGAAATTTTGACATTATATGCTATTTCGAAATGTTTTGTTGGTGTAAACAAGTTTATAAATATATGCTATATGAAATTAAAAAGTAATTTGAAAAATTATATAATTTATAAATATATTTATAAATTAAAAAACACAAGTTATTAAATGATGGCATAATTTTTGACATAAAGTTTTACGCATGTATACATGACAGCAATATGTTATTTTATGCATCATATCAATTTCAAAATTAACAACTTATAAAAATTCGGTTATCTAAGGTAGCAATGAAGGGAGGCAAAGTATCATTTTCCAAAACATAATATTTTTTTAAATTATTTTTTAATCACGCACATTTTTAAAATTATTTTTAACTACATATTTTATCTTAAAAATTCAAATTCTTTATTTATAAATAAAAATTAATCACCAAACAGAGAATTAAGAAAAGTGAAACACACGTATACGGTACGCACATAAAAGTGTGGAAAAAATCTTTGCAGCATTTTCTCAATTGGATGGAATAAAGTAATCATTGGTCTTGCAAGGTAGAGCATTTCTAGTAATTTGATCAATGGAAAAATGTTTTGACCCTTTCTCTCAAGGGAGCAGTCCCCAATTGGCCACGAATAGAATTAAGTAATATTTGTGTTTAAAAATTGAAGAAAAAAATGTGTATAATTAAAAAGTGATTTGAAAAATTGTATAGATTATAAATAATGAGTTGCCAAACACACCCTAGGTACTCCTTGATTACTATGTTAGATAAAAGATCTAAATTTCAAATTTTACTGCTATCCACTTGTAAAATCTCGCGGCATGTATATATAAGGTTTTGATGGAAAATAAATTTGGTGAGCATATAGTGAAAAATTTTAAGATATCCCTTGTATTTATATTCTCAGCAAAACACACATGATGATGACACCCATACCCTCATAGATGAGTGGACGGTGACTTTCACCCACCACGAAAATGTGTTAAATTTATAGTGTCCATGTGGACACCATAAATTTCCTTCAAGACTAGAATTAGTTTCTCACAAAAGCCTCCCATATGAGTTTTGTTTTTCAAATTTTACAATTTTCATAGGTCCAAATTTTCTATTTGCAATTTTCACAAGGTGGAAAAATATATCTATTTAATGAAATGTAGATTAAAAAGATTTATCCAATTTCTTCCTCTGGTAGCACAATAAAAATTAAGACTCGTCCTTCAATTGCTAACGACGATTTAACGGTATTTTATTAGACAACAAATATGCATATTACATATATAGTACTATTCGATAACGCTGTGCCAAGCCACGTCTACTTAGAACTCCAATTATTGTTAAGATGACCCAATGCTTCTTATGCTCAATTATCATTGAAGAATCGTATGAAGCGTATGTTAGTTCGGCTGCACGGCAGCCATTTGTATTATTTTATATTTGTGTGTTTTGAGGGGCAATATGTGGTTTCAAAAAATGTATGTGGTTTGAGAAATTGTGTTTTATATATATATATATATAGAGGGATTTGCTATAATTAAATATACATATATAATTTACTTTCTTTATTATATCTATAGTAAAACTAATGAAGTCATATGTCGAAGATAAATTCAAAGTAGAGTATACCTAAGAAAACATATTTAGGATATTTTGGCATAATAAAATCGAGGGGAGACATTATATTGGGCAAAATTAGGCTTGTTTGAGCCCCATTTTCTGGAGAAATAAATTTGGTAATAGTAATTTTTTAGCATAATATGTGGTTAAGTCGAAGTAGCAAATAAATTTGGGTTTATTTGTAAAGTTATTTTATTGGAAGAATGTGCAATTGAAAATAAAATTAGGAAAAAATTAAGCACAATTTTTTGTTCTTCATTACCACCACCACCACCACCCCCCCCCCCCCAAAAAAAATAAATAAATAAATAAATATCACCACGAGGATAACAAAATTGTCAACATATAGTTAATTTGTCATCTACACTGAATTACGATTTCTGCACGTTGAATAGTTGCGGCTTGAAAATTATTTATAAATAGAATTTTTATTAAATTTTGAGGTATAATATTTGGCTAAAAAGCTGTTTAAAAAAATGCGTGTGGTTCAAAAGTGAAGATGTAATGTTTATAAACATTATTTATAACAATGTTACAGAATAGAGGTGTTTTTTGGACCGGAACGTAACGGATCAAAAACAGGTATTCCAAGTTCCGTTTCAAAAAGTTTCGGAATCAAAATGTTGTTTCAAATTCCGTTCCAAATTTTTCAAAATACACAAACTTCATTCTAAACCAAATTTCGAAAAATTTCCAATATTTAATACTTTATCAAGATTTATAATAATTTTAAGTATATAAAAAAGAAATTCGGGGAATTGAATGTCTGGAATTAAATGAATTCATAATTTCATCTAGTTAAAAATTATAATTAAAGTTACAAAATACAAAAGATAACAAAATAACAACGTAACATTTATAAATAGATTTAACATAATTTTTTCCATTAAAATCCAATAAAATAAAAGTTAACAAGGATAACAATGCTATAATTCTTCTATTTTTTATCCTAACCTCCATGTAATCTAACATTTTTGCTTTAAAATTTTATTATCTAGTAAACAAACAGCGTCACACTCCAAAGTCCAAACATGATGATCACCAAAACTGTAAATAACAATTGACAAAACATTTTGAACTTTTGATTTAATATGAACTTTTTATTATATGTCTAAAATAATTTCACCACAAATTTACCTACCTTAAATCCAGTGGCGGAGCCACCTACAGGCGAGGTAGCGCGGCCGCGCTACCTCACCGCCGGTGGTCCGCCAGTGGCGCTGCGCCTGGACGCCTGATTTTTTTTTTTTTTTGGCCCAAATCAGTACAACTCTCAAGCCCAAGTCCAAACCAAAAATACAACATACAAATCTATCTCTATTTAGTCCAACAAGCAAATTTTTAACAAAAATCAAAATCCTAACCTTTTTCCCTTCCCGATTCTCTCTGTTACGAAGAACGCAGGCGCAGCGTTCCGCGGCTTCCGCCACTGGTGCCGCCTCCGCCGCCGGTCTCAGATTCACAGCGTGCCGCGTGCGCTGCCTTCCTTCCTTTCCCCTGTGTTGTGCTGTGCTTCGGCTTCCTCTTTCCGAGTCTCCGACCACTGGGTAAGTGTTTTGAAATTTGAATCCCTTAATCCCTTTGAGTCTTTGACCTTTGTTAATAAATGGTAAAGTAATAAAGTATAATATATTATATAAGTATATGTATATCTCTTACTCTGTATGACTGTATATATAATATGTATATTATATTATATTATAATATGTTATGAACTTATGAATCTATGATTATTAAATTATTTTGTTTGTTTTGATTGTGACTTGTGTACTAATTTTCAGATTTTATAATGTTATTATTACTTATTATGTTATTGTTAATGTATAAGTTTTAAAACATTTTAATTAATATTATTGATGTTTGATTTATTAATTTTTTTGGTTAGGTTAGACTGTCAATTGTTGTCATTCCTCAACATATTTGATTTGATTTGTGATCATTGATTTACAGATTATTGAACGTTTTTTCTAACCTAAATGAAAGTCTCAACATATACGAAAGTCTCAATTTCCAGTGTCAACTCAATTTCTCATCATTTGAATCTTAGGTATGTGAGGCTTGCCTTATTTTAGTTTTGAATTTGAAATGTTATTTGGAAATTTTACGTAAATGTTAAGTTTTTGGAATATGTTCACTGGTGAGCCCGTATTCACCTTATGTAAAATGAATTATATAGTGAATTGTAATTTGTGATTAGGATTTTGGTGAATATTTGACTTCTAAATTGTGATTATGTTTATTGGGATCACAAATTTGTTGAGTATTTGATTTGATTTGTGAATTGTGATCCTTGATTTACAGATAATGGAACCTTTTTTTCAATCTAAACGAAATTCTCAACCTAGTAATTATAGTTCTAATAGTCCCGCAACTACTTCTAATATATCACAAGAGTTATTAAACTTTGATAAGAAAACAAAATTTCACACTACATTCAATATGAATGATCTTGTGTCGAATCCAGGAAAAAGACCTCAATCGATTCGTATAATCCTAACATTAGAGATGATGTTAGGATGATATACTTATTGATTAGTTTTAATATTATTTAATTAAATATTAAAAAAAAAATTTAGCTATTGCACCGTCATCCGTCAACGGTCAACGGTCCTCGGTCAACCGCTGACCGCTCTAGCTGGACTTTAGGTCTAGATCCGCCACTGCTTAAATCATATGCTAAAATTAATGTGCTACTCTCTCTCTCTCTCTCTCTCTCTCTCTCTCTCTCTCTCTCTCTCTCTCTCTCTCTCTCTCTCTCTCTCTCCCCGAAAATATTACCCATCAGTAATTATATGTTATATCACTTGTTAATAATATTTTAATATTATTAATTGTTCAATAAATTATTTTCTTAGATTTTATATTATTAGTTTTATTGTAAATGCAAAAAAAATCAGAATTTATTGGGAAAAAATCAATATTTTCCAATCGAAATATGCTCGAAAAATAATACTTAATTCATAATGTTATATGAATGTCTATTGAGAATGTATATATACACATTTTTTTCCTTGAGAAAAGTCCTAAAGTTGGTCCATCTAAGCATATGCCAAGTACCTTGTCACTGGTGAGAAAACTAACCCATGCATGATGAATAAATTCTAAAGGAATTTATGTCGCCCCACCAAAATATCAAAGTTTAAAGTAGAATGAATATTATTATCCAGCATCTTATGATTTTCACAATTTTCTTTTTTCATCCCCACGTACTCTTTACATTTCAGGAAAATCATTTATTTCATAGGAATGTCTAATTCTTTAAATGGATACGACTCAATGGGACAACTGACAAAAAATTTTATGGTCCATATTCCTTATGTTCTCCGTATATTTCTATGTAGTTATAGTGCCAATGTTTATGTTTTCTAGGCGTTGTGTGCATGATGACATATTTTTGTGTACTAAATTAATGGATATCTTAATCCTAATCCTAATCCTAATTTATATAAAAGAAACTAAGAAACTTTACTGTTCATAAGGGATCATCATGATATTATTTTTCCCTTCATCTAATCTTGGTAAGCCGATGAACCCTGTCCATTTCTCATCGTCGATCTCTCTCTCGCAGCTACGCATCTTCGTTTCTCTCTACACAAAAAATGACACCGCTTCTTCATTTTGTGCAATTAGAGAGGGCAGCGCTGCTTTCTCTCTCTCCTTCTCGATTCCTCTCGTGATGAATCAAAAAGTTGGGGATTTGAAGAGTTCATTTGCAGTTTTTTGGTATTCGTCTTCTCCTTTCTTATTTTTTGTTTCTATTTCTTTCTTGTGGTGGTTTTATCTGTTGTTTGATTGATTGTTTTTATTTTCTGTATGTGATGCTGCTAAATTGATTTTGCAGAGGATTTTGAGATTTTTTTATAGCCTAGCAGCTGTCTGTTTGTAGCATTCAGTTATAGGTTCTTATTGATTTAAATACTATCATTATTATATGCAAATGAAGGATAAAAGAATGAAGGATGCACATAATCACAAGCCTAACGAAGGATGCACATAATCATGGGCCCTAACGAACATTCAAGTAAGTGTAAATTCACAAGTTACAAATTAATTTGAAAGTAAATTATCTCCCTTAATAAGTAAAATCAAATCAAATATTGATTATAAGATTCTACAAATAGCGTGGATTAAAAAAAAAAAAAAAAAAAAAAAGCATAAACCATCCAATGTACAAATTACAAACACCTGCCCCCGGGCACATCTCCCAGTGACAAAGGGGAGGGCTGGTAAGGCTTAAAGCAGCGGTGTGTAGGGTTCGAATCCTGAAATATAGAATTTGTGTCTTGTCGTAAGTGGGATTTACCCAAATTTTGAGCTTACCATCAAGTCCTTCACTCTGACTCTGAGGCCTCCTCAACCAATGACTCAGGACATGATCGATTGGGACCCTCAAGGTGTGGGCTACACTTTTATTACAAACACCAAACACAGGTTAAATCAATAAAAAATAAGAATTGTTTCCAACAAATACTAAGTGGGTCCTTGTGAACAATCTGAAATGGCCCAGATATAGTTCTCAACCAAATGATTATAATTTATGCTTTCTTTTTTTTTGAAAGTTATAATTTATGGTTTCAAATTACATTTTGAAGCCTGTTGAGAATTCTTCAATTGTCTTCCATATTCATGAAGTGAAACTCATGGAAACCACCCAATAAAAATAGAAGATATGACCCTTTCACTACTAGAATTTTATATTCCGCAGACAAAATAAATTTGTAGGGAATGCTTCATATTCGTGGGTAAAAGTAGAGGTGGCAAACGGGTCGAGCTGTTCGTCGACTTGTTAGCTCGGCTCGCGAAAACACGAACCGAGAACGGCTCGGCTCGTCAAATGAACGAGCTCTTGGGCGAGCCAAGCAACGTCATTGAACTCGTGTCAACGAGCTCGCGAGCCGAGCGGCTCGTCGGCTCATTGAAAAAAAATAAAAATTGAAACGTTTGTTACAATGTTACGTTTCCAAAAAGTTAAAAAAAATAAAATAATAACAATTTAAATTCACAACAACACGTCAACACCCTTTTAAAAAAAAAAAAAAAAAAAGATCTCAACGAGCCGAGCCGAGCCTGAGCTCGGCTCGTTTGACACGAACTCGTTGCTCGGTTCGTCCGTTTGACGAGCTGAGTAATCCGAGCCATGGGCCGAGCCGGCTCGGCTCGGCCTATTGCCACCTCTAGGTAAAAGTCTTCCCAGACGAAAATAATTTCTAAGGAGGTTTGTATGGCAAACATCGAGGGGATATATATAAGCCGACAAAATTGGTATATTTGTCTGCAAAGGTATGCGCCTACGAATCATTTCGCTACAAAAACTATTTATCGTCTAAGATCTTTCTCAACGAAACTATTTGTATGTTAATGTTTATTTTACCTACGAAATATGTCTCGTTGGCTGAAGTTCGAGCCTACAAATATTATTTGTCGTCTAATTTCTATCCCTACACAAATTTTTGTATTCTAATGTTAGATTGACCTACGAAATATGTTTGTAGGTATACAGTAAAATGATATTGTAGGCTAAATCGTAGTTTTCCTCACAAATAATTATTTGTAGGATAAAATTTTTATTTGTTCCAATTTGTCCTTCCATGGCTAAAAAAAATGGAAATTTCTTATTAAGAAAATTTTAGATGCTCATCTCTTTTTAGGGGACTGGTACACAAGAATATTACTCCTTAAAAATAATCATAATATAGAATTGCTGCTCTTTTTCATTAATCTAGACCATTGCTTTGGCACAGAATCCTCAATCTTCCTCTGAATGAAATATATGACTTGACCAAAGATTTGATTCATTTTTTATGGATTATTAATGTGCTTATTTTTCTTGGATGAATATGCATTTAAATATTGTTGATATGGACACAAGTTTTTATGAGTATGCTTGTGGTAAATCCCTACGTACAATTTGGAACTAATGATGGGTTTTTCAAATTGTTACATTCAAGAATGTTCTTTTTGAAGCAGCAACAGGTGAATGACACGACGTTTGCTTCCAATAATTTTTACATGTTACTAAGTTAGACCTATGGATTTCTTTAATTTATATAATTTTAAAGTTTTCCTTCTTGGTTGCAGATAGCTACTCAAATGTACAAGATTGTTGGTAAAGAAAGGTTCTTGCTTTGGGGTTTTTGTAGCATTCAGTTGCAAGTTCTTATTGATTTAAATACTATCATTATTATGTGGATATGATCTTTTAGAACTTGTGGCAAGGATTAGTTTTCAGCATTCTTCATCTTTTGACTTATTATACTCAAAAATTGGAAGTGGAAAGCAAACATAAAAAAGTTCTTTTGCCTTTTAATTCTTTTGATTTCTCTTTAAATTGTATCTGGCCAGATGACTATGGTCACTGATTTGTCCAAGACATCTTCCAAGGCTTTAGAAAATGGAATTTTCTGATCACGAGAGGTTTAGAATAATCATAATATAAAATTTCTGCTCTTTATCATAAATCTAGATCATTGCTTCAGTACAGGATCCTCAATGTTCCTTTGAATGAAAAACATGAGTTGACCAAAGATTTGATTAATTTTGATGGATTTTTAACACCTAAAATCAAGAGAAAATGTTTGTGTAATCAAATAAATTTGTTATTTTAGGAGAAATAACTATGTGAAATCAACTTGAAATTATATTAAGGTGAATGCCTATGGTAATTTCCCTTGTAATATGTTGAGTTGCTTCGATTGGGTTTCTAAAATGACATGTTAATATGCTATTTATTATTTTATTGTGTATGATTAAATTTTTTCAGCTATTGTACTATATATCTGATTCATTCCTCAATTTCTTATGTTGGCTAGGTTATTGATTCATATATGTGTGTTTTTTACCTCAAGTTTCATATCCATATCTAAATCGAACTTCAAAGTGAAAGCAAGTAGTACCAAATTTATATCAGAGTTACCATGTTTCTCCTACCTAAGATTCAAAGGATAATACTTAAAACGGGAATTATTTCATTCATTCTACCATAATTCATCCTTGAAAAGCTCTTTCGTATAGCTATTTTCATAAGTGAATTTTATAGCATTGATTGTGCACCTCCTTATTTTTGTTTTCTAATACTAATGAATCTTACCATAGAAAAACTTAAAACAACTATGAACTATTTAACCGCGAATTAGAAGTACCTCAAGGTTGTTAAGAAATGCTAGACCAAAAACCAAAGGATTTGGCTTTGTTGTATTTTCACATCCTAACATTTTGGATGCTTTTGGGTGAGATTTGATGTTAACAACGATGATAAAATTATTCTTTTTTATATCTTTTATTTAAATTTATGTGGTAATTTATCGGAGTTTCACCTAATTTTGTATTTCTGTTAGATGTATACTTTTAAATGAACGATGATGAAAATGTTTTGCGAACTTCAACTTCCAAGGAAACCATAGTGGTAAGAGCTAAAAATATACATGAATAAGAGAATTCATTCATATATATGTTTACTATAAATGTTAGGAATGCAAACCTTAAAACATTATTAACAGCTTAAATGCAGCATCATTTTCATTCCTCTTAATTTCCTAGCAATTACTTAGTTTGGTGAATGTTTATTCATATGTCACTTTCTACGTCATTCTTGATTCGTTCTTCATGCAGGAAAAACTTATAGTGCTATATAAATTTGGAGATTTCAGCATTGCAAGTGGGGATATGAGAAGATTCACCGAGTACATCATGTGGGCTCACTATTGTCCCGGAGCACATGATAACCTTCTGATTGTGGATTGGACCGAGGCAAATGGAGGCTATTGAGACTCACAGTGGGTAATACATGCATGCTTAAAGCTTATTCTCTGACTTTTAATCTATTTTAGTAAAATATTTTGTGTTTTGCTTAATTAAGTGTTATTTGTTTTTATTACTTTAGCTCATTTGAGTCATTTGACAAAATGATGGCTTAACAGTAGTATTAATCACTTTTTTACGGTCACTGTTTGCTTTTGGAATTTCTTATTATCATTGTAAAGTGAATTAAATTAATGGGATGTGGTGAAAAATAGTGGATCAATTTCGCGTGCAAGGATGATGAGAAGGCTTTTATTATTTTTATTTTTATCTTTTTGTACTTTTATCATGTTGATAGCAATAATATAACGCTATTAAGTACGCAATTCGTACTACATCCGAGCAACGCACGGGCACCACTAGTACGTAACAAAAGAGTGTAAAGTCATTATTTTGATGTATTATATTAGAAAAATATTAGAGCACCCATGGATCATGACATAACAAATGTTTGACCCATTAAAATTTCAGGTTGTATTTGGTAATTTGTAAATAAAAAAGTTAATAAATATTATATTTTCTCAAATTATTTTTTAACTACACAAATTTTTAATTCACTTTTTAACCACGCAAATTCTTCAATTATTTTTCAAGCACATGTTTTACTGGAAAAAAAAAAACCATTCTTTTATAAACAACAAACTTTTTATCAATAGGAGGCTAATATTAAAAGTATTTAAAACTATGTTAGAACATGGAATTTGTCTCAATGCATCCAACTAATTTCGTACAAAAATCGATTTGATGTTATGCAGATCAGCTGGTCAAATAAAAAAGTTGATAATGAAAAAAAAATAGTTTTTTTTTCTTTAGTCTTTGATCAATTTTATTTTCTTCTTTTAAAATTCGACTTTTCAAAGTTACTAGTAATCGCACCCGTGCGATGCACGGAAGATATAATTGACAATTATTTATTGAATAAGTTGTAAAAACATAATGTCGGACATAAATTGCGCATACATATATAATAAAAAAGTACTTAGAAAAATAAAATATAAAATTGCGATTGGCATTTTTTTTTAACACCTAATTGTTCATTCTCTAGTTTTCTTAGTTTATTCAGGCAAAGTAAGAAATGAATATGTGACTTATTCTGTACTTAACAATTTTGATTTGATAAAAGTCAGGCTTACAAATTTTTTTATTTCTAAAACTTGAAATGTTTACAATTTTCAAATCGTAAAAATAAAATAAAGAGGCTAATATACATTTATAGAATTAACTTATAGACTCCCGATATAGCACTATAAGAATTTGTACTAACTATCTTAATGTAATAATTGATATTTAAATATATTAAACAAATATTTCATTTCATTACATGTAAAAAAGCAAACACATTACGAACAAAATTTACGAAACAGTTTAAAAAATAAAAAATGGATCAAACTTAAATTAAATATTGCAATTTGTTAAATTAACAGCTAATTGTTCATTCTCTAGTTTTCTTAGTCTATTCAGGTAAAATAAGATATGAATATGTGATTTATTCTGTACTTAACAATTTTGATTTGATAAATGAAGTCAGGCTTACAATTTTTTGATTTCTAAAAATTGAAATGTTTACAATTTTCAAATCGTAAGAATAAAATAAAGAGGCTAATATACATTTATAGAATTAACTTATCGACTCCCGGTATAGCACTATAAGAATTTGTACTAACCATCTTAATGTAATAATTGATATTTAAATATATTAAACAAATATTTCATTTCATTACATTACATGTAAAAAAGCAAATACATCACGAACAAAATTTACTAAACATTTTAAAAAATAAAAAATTGATAAAACTTAAATTAAATGTTGCAATTTGTTAAACTTACACGTGACAAACTTATACGCATTCTTATATTTAAATAAATGTAACAAATAAATAACATGAAATACAAATTTTAATTAAACTTATTATTGAATGAATATTACAAATATAATTAACTTTATATACAAAAAAAAAAAAAAAAATCATCATCATGCACCTTAATTTACAAATGGGGTTTAACTCACAAGATATAAGATTTTATTACTTATTCGTATAAAATTGATTCTTCGGAAATAAATTTTTCCAATATTCATTCTCAACCACACATTCTTTAAAACTTGTTCACTGATATCTCGCGATGCGAAATACCCCCGCAAGTGGACCTAGGAGTCCGAATTATCGTCCCACGAGGACTGCTATTAATTACTGAAATATTTTAGTTCTACATTTTATTTGAACGAACAAATGAATTTGAGGTTTTAAATTAAAACTAAGAAGATGAATTAAATAATTAAATTGTGAAATTGTTTTGTTTTAAAAGATGATTGTAAAGTAGTTGGGATTTATGATTTCACCTAACCAATTAAATTAACTCCAATTGCAGTTTTATTTCCTAAATATGCATTCGGTCGAATTCACTAATTTAAATTGAAATTCCCCTCTCGAGTTTAAATCAACTCTACCTAAATAAGTCAACCGTATATCTCTACAGCGGGTCTGAATATTCCTTATCTAGATGCATTACATTCAAGAATTCACACATGACCGCAATAATTACAAGAGTATATCTCTATCTCTCGTTCAATTACCGGATTTATTACCTAGATCTATGTTATTAACTCACCTCTCGGATTATGGAAATAACACATAAAATCATGAATAAGTGGCCAGTTCATTCACGCATTAAACGCAATAATAAATCAACACATGCATTAAAGCGTTAAAATAAGGAATATGGAATTAAAATAATTAACTAGGCTACATCGTTCATTCCAACATCAAATTTAGCTACACATCATATTTAAATAGAAAAAACAAAATATAATGACGTTCATTGAAAATAACAACGAAGAATGGAAAGATTGCACTAATTATCAATTCTTCAAGTATCTTCAATTTACGCCCATCTGCGATGCTTGAATCTCCAAGAATTTTAATTCAAATTTCTGTTGTGGCTCGTTCTATGGAGAGGCAAAGGTCTGATTTTCGTGCAAAGAGGTTGTATTTATAGTTGGTGAAGAGATCAAGTTGAAGAAGGAAAGAAATTCATCAAATCCGCGCGCGAGTCTTTTTTGGTATCTGCACAGCGTTCAGTATTTCGACCATATCTTTCTCTTTCCTTATCCGATTACGATGATTCAAATTGTGTTAGAAATATAACTTAAAGGGCTACAATTCTTCTTGAAATATAATTTTCCTAATTCGAACGTTTACTATCCCAAAATTTGGTCTCAAAGTCCGACTTGAATTCTATCCAGAATCTTCTAGGATTGGAATCAATTTTATGGTAATATTCTTATCATATTCCATTCCTTTTTGACTTATACTTGCATCCAATTAACTCCTAAAAATCCTCAAAATATCTTCTTATTATCCAAATCAATCATTGGATATTTGCAAGTTGGTACCTCATGTTTAATTTGTTTTTCAGTCCTTCAACTTCCAATTGCAACAATATAGTCCCCATACTTTGGAATTTTCTCAATTCGCTCGTTTCAACTCTCAATTGCTTCAACTGGGTCCTTCAACCTCTGATTTGTTTACTTCGCCCCATTGCATCTTTCCGGTTGACGTCACAAACTTATCAATTGCTCATTTTAGCTCCAATTAACATCCAATTATGCATTTTTCTCATCAATTACTTCATTCTTCATCTTTTGAGATATTTTCTGTAAAGTAAACAAATAAACACAAATTAAATAGCATATATTCTAAAACGATATTAATTAATTCTAATTTAGACGTACAAATAAGTGTATAAAATACACTTATCAAAACTCATTTTCCAAAATTGCATATACTATTTTTGTGCATGTTAAATAAATGGGTTGACCATATTCTATTTTTAAATAGAATGATTTTACTAACACCTTCTATTTTGCAAATTAAATCAATGAGTTTATCGAAACCTAAAGTTGTAGAAAATTAAATTGTTTAATTAAATTTATTTAAAAAGATCGAATATCTATTATTTCTTTCAATTTGATAAGAAAAAATTCAAAATTAATCATTTAGGTCAAATTGAATTTTGGTAAGAATTGATAGGTATAATTTTATGGCTTAAATAAATGAGATAAATTAAAAAGATTGGATGTTGAAAAAAGTAAAGTACTACAAGTAAACTTTTACGTTTAATAATTAAGACGATTTTACAAATGATATGTTTAAAGTTTGCTCTCTTTTTTAGCTTGTACTAAGCTTCTCGTTGAGAACTTGAATTTGGCATCCATATTGCATATTTTTTCGACTTTAAAATAATGCAATAATTATCAAAAGAAAAAATAATAATCAATAGTTTGACTTTTTATATATATATTTTTTCACAAATCCATAAATCATTTACTACATGCATTAATTGATCTTTCTTAATTCATGCAATAAAATAAATTGATAAAAACTTAACTTACATATTCTCCTTAAGATCGACGTTTTTCTTTTAATATATTATTCTTCATCATATTCTTCCCAAAAAGAGGTATAAGATAAGTTTTTTTTTTTTTTTTTTTTTTTTTTTTGCATAATTTGATTTTTTAAGTATTAATCATTAATTTTAAGTGTTTTTTAAAAAAATAATCATTAATTTTAATAAATATTGTTACATCAGTTTGTGTTCAGCAACTGTTATAACAGGTAATGATTTATGTTATTTGTGTTTTTTAGGTAAGATGTGTGGTTAAAAATTGGAGAGAGAAAATGTGTATGATTAAAAATCGGTATTGGAAATTGTGTTGATTATAACACAAGTTTACCGAACACGCCGTTAATTAATTCTTCTTTCTTCATATTGATAATTTCTTTATTCATATTATTACATTATTATTTTAATAAAAATCACTGATTGATCAATTGTTTAATAGAAATTATATAAACTAGTTGTTAAAATCTGTAATATATTTTGCATATGTTAGTTATTTAAATTCATAATGAAAAATTGAAAAATGAATAGAATCAGTAAATAAATAAAAATGATGTGAAAATGATGAATGAATTGAAGAAATCTTAAGTTTTTAAAATTAACCCAACTTAATTGGATTTGCCTTAAAAATTCGTATAGTTATTATTTATTTTAATTTGATGAAAAAAAAATCAGAACAGAAATTAATCATATATGACTAAAATGAATTTAGTTAACTAATTATAGATAATATTATAGGACTTAAATGATATAATTTAAAATGAATTAGATATTGAGGAAAAATAAAAAATATTAATAAAATTTTACCTTTAATTTTTTATATGATTTTATGGAAAATATATTTACAATTTGTTCTCACTTTTTAGATTGGATTAAACTTCTCACTGTGATATTTAATTTGACACCCGTATTACATATTTTTCAATTTCAAAATAATACAATAATTATTAAAAGAATAATAATAAAATAGAAAAAATAACATTTTGATATTATTAATAGAATAGTAGAGATGTCAATTCAATTAATGACACATGTAAAATAATAATTGCTAAAATATTTAATATACTATTTTTTAGTATAAAAACTCTAAATTTAGAAAGTCTTTTTGGCAGAAAACTATGTGTGTAATTTGGTGATGGTTATTCTACTTTTATATATAACTAGTTGTTTACCAGTGCGATGAACGAAATATATAATTTTTAAATCATAATTTTGAAAATATCTTGACTCGATCATATCAAATGAAAAATATAATTTAAATAAATTTTCAATACAAAATGTTTTGGAATTTGAAACTTTAAAAAAGACAACTATTCAAAATAAAAAATGCTACATTTACATTAAGTATACTGCGTCACTCAAAAATTGGTACTCATTTAAATTTTTTATATAAAATTATTTTTGACTTTTATTGACGTTTCTCTCTGAAAATTTGTCCACCTCATCACCTATTTCCCTTTTAATAGGTTATAACTTTTTATTAACTATATTTTTAATGTGTTGCTTACATATATTTTATTTGACACCCAATATTAATATATTTTATTTTCCTTATTTTTTAAACATGTCATTTTTTGTCAAAATGATGAAATTATTAAGCCTCCGTTTGGTAATAATGTTTGGTTTATAAACTTGTTCATTTATCATTTTGAGGTAAAAAGTAGTGACTGAAAAGTGGAGAAAGAAAATATTTGTGACTAAAAAATTGATAGAAAATAATTAATTATTTTTGTAAATTACGTATTGAAGAGCTTACTCATTTATTGAAATATTAGGAATTAAAATTTCAATAATTCTATTTATTTATTTTCAAAATATATTAATTTAATTTTTTCATTTCTAACTTAACAAATTTATATAGCATATATTTATTTTAAAATATATTAATCCACATTTTTTATTTTCAATATAACACATTTACATATAATATAACATTTATTTAAGTTCAAATATATTAATCCAATTTTTTCATTTCCTACATAACATATGTTATTGAATTTGAAACTTTAAAAAAAAAAAAAAAACTAATCAAAATAAAAAAATTCTGCATGTACCTCAATATACCGTGCCACTCAAAATTTAGCACTTATTTAAATTTTTTATATAAAATTTCTTTTAACTTTTATTTTCGTTATTTTATGTTTCCTTATTTTTTAAACATACCAGTTTTTGTCAAAATGAAGAAATAATTATATTTTCTACCAATTTATCATTGGTGGTAAAAAGTTCATAGCAAATAATTAATTATTTTTGCAATATGTTTATTGAAGAACCTACTCATTTATTGATACATTAGGAGGTAAAACTTCAATGATTTTATTTATTTATTTTCAAAATATATTGATTAAAATTTTTATTTCTAACTTAACAAATTTATATAGCATGTATTTATTTATTTTCAAATATATTAATCCAAAAATTTCATTTTCAATGTAACACATTTACATATCTTATATTTATTACAACTCTTACTAAATATGTAATAATAAAAAAATTTCTTACAAAAATCTTTATCTTTTCTTTATTTATTTTTATTTTTATATTTTTTATATATAAAAGTAAAAGTGAGGAGAGAGAATCATTAAATGCAATTTTTCCTCCAAAATAATTCTCTCTCCTCACTTCTACTTTTATAAAGATAAAAATGATATATTAAGTTCAAGATTTATTAATTCTAAAAGTGCATGTTGTAGAATTCAAAAAAAAAAAATTTATTTATCAATTACATATTTATTAAAAACTAACATGCCGTTCTTTTACATAATTATTATAATTTATAAATCAATTTATAAATAATATAATTTTTCAAATCACTTTTTAATTATACGCATTCTCTCTCTCTAATTTTTAACCCCAAATTTTACCTTTAATATATATATATATATATATATATTACTGCCGAACAGTATGTAAATTGTTTTAAGCAAAATAAAATGACATCCAAATGAAGGTTAAGAATTTTTTTTTACAAATGTAGTTGGTGAACACGCGTGTCTGAACTGTTAGATAGTAATTGTATTCACTTTACTGTTGAAATGTCATTTTCAAATATTAATTAGTAATTATAATTGACCATTAGTTTAAGGACACATCCATTTTCGATATGACTGTCTTCTAATAAAGCTTCGATCTCATGACATATAAAATCCCACTTTTTAACCACTTGAAATTGAAATTTCAGTTTTTATAAGTATCTCGGTCGGTCAACCGTACTTTACTTGAAATAAACGTGTAATATGCATTTAAGAAATTGAGGTAAACTAATAGCTGAATATTAATGGTAATGGGGCGGATTCAATGTGGATCAAGTTAATTCTTATTCATTGAGTGAAAATCCAATCTGATTCATATCCATCTCGTAATCCGTCAATTTTCGAGGTCAATTGGATTCGGGGTGAGGCGAATCAGATTGACCACCTGATCCTTTTGTTGCACCTAAACTTTAACTTTTTTATTGACTTTAATATTTTCAATTTATTTATTTAACTAAACGGGGCTAATAGGAGCGAGTCGGCTCAGATCCATATTCGTACTCGCTCCGTGATCTGTGGTTCTTTTCCGATCCGCCTTGTCGTCCAGAGGATCGAAAATTTTTCACTCATTCAAAACGGATATTCGTCAGTTCGAATCAAATATTTTTGTCATTCCTATAGATGAAGTGTTTGATCTTGTTTGGTTATTAGATAAACCAAAATGGAATACCCGTTTGACATCCCTATAATAATTTAGGGCATGTGTTGGACAACGGGTGAATATTCTTGTATTATTTCTTATTGGTCTCGAGGGACGGAGGAGGCTAGGTTAGCTGAAAGCTAGTTATAGGTTCAAGAACGTAAGATGTCCCTGCTTTTTCAGGGTAAGAAGGGATGGAGAAAATGTCTCGAGTCAATGTTCATGTCCTTGTACAATGCTCAAGGCTCTCAACTGAGTAGCAGGAGCAATTTTTAACTCATTACAAGCGCAAACAATTTCTAATTTCTAATTTCAAACACATTTTTCTTCTACGCATTTCGTAAGGTGGACAAGTTACTAACTATTTAGAATCATGCTACTCGTACATATTTGTTTATCAATTGGGTTACATACATATGATTTGACAAATATCCATAAACGTATCCATCACATCATCTTCAAATTTAAGAACTACAAACCTGCCAACACGTTAATTGGTAACCCAATCTGGATATTGTTATGTACAAATAGATTAATTCAAATATTGTAATCAAAATGTATAGTTGGTAGCCCAATTTAGACACTGTTATGTACAAATAAATTAATTCAACTATTATAACCAAAATGTACCTTTAAATCTTTGTTTATGTTGTAAAACAATAGAGAATATAGAGAGAATCAGAGAGAATTTCTTATTCTTAATATTTCATAATGAATATAGGCCCCTATTTATAGGGGTGGACAATGGCATAATCGTAATATTGGACAATGGCATAATCGTAATATATAAATTTTACAGGGGCATAAGAGTAATTTTCATTCACTGATATTTTTACCTAAATTTGCCTAAATTCTAATATTTTATAACACTCCCCCTTGAATGAAATATTACTCGCTTGCTCAATTGTCTGCCTCGTTAAAACCTTGCTAAGAAAATCCAGTGGGATAAAACTTGAGCGTAGGAAAAAGAGTAGAGCTGCTCCCCCTGATGTTTGCCATGGTGAATCATTGAGTCTGACGTTCGAGTAGAACAAATCATGTACTGAATCTTAAAGTTCTGAAGTTCTGCCTCATTAAAACATTGTCAGTAAAACCCAGTGGGATAAAATCTGAATCAAGGAAAAAGAGTATAGCCGCTGCCTCGTTAAAACCTTGTCAGGAAAACCTAGTAGGACAAAACCTGGACGAAGGAAAAAGAGTACATCATGATTCTCCCCCTGAAGTGTGCAATTGAGGGTTCATGAACTTCTCGAACATTGATATCATCTTTCGTCTGGAATATATATGAAAATCTTCTTGTGTGTAGCAGATATCATAACATTCTTCATAAGATGTGTATGATTTTCTTCATTTGTTGATATCATTCCAGTATAAAAATGTGTTGTTAATTATAGCTTGTTGATAGCTATGATGATGCCTCAAAAACCTTTGCTAGGAAAACCCCGTGGGACAAAACCTCAGCGAAGGGAAAAAGAGTACATTATTCTCATTAGTTTTCATCAATACGCCTCAACTGTTGCCTCATTAAAAACCTCGCTAGGAAAACCCTGTGGGAAAAACCTCAGCTAAGGGAAAAAGAGTGCAACGCGTATTTATTCATTTTCATGGAATATCACAAGTATATTGATGCAATCTCATATATTTTCATCAAAACATATCATTCATGATGAGCTTTATATAAATCATTCATAGCTCATTTATGATGTCATAGTTTATTTATGATGTACTGAACATGCTATACCAAGCAATGTTTATTTAGTTGACTGATTGCATTACTCAAATCTAGAATTGATTCACTTCTATCAAAATCTAGAATTCACATCTGATGAATAATTAAATATTCATTTTCATATTCACTTCTGGTGAATAATCAATTTCCGGTGGATAATATAAATTTTGCATATTGAAAATCAATTGCATGCCCAAATATTCAAATATAATAATAGTACACTCCAATTTCAATTTCAACATATTATATTATGGGGTCATTTGTATCATCCTATAGTGATACTAATCTGGGCATATTGAATCTTTCAATGATTTATACATGTATGTTCTTGCACTTTATAAACTGCAATTTCTAATTTGCAGGAGCATAATCAATCATTGAAATAGATATCAATTTTGACATATAATCTACAATCATTTTACTTGAAATCCCAACCGCGATCAACTGGTACATCAAAGAATACCCTCAAAATACCGAGATGAGAATCACAATTTTTGATCTCACTCATTGGTATATCAAAGAGCTCAAGCTAGTGATTTAGATTATAGTCACATCCACCATATGTCATGCCAGTTCAATGAAAAATCTTGCGCGCAACGAGTCGTCATCTACGACTGTGAAATATTTTTCATTTGTACATATAATTACTGGCTTTACACATTTAAGCATTTGGACTTCTGGTCCTTGAATAATAATCCCTACATTGGGGTTATATACTTGGCCAAAGTATTATAATTTCATCAATCTCATTTTCATAAGAGGGTTGTATGTAGTCGACTTATTTATCGATTCCATTTCAACTCAATATAACATAGAGAGATCTCTGTATATGTTCTATCATCAGGTACCTGAATATCTCATCATTATGTCCCTTTTACTCACCATGAGTATTTAGCCTCAAAGAGATCATTTCAATCATTCAAGAGATATTTATTTTGGAATCGATAGTCATTATGCTTCAGGCATAATTACACTTTAAGCGTGTTTTCCCCATAATATTCACAAATCTTATATTATATCAATCGGCTAAAATGCCGCAACACATGTCATACAATCATATATCAAGTGCGTATTTTTGGAGTGTATATAGATATCGCACTTCTTAGAAATCATAAAGTTTCATAAGCAAATCATTATTTCATCGTATTGACATGTTTATATGTAGAATATTGCTGCATAATCAAATTGTTCTCATAGCAAATAACTTGAGGCTTTTAATCTGCTAAACCATTAGCAATATAATATTCTATTATCTCAACTAATTCGTAAAATCATTAACGACTTTAAGATATATTCATACTAGCATTTATCACTTTGCTCGTAATATCATTACTTGAGCAAATAATCAGTCATTCATTTAGTGAGATAATTAATTTGCTTTTGAGAACAAGCAGCAATGATAACAATCTTCTGGTTCTTTAATGAATGCCATTATTCATTCTCAATAAATCTCATTATTGAATTGGAATCTAACCAATCATTATAGAACTTCTGGTTCAACAAGATATTTCACTTGTACATATGTATGAACTTCTGGTTCAATACAATATTCATTTCATCAGTACGTATTTCTGTACAGTTCAAATCAGCATACCTTTATTACTTTTATACCGGAAAAATCAGGTACAATATCCAAGGAAATATCTCATGATCTCAATCTTGTCGCCAAATCTTCCCTTATATCGAAAAAGGTAATGACGCATTATCTCACCTTTTCAATAATTTATTCCATTATCTCTTAATGGAATCGATATTACTGACACGCGGAGCCATCGCTCTTTCACGCGTTGAATAATGCACTTAAATAGATGATTTGGGAAGAAGGCTAGATGCATCAAAAATGGATATCATACTTTCAAATATTCGCAAATATTATTCCAATCTTCCAGTAAATGATTTGAGAAAAATTTATCAAATTAGGCTCGAAAGATTGAGGTTGCTGATAGATCATGGCATCCCAGAAGATGTTCGCTGGTTGATCGAAGCGAAAGTTCGATTAGCTGGTGAATTACCAGATTCATTTCCTAAGCACAAGCCTGGCTTAGGTAAGAGTACTTTTGCAAAGAAGCGAAGAGCAAAAAGATTAAATAGTTGCTACAAATGTGCTCGATGGACATGTGATACCCGTTGTAAGTCAATAGGGTATTCATCTATAAATCGAGATGATAAGATAGATTTCATTAAGGGTGGGCTGAGTAAGGAGTCATTGGATGATATCCGATTGACTCTTGAGACGCACCCTAGTGGGTATGTGCAGCGTGAGCTACTATCTTTATGGGCTAAATTCATCAGCGATAAAGAGCGTTATAGTCTCAAAAATATAATAGCAAAAGATCCTGTTTGCCAGGCTGTTATAAACAATGATGTTTTGGCTATGCAGCATTAATACAAGGTAAATCATTTGATATATATGCACATATAAAATATTTTTCTGTTTCTTTTCACGAGTTTTGATAAAGGTTGGTTAAATATATTAAATCACCGAAAGGTGAGTCGGGTGATTTTGTCAAAAGTAAATCTTTACTTTTTCGAAATACGAGTAGTAAATAGTGAAGTTTTTCAAGTTTAAAAAGCCACTGATTTTCACAGTTTATGCATCCCAAAATATCATTTTTTCGTAAGTTTTTCCTTCCTTATTTTCTCAAAGATGGAAGGATCAAAATTTCGACAGATCAAAACTATCTGTGTATTTTGTGGATCAAAAGTAGGGAAAGGTTTTGGGTATCTAGAAGCAGCAGTGGATCTTGGAAAGAAATTGGGAGAGAAAGGTATCACTCTCGTGTATGGAGGAGGTAGCAGCGGATTGATGGGTTGTGTTTCACAATCCGCTCTAGTAGAGAAAGCCAGAGTGATAGGTGTTATACCTACTCCTTTAGCTGATATCGCAGGAAAAATACAAGGGCATGAAGTACAAACCTTATCTATCCATGAACGCATAACTTGCATGCTATATGGTTCTGATGCCTTCATAGCTCTGCCTGGAGGTTTTGGTACTTTAGAAGAAATCTTTAATATTACCTCATGGGCTCAACTAGATCTCCATACGAAGCCTATTGGGCTTTTAAATGTAAACAATTTCTTTGATGGTTTGCTAACATTTCTTGATTATGCTGTGGAACAGGGATTCATCTTTCCATTTTCTAGGAGAATCCTTATTTCTGCTCCTACTATCGAGGAACTGCTGGATAAGTTGCAATCATATATTCCAATACAAGTTCCAGCAGGAGTTAAGATAGATTGGTCACAAGGAAGGGGAATCAAGCGAAAATGGAGTCCGGTTAATGTAAATTTATCTTTGTGAACCCTAGAATAGGTGGTGGTAGAGTACAGAGTATTCTCACTCTTGAAACACACATTTTTCTTTATTTCCTCAAAAGGTCAGAGGTGGTAGGATACGGCTACTCCCGAAACACATCTCTCATTTTGAGGATCATAAATGTTTCCCCCTTTTGCGTTTTGCATTTATGTCTCGTTTATGCTTCTTCATGAGCTATAATAATATCATTTCAGTATGTTTAGATGATAATTTTTACTTCTTCTGGAGTAAATATGTACTTCTTCTGGAATACATAAGTGCTCGTGTAAGAACTTTTCCAGACACTTATCATCTAATATTCATCTCATAATACTGATGAGATTATTTTCACATTAGCCATATCCGAGCTATCATGTGATATTATCTTATCATACATCAACATTCTCTTGTTGAATAATTTTCATCCACCCATTCAAATTCAGATATTGGTAACTTCTGGTACCATTGGATGAAATATTTTTATCAACATTTACCAGCTTTTTGGTAATGATAACTTCTGGTATCATTTTATGAAGTATCAAATAATAATAATATCACCATGTATATATGTTGACAACATCCTCTAATATGTTAGAATTAACCAACAATTGAGGTGTTTCTGAAATAATATAAAATATGAATATATGTAAAGTATTATATATATTCAATTGCTAAACCGGCCATATAGGCGGAATCAACATAATGAAATAATTAAACTGATAAAGCCAACCATGTAGGTGGTAGAACCAACCATGTAGGTGGCAACAACATAATGAAATAATTACCTTTCATGAGTGAGCGAGTCGTATCTTCAAATCCAGTCAAGGTATTCATAATAGTCCAATCCGTTATGATAATGAGTCATCTCCAGTTAAGGTATAAATTCAGTCCATAAAACTCAATCCATCACGGTATGGCAACTATTATGTTACTTTTAAATCTTTTAATTTATCGTATTGATTACATAGTAGTGTTAAATAATTTAGAATATATATTTTATTAACACTTATCATCATATCATTAATAATGATTAATTAATTTCGTTAAATCACGATTAATATATTTTATCGTATCATTAAGGGCAAAATCGTCCATATTTTAATATATTGATCATATGGATAAATTGAAACCGTCAATAGGTTTGAAATTTAATTTAGAACAAACTTACTTTTGGTCTGAAGTTCAAAATCTCGCCGGAATTGCTTTAAAAATAGTTTTTACGACGCCGCCACGTTCGACCGCCGGAAAATATCCAAAACTGCACCAAACAGAAAAGTAAGACCATAGAAAAATCAAGAATGTCGATATGAACAAACTTCCTGTTGACGTCGTCGCCGGAATCGCTGTCACGCGCCTCGTCGACGTCTGCACGTGGGCCTCACGCGCCGCCGCGCCGGTGACTCCGCCGTCGACACGCGCCGGTGCCAGAGGATCGTCCCGTCGCCGTCATCATGGATCTGTTGTCCGATCGTCATTTGGATTTATGGTTTGGCGTGAATTTGCGTTGAATGTTTCGGTTTTTTCAACTTTTCTTCTCCGGTTGATATCTTTTGTTTCAGCCGTCGGATTATCTCCAAATTTCAGGCGAGGCTTCTCCTTGACAAATTCGTTCTGATGGCGGTGGCTGATCGTCGATCGGATATTTGGATTGGTCGGAATCATTCTTTTCAGTTCGAGAGAAAATGAAACATTGATTAGTAATAATCAGGTTTCTGATACATAGGTTCATCATTTAGATGCAACTGTAGAGCATACTCCCGTTATTACTCAATTGGCTAGAGACTCGTGCTGATAACGTGTTGTAAAACAATAGAGAATATAGAGAGAATCAGAGAGAATTTCTTATTCTTAATATTTCATAATGAATATAGGCCCCTATTTATAGGGGTGGACAATGACATAATCGTAATATTGGACAATGACATAATCGTAATATATAAATTTTACAGGAACATAAGAGTAATTTTCATTCACTGATATTTTTACCTAAATTTGCCTAAATTCTAATATTTTATAACAGTTTACAAGTTACACTTTAGTTGGTAAACCGCCTTTAGATTGAATCATTTTAAAATTATAAAGTAGATAAAGCTGTGCCAACATTTAGAAGAGGAAAAAAAAAAGGAGCTAAAAAGTTGGCGAACCATTAATTTTATTCCCATTCCTTCATAAAAGACTTGTTTCTAAATGAAATTTTAGAAATTTTATTAACTTGTTTGATAAAATGAACGAAGTCTCTTGATCAATATGTGCTCATTTCATTGGACTTTCATGTCTGACTTCTTATTATGTATACCTTGGTTTCTAACGATTCACTTTGTTAGCTTCAATCCTCTACTTTTTAAGAAACCTCGGGGCTTGGCTAACATTTGATATGGGTTCACTGGGTGCCAAGGGTTCGAGGAGGGCCTTGTACCTTCAAGTGAACGTCGTCTCTTGACCATGAACTCACGCCATTTAGGGTCTCATGTTCGGCAAATATTTGTCTAATTTTTTTGTATAATATGATACAAAATTTACTAACTACTAATTATCCATATATTCAATTTTTGAATATGTATAAAGTTATTTTGTCAAACCCTCATCAATTAACCTATAAAATCTTTCAAATTATGTCTTAAAGGTGCCAAACAAGCTCTAAGCACGACATTAGGAATAAAGCTACCAATGAATACTCTCCCATTTAAAATTGAAACTCTTATCCCGTCGGTGTCGGTTAGTTCAAGAGTGAGTTAGAGTCTCCCAAAAAGCCATTTCAATCCGTCGGACAATCTTGTACTGATTAAGCACACGTCGAAGGATATATAATTTATAGACAATTAAAAGTACAATCAAACAATATAGTGTCCTTGCTATCTCAAACAAAAAATCGGCCCCAACCCGTCCTTCAATGGACAAGTTCCAAGAATTTGATGTGAAAACATGTGACTATAGACCAAGCAACTTTTAATTTCCTGATAAGGGACTCTAAATACGGCTGTTTGTGGTGAATCCAACAGCAAGCAACAGTTCGTTGATGGACTTGAGCCAAGTGCCAAATGATCATTTAGGTGTGGTCCATGTCTCTTCTTGTCCACTACCAAAAGGAAGAGTAAAGCTACTGTATCTTGTACTTTGTATCTAATACTATTTGGTACGTAAAAATAATTATTTATAAATAAAGAATATGATATTTTTTTACGTAAAATACGTGATTACAAAGTGATTTTAAAAAATGTCTATATAGTTAATATAAATGATTTGGAAAAATGTATTATTTATAAATTTGTTTATAAAAAATTTACCAAATGGAGGCTAAAGATTTGTATCATTTTCTCCAAATTTCTTGCTCGACATCGATGAATCAAGAATAAAGAACCCCATATTGCACTTCGAAATGTGTTAATTAATCATTAGTGTGATGAATACACTAATTCTCGAAATTAATGTATAAAATTATCTATATTGTATTGTTACAATGTCTTTGTTTTATATGTAGCTTTTGTATGTATATTGTTCATCTTGTTAATTTTGATATTAAGTTTAGTGCATTTTTAATTTTTTTTCCCTAATAAATATAATATTTTTTATAATTATTTTAAATTTTAAATTTATAAAACTTAAGTAGTAATAGAATATGTAATTAAATAATTTTTGAAATAAATTAATTTTTAAGAGTTGAAAATAATAAGAAAATATAAGTTTTACTTTATATCTAATGTAAGATTTTTTGAAGTAATGAGTTGGTAGGGCTGGAACTAGAATATTTAAGCGTAGTAGGCTAGAAAAAAATGAGATCCCAATTGTCTAAACTTTCTTTTTTGTTAAAAAAAAAAAAGTACACAAACAACATGCTCACTCCGTCCCGTAAAGATAGACTTGCTCATATTTTCATATAGATTAAGAAAATGTCAATTAATGTAATTAGAAATATAATTTTTTCTTATATTTTACTAGTATATCTCTACATTAAATAACGTAATAAATATGATTATTTTATATTTGTTGATAATAATGAATATTAAAGAATTGCATATTAGAAAACTTAAAGATATGCTGACTTTCAATAAGGAAGGTAGCATATAATTTCGGACGGACAAATAAGGAATACAAGTCTATCTTCAGAGGAGGAGTACTAAATAAGTGATTTACAAAGAGGTGATGAGTGATGTTATTTAAAAATTTGCAAATGCATAGGAAAATCTAGTATGCTTACGTTGGAAAAGTTTGCAAATGCATAAGAAAACTTGTCTTATGTTTTTAAATGAAATGTGGATAACTTAGTTGAGCTATAACTAAAATCTGGTGGGCTTGGATTGAAGAAATTAGGAAATTATTGGACGCTTGGACTTGATAAAATAGAAATTCAAAGATATTATTAAAAAATAAAATAAAACAAAACAAAATAAATTTTAAAAAATAAAAAATAAAAATCCTTAGTTGGGTGGGGCGGACTAAAACTAAAGGCTAGTTCCGTCCAGTGATTTGGAGATGATTGAATAGGATAATGTGAAAATTACGTTATTTTGGTGCAAAAGTTACAACAAAATGAAATTTCTAATGAGATGCTCGCAGCTCGTAGTACTATTGACCTCAATCGCCTTATACGCATAAAATCTGTGTCTCGAAAAAGGCTATAATATGTAAAATATTTATTATTTTATTCCTGAATTCAGTCAGATTTTGGGTACCCAAGCGCAGATTTAAATGCATGAAAGGATCACAGTGTGACATCCCATGTTAAAAAGGGAAAATAAGACCTATGATGCCAATAATTTAGGTGTCCTTCTGTTAAGTCGGTCTATATGAATGTGGATGTGGTTAAGGATTCTGAAAAACTCAACTCTACCCTTTGTGTCACCTACCTAGCAAAGATGCTATTCCTCTATAAAGTCTCCCTCTATTGTTCATCTTGAACAACGTAATAATTGTTTACATTCAATAAAATATAATCAAATATCGAATTTTAAATATTAAGTAGGGACATTTGACTGTTTTATATTAGAGGTGGACATGCAGCTCCTATATTGTCTACAGTGGACAACAGAACATTTTTGTTCCACTATATTAATGAATCTCTCTCAGCACTTTTGGTCTTTGTTTGAAAAAAAAAAAAGAGTTGTTTATAAACAAATAATGTTTTCGATGTAAAAGTTTATAAATTTTATTTTTAAACAAATTACCAAACAAAGCCAAAATAGTGATGAAAATCAATGGTGTTGATCTTGCAACCTAAGAAATTAAGAAACAAATCAAACTATGGACGACAAAAATACCCGATTTGATCTGAATCCAAAGAATATTCAATCAAAATGGAGTAGAAACTTTTCGATCTGCGGATAGGATCTGCCTCGATTAATTAATTAAAAACATTAATTAAAAAACCTAAAATTTATTGACTGGAATCTCTAAGGAAGAAAAAAACGTACGGGGCGGATTAGAAACCCGATCCGTCCCGGAAAATGGCGGATCACCATACGTATATAAATCATACTAAATTTTTGCAGAATGGATATGGATCAATCGGGTCCACTATCATTTGTAAAAAAAAAAATTGTTTATAAATAAGAACGTAGTGTTTTCGAGAGAAAATGCATAATTAAAAAGTGGTTAGGAAAATGTGTATGTTTAAAAATTAGTTTGAAAAAATATATTGTTTATAAACAATTTATCAAGATAATAAATTATTATTTTATGCGTTTATCCCATCAGAAAGGACTGAAGAGAGCATATTGGCCGAGGGTGTTTGGTTTCTGGTGAGCTGTGCTTGTGATTCTGCTACATGTAGAAAATATTATTTTTTTTTTTACTCTAGTTCTCATCACATGGTCCATTCCCTTGTGTATCGTAAATCTGCATTTTTATATTTTTCCTCTCTCTCTCTCTCTCTCTCTCTCTCTCTGTGTGTGTTTAGAGAAATGTGGGAACAATCTGAGAAATCATGACCTCCCAGAGTTTTGATTTCATCCATTTATGGTGGTGGAGAATCCTCGTGATTTTTGTGCTTGGAGCTCAATGTTTCGGGCTTAACAACGACGGGCTTCTCTTGCTATCTTTTAAGTACAGTATTCTGAGTGATCCATTTGGGGTTCTACAGAATTGGAATTACCATGATCAAACGCCATGTTCATGGAATGGTGTTACCTGTGGCACTCCGGGCTCTACCGACGCCTACTTTCGTGTCACGGGATTGTCTCTTCCAGATTACGGGCTTCTTGGTTCAATCCCAGCCAGTCTTGGTATGATCCAGCATCTCAAAAACCTTGATCTCTCTAACAATTCAATTAATGGTTCTATTCCCTCCTCCCTTTTCAGCAATTCCGAGCTTCATATTCTTGATTTTTCCAACAACATGATTTCTGGTACACTGCCGGAGCTTGTCGGAAAACTCGAGAATCTTCAGGTTCTTAATCTTTCCGACAATGCTATTGCGGGAAACATACCGGAAAATCTAACGACCCTTCCGAATTTAAATGTCATTTCTTTGAGAAATAATTACATTTTTGGTGAACTTCCTGGTGGGTTTAATAGAGTTCAAGTTTTAGATCTGTCTTCCAACTTGATTACTGGATCACTACCTCCAGAATTTGGAGGCAATAATCTCAGTTATTTTAACGTGTCGTATAACAGACTCTACGGCGAAATCCCACCGGGATTTGCCACCAATATTCCTGCTAATGCAACAATAGATCTTTCGTTCAACAATTTGACCGGTCCAATTCCTGAGTTCGACGTTTTCTCTAGCCAAGACATAAACTCATACAACGGCAATCCTGAATTATGTGGGAAGCCACTGATTAATCCGTGTTCAATTCCATCTTCAATTACAAGTCAGCCAAATGATTCTGCAGCACCAGGTTCTCCACCAGCAATCGCTGCCGTACCCAAGACCATCGATTCAACTCCTGCAACTGCTTCACCAGGTGGCGCCACCGCAAGTCCACCCCAAGGAAAAAAAGGTGGGCTTAGAACTGGAACAATCCTGGGAATCGTAATCGGAGATGTGGCTGGAATTGGAATCATAGCATTGATTTTCATGCACGTATATCGCCTGAAGAAAAGGAAAAGCATAGAAGGTACGACAAAAGAAGAGGTAGAAAGTGCAAAAGAGTTTAACTGGGCATCTTCGTCATCTTCCTCGGAAGAGTACAACTGGTTAAGAACATGGACTTGTTTGAAGAAACAGAGACACGCCGAGGATGAAGAAACCTCAGAAACTCCGAATTCAGACAGCGAGGAGAACGATGTTCTTTCCAAAGATCAAGAAAATCAAGCACCCCAAGAACAGAAAAATGGTTCACTCGTAACTGTTGATGGGGAAATGGAGCTAGAATTAGAGACTTTGCTTAAGGCCTCAGCCTACATTTTGGGCGCCTCAGGATCTAGTATAATTTACAAGGCAGTGCTTGAAGATGGCACTACATTGGCCGTCCGTCGTATAGGCGAAAATGGTGTGGAGAGGTTTAGGGATTTCCATAATCAGGTTCGAATGATTGCTAAATTGGTGCACCCCAATTTGGTTCAGATTCGAGGGTTCTACTGGGGCACTGATGAGAAGCTGGTCATCTACGATTTTGTTCCCAATGGCAGCCTGGCTAATGCACGTTACAGTAAGTCCCTGACTGACTTTGTTCTTAGCAAGTTTTGATTTCAGTTTTCACACTAATTCATGTTTATAAGAATATGCATGATTGGATACTCAATTGCCTTTGTTTGGCCATTTATTTTTGTTTATAAATAAGGATTATAAGTTTTTTTTTTTCTAAAGTCAAATGTACAATTAAAAAATGGTTTCACGAGAAATTGGAAGAATAATAACATGTTTATAAACAAGTTTACCAAACACTAGCTTAGTTTATTCTTTGATTACGATCAGGCATAACGACATTTAGGCTCTAATTGGCAAACATTTTGTGATTTATAAATTTTTTTTTTTTGAGGTAAAATGTACGGTTAAAAAAGTGGTTTCGAAAAATAAATGTTGTTAAAAAGTAATTTTGAAAGCTGTATTATCAGTTATTTATAAATTAGTTTATAAATGAGTAGTTTTAATAAGTCACACGAAAAATTGTATAGTTTAGTATTTAAGCGTTAATATCTCAGCCAGTTAGCCGGCATCAGCACAAACTAGAGCAGGCCACTGGATCCATGTCTCCATTTACAGAAGCGCAAGGTGGAAATTAAGACGAGTATGGTTTTTGCTAACTTGAGCCAACACTAAGATCAAGCGGTGGAGTTGTTGAAACTGTAACCTTGGCTTTATTGATGCACTGAAATCAGGATCAGCAATCCATTGGAAGTCAACAGTGTCTATAGCGCTTTTATTTCTTAACCTTGGCCCACAGTTCATGACAAGCATAACGAGACAAATGTCGTTTTGAAACTTGTGGTCAATTGCATTGAAAAGGACTACGCCTCGAAAAGATTGGGACCTTCATAAATGCTAACTTGCGCGTTTTGGTTTGTAATTTTCAGGGAAAGCTGGCTCTTCACCTTGTCATTTACCGTGGGAAAAGCGGCTCAAGATAGCAAAAGGTGTTGCACGTGGACTGTGTTATATCCATGAGAAGAAGCACGTGCATGGCAACCTCAAGCCCAGCAATATCTTGTTCGGCCATGATATGGAGCCCAAGATTGGAGATTTTGGGCTCGAAAGACTCGTGGCGGGTGATAGCAGTAACAAGGCTGGTGGATCGGCTCGTAATTTGGGTAGCAAGAGGTCCACAGCCTCACGCGATAGCTTCGATTTCGCCAGCGGGGCTACCCCAAGCCCGAGCCCAAGCGCAATAGGCTTATCGCCCTATCATGCACCCGAATCATTGCGAAGTCTCAAACCCAACCCAAAATGGGACGTGTTCTCATTTGGTGTAGTGTTGCTCGAATTGCTTACAGGAAAAATCATTGTTTCGGATGAAACGGGCCCCGGCTTAGCACTCGGGGCTACCGTATCATCGATCGAAGAGAAGGGAAAAGTATTGAGGATGGCTGACGTGCCAATTCGAGCCGAAATGGAAGGGAAAGAGGATTCTTTCTTGGCACTACTAAAATTAGGATACAGTTGCATATCTCCTGTCCCACAAAAGAGACCATCCATGAAAGAGATCCTTCAAGCACTTGAGAAGTTCCCAACTAGTTCATTTTCTGCATCATACCATTATGTTCACTAGCAATGATAGAAGTACCAAATTGTAGAGACGTGTATTTATGATTGACTGACATGTTTTATTTTTTTGAGAAATTCTCAATTAGAATAATTGAAGTTTTAAAATCGTATAGACCCATAAAGAAAGAGATAAATCAAAGAGCAACTGCAGCCTAAGAGCGGATAATAGTGGCCGATATATCGATTGCAGTTTCTGCTCTATCTATTTTGTTAGTTCCATGGCAGCGCTTCTACTTGTCGGATAGGAAGAACTAGCTAGTGCCGATTTCGCATTAAGAGGTATCAATGCAGAGTTTTGGGTTTTTCCTTTCGATTTCTACTAATTCTCGTTATACCAAATCTCTTTGATAAAGTGCGAGTTCGGTGGAACTGTGAGACAGGTGACGATCTTGATACTACATAATGGGAGAATCTTTGCACCAAACCTGTATGGAGATGTATGCGCTTCAATAAAAATGGATGCGCTTCCCGCTAATTCATCTTTGTGACTTTGTCGATATTCATTACTATGCTATGGTGATTTCAAAAAATGGACCTTTTTCCTCTGTTTTTTGTTTTTTTATTTTTTATTTTTTTATTTTTTATTTTTTGGATCATGGGATGATTTCCTAGCCTGTGGGAATTTGACAGGTGGAATTTGATTGTCCACAACTACAACGAACTAATAGCAATGTGCAAGTGAAAGACCACATCTCTAGCCAAAATCTTAGGGAAAAAAATTAAATTATCCCAATAATTATAAGCCAAATGAAGCACAAGAAATTTTGAATTCAGCTCCGAAAAATCGATCAACAATAACACCAAAATGAGTGCTTCAGCTAACAAGGTGCAACTCATAGGACCCCTGCTACGTTTTTTCTCATCATTTTTCTAATGTAAATATGCTACGACAAATTAAAATGCAAAATTCAGGTAAAGTAGAGGTTGAATCTTTACCGCAGATTGTTGTAAATTTTGTTATCAGGTCACTGAAACTGCGAGTGGTCAATGTATAAATAAGAAGAAGGTGGAGACGGTAGATTTCCGGTCATCAGCAGGGCGAGGTCAAGAGCAGAAGCCAGTGCAGGTTATTCATCAGCCACATCCACAGCCACCAGCTGCGGCCTCAAACACCAGCGGTGGCGTTCTCACAAATGCTGCTGCTTCTGTTGCATCCACCCTCCAGTCTGCCAAGGAAGCAATTTCAGGAAAATAACTCTACACAATCCAACTACTCTTCGTAATCCATTTGGCAACTGTATTTTGGTTTATGGAATTAATTTTGATTTATGTATAGCAATTGCTGATTATGAGACGAAAATCCAGCCATTGCTTTAGTTCTGGAGCATTTTTACATATATACATGGAATGTATATGATATTTTTTGCAGATATTTACATTATTTACACCAGAATCTATATCTGAAACATCATATTGGTGACTTTATTCCATCGAGACCATATCAGAATCCTATTCTTTTTTTATCCTTGGCTCCTTTAGACCATATCTAACTTTGATTGATTCATTTTTAAGCCGGTCACAAACGCAACTCGTCTGTTCTAGTCTGTCTCTTCCTATTCTTGCGGTGAGTTCATGGAAGTCTGTGTTCGTTTCCGAATGCTGATGTCTAGATTATGTTCACTAATTTGATTGCCATAGTTGCAGCAATGGGTATGGCTATATCCCGGCTGGTGAAAATGCTTTTCGCCAAGCGAGAAATGAGGATACTGATGGTGGGACTCGATGCTGCTGGCAAAACAACTATACTGTACAAGTTGAAACTTGGAGAGATTGTTACTACCATTCCTACAATTGGTATCTGCACAAATCATCCATATTTTTTATTCCTTTAGCTTTTAATCTTAATCATGGTGCTATCTTTTCTTCTGCCAGGTTTTAACGTGGAGACCGTGGAGTATAAGAACGTGAGTTTTACCGTATGGGACGTAGGAGGCCAAGACAAGGTATTTCGAGCTTTATAAGCCCTTGTTTGATTCCCATCAATTTTTAAAAAAAATTGAGTTTTTTGGAGAATGTGGGTTGAAAAGTCAAAAATTATTGGTCAAAAGTAAGAATTGTGGTGTAGATTGAGTACTGTAGAAAAATAATGGGAACCAAACAGGGGCTAAGAACGTCGACCCTAATCGATATAGAAGCAAATAGCATATTAAGCAGCATTTCTTCACTGTTTTTACCACTTAAAAAGTGTTAATGAAGGTGTTATTCTGAATTCTACCATTGATACTAGACATCCTAAGCAATTTACAGATACGGCCTTTATGGAGGCATTACTTCCAAAACACTCATGGACTTATATTCGTTGTGGATAGTAACGACAGAGAGAGAATATCAGAAGCTAGAGATGAACTCCATCGCATGCTTAGCGAGGTAAAATTCATTCGTAAAAGGAAAACTTTGTATAAGTTTCCATCAGTGGGTTTCTAAGTCGTTACCTTGGATTACTTGATTCGTCTCCAGGATGAATTACGGGATGCAACAGTTCTTGTTTTTGCTAATAAGCAAGATCTCCCGAACGCAATGAGTGCTTCTGAAATCACCGATAAGCTCGGCCTTCATGCCCTGCGTCGGCATCGTTGGTATGTAATAATCGAATTCAGTGTTAAGATCTTGAGTTCTATCTTAAAAGATCAACCTTATTAAGGAATGACCTAAATAGTGGCTCGTTTGAACAAACCAATCTTGAAATTCACGTACTCATGTGTTTTGAGTATCGGATTGAATTATTCATTGAGCTTAATAGTCTCCTAATCCCATGTTAAGATTTGAGTTCCATCTTGAAATGTCAATCTTGTCAAGAGGACTAATTTAAATCTTCATAAGTTGATTTATATTTTCATTTTTATTCAATATGTGATTTTATCCCTTAACGCATAAATTTTTTTAACTGAAAAAAGTAAAACCAACAGGAATTAATGCATGCAGGTATATACAGAGTACTTGTGCAACATCAGGTGAGGGACTCTATGAAGGCCTTGATTGGTTATCTAGCAATATTTCAAACAAGGCAAGACATTGAGCTTAAGTATTTTCAGCATTCTGTTTGTATTTTGTGTTAAGAACTGTCAAGAACTTGACCTATTTGTGTTTACTTGCAGGCATAATGCATATTGCAGTTTAAGGCTACGTTTCGGTATCTAGCTATACGGTGTTACGGTAAGAATGAATAAAGACTCGTCTCAGAAAATTCCGAGCCATATAGGGTTCATAAATTTACTCTACGATAAAATAAAAAAACATATCACGTTACATAAAGTGTTCTTCATATCTACTGACGTCTCGTGTAAAATTTATCGATTTATATTTCTGGTTTTGATTGTTCAGTCGATTACAGAAGTATATCTGACTAAATCATTAATTTGTACATTTTTCTCTCATTTTAAACCATAGAGAGTGAAATAGACATAGCCAATTAGCCATGGCAGAAAAATAAGTTGGCAGAAAACAATTTTGTATTCAATTAAAATAAACAAGATCCGGAAATAATATAAACAATGCAGTAAAATGTACCGTCCCCTCACTAATCTATGCTTGATGTTTGATTGAATGTTTGTCTTCCAAGATACAACGAGGAATGAGCAGCTAACAAGTTACTACCCTGACAAACTGATCTTATGGAAGAACAATCACCAATAAAATCAATTGCATAGAACACGAATTTCTGGGACGGGAAGCAGTAAACGAAAATCGACAAAAGATCGGTATTTGCGTGTGTCCCCAAGCGACGGGGCCATTTTTTGTTCATTCGATCTGAAATTTGTGTACGCAAATTGCATCAACACACAAGTTCAAGGCTTGAAAGCCAATCTGGACCGAGATTTGCACTCCCCTCATGCGCGCACGTGGAGAGAGCCTCTACCCTACACATTACAAGCTCTGAAAGTGTAAGCACTTATTAAAGTGGTTCCAAGTTTTATCAAGTTTCTATGTAGGACGAAGTTTAACACTTTACCAAAATCATCTTCCAGACAGTTGCCTTTGAGCTCCGAGCATCAATTTTGGCAAATGGATATATGATTCCGAAGTTCTCACGGAGGAAAATAGATATCGACTTTGATATTACACAAAGATCAATTGTGTCTCATCCAAAATTGAACCTAAAGTTAGTCATTTGGCTGCCACAATTCTGCTATATTTCCAATAGAAGTTGGAACCATGGCCTCTACTGCCTACTGGATGCTAAATAAATGCGAGTCATGTGACAGCTCACTATATATATATATATATATATACACGTATCATGCATTTGATAAAATATAAATTTGACTTGTATGTGAAGGGACATGTTGGAGACTGAATTCAAGTAAACAAAGATATTCTTTTTATAAGAGCTTAAACTTTTAGCCGAGTCTATTAAAGGTGACTCTATGCAAGTATTTCGTTAACTTCACAAAACAGTCGTCCAAGTAATTTGGCCATATTTCAGTGCCTTTATGCAAGTATTTAGTAATTTTTTTTATTTTTTTAATTTTGCTTTGTGCTTTTCCCCAAGTACTGTGAATAAGGGAAAACGACACAGAATAGGAGTCAGCAGAGATAATATGGTGAATTATAATGTCTGAACATTTTGAAAACTGAGCTATCTTCTCAACGTCTTCTTCCCTGTTTTAAATAATATGAACTTACGTGTCCCATGTATATTATTACATATAGTCTCCGAAATTAATATGGGTTGTCAGTTTTCTTTATAAAAAATTCACAAGTTGGTGGCACATTGATAAGAATCAGATGATCCAACACACCCTCATTAATCATATGCATAAATATTTGTGCAAAAGATTTTTGGTTTGAATATTCAGGATTTTGAATAGGCCCTTTCAGATTATATCAGTGGTTATATTACATTCTTTCAAAATCAAATCATCTCATTTGAGTATTCAATGATGGAGGGCCAAACACACGCAAATTGTTTTTGTGTGACAGTTTGCAATCTAGTGTCTACTGTAACAGGAGTTATTAATTGAAAAAATTTGGTACATCAGCCTGATCTCTTGCCCACAGCGAACAAGAAATATCATGCTCATTGCACACAATGAAGGAGATTGGGCTCCAAAACTCCCACCAATGGTCCGAAATGGTGAGGCCTCGATCAATGATCTCCTGCCACATTGGGCGGGCAACGGGCTGGAGATCATTCTCCTTTGGCACATTGACCCTAATTTTTGTACTGGCTTGGATCTCTTGTACTATGAACCAATATCCCTAATTACATGGAAACTCTCTTTAGCTGTTTCCTCACATGAACACTACTGCCTCAATGTGGTACCATTTTATATTTTCACCTGCCTTTCTTTAAAAGGAGGTTAGGACAAAAAATGTTTACTGTTAAAGAGACCAAATATCCCATTTCCCATGTATGATTGATACAACATAGAAAAACATGACAAAATATAGACAGCTAATAATGTCCAAAAATGCTGTGTGCATCAAGTATTGGCGGAAATGGTAGTTGCTGATTTCATCATCATCATAGACTCAAACGTACTATTCCATATTATTTCAACATGCGGAAAGTATGAATTCTAGAAATGTTGCATTAAGGATTCAAAATGCAAGGCTTCATGGCAAGGAAAGAAGAACTCAACAAATGAAGTTAATCTTGATTTGGTCAAAATGCAATCTATTATATCATTCGAGAATTATTGGTTAGGCCATTCAGATTAGCTGTGCTGTTGGAAACTATTCTAAAAAATTATTCTGCAGATTTTCACCTAACACACCAAAACCATATTGCGTTTCACAATCAATCATCCCCACAAAATCAATACACAAAAATCCCAAAGTCGAATGAATTTTCTTGTCTCCCTCTCATTATAACCCTACCTAACAATGATCATTATTATTTCCTTTCCTCTTCGTCACATCAAAAAATTAAGGATGTATTTGATTGCGAAAGTGAAAAATGGCTGGAAGAAAATATTTTTTAAAGAAATGATTTTGCTTGGAAATTATTTTCCTGGAAAATCAATTGAGAGTGTTTGATTGATTTAATTTTTTAGGTGTAAAAAGTGGAGAATTTTCCAAGTTTCGTTGTTTGATTGACATTATTTTTCATGAAAAATAAAGTAAATTTTTACTATTTTAATCATTTTTTTTTTTTTTACTTTTTAAATATATTTGTATTTGATGATGATAATGTTATTTTTTTTGAAAGAAAATAAGTCAATTAACAACAACAAAATTGATTAAACGTGTCGAAAATAATTTTCCATCTACCATGAAAAATAAAAATCCACCAAAACTCAAAGAAAATATTTTCCACGAAATCAAGGAAAAGGGGCGCGTGGATGGAGTCCGCGAAAAATATTTTCCGCAGAAAATTTTCGCAATCAAACTGAATAAAGTAGAAAAGTTGGAAAAAAATTTCATTCTCCTTTGAAAAAATTTGGCCAATCAAACAGAGTCATTTCACCTTTCATAATCAGAATATGAAGAGTAATCATATTTAAGCTTAAATTCTTGTCAAGCATTCAGTTATTTCTTGATTACCAAATTCACCAACACCATTCATGGTCAAAAAAATGTTAAACTAATTACTATAGTTTGTCAAGATCAAAACCAACTGAGAAAAGTCAATGCAACAGCAACTTAAATCCCACTGGCAGACAAACTTGTACTCTCCCCAAGACATATCTCTTCCTTCGATTTAATGTAAAACAGTTTAAAAAAAAAAAACTAATCCATTGCCAACTGTCCTAGATTGAAAAGGTTCATCAAATCCTCCTTTGAGAAAACAACCAAAGACTTGGGGACACCCATCCCTGTATGATTTTTCATCAAAAATAGGTAATATGTATACTATTTATGTAGGACATGCAAGGAGACATAGTAGTATAAACATAAAAAGGAATTCCAGCTCAAGAAAAATAAACTCCAATAATCTCTCTTTCCAATCTCACTCTCCATTCCCAATCAAAGAGGCAGTGGAGTCAATTGTTCAACAAATATCTGATTCATCACATGGGGTTGGCCAGAAATACAGTAAGAAATAATAGAATGTCATATAATTGCATTGAGTTTTGACAAGAACCCATAGCTAAAAGAGAGATTATGAAGTACCATAGCTAATATTAGATAATTTAGAGAATGAGAATTCAATGGGGGGTGCTACCCACACCTAGAGACACACTGCTTATGGGAGCCAGTCTCATGTGCTGATCCCGAGCTCTACTTCGCTTAAACAAAGGTTCAGGAGATGATGACACGAGCGATGAGATGAACCATGAATCGTGAGAGCTATCAGAGCTAAAATATGCATCGATGACACCGTGTGGGCTATTTGGCACAGACTCCCGTTTGCACTTGAGGCAGATCTTGTTGTCATCAACGTCCATTACCTCCCGGATAAGTTTAGAGCATTCGTCAATAGACTCCTGCTATAGATCAAGATCAAGAGTTACTAAATTAAATTCATAGTGGCAAAGTTTAAACTTAATTTCCAAAACCATGCTAGATATATCAGATTAACTAGAACCCAAACCTCACTGATTCTGAGCACATCCATTAGTTGATTTTCGAAATTCATTGCATCACAAGGCTCAATCTCTCTAATCACATATATCATTGTCACGCCAGCAATAACAGATGGAAGATAATGCACAAGCCTATGATCTGCATTTGGAATATAAAGAAACATCTATAAGCCATTGCATATGGAAGATAATGCAAGTGCTTGTGATCTGCATTTGGAATATAAAGCAAACATCTATGAACCATTGCGCTTATAAGAGCATCTGCAGCCCAGCGCCAAAATGGCGTTTTCACGCCATTTTGGCGCTGGGGACTGCTCCAGCCGGGCACCATTTTGCTCGGAAAAATGGTGCCCTGCTACAGTGCAGCGCCATAGATGGCGCTGCACTGTAGCAATGCCGGACCTTCCGGCAAACATTTTTTTTTTTTTCTTTTTCTTTTTCTTTTTTTTTTTTTTTTTTTATTTCCCACAATTTTGGTTTAGTTGTTTTTTGTCCAAATTTTATTTATTTATCGAAATAATTTAATGTAATGAAATTGTTTTTTTTTTTTTAAATAGAAAATAAGGAAAATAATAAATAGTGTATATTTGGTGTAAGATTTAGTGTTGTTGGGTTGGAGTAGAGAAGCTGGAATAGTGTAACTGTAATTCAAATTTAGTGTAAAAGTGAAAGTTTAGTGTAAAATTTAGTGTATGTGGATTGGAGATGGCCTAATTATAACGCGAAACCGTGAAATAATGAATCTTTAGTACAAGGCAATGATGATATCAAAATGAACTGATCCACAATCCACATACCAGTGATGATTGACAGAAGAAAACTCTCACACCTCCTCATAAACTCCCAGTGTAGATTATTCATCAATCCAAATCTCCTTAAACTATGGTCAAAGAACGAAATTGGAGTCACAGGATTCATCTCCCATTTGAGAGTAGAAAGCACCAAAAGCTCCATTCTCTGAATAGTCTTTGCTTCAAACACGTACTTGGATTCTTCCACCTTAAAAAAGTAAACAGTAAAAACACAAATCGTTAACACCATTGGCATTGACACAAACACTATTGGTGCAAAAATACACAATAAACAAGAAAGAAGACATACTTGGAGGTCCAGAAGAAGAGGGACTTGAGTTTCTTCCACCTTGGCAGCTAAAGAAAGACAAGCAACAGCAGCCAATTGACTCATCCATGGTTTATCTTTTTTATGAAAGCAAAGGCTTGTAATAAACCTATCATAATAGTTCACAGATAAAACAGCAGTCGTGGCAGTAAATCCATAGTGGGTAATCACCTTTAACATCCACTCAATAGCATCTTTTCTCGCCATTATTAAAGATCCATCCGAGTTCATTTCATTATAACTCAGATGGACCTGTTTTTTTTCCTTGGACAAGAGGGCCACCAGCTCGTCATCCTCCCAAAAACGGTCGTGCTCAAATAGAAAAACTAAGTGTTTTTGATGGATCTCGTTATAATCCTCAATTTCTGGCGCTTGAAAGTCAAACCCAACTCCCAAAACTTCATCAAAACGCTCTTCTTCACAGTAAAGGGCATCAAAGATCGGATTTTGTACAAGGAATTCTTGTTCTTGTAAATGAGAAACCATCTTCTTCTGAGAAGAAGACACTAAAGTCCTTGCTCATTATCTTCAAAACATACTCAAAATACTAAAATCTTGGACTCAACATCTGGCTATGGTATTTTCAATTTTTTTCTCAATCTATGGCACTGAAAATATAGAGAGAAGGTGAAGGGTGTGAGGCAATGCAAGGCTAACCAAAGAGGAAAGCAGGCAAGGGGTTTTATCTGAGAATGCTTTCACGCCTGTCCTTTTCCCCTTATTTTTGCTCTTTTCTTTGATGAATTTCTATTTGTTTTCAAGATTTAACATTTTGTTAATGGCATTTGGTGCATTTAGGCGCTCATTAGAAATTGGTATGGTCCAGCTTGCACGGTTCACGTACAATTGCAGAGGGTACAACTCATAAATAGCCAAATACCCCTTTGCTAAAGTGAATAAAGTCTAGTATGCCACCGTTCAAGTTTGATCGATAGTAATTCACTAATTCTTAGGAACTTTTTAAGAGAAAAAATGGTGGTTGAACAAAAGGGTATATTTGATTGCCCGAGTAAAAAATATGTGGATAGGGGCAGAGCCAGGATTTTAAGTCAGCACAGATGAAAATTAAATGAAGTTGGGGAGGGGGGAACAGGGGCAACACACCCGAAATTTTTTTTTTCTAGAAAAATTAAGTCAAATAGAAAGAACTTAATTTCACAAATGACAAAAAAATAAATCTCAACTCAAATGAAGTACCTTAAAATCGTTCCTTACGAGTTTTCATACTTTGAAATCGTTATACAATAGCTTCATTATCAATCTTCAAAGATATATCTTTCTCTACATAAACAACAAGGTTATCATTCATCCACTCATCACCCATTCGCTTGAGCAATCTATCATTCACAATGCTCATTGCAGAAAATACTCTCTCGACAGTAGCTGTAGCAACCGGTAGAATAAGCGCCAAAGTGAAAAGCTTTTAAACCAATGGATATACCTTATTTTTCTTTGTCATTACCAACTTCTCTGCAAGATCACCAAGGCCTTTCAATTCTTGAAATGCGTTATTAGAGCGCATATCAAAAATATAAGTTTCAAGTTGATCATCAAGTGTGAGAAGATCAAATCTTGAAAAATCTTCTTTGTAGAACTCCGCAAGTTGAATCAATATTTTCTTATCGAAATCATAGAATGAATTTTGTGGACATAAACAAGCTACACAAATGAGTAACTCTGTATTTACCTCTGAGAAACGATTGTTCAACTACTGAAGTTGCAAATCAATGATAGCGTAGGATAAATCTACGTAGTAATTATGTAAACTTGTCACTTCTGGTGGTGGATTAAGTTGAGGACGACCACGAGGTGCACTGTGTATAAACACATCATCCATATTGGGAACATCAAGGTGATATCGCTGACAAAAAGAATGAACTTCTTCAAAAAACAAATCTCACATGTTGTCTCTCATCAGTTGGAGTAGTTGTTTGCATATTTTCACCAATCTCATTGCAGTCACAATATCTTGATCTTTTAATTATAATGTCTTTGACAACTCATTGGAAACTCCTAAGACTTATTTCATCAAGTGTATATTAAATGCAAAATCAAACAAATGTATCGACTCCAATAAACTAAATGGCTCACTTTTTTTATCACCAGAACTAGATTCATCTTCTGAAATAAATTCAAGTACATCACCAACAGTAGAGAACATTGAAAGCAAACTGATCAAAGAATTATAATCTGACCCCCAACGTGTATCACCAGAATGCTGAAGAGTAGTTTCTTGATTAAGTCCTTGTCCACTTAAAACACCGCCTCTCTCCAATGCCTCAACGATAATGTCTAAATGTTTCTCTCTAAGCAGATCAGAACGTTTGCAAAATGCTCCAATGACATTTACAACATCACCAACCACACGAAATAAATTAGAAATTGGAATATTCTTCTTTGTCACAGCTACAAGAGCTAGTTGAAGTTGATGAGTAAAACAATGTATGTAAAAGGCAAATGAGTTCTCCTTCAAAATGAGTGCTTTCAGACCATTGAACTTACCTTACATATTACTTGCCCCATCATAACATTGTCCTCTCAACTTAGTTATGCTCAAATTATATCTAGAAAATAGCATATCAATTGCAGCCTTAACTGATATAGTTATGGTACTGCTAACATGCTCAATCCCTATCAAACGTTCATTCACATGTCCACTACTATCCACATAACGTAGGACTACTGACATTTGCTCCTTTACTGATACATCACAAGATTCATCAACAAGAACAGAGAATAATGAATCGCCAACATCTTTGATAATAACATAAATCGTTTCAACAGCACATGCACTCACTATATCCTACTGAATATCAGGAGATGTTAATTTACAATTTTTAGGAGCATTTCCCAATATCACAACTTTAATATCATCATTATGATCAGCAATAAATTGCAATTGAACTAGGAAGTTACCTGGATTGAGATAACCTTCAGATTCATCATGGCCCCGAAATGATAACCCTTGACACAACAAAACACTAACACAATCAATTGATGCCTCAAGACGAATACGATAATCAGTACGTGCTTGTGTTGACCACTTATGCAAAATCGAATGAATGTGTTGATCTTGATTCATCAATGTGTCACAACTCATTCGAGCTTTATTATGTTCGTTGTCATGCTTTCCCATATGAAGTCGAAATATTTTCTTTATTTTTCCAACATGTGAGCCCTTCGCTTACAAAAGATTCACCTCCTCCTTGCTTACCATGACTTGATTTGAAAAAATAACAGTACAAACAATAAGTAGCATCTTTTGTTATACTATACTCCAACCAATTACTAAATTCTTTGAACCAAGAAGACTGTAATAGTCTAAATTGGGATGTTCCGAACTGTTGTTTTGAGAATACATGATCTGATGAGAATCCAGGGAGTCAATCGAGTCAAAGTCAAATAGGTCAACTCTCTATCAGAATACCGGTGGGGCCCATGACAAGATCCAAGGCTAAAGAGGTCCAAGAGTCGATGGGGGGACTCATTTTCAAGTTTTGAAATCAAGTCCACATGGAGGAGAGCAAGATCGAGGTCAATTGCCTAAGTTTGGAAGCTCAGGACATTTCGGTCGACCAAAAGTCCATCCGGTCGACCGAAACTCTACAGGATTTTGAGACGTAGCTTCAGGCGGGTTCGGCTGACCTTCGTACGACCGAAAATTCCATTTAGGTCGACCAGGTATTCGACCGAAAGTTTCCCGAATGTAATATCAGGGTTTTTTGTGCAATTTCTCAAACTTTTTATCTTTCACTTTTTTGTATATACTTGTAAAGCTTTCGAAACCCTAGTTAGTTTTTGGCCATTGAAGAACACTCCTTGAGAGTTTTGGAGAGCTATAATCCTTTCTTTATCTTGTAACTATTTTCTTGGAATTTTATTCAACTTATATATTGAGGATTTGTTCTTGTGTATTTGTTGATGTTTATTCCACAAGTCTTGGTATTTGTCTTAATCTCTCCATTGTGCTAGGGTTAACTTTCCTTAGAATTTTGGTTGGGTTAAACTTGGGTCAAGATTCCTCATTTATTACCTTTTTTAGCTTTCTTGGGTTTGTACAAAATTGTTGTTGGAATTTTTGGTTTAAACACGAAGGGGTTCGCATCATTTGGTATCAGAGCTTGGCTCTAAAATTGGTAGTCCTATCTTTACATTTATTGTTGTTGTTCTCGATAGTAAAAAAATGAAAATTACAAAAAATGGGGGAAATTAGTTGCCCATGAATATTTCATGATTCCTACATATTGGGCATTGTTGTTATCATCAATTTGAAAGTTTGTTAGGGATACATTTGAACAAACACTTGAGAATCCCAAACTATTCAAGTTTGCATCCTAAGTGTTTGATAAAATGTTTCAAAGAGTGTTTTCATATTGAAACATACCATTCAACTACCAAACACATTCATAATTGAATTCCTTGTGTCTTACATCAAGTTATTGTGACTATATCCTTGAAAATCTTATTGGTCAAGTTCAATTCCTTACTTCCTTGTATAATAGTAAGCAACTAAATTCTACTCGCTATTGTGTCAATCCTTGCTTTGCTTCCTTTGTTGTTTGTGGAATTTGTGCTACACAAGAATTGAATTCTCAATTTAGTTGAATTACGTTCCTTGGAAAGTTTGGGTAAGAAAGTGAGGAGTGGTAAAAGGCAAGAGTGGTGAGCTCATTAGAGGGAAAAAGCCTAATTGAGTAAAACACGAGCAAACATAATTTGTGAGGATACTTGCACACTTACACTCCATGGCTAATACACATACTTCGAGTGGACAAGATTCTAATGCACAAACTCAAGAGTTGAGGGATATGATACAAGATCTCACGGTTACCATGGCGGATATGGGGGGAAGATTGGAGGGGAGGTTAACAAGGTTGGAAACTATGAGGGAAGCTCCACCCCCAAGGGATGATAATGTTAGGAGGGGTGATAGGAAAAGGCCTAGAGATGAGTATGAGGATGATGATGTTGATGATGATGAATTGGAGAGTGAAGGAGGTAGTGACCAAAATTGGAACATGGGTAGGAATAGAGGAGGAAGGAATGTGAGGGGGGTTGGTCGAGGTCATGGGAGGAACCCTAGGGGTAGGGATGGAGTGGATGGTAATCTTGGTAGTATCAAGATGAAAATTCCTTCTTTCCATGGGAAGAGTGATCCGGATGCCTATTTAGAGTGGGAGAGGAAGATGGAGTTGATTTTTGAATGTCATAGGTATTCCGAGGATAAAAAGGTTAAGTTAGCGGTAGTGGAGTTTACCGACTATGCCTTAGCTTGGTGGGATAATTTATTACTCACTAGGAGAAGGAATTTAGAGGGTAGTGTGGATACTTGGGATGAATTGAAGAGCCTTATGAGGAAAATATTTGTACCGAGTCACTACTATAGGGGGCTCTATCAAAGACTACAAACTCTTACTCAAGGAACAAAAGGGGTTGAAGATTATTACAAGGAGTTGGAGAAAGCTTTGATGAGGGCCGACATAGAGGAGGATAGAGAAGCCACTATGGCTCGATTTATGAGTGGGTTGAATAGGGAGATAGCCAATGTGGTTGAATTACACCATTATGTTGAGATGGAGGGATTGGTACACGTGGCTATTAAAGTGGAGGCTCAATTGAAGAAGAATGAGCAATTTAAAAGAAAGGGACAAGAAAAATTTGTGGGAGGTCCTAGTTCCAATTGGAAGTCTAAGTGGGGGAGTGAAAAGGTTGATAAGGCACCACTTAAGGACAATATTGAAACCTCCAAGGGAAAGGAAGTTAGCTTCGTCAAGGATAAACCAAAGGTTATTCCTAACGCTTCTAGGAGTCGGGATATAGAATGCTTCAAGTGTAGAGGACGGGGGCATTATGCTCGAGAGTGCCCTAACAATAGGGTGATGATTATTAAAAATGGGGAGTGGTACTCGGAAGATGAAGAGGACGAAGAGGGGATGCCTTGTAGAGGAGATAGTGATGGCGAGGAAGAAGAGGTGGAGGGAATTGTTAGTCCACCCAAGTCTTTAGTCACCATTAGATCTCTCAACACCCAAACCAAGGTGGATGAGGCGGCTAGGAAAAGGGAGAATATCTTCCATACTAGGTGTCTTGTGAAGGACAAAGCGTGTAGTCTCATCATTGATGGGGGAAGTTGCACCAATGTAGTTAGCACTAGTATGGTAGAGAGGTTGGGATTACCTTTAATGATACATCATAGTCCTTATAAGTTACAATGGTTGAGTGATTATGGTGAAGGTAAGCAAACAAGTATTACTTACTTTCAACATAGGGACCTATGAGGATCAAGTCCTTTGTAATGTGGTGCCCATGCAAGCTACACATATATTATTGGGGTGGTCATGGCAATATGATAAGAGGGTATTGCATGATGGTAGGAAAAATAAGTATAGCTTCCAAATGAATGAAAAACCCGCAACACTCCTACCTTTGAGTCCGGAAGAAGTTTACAAGGACCAATTGAAACTCAAGAGGGAGGAGGAGGAGGAGAAAGAAAGAAGAAAAAAAAGTTGGAGTTGAGTGGGGGACAAAAAGAAAGTGAAAAAAAAAAAGGGGAAAAATAGTGAGAAAAAAAATGAGGGGATGCAAGAAAAAAGAAAGAGAGCAAAAGAAATTTAGAAAAGAATGAATTTTTATGCGAGCAAAGGTGATGTGGAGAGAGCTTTAAAAGAAAATCATTCTATTCTTTTGATGGTGTATAAGGAGTCCCTCCTTACACTTGACGACCCTCACACTTCCCTCCCCACTTTAGCTACTTCTTTGTTGCAGGAGTTCGAGGATGTCTTCCAGGAGGAGATGCCTAGTGGGCTCCCACCCATTAGAGGCATCGAGCATCAAATTGATTTCATCCCCGGAGCTGTCATTCCAAATAGACCGGCATACCAAAGCAACCCGGAGGAGACCAAGGAACTCCAAAAACAAGTTGAGGAGTTGATGAGTAAAGGATATGTTCATGAGTCATTGTACCGTTCCCGTGCTACTAGTGCCCAAGAAGGATGGAACGTTTAGAATGTGAGTCGATTGCCGAGCCATTAACAACATAACGGTAAAGTATCGACACCCCATTCCTAGGTTAGATGATATGCTAGATGAGTTGCATGGTTCTTGCATTTTTAGTAAAATCGACTTGAGAAGTGGATATCACCAAATTAGGATGAGAGAAGGAGATGAAGGGAAAACCGCTTTTAAAACTAAATATGGTTTATATGAGTGGTTGGTTATGCCCTTCGGTCTCACTAATGCACCAAGCACTTTTATGAGATTAATGAACCATGTTTTGCGTGCCTTCATTGGGAAATTTGTAGTAGTTTACTTCGATGATATTTTGATTTATAGTAAAAATTTGAATGAGCATATTGAACACTTGAGAAGTGTACTTGTGGTTTTGAAAGAAGAACAATTGTATGCTAACCTCAACAAGTGTAATTTTTGCATGGAGAGTGTGGTCTTTCTTGGATTTGAAGTTAGTACTAAGGGGATAGAGGTCGATGATGAGAAGATCAAAACAATTAAGGAATGACTCACTCCCACAAATGTCACCGAGGTAAGAAGCTTCCACGGGTTAGTTAGTTTTTACCATCGTTTTGTCAATGATTTCAGCACACTAGCTTCACCACTTACCGATGTTGTCAAAAAGCATGTTGGGTTTAAATGGGGGGAGGCGCAAGAAAAGGCCTTTAAAGAAATAAAGAACAAATTGTGCACTGCCCCGGTTTTATCCTTGCCTAATTTTGATAAAACTTTTGAGATTGAATGTGATGCTTCAGGCACAGGTATTGGAGCAGTTTTGATGCAAGAGAAAAGGCTGATTGCCTACTTTAGCGAGAAGCTTAGTGGAGCCGCCCTGAACTACCCCACCTATGACAAGGAGCTCTATGCGTTGGTGAGATCGTTAGAGACATGGCACCACTACTTGTGGCCTAGAGAGTTCGTTATCCACACCGACCATAAGTCATTGAAGCACTTGAAGGGGTAAGGGAAGTTGAGCAAGATGCATGCCAAATGGGTGGAGTACGTAGAAACTTTTCCCTATGTCATCAAATACAAACAAGGTAAGGAGAATGTGGTCGCCGACGCCCTTTCTCGAAGGTATGCTCTTATTACTACCTTGAGTGCTAAATTGTTGGGTTTTGAGAGCATTAAGGACTTGTATGCGCATGATGCGGATTTTGCTAGTATATTTATATCATGTGAGAGGGTTGGATTTGGTAAGTATTATAGTCATGAGGGGTTTTTGTTTCGAGAAGGTAAACTTTGTATGCCAAATTGCTCATTGAGAGAGTTGATGGTAAGGGAGGCCCATGGCGGGGGATTAATGGGTCACTTTGGGGTAAGGAGAACCTTGAAAATCTTACAAGAACATTTCTTTTGGCCTAAAATGAGTAGAGATGTTGGGATAATTTGTTCTGAGTGCATAACTTGTAGGAAGGCAAGTCCAAGGTAGAACCACATGAATTATATACACCCCTACCTGTCCCTAGTGAACCTTGGACGGAAATTTCTATGGACTTCATTTTGGGATTGCCTAGGTCAAAAAGAGGTAGTGATTCCATTTTCGTGGTTGTAGATAGGTTTAGTAAAATGGTGCATTTCCTTGCTTGTAATAAAATCGATGATGTCATTCATATAGACGACCTATTCTTTAGGGAAATAGTGCGACTCCATAGGGTTCTTAGGAGCATTGTGTCGGATAGGGACGTTAAATTCCTTAGCCACTTTTGGAAGGTCTCGTGGGGGAAATTGGGAACTAAACTTTTGTTTTCAACAACTTGCCATCCCCAAACCGATGGTCAAACTGAGGTGGTTAATAGAACTTTAACACAACTTCTTCGCACCATCCTTAAGGGCAACCTAAAGAATTGGGAAGAGTGTTTACCTTTTGTTGAATTTGCATATAATCGAAGTGCTCATTCTACTACTTCTTTTTCTCCATTCGAGATTGTTTATGGTTTTAACCCTTTAACTCCTTTGGATTTGATTCCATTACTTATTGATGAAAGAGGTAGTTTAGATGGGAAGAGAAAGGCGGAGTTGGTAAAATCTCTCCACGAGAAAGTTAAACTCCAAATCGAGAAGAAGAATGAACAATATGCCTCCCGTGCCAACAAAGGTAGAAAACGAATGACATTTGAGGTCGGTGATTGGGTATGGTTGCATTTGAGGAAGGAGCGGTTCCCGACTCAAAGAAAATTAAAATTACAATCACGTGGTGATGGCCCCTTCCAAATCCTAGAGAAAATCAATGACAATGCCTACAAGCTTGACCTTCCTGGTGAGTACAATGTATCGGCTTCTTTTAACGTCTCTGACTTATCCCCTTTTGATGCAGGTGAAGATTCGAGGTCGAATCCTTTTCAAGAGGGAGGAGATGATGCGAATTCAGGGAGTCAATCGAGTCAAAGTCAAACAAGTCAACTCTCTATCAGAATACCGATGGGGCCCATGACAAGATCCAAGGCTAAAGAGGTTCAAGATTCGATGGCGGGACTCATTTTCAAGCTTTGAAATCAAGTCCACATGGAGGAGAGCAAGATCGAGGTCAATTGCCTAAGTTTGGAAGCTCAGGACATTTCGGTCGACCGAAAGTCCATCCGGTCGACCGAAACTCTACAGGATTTTGAGACGTGCGGGTTCGGCTGACCTTCGTACGATCGAAAATGCCATTTCGGTCGACCAGGTGTTCGACCGAAATAGTTTCCGAAAGTTTCCCGAATGTAATAGCGGGGTTTTTTGTGCAATTTTTCAAACTTTTTATCTTTCACTTTTTTGTATATACTTGTAAAGCTTTCCAAACCCTAGTTAGTTTTTGGCCATTGAAGAACACTCCTTGAGAGTTTTGGAGAGGTATAATCCTTTCTTTATCTTGTAACTATTTTCTTGGAATTTTATTCAACTTATATATTGAGGATTTGTTCTTGTGTATTTGTTGATGTTTATTCCACAAGTCTTGGTATTTGTCTTAATCTCTCCATTGGGCTAGGGTTAACTTTCCTTAGAATTTTGGTTGGGTTAAACTTGGGTCAAGATTCCTCATTTATTACCTTTTTTAGCTTTATTGGGTTGGTACAAAATTGTTGTGGGAATATTTGGTTCAAACACCGAAGGGGTTCGCATCATGATCTGAAGGTTGACAAGCACCCTTTTGCAAATATACTCTTCGAACTTGATCATGGATATTAATATTGTAATTTGAAATTGAAATTCTTAATCCAGGATCGGTTGGAAGTTGTGCAAGATCAACATCCACTCTATTTGCATGATCAGTGAGAAGTTGTGTAATATCAACATCCATTCTATTTGAAGTCCCCTCTTCAACATTTTCTACATCTGAAAATTTTCTTTTAAAAAATCTATCTAAGGTTGACATGATTTTTTCCTACAAACCACAACTCCCAAATTAAACAAACTCAACAAATAACAATTATAAACCACAACTCTCAAATTACGAAAATTCAAACAAAGTTAATCAAATTTATTAAAAATACCCCCAAATGCCAAATCAATATTATTTTCACAAACCTAATTAACGTAAAATTTCAGTTTTTTAAACATTAACCATCCAAATTCCAAAAATAAACAGTATTATAAAATAGGCAAGTGATAGAAATTATAAAATACTTTAAGTAGGCAGGTGTTAACTGACATTTGAACCCAAAAAAAAAGGGGGACAGGAATGCGGAAGAGGAAGGAAGCACGACAGAAACTTAAATGCGGTGATGCGGAGCAGCAGAAGGTTGAGGAAGAAGTGGAACTGAGGGCAGAGCCGCAGAGGAAGTCGGATTGTGACTTTGCCGGTCGGAGGTCTGAGTCGGGACTCGGCGGCGATGCAAGGACGACGATCAGGCTCAGGCTCAGGCAGGTGGCAGGCAGGCGAAGTCGAAGTTGGGGTGGTTGTTTGATGCTTTTTAGTCCAATGGTTTCAGCTTCTTCAGCTTTTGGACTGCGTTTTCTTTGATTTTGAAAGTTTTATTTATTTATTTTATTTTATTCTTATTAGGTTGACCCAGGACAGCCCAGATGTCTAGCGCGGTCTATGGCTAGTGCTGGGCTTGGGCTTCCTGTATGTGGAAAGAAATATTTTTCAAGGAAATGATTTTCCTTGGGAATTATTTTCGTGGAAAATCAGTTGAGAGTATTTGATTGATTTAATTTTTTAGGTGGAAAGAGTTGAAATTTTTTCAAAGTTTTGTTGTTTAATTGACATTATTTTTCATGGTAATAAAGTAAAATTTAGTTATTTTAATAAAAAAAATTACTTTTTTAACACATTTCTACTTGATAATGATAATGTTAAAATAAGTCAATTAATAACAATAAGCCTCTGTCTAGGACCAAGTTCATGCTTTGTAATTGCAATTTTTGCTACAGTATTTTTGACTAAATGGGACCCACCAGTTAATCTCCTCTCACAGGGCCAACCATTTATGACCAGTCACCGTAGAAAACCATGATTTTTTGGGCAAAAAACTTGCGGCCAGACAGAAGCTAAAATTGATCAAATGTGACGAAAATAATTTTTCATCTAACATGGAAAATCTTTTCTCGAGGAAACAAGAAGAAATTTTTTTCCAACCATTCAAGGAAAATTAGTGCGTGAGGTAAAATGGTGAAAAAAGTTTTTCATGTAAAATTTTGGCAATCAAATTCAAACATAAGAAAATAACAAAGTAGGAAAAAATTTCTTTTTCCTTTTTCCTTGAAAAATCAAGGCCAATCAAGTAGGGCCTAAATGTGTGTATAGTCATGTTGGAATTGATAAAAATTACATTCGTAGTAGATTTTGATAAAAATTGATAATAAAAGGTGTTGTTAAGATTAAGCAAGTGTTTGGTAAATGGTTTATAAACCACACAATTTCTCGAATCATTTTTAACCACACACATTTTTTCTCTTCAATTTTCAACTATACATTTTACCTCAAAAAAATTAACTAATTTATAAACCATTACAGTGTTACCAAATGGAGGCTAAACGTTGACTTTAAATTTGATTAAAATTCAAACTTTTAGCGCTACAAAATAGGGGCATAATATTAAATAGGGTTGTTTTTTTATCCATCGTGGGCCAGAATAAGAGCTCACTGCTAGCTAGCGTCCTCCTTTTTTTAGGATTTATTGTAATTCCCAATCTTTCAAAAAAGTTAAAAATTAATTCAAACATTTTTTTTTATTTTGCTCCATGCACTTCCAACATACCATTTATTTGCATCATTAGTCTCATTTTGACAAAAGTAAAGGATAAAACGTGAAAGTCACTTAAAATACAAAAAAAAATGACAAAAAAAAAAAAGTTAATTAGAAAATTACATCCACTACAACAGAATACGTCAATTTTGACTAGTAACTGGCACATGTGCAATGTTACATGATATTATGAGAGAAGTAAGGAAGTAGATTTTAGAAAAATCATTAAAAATCCAAACATTAAAAAAAAAATACACAATTATCATTGTTCAATTAAACATTCATATTCATATCGATTTGAATACATTATACTCATAATGAAATACATATATGAATAGGAAAAATGAAAATTTTACCATTGAGTAATTTATTTAAACTGAGTTTGGAGAACGCATATCTATATATATTTTTAGATTATTAGTTTACTTCTTTGAAAAGTTGTACCACGAAGAAGCAATTGGCGAGTGTCTCTGAGAGAGATTGATCATAAAAACTTGAAAATGTTGAAAACCAAATAGTGACAACACATGTACATGTTAAACTACAACATCAACTACCTCAATTTCAACAAAACAAACTAGACATGTAGATATGTGTTCCATGTACTCAGGCTTAAGCAATTATGCAATGGTAGAATTTTCATTTTCATGCGCTTGTGCGTATGATTATAGAACTTAAATTGAAATGAATTGGGAATTTGATTGTTTAATTAAATAGTGATGGCGATGTACTATTTTGTTTTTTTTTTTTTTTTTTTAATGTATGGATTTATAGTGTTGTTTCCATAATTTACTTCCTTAATTTTCAGCCATGCGACAGTACACATGGGTCAATTCCAAGTTAAAATTGACGAATTATTTCATAATGGATATAATACGCTAATAAACAAAAGGTTTAATTGTATTACGCTAAAAATGAAAGGTTGATGACTAAATTTGCAAATAGCCCTTATCTTTTTGAATTTTTAGACGACTTTCCCATTTTGCCCTTTTGCCCTTTACATTTGTCAAAATGGCACTAGTGCCACTAATAAACAATACGTTGGAGAATGTATAGTTGTAAAAATCAAAATTTTGCATGTATTTGCGATGTTTTTAAAATATTGAGGACTAAACATACAATTAACCCTCATTATATCCCCCCCACCCCCAAAACCCCCTTTTCTTCTATTCCGAATCACTTAGCCTTTGTTCGGCCCAGTTCTTATGGAATTTTTTGGTTTTGAATAGTACTTTGGGAAAATGAGTGGTTAAAAAATATTTGAAAAATAAAAAATGATAGGCTTGACTAAGATAGATGGTTAAGATTGATTGTTGAATAAATTTGATTTTTAAAAAATGGAGATCAAACAGGAGCTTAATCCCCCATTTTTTCCTACCTCCCATTATTGTGCTCCTCCTGAATCAACACTTAAGAGTTAACGTTGTTCCGCAAAAACTTCCTATAGTTGGCTATTTGTGCAATAAATCTCACATGTTCAGTGTTTTAAAATTTTTGGACACGTGTCAACTTCACACTCAGGGTGGGCACATTAACACCTACTCATCGTAAATAGTTGATCGGGACTACAAACATATTATCAACACTTTGTGATTCCATCCATACAAAAATTTTGCACAAAAAATATAGCAAATTAGTAACCAGGGTAATAAATCAAGAAATTAAACACCAATCCTGTGGGCATAACTATGAATCGTAATGACCTCAATTTCAGATTATTTATTATAAATAATAATGTGTTTGAATATCACATCCATTTTTTGGCTTTTAAATGAAAAGCTAGAGAAATTACAAGGTTAGATTAAAAAAATTACACCCTACACCTAGTATTAAATCGTGGGGGAGAGAGTCATGCGATGGCTACGAATAAGGAGTTTTTCAACCATGACAATAGCTCTTGATTTGGAATTTTAGGGCACAAAGCAGGTTTGGATATTGGTTTAATAAATTCGAGAAATTGATTAAGAGTGTGTTTGATTCTAATTAAAATGAGTTTTTTTTTTAAAAATGAATAGTGATTTTTAGGAGAATAGATGGTTGAAAAGTCAAATATTGTGTGCTTGACTTTTAATGAATGATTGAGATTGAATACTGTAAAAAAATAAGAAAATTTTAATGAGAACCAAACAATGGCTAAGTGTTGAAAAAATCAATTAGAGTGACTTCATGTCAACTTCGATCAAATATTCAAAAATCGACCCAATCCGTTTAGACAAAATAGTTTATCACTCCGTTTAGGCAAAATTTTGACCATGCGATCGCGCGACTTATAATCATGCGATTGCATGGTAGACCGAACAGTCGTGTCCTTTCGATTATCGAGCTCGTTGGCTGAGTCTTGTTTTAAAATTTCTCTCGAAAGATACTATTCAACATTCATTATTTAAGTTCATCACCATAAGTAGTAGTGAGCTTCCTAATTATTTATTTGATGAAACAAGAACGAATCAAGAAGTAAACTTAAACTAGACGGATAAATATCACAATTAATTAATGATGAAAATAATAATGTTGATCCCACTCTTTCAAAAGATATTTTCAACTCCCACCAATATTTTTTCAATAGATAAATTGAGTAAGAAAAGTAGAAAGTAAAAGGGGGAGGGGGGAATAAAGCCTCTGCCGCCACCCCAAAGGCTGCCCAGGTTCGCGAACCAGAAAGGCTTTGGGAGTGTGTTTTCATTTTATTATTTTCTTTTCATTTTCTTATTTTTCTTTTCTCTGTATTACAATGACATTCTTTGTTTGAAAAAAAGAGATTTTGCATAAAACATGTGACGAAGTATCCAATAAGAATCCACGTTGTAGGCTTCAATGGAACCTGCAAAGCAACAAATGCAATGATTAATTCAATTAAAAACAAGAAATAATTACACTAAAACAAAAGAGGAAGAAACTAGGTTAGAGATTTGATTGTTTCCCCCTTTTTGGTTTGGCTCAGAAAATCAATCCAACAACCACAAGTGCAACACCACGATTAGGAGATTTGTACAACCACGAAGGAAGTACGGGTAATCACAAACCGAAACCGTTCACACAGAAAGGAAGCCCACGAAGGTCACGAAAAAGGAAGCAGCCGTGTGTCACGAAGAAGCACAAGAAGGAAGGCTGACTACTTAAGCAGATGAACACGAAGAAAAGCACCCAAGATTCCACACAGAAAAGCTCGAAGAATACAGGGCTGGGTTCGGTCTCCTTTATAGAAGAGTCAAACAGAATGGAGGAGATCGGGGAGAACGAATGAGGCATATCCACAAAGAGATAAAGATAAATAACAATAACCAACCGAGGATAAATAGATAATGATAAGCTTTGATCGGTTTTATCTCCTTTTTTCGACATTATCTCCAAAGTCGAGTATCGAGCACCAATCCTAATTGGGTTGACTCCCTCAAGATACCCGACCAAGTGGGCTACAAACAATTGTGGTGTGGACTAAACTGATCTTCAATATTGGCTTATAAAAGCATGAAGTTAAAACGGGCATCGATTTTTCATCATCGCCAAAGGGGTTTAATTTTGGTAACACATTACCTAACAAACCTCCACCTTGTTACCAAACTAACCTGTAAGCTTAACAAGGAAAAACTTAACAAGAAGAAATTGTAGCACAAAAGAAACTTACATACCTGTACCAATATTTAGAAGACTAAGACAGCTTCTAAATTTTACCAAATGAAGCACCTTAGTGCCCATATCTGCAGGGTTGTATTCTGAAAGAACTTTCTCAAGTTTTACCAGTTCTTGAGAAACCATATCTCTAATAAAATGTAATCTGACATCAATATGTTTAGTACGTTCATGAAAGACAGGATTTTTACACAGATAAATAGCAGATTGACTATCAGAATATACTGTCACATTTCCATCAAGAACACATAGTTCATTTAATAGACCTTTAAACCACAAAGACTCTTTAAAGGCTTCAGTAGCAGCAATATATTCAGATTCAGTAGTGGATAATGCAACAACGTGCTGTAGCTGTGATTTCCAACTAACACATGAATTACACAAAGTAAACACATAGGAAGAAGTTGATTTCCTATTATCTCTATCACCAGCATAATTAGTATCAGTAAATCCTTTCAATTTTAATCCTTCGGTACTAAACTTATATATCAATCCAACATTACAAGTTTCTTTCAAATATCTAAACAACCATTTTAAAGCTTCCCAATGATTGGGACCAGGATTAGACATGTACCTGCTAAGTGTACTAATAGCAAAAGCTAAGTCAGGTCTAGTACACACCATTAAATACATCACAGATCCAATGGCATTAGAATATGGAATTTTCTTCATATATTCTTCTTCTTCTTCATTAGCAGGTGATTGTTCCTTTGATAAGACAAAATGATTGGCTAAAGGCAAAGTAACAGGTTTACAATCAATCATGCCAAATTTTCTCAAAATTTTCATAATATATGGAATCTGATGCAGAAATAGAATTGAATTTGACCTATCTCTTTCAATTTCCATGTCTAAGATTCTTTTAGAATTACCTAGGTCTTTCATGTCAAATTCATTACCCAACGTGGTTTTTATTTCATTCAAGAATTTCAAGTTAGGGCCAACAAGTAACATATCATCAACATATAATAATAAGATCACACAGTTATTATTAGCACTCCCCTGTTGATAATACAAGCAATGATCAAATTCACTCCTTTTAAAACCAATGGTTTGCACAAAAGAATCAAAACGTTTGTACCATTGTTTAGGAGATTGTTTTAAACCATAAAGGGAGCGTTTAAGAAAACACACATTATTAGGTTTTAGTTTATTTTCAAAACCTTTTGGTTGATCCATAAAAATCTCTTCATCAAGTTCACCATGCAAAAAAGCAGTTTTAACATCAAGTTGTTCAAGTTCCCAATTAAAATGTGCACTAATGCAAGCATAGTCCTAATAGTGGTATACTTAACAACAGGAGAAAAGATTTCATTATAGTCTACCCCTTCCTTTTGTGTGTAACCTTTAGCCACGAGTCTAGCCTTAAACCTTAAAGGCTCTCCTAAAGTATTTCCCTCCTTAACTCTAAAAACCCATTTGCACCCAACAATAGACTTGTTTTTAGGTCTTGGGACTAACTCCCATGTTTGATTTTTATCGAGGGAACTCATCTCTTCATTCATTGCTTTCATCCAATTCTCAGCTTGTTTACTCTCTAAAGCTTCTTCAAAAGTATTTTGCTCCCTATCAACTAATTCTTGATAACTAGCATAAGCTAATTCAAAATCAGACTCTAACCTTTGAGGCACCCTATGTGTTCTCCTAACTCGGTCTCTAGCTAACTGATAATCATATAAAGGGTTTTGTTCTACTTGATGTTCCTCTACAACCTCATCACTCCCAACATTTTCATCCTGATTGTTTTCTACCTCTAGATCTTGACGCTCCACCTCAATTTGTGTAGTGGGGATTTCAACACTTACAGTCTCTAAATCCTCTTTGGATTCGCCACTAGTGTTTTCTTGCTGTTTTTCTCTCACAATGTCATTCTCTAACTTTAGACACGGCATCTCAGTTTCATTAAATGTAACATCACGACTTATGATGATTTTAACTCCAGTTTGACTTCTATCCCAAAGCCTATATCCCTTAACTCCTTTAGGATACCCTAAGAAAACACATTTCCTAGCTCTAGGTTCTAGTTTCCCCTCATTTTGATGAAAGAAAGCAGCACAGCCAAAAGTTCTCAACAAAGTATAGTCAGCACATTTACCATACCATTTTTCATGCGGAGTATCACAATTTAATGCACTAGAAGGTGTCAAATTAATCAGATAACATGCAGTAACAACAGCTTCACCCCAAGAATATTTAGGAATACCAGAACTCAACATCATACATCTAACTTTATCAAGTATAGTACGATTCATACGTTCAGCAACCCCATTTTGTTGAGGCGTATATGGAACAGTTTTATGTCTGGTAATTCCACTTTCCTTACACATATCATCAAAATCATTATTACAAAATTCAAGGCCATTATCAGTTCTCAGATATTTTATCTTCTTGCCAGTTTGGTTTTCAACTTGCAATTTCCAAATTTTAAATTTCTTAAAGGTCTCAGTTTTATCTTTCAACAGATAAACCCACACTTTTCAAGAAAAATCATCAATTATGGATAAAAAATATCTATTACCACCCATCGTAGGATGAGTGGCTGGCCCCCACAAATCAGAATGAATATATTCTAAAACTCTTGTAGTTTTATGCACAACAGATGAGAAAGATAACTTATGATGTTTACTAAGCACACAGTGATCACAGAATGGCATGTCAGATACACAATCTTTTCCAAACACACCTTTTTCATTAAGCAATTTAAGTCCTTTAATGCTTACATGAGCTAATCTATTGTGACACTTGTGTGTTTCATCAGTGTTGGCAGAATTAATAGAGGAATTAATCACTTCAGCAATTGTCACATAAATACCATTTCTTCTGATACCTTTACACGTGACCATGACACCCTTAGTCATTTTTAACATGTTGTTTCCAATTTTACCAGAAAAACCCTCTGATTCTAAAGCTCCTACTGAAATAAGATTTCTAGCCATTTCAGGAATATATCTGACTCTACATAATTTGAGCACATAGCCAGTATCAAATTTTAAAGTGATATCACCAATCCCAGCAATTTTATAAGCATGGTTATTACAGAGAATAGCATGACCACTTTCAGATTCCTGCATATTTTCAAACCAATTCTTATGAGATGAAACATGAAATGATGCACCAGAATCAAGTATCCATTCATGCAAGTGTGATTTCACAGTCATATTCACTTCAGTAGGTTCAGAATTCAATAACACATAGACTTCACAAAGTTCATTGTAAGGTGAAGTAACAACATTTGCCTCATCACGTTTTTCTCTTTGCTTATTTTTCTCAATATAGCAATCTTTAATAAAATGTCCAAGTTTACCACACCCATAGCATTTTCTACCTTTTGTTTTACCTTTTGACCTGGACCGACTTCTACCTTTCTTTTTACTACTAGATGCATGTCCACTTTGGTTATCATATGTCCTAGATTGAGACCTACCTCTCATCATATGGACCTCACCACTTTTTCTTTCAATTTTCTCAGCCTTTAACTCCAACTCTTTACTCCTTAATGACTCAATCACAATTTCAGTAGTTAAAGTCTCTCTCCCGTATTTAATGGCACTTTTAACCTCTTTATAAATATCAGGAACAACATTTAACAAAATAACAGCTTTATATTCTTAAGGAACTTTTTCACCACAATTAGTGATATCTTGCACAAGTTTATTGAAGACATCTAAACTGTCATCTAAGTCTTTGGAAGGATCAATTTTAAAACTGAAAAAACTTTCAAGCAGAAAAAGTTTATTAGGAGTAGACTTTAACACATAAAGTTCCTCCAATTTATCCCAAAGTTCTTTAGTGGAGTCTAATTTACCAACTTTTCGTAAAACAGCATCAGACAAATGTAAAATTATAGAAGTGTATGCCAAGTCATCTAAGTCCTTTCTTTCTTCCTCAGTCAAATTTAAAGGAAAAGTGTTATCAATAGCCTTTTGAAACTTTTTGTTGAACAAGAATACCTTTCATCTTTTGTTGCCAGATTGAAAAATCTCCCTTACCGTTAAAGACCCCCATCTCAAAATGATGCGCAGACATTTTACCAAAAAATGCACAGAACACGAATTCAAGAATGTAAAAGACCAAAGGACACACAGATTACACAAAGTAACCAAGAACAATATTCCTATGGTTTTACAAATATACGCTATTCTAGAACCCCAGGATTCCGTGAGAATCAAGTTCTCAGGTCAAGAGAAGAAACTAGAATAGGAGTCTGGGACAAGGTCTAGGTAAATAAGAGATAACTATAAGCAACGGATTTCAACAATCAAATAATATGACAATAATTTCACACAGAAATTTAAAGAACTCAGATAATGCACGTAGTCCTAGGTACCAAGCAATGGCAGCCCCCAATCTTATTGACCACCCCACACGATGGTCTGCTAGTGCGAAAAAATTAAATGAGTTCCAGCCAATTTACCATAGCGGACTGTCTGTATCCGTATATCGAGAGATGCGAGTCCCTAAGAGTTATTTTTTCAAACCCTAGGGTTCTGGAAGCATTTAATCCCTAATTCGACTTTGACACCTCCAAGACAGTTATGGCCAAATTTAACTGCTGAAACAGAAAAATACAAAACTAATAGCACACAGTTGTTAGAAATAATAAAATAAAGATTCTGGAAAAAAAAAATTCGCCGGAAGATCACGCGCCATACACCCGGAACCGCCTCGACCTGCTGAGTAAGGAGGTGGTCTCCGTTTCACAATCCGGTCACTGGTTTGGCCGGAATTGGACAAAATCAGTTCGAAGTTTTCGAACTTCCGTCGCTGTTCTTCGAAAATTCAGAATTTCTGGACCAAGAAATTCTTCACTAACAGCTCTGATACCATTTGTAGGCTTCAATGGAACCTGCAAAGCAACAAATGCAATGATTAATTCAATTAAAAACAAGAAATAATTACACTAAAACAAAAGAGGAAGAAACTAGGTTAAAGATTCGATTTTTTCCCCCTTTTTGGTTTGGCTAAGAAAATCAATCCAACAACCACAAGTGCAACACCACGATTAGGAAATTTGTACAACCACGAAGGAAGTATGGGTAATCACAAACCGAAACCGTTCACACAGAAAGGCAGCCCACGAAGGTCACGAAAAAGGAAGCAGTCGTGTGTCATGAAGAAGTACAAGAAGGAAGGCTGACTACTTAAGCAGATGAACACGAAGAAAAGCACCCAAGATTTCACACAGAAAAGCTCGAAGAATACAGGGCTGGGTTCGGTCTCTTTTATAGAAGAGTCAAACAGAATGGAGGAGATCGGGGAGAACGGATGAGGCATATCCACAAAGAGATAAAGATAAATAATAATAACCAACTGAGGATAAATAGATAATGATCAGCTTTGATCGGTTTTATCTCCTTTTTCCGACATTATCTCCAAAGTCGAGTATCGAACACCAATCCCAATTGGGTTGACTCTCTCAAGATACCCGACCAAGTGGGTTACAAACAATTGTGGTGTGGACTAAACTGATCTTCAATATTGGCTTATAAAAGCCTGAAGTTAAAACGGGCATCGATTTTTCATCATCGCCAAAGGGGTTTAATTTTGGTAACACATTACCTAACACACGTACTTCACATTCAAGTCTCTATTTAGTAAACTTATTTGTAAACAATATATTTCCTCGAAATCATTTTTCAATTTCATATTTTACCTCAAAATTAGTAAGTTCTTTGCTATAAATAAATAAAAGTTTCCAAAAAGAGGTTAAAAGGTAGTGAAATCCTACTACTGGCTTTGTTTGTTAAACTTTTTTTTTTTTTTAACATGTTTATCAAACCTCTCTAAATAACTAAACAATCGACTACTTAACTAGGGTTGAGAATATTGATGTGATTTTTCTTAATATTTCACTCGTTCCATCAAACTGTCTCAATGCCAATACCCACATGCAACTATGGATAAAGGTATAGATTAATCGTTTTTTTTTTTTTTTTGTATTTATTATTAAATCCATAAGTAGTTTGTTTTTAATCTTGGCATGAACAAACTATTAAAAAAAATCTTTAGCTGTCCGTGAAAATATCTATTTTTTCAAAAACTTTAAATTTAATTTTTTTTTTTATTATATCCCATAATTTATGCGACTAATGTATTCTAGCATTCGTTTTTAGAACATTGTTTTTGACTTTATTGAGGGCCCATAACCATGTTTCTTTGTTGACGCCTACAAATATTGACTGTAAAGCAATATAGAAAACTCAAATTTAGCAAAAAAAAATAAAAATTGAGAAACCCAAGGCTAGACAGGGGCTAAATCTACAATAATGAAAAATATTATCAAATAATGAATTTTCTTGACCCGTCTTGTTCATTCTCAACATAAAAATTTTATTCGTGACTAATTGTTTGGTAAAAAATTTGTTTACAAATAAAAAAATGTGTATCTTTGAGGAAATATATGTGATTGAAAAATAATTTGAAAAAATGTATAATGTTAAAAATTGATTTAAAAAACGTGTTACCTAAAAACAAATTTATAAACAAGTTAACAAACAAGGTTTAAAAAAAATGAAAGATCGATACTTCTTAATCTATACCCCGTCCATGATGATAGACTTGTATTAATTTATTATTTATCCGTCCCAAATTATAATGTGATTACCTTATTTGAGTGTATTTTAAATTTTCTTTCATTTTCTAATATGCCATTATCTAAAGAGTTGATGTTCATCTTGTTCCAATAATAATTTAATGGTTATATTGATTTAAGATTAATGAATGAGTTGTGTGCCGAATGAGACAGTTAGCCATGCCTTCTAAGAGATTCCAACGGTCCGCCACCAGGTTGAAAACTAGAGAAAACTCTTGTGGTTGAGATATAACATGAACAGCTAACAGGGAGTTAGCGTCCACAAAGTGTGTGTTTAGGCCCTAGCTAGTTTCTCGCAAATTCTAACCCTTCTCAAATAGCTAAAATTTCAGCAACAAGAGGCGAGAAATTTCAGGTGATGCACTTCCCAAACAAACCCATCACTTCTCCTTTGTGATTGCGAATCATGCTTCCGACAGAAACCAAACCTTCTTCATTTTTAACTGCTTGCATCAAAACTTAGAATAAGGGAGTCCCGTGGTGGGGCTTTCAAAAGTTTATTCCTGGGTGTCGAATGATGGCCAGCCACTACAGACGAGCTCCTTGTGTTAAAGGATTCTTGTGCAGCTCGAAACTTAGTTTTCTGTCGTATGTAATGCACCCAATATCGGAAGTCAGATCCTTCGAAACTTGTGTTGTGATGATGAAAGTGAGTATAATATAGGCCCATTTGTCACTTGCTCGGTCGCACTTCACAATGGCATGGAAGGTGGTTTCGTGGTCTCTTTTACATATAGCGCAAACCGTGGAAATGGGGATGTGGTGCTGTAGGTTTAAGTTAATATACTCAAAGGAATAATATTGTTGTAAGCTTTTGATAAGTACAGCTGTATTTTTTAATTGTCCAACCTCAAATTTCCCACCTCCATAAATGGATTAATATAGAAAGTTGTGGAAAATCATCAACTTTGCATGCATGGAATTGGTGAAGTTACTTGGTGATTAAGGAATTTGAATATTCAAACATTATCACCTTATCCTCTTATCACCTTATCAATCCAACTAATATCCAACTCATGATCATAGACAACTTGATTTTCCCCTCTCCGATGAAGGTGGATGTAGTCTATAAATACATGAGCTTGCCTCTTATGTAAATATATAAGTTTTTCTCTTATGTAATTTTCTTTTATCCAAGAGAGATAGAAAGAGAGATTATCCATTGAGAAATACTCCAAGAAATAAGAGAGGAAGAGTTTAGAAAGAGAGAGAGTTTGTTTGTGTATTTGCAATTGAGTGCGTCAACTCTTGTAAAATTCTATTCAAGTAGAAATAGAAATTGTTTTTCTTCTTTTAAATTCCTCTTTCGTAATCAGAGAATCACAACAGCATTGTGCACGAATACCTTAATCTTGTTGGGAATGTTAAGGTTCCATAGGGCTTTCCACCATTTCGACTCAATGAAACTACTGCTTCCCACCTCCGAGCGAGGGTTTCCCAACTAAACTTGATTACTTTTGCTATGAAGAGGTACCTCTCCCGATCCTTAAGTTTGTTGAGTATGATGTATTCAATTTGATGTCTGATTCATAATACCATTCTATTTCCTCTTCAAAAAAAAAAAAAAAAGATTAATGAATAAGTATTGAATAAGTATATAGTAATTAGGAAAAGTTAGTCAAGTGAGTTTAAAATTTATTTTTTCAATACATTACCTGACAATTTTTTTAATGTGTGAAACTAGGGACAGATTTTTAGTATTTGTTTAATATTTTAAGAAGTGTAAATGCATTATTAAATGTCCAAAAAACCTGAATATCTAATTGTTTCTTTAGCGAGTCAAGCCTTTGGAATTTGGACAGAGGATAGGTCAATGCCGTGACGATTGAGTAGTCCAACTGTTCAAAATTTCAAACTATTTCAATAAAAAAACAAATAATTGACAGTGTTTGATAAATAATTTAAAAATTAATTTTGGAAACAACACAAATTTTCAAATTATTTTTTAACCACACATTTTTTTGAAATAATTTTTCAATCACATATTTTATTTCGAAAACAACAATATTTTATTTATAAATTAAAAAGTAGCCGTCGAACAAGACTAAAAGGCAACAAGAAACGAGTAATGTATGTTTCACTCCAGCATAAAATTATGTTGTTGACGATGTCAAAGCGATCCTAACAACACATGATAATGTCCCGTACTTGGAGAGATTTTGTCCCAAACGTGGTTGAACGCATCCCAAAAATCGAACACTTAACCTCTTAAGGTTTTAAAGGAAGACTCTTGATACCACTAAAACAAGTATGTTATTGAGGGAAACACAAAAAGTGAGAAATTGAGAGTAGTCTGTGAAGCAATATAAAAATAGAGAAAAGCTCAGTGCTATACTATTAGTGGTATGTGTTAATACATAAAAATACTCAAATCAAAAACCCAACATAAAATCTCAATACGGAAATCCAAGAATCTGGCCGATGTTAAGAAGCTTGGACGATTGAATGATTGCAACAGTGACTGGGCAACTGGAGGATTAGATAAGATACAAATAAAAGGGCAGTTTCCACAATTCAACTCATGGTCTAAGGGTACCCATTGAAGCCATTGATAACCAGTTACCACAACATGAATAATTGAATAGAACGTAGGCATTTAGTGGAATGCCGAAAATTAGTAGGAACGTGAACAGTTGGCGAGATCATATGCAGTTTATTGCAATGATGGAAGTTGATGAAAACGTAGATGATTCAAATCCTATCACTAAGGAAGTTACCTAATGCAAGAAAGTGGATGATAATTATGCAAGAAAGTGGGCAATGGTTACTAATCTCGCGATTCAAATCAGTTATTAAGTAGTTTTCTATTCAAACAATAGTTGTATATATTGTAAAAACTGACTTTTAGGAGAGACCAACAAATCAAAACTCTCGAATAAATATGTAATTTTCTTATCTTAAATTTTACTAGAATCTCCTTAGTTTAATTTGTGTGCTTGAACCTCTTAGTCCTTAGAGGCATCTTTTAATTTAAGTTTTTCTAATTCAAAACACCTCTTTTGGGACTTTGTCTTAAGAGAGGTTTGTTTCTTATACTTTCTTCTAATCCCTTTTTAATTGGTAGCACAAGTGGAATAACACCCGCACGAAACAGTTTGGCACACCCAGTGGGACACTTGGTGTAGGAAAAGTTTGAAGCATTATGCCTCATAAAAATACTGACAAATTGCCAATTACATAGCGATATGTTCCTTATGTGATTGAGAAATTTGAGGGCCAGCAAAATACCTCAGAGATAGAAGGATCTCACGATTGTTATGAACCAACGATGAAATTGAGCCCATGTATCATGTGTGCAGTGTTGGGTGAGCTCACTAAGGATATCATTGAGCAGGTAAACTTACAAAGCATTCATATTATAGAAAGACTTGCTCAAAATGAAAACAGATAATATGGCCAAACAGTTGGTACATTAAATGAATTTATGAACAAACTGGTTGGAAACTATGTCCAACAAATCCTATGGGAGGGAGTAATTACTTCCAAACAAGGAATCCGATAGATAACGACTCACCAAACACAAATGCAAACACTAGTTTACCAACCATGAACATGAGTCGAGCTTAGAAGTACCACATGTTGGCCCATCCAACACGAGGGTCTCGAACCTTCTAAGACCTCCTAACACGGGAGGTGTTGTAACGTCCAATATAGGGGTTACCATTAATATGAGGAAACATGTTAAAAATATAGGACCAAATATTACACATATTAATGAAGGAGCAAACTAACTATTCATTAGTATTAATGAAGCAAACAATAGTGATAGAGCGCGTAATTGCTATTTAATTTGTAATATTTCCTCTTATTCCATTGATTTTGAATGCTTAAATTGTGGATATTAATCATATTTTATGTTTTTTGGATTAGGTGAAAAACTTGGATAAAATTGGATTCAATATCACAAATTAAAAGAACAACTTTGGAACTCAAAAAGCACACAATCAGAGAAGGACTTTGCATAAGGCGTAGACACGCCTTACTATTTCAGAAAGACAGGAGCCTCAAAAAAATTAATGGGCTGATTATTACCTTAATTTAGGTTGGTTATGACTTCAATTTTAACTCAAATGTTGGACTTAAAAACTGGCAGCAACTAATTCTATTTTGAAGAATCAGTCACGACCAAAAATAGAAGAGAGGATTTGGGCCCATGGTTATTCTTGGGAATAATTAGACTCCACACTAGTTCCTTACCTCATCTTTAGAAGAATACTTGATTTTGAAAATATTTAGAATTTTACATGATACTGTTTTCTCTCTCTTCTTTTACCATTTTCTCTCTCCAATCTTATTGTTACCTTTTCTCTCTCATCGCCCTAGAAATATACTTAAACATTTCTATCTCACCAATTCTAATCAATATTGGATCTAAATCACTCTAGAAATATGCTTAAACATTTCTCTCTCACCAATTCCAATCAATCTTGGATCTAAATCAGCAATGTTCATTCTCTTTTTCCTATCAAAATATTTTATTTTTCTCAACCACAATTTCATTTAAATCCCAGATCTTAAAGCTGTCGTTGTTTCATTTACATCAAGCCCCAATAATCCAAGCTCCAAGCAGTACAAAAATATTTGGTGAAGAATTAAAATGATATGCTGCAGAAAATGCTACTCGAGAAGAAATTCAACAAACACTCGAGGATTTAGTTCATAGACAAACAAACATTTGCGCAAGTAAAACGAGAGAAGCAAGAGTAGGAGGAATAATTTGTTCGATGCAAGGAATATATTGATGTGATGGAGTCCAAATTGCAAGCCTGAGAGGTTTTTTACTTTGTCAGTAGGTTTAAGATTTTCTTTTATATTTCTTGTTGTTTCTGCTAATGGGGTTCTTCCCCACCTACTGGTTTGGACTTGGCTACGTCCAAGTAATGAGGTTTTTTATAGATTCAGTTGTCTTGTAATTTGATCGACTTTGTAACACCCGGGTATGTCCAGCGTATTTGTATCTACTTTTTGATCTATATATTACATCTTTGATATTGATAAAAAAAAAAGGATATTTCGATGTTTGAAGTGTTGATTTGGTTGTAATTTCTGGTTGTTCTTAGTTGAAATTGCATCAGGTCTTTGTGTTGAAATTTTTATGAACATTACAAGGCATTACAAAGCATTCCTGAAAATTACGACACAATATTACATGAATTGTAATGTTACATAAAGTACAATTACACAGCATTACAATGACTGTAATACTGCTTCAATTTGAAAGATACGAAGAAAAATAATAGTAATGAATATTAAACATTTGTGGTCGTAAATTACAACATGTTACATAACATTACAGAACAATAGCTATTAATTAATGACAGTAATGTGTAACATTACATAACATTACATAATATAATCACTTGAAAATCTAGTACTATTTTACCTGTAATGACTGCCGAAAATATAACGATCGAAGAGGTTGAAGATTACAGACGGCCAAGAGAGAGAAATTGCGTTGCGGGATTTTTTGGAATATTGTAACTGCCTAAATTAATCCCTACACAAATGGTAACTACCTCCTAAATAATAGGTTTCATATCTATTTAACGAATAAAATAATATACTCTCTCTCTCTCTCTCTCATGAGAATCTGACATTTTTCTAAAGTTATGATAAGAAATCCAGTAATATTACGAATTGTTTGAAAATCTGGTATTTTTCAATTACAGGAGGTTACACTTAGGTAGTTACGTAATTTACCCTTATTCTTGTACCCCAGAAGAAGTTGGACCAATGGAAAGAGAAAAAGGCCCATCAAAACAACTAGGAGGGCACAAGAATAAAAAAAGAAGGCAGCAACACATTAAGGGGGCGATCAGATTCTCGGCAGCAACTTAGAGGAGAAAAGAGAGGGCAACCACGTTCATCATCATTGAGTATTAGAGTTTGATTTTTTGTTTTATTATTCCTTTAAGTTTTTTTTATTCAAATGTTTATGGATAGTTAAATTATTATTCCAGTTCAAGGATAATCGAAATTTTAATTATTCAAGAATTGTGAAATCTAATTAATTTAATTGTTCTTTACCTCTTTTCTATTTATATACCTTTTGTGTGTATTTGAAGTTGTTGTTTTTATTAATTAATACAAAGTGCACGTTGTTTTAATTGTCAAAACGATACTTAGTCAATTAGAAATCTAAATTCGTAATTGTTTAGGTTTTCTAATACAAGTGACAAATAACATAGTTGATTATAGACTGATTTTTTACTCATGTTATGATATATAACCTAGTTTAAATGAATCACACGTGTGAATTTGTTGGTTAGAATTGATCGTCTCTCTAGAGATTAATGCTATTGGTAAATTAAATCTTAAGATCGTATCTAGGGTTGTTTATCGATTAGGAAAATAATTAACGAGCGTCTCTTGATTATCGAGAAAGTAATGAGAGATAGGTTGTTAGATCGTATCAATGACGATAACCAGTTTAGAAAATGAGTAAAAGATTTTATTTTTGCATCCATGATCAATTCTACGAATCAATTCTGAGATTATACCTTAGGCTGAATATTTATTTAATTTGATATTTTCATCAATTTAATTTCGCAATTGTTTATTTACAAATTGATTTAACATTCAAAAATTCAAAATCCCCCTTGTTTTTAATTCATTATTTTAATTTTCTCGAAGAATTAAATATAACCAATCTCTGTGGATTCGACCTTGATCACCACTATTACAATCTATTTTTATGAGAGAAAGAAAATATTATTATTTGTTGGATTTGACACCCATCAAATAGTCCATTCATGGCTAATATTGGAGCTCAACATGTTAGACCACCAGTAGTAAATAATGTACCACAATCAATAGGAGTTTCATTTGATCCCAACTTCATATTGAGGGAGCAAAAATGAAAATCTTACATGATTAAATGGCCTTTGGAATTCGGCCAGTATTCGCCCAATATATAGAAAATATTATCCAGTCCAGGTAGATCAAGCATACCCTTGGCCAATAGGGTTTACGGTACCTAGATTTTTCTTGTTCACTGATTTAGGGAAAGTATCTAACATAGAACACATATGACGTTTTACATTACAGTTTAATGAAGTTACTGATTACCACAAGATGAGATTGTTACCAAGTTCATTAACCAGGGTTGCATTCTCATGGTTCTTTAACTTGCCAGCGGATTCTATTCAAACATGGCAACAGTTAGAGAAATTATTTCATACTTAATTTTACAAAACTGAATTAAAAGTTACTTTTGTAGATTTGGCAAACTTGCATCAACTGTCAAATGAATGGGTTGAGTCTTTGCTTCAAATATTTAAAACGGCTATGAATAAATGTTTTGTTTTCCGAAAAAGAAAATTTGTCAAAATCGCTGAACCTGCTTCAGTTTTTTAATTGAAAAAGAAGTTCCAAGATAGAGAGTTTCCTGATCTTTTTCAACTTAGTGCTAAGGCCATCAGATTTGAGCGATTGTTAGGAGAGAAAGAACAAATGAGGAACTATAGTAAATGAACTTATTATAGAGACCCCAATTTTGATGTCTATCCATAAATACTGGTCAAGATAAGGCTGGTGTGTGTTTTGCCTAATTGAAGGTTAGTGCTAAGGCCGTCAGATTTGAGCGATTGTTAGGAGAGAAAGAACAAATGAGGAACTATAGTAAAGGGACTTATTAAAGAAACCCCAATTTTGATATCCATCCATAAATACTGATCAAGATAAGGCTGGTGTATGTTTTGCCTAATTGAAGGAGACACTTATGCTTGCCCTCACATTAACCAAGATAGAAATATTAAATAAAGATGAACTAGCAAAAGAAGAAAATAAAAAGTCTAGAGTGTTTTCGTTTGATGTGATAAAAGTTGATACAATATTTGATCAATTATACAAAGACAAGAATATAAAGTTGAACGATAAGCATAAACTGTCGAACCCTAAACCAATTAAGGGTAAAAAAAAAATTATAAATGGTATAATGCATGGTCTCATATAACTAAAAATTGTTTGTTTTTCGCAATGTAATACAGTATGCTATTGAAACAGGGAAAATTACCTTTTAATCAAAGAAGAAGAAGAAGAAGAAAATGATAGTGGAAAAACAATTCATCCCCACGACCAGTTGACATTAACATGGTTATTCCAAAGTTCAACAAACAAGATCTAGCAAAGTTCAAGTTGGTGGTAGTTGAAAGGGAGGACGAACCTCGTCATAGTGCTTTTCAAAGGTTAAAAGATGAAGAAAGTCGAAATCTCAGTGTCAGATGCCAAAAGGAAATTGGCAAAATAACAGATGAAAATAGGGCATACAGATAGCCAGTTAGCATCACGAAACCTCCATTGTTTAGAGAACAAATGAAACCACCTCCTAAAGATCATATAGCCCATAGTTATACGCTAGGACGTTTGGGAGATCATCTAATATATTACAAAATATTAAAACATTCAGACCACAACCATATCTCTCAAATTTGTAGCATTTGTACAGTCTAACCTTGTAAATTTCACTCGGGTAGAGAATCATAACACTCTCACAATTAAGCAAAGTGGATGTGTACAGAAATCAATAGAAAATGCATCAACAAGTAAATAGGTTCGAAAATTAAAATTTGAGCACAAACAGAAAGATGAAGATGATGCTGGACAACCAAGTAGCATCCAACTTGGCACCTTACATCCAAACTTGGTCAACAATTACATATTGACTAATGAATTCAAGCATTAGGAAAACAATGAAGTTGTTATAGAAAAATCAGAAGAAGCGGCCTTCATGTTAGAATGTGAGGATAATACTTCAGTTGAAGTAGTCACACGAGTTGAGAAAACACATGCCTTGACTGATCATCCACGTGTTGATGTTAAAAAATAAATGGAGTTAGAGATTGACTTAAGCGAATATGGATGGCAAAAATACCAGTTTTGCCCCGAACCCAACGGGGCCCGACCCTAATGGGGCCAAAAAAATCTCCCCATGAGTTGGCGGGGTGGGTTTGAAAAATTAAAAAAGACATAACACGGGTTTGGGGCGGGCAGGGTGTTATGTGACCTGCCCGGTAACTACATTAAAAAAAATCAAAACATCAACTAATTTAGGTGGCGTTCTGTTTGTATTTTATTTTGTATTTTCATTTTCGAAAATGTTTTGTGTTTTGTGTTTTCATTTTTGTTTTCAAATTTGCTGAAAACGCGTTTGGTTTGTCATTTCTGAAAACTGTTTTTGAAAATGAAAAGCTGGAAAACACGTTCAGTTTGAAATTTTGCAAAACACTATTTAAATTATTTTTAATTAATTTACTTGCAGAATACTTCTAACTCCAACTCAAATTTCCTTTCACAATACACTAAAAATATGGTTACATGCAATACACTAATGTGAGCATTAAGAGTCTATATTAACACAGCTTGGTCAGGTTCCGGACTTGAGAAAGCTCTACTTCAATTAAAATCCAGAAAATGCAAGTTCTTTCAAAACCACTAGAGTCCATTTATCATTGCATTTTTTGAAATATAACAAGAAGAATTCTCATTTAATTTTTTTTTGTAATGTTGATATTGAATTCAATAAAAATTTATTTAAACTAAGTTCCAAGTTAGGATAATTCTCAAAAAAAAAAAAAAAAAAAAAAAAAAAAAAAAAAAATCTTTATTTAGGCTTAGTTCCAAACTAGGATAATTCTAAAAAAATAATAAAATAATAAAAATTTTATATTAAGCTTAGTTCTAAGTTAAGATAATTCTATTAAAAAAATAAATAAATAAAATAAAATAAAATTAAAAAATAAATAAATAAAATTCCCAAAATGCGTTTTCCGCGTTTTGGACATTTTTTTGTCGAAATACACATAAAACGCCCAAAACGATGTTTCGGGCGTTTTCCGTTTTGTGTACAAATTTTTTTTTGTTTTCCAAAATGCGTTTTCGAAAATGGTAAAGAGAACGCGTTTTTAACGTTTTCGAAAATAAAAACAGAAAATGACCTCAAAACAGCAAAGAGAACATGGGCTTAGCTTTTCCCATTTGCCATTTCGCACCCTCATTAGTCCATTTTAACAATTTCACAATTCACGTTAAAACCATATTACAAATGTTATTTTTTTATGAATTTGCACTATTATAGTGTTATTTATTTTTTATTTATTTATGAATGCTTAATAATTGTTCACTTGTTGAGTTACACTATTTGTGTTCAAAGAATCAAATTGCAGCAAAAAAAAAAAAAAAAGGAATGAAACGAGGCACTAATGGGGTGGGTATGGGAAGGCCCGCCCCACCCCGCCTCGCCTCGAAAAAACATAACAGGTCATGAGGCGGGTATGGGTTTTGGAATCTTCTCGCTAAGCGGCCGAACTTGCCCTGTTGCCATCTATATATGCGAAGTAAGGTCGTGCAAATACTTTGAAAATGAAAAATTGGATTTAGTTTTTATTGTTTTTAAGTTAATATTGACTTAGTTGTTAAATTATTGTTAGATCTTTTATTTTATATTTTTAGATATTTTTAGATTAAAAAATATTTTTAAATCACTATTTCATTGGATCTTACGATCATGATTCGATCAAACGATCCAGTCTGCAAACTCTTTCATCGATCCGATCCAAAAAACGATCTTGCCAACCTTGGGTATAATGGTTAGGATAATTTAAATTAAGTAAAATAATTTGTAGTATATTTTAAAAAAAGTAATCATGCAAAATAAATTACTCTTTCCATCCCACAAAAATAGACTCGTTTTCCTTTTTTATTTGTCCCAAATTATAGGTCACTTTCTTTGATGAGAGTATATATCTTAATATATATAATAACAACATAGCCGTCACATAAATTCACAGATATTTTCCCGCCATTTTTACCTGCTATTTTAGGAAACTTTATAATTTTATTAATTATTTTAATAATTGAATTAGGCAACTTCAATTAATGCAAAATTAATTATAGATGGCATATAATAAATGACTTATTGATTTGTAAAAAATAAAAAAATTATAAATAGATCAAATTGTATATTATTTTTTTTCTTTTGATAATTATTGTAATATTTTGAAGAAAAAGAATATGCAATATGGGTGTCAAATTTAAGATCTTAACGAGAAGTTTAATACAAGCTAACAAATGAAAACAAACTCTAAATATATCATTCGTAAAATTGTCTCAAATAATAAATGTAAAAGGTTAATTTATACTTTTTACTTTTTCCAATACCCAATCTTTTTAATTTATCTCATTTAAATCATAAAATGATATCTATCTTTTCTTACATAACTTCAATTTGACATAAATGATTAATTTCATATATTTTTTCTTATCAAATTAAAAGAAATAATAGATATCCAATCTTTCTAAGTAAATTCAATTAAAATATTTTAATTTCTACAACTTTAGATTTCGATAAACTTTTTGGTAATTTTGAAATTAATTTTATAAATTTACTCATTTTGTTCATTTATCTATTTTTAATTTTATAAATTTAAAAGAATATCAATTTGTAAAATATATACTACAGACTTTAACAATTAATTCATTGAGTTCTATAGAAAATAAAAATGTAAGGTTTTATCAAACTTATTCAATTTAAAAATAAAAATATGGTCAATACATTTATTTAATAGGCACAAAAAATAGTTTTGTGTGTGTGTGTGTGTGTGTGTATAACATGACCATTTTTAATACTTGGTGAAAAATAAAATGTCAGATTGTATTTGAATCATTGAATAGGAGTAAGTTTGATATTGATATTGATATAGACTATATAAATAGTTTTAAATGTGTGATTGAAACTGAAAGAAGGTAGTATAAAACATAAAATAGTTGTCAAATCAATCAATTGAGTGGTTGAAAATTGATTTTCATTTTTTAGAATGTGTGGTTAAAAAGTAGTATGTGCAATTGTGAAAAATTAGTTTTTAAATAATATGTGGTTGTGAATGAACATTAAAAAAATTATTTTTGAATAATCAATTCTCTATAAATAATTAAACTAAGAAAATTAGAGAATGAACAATTAACTTTTAAAAAAATGCAATTCATGACTTTTTTTTTTTGGATTATATATTGAATACGCAATTATACAATAAAGTAAGAAATCTTATATGGAGAAATGAAATTACAAATTATTTACAATTTGTGCATGCAAGTTATTATTATTTTTTATTGTGTTGTTTTTATCGGATATTATATTTTTAAAACTTATTCAATAAATAATCTTCAATTATATATTCCGTGCATCGCACGGGTGCGATTACTAGTTAGTCTTTATTTTCTAATATACGCTTATTTAATATTCATTATTATTAATAAATATGAACAACTCATTATTTAATGTGAGAGTATATTAGGTAGAATGTAGGTAAATGTATAGTTCCAACATATATTAATTATGTTTTTTTAATCCATGTGAAAATAAAATGAGCATATCTTCATAGGAGGGAGGGAGTAGTAAATATACGATAATAGAAACTTGAGAAAAACGTAGGTGCAAGACCTACGACTCATTCCGGCCACATCAGTTTTGATTTTGGCCCAAATTTGTAGTCTGTAATTGATATTTGCATTCAGGGTTGGGTTTAGTTGGGCAAATCCACTTTTATTAAATACTAGGGCAAGTCGTGCGTTGCACGAATCAGAGTCAAGTGTAAGTGTTGATAATATTTAGGAACAGATGATTGAGTAAGAATTTTAAAAAGTAGGAAAATATGATGTATTCAAGTGTTTGTGTTGTATGATTGGTTTAAAACATTTCATGCTTGATCTAAATTGAGAACAAGTACATAAGAAGAATAAATGCCTATAATTAGAAGTAATTAGAAGTAGCATTAAAGATATAAAGATAAAAGAATTTATAAATAGAAATAATGGTCAAGATATAGAAGAATTTAATAAAGTTAAGGAAAGTTTAACTACATAAGGAAATTGGTAATTAAAAAATAAAAAAAATGCAATACTTATATCTTTTCCTGAGTGATTGCGGTTCTCAAACTCCTTAAATGGAGTTATTGGAAAGTAGATAATAGTTGTCCATGTCACGGTTTTAGACGTCTTTAATTATTAAACGTATCCAATGGAGATGCCAACTTGGTAAATGAAATTTGGAAGGTAGCCTAGATTCAAAATCAGAAATCCTTGGATGTTAAGATTTATTTTAATTCCATAATGAGAAATCTATAAATGTTTTAAAATGTCATTCAGCATATTGAGAAGATGAAAAAGTTAAAAAAAAATTATTACACAGAGGATGCAAACAAAATTACAACAGTATATACCAAAAATCCAATTACAAGAAGTCCAGTGCATTTGTAATTATGTGAAGCATTCACAGGGAATTGATACTCGATACTGTAGTATTCCATTTTCTCCCTTTCGCTGATGAAAACGTGTACACACCTGTACAAACTGTATAAAAATTACTATCAACTGCTACAATACGTGTGTGCGCACACGCAAAGCAAAAAAACCATCAAGTCACACAATAGAAAAAACGATATAGAAAATTACTGTTCAGTGAAGATTGAGCATTGAAGAATATCTTAATTGTTTGAGTGGGCTTACAACCGATAATCATAAAACAAGGATGAAAGATCTACAAGCAATTTTCAAGGGTCCAAAAGTATAAACTTCTTTAGAAAATATAGATCTGTGTGCTTTAGTACAGAGAGATTTTATACTCACAGATCAAAGAAGATGTGCATTTGTAATCTATATCATAGGATATTTGAGGATTTGATAATGGTCCAATTTTTTTCTTTGGAGGGCCACTGATGCATGGGTATTTTGGGTTTCTGTCCTCCTTCAATGTCTTGGGCCTATGGAATGTAACGTTTGCGATCATCTCCTTTGATTTCTTCTTGATTGTTGAAGAGCCTACTTTCATAACCTTGGCAGCCTTTAAGGTCTGAGCCTTTGGATGTGCCTATTTTATATTGTCCACTGTGAACCAAATGCTAACACAAGTACAAGGATAAGATAGATATAAAAAAATGCATTTATCATAAAGCAAGAACAATAAATTTTTATAGATATTAGTCAACAAATAAATGTAAATCATAATCATGAGGATGAAAAATTAACTTGTTTATTAGGTTCTTTAATCAGTTAATGACAAGGAATCTCGATTTAAGGAGCTTCTATGGATTGAATATATCATTAAGGAGAAACATCTCAGATCACAAGAGCAACTACTCCTACGAGTAAATACGAAATTGCACGAGTTTTGCTTTCTTGATGCTGTTATTAGTGTAGGATCATTGATACAATTTAAATTCTTAATACAACTAAGAAGTTCACACTTAAGAAGTCTTCAAGTAAAGAGAAGCATTTTAATCATTTCATAGATAATGCTTCCGTAGTGAATTTTGCTGAAAAAGTAAGCATATCATGTTATTGGAAAAAGGTACCGAGCTTTTTACCCAATGTCTTTGTCACTTGCTCATTATAAACTCCAGAAGAACTTGACCTACAATTGGTATTCATCACAAATGCAAACAAATGAAGAATTGAGGACCCAGTTAGAACCAATTAATCTCTTTGAAGTAGGCATCGGTAAAAAATGAATAAATGGATTACATTTTTACTAATGAATATGCATGTCTTAAACCGGTCTAGGCAATTTCAAAAAACGTGTTTTATGTAGCACTGCCTATCATTTTTACTAAAAGTAATAACTTCAACCATGGCCCATCCGGAGTGCACTCTAAATAATAGTTCACACATACACAAATCTGCACGAATCAAAAAATTATTTAAAAGCATTACCATCAGTTAGAGCAGGGGTCCAGTGCTATTAAAAACTCATATATAATACTAACTGTTGTACTTGTTTCCTGACAAACACATTTTATCTCTACAAAATGTTCTACCCAAAATAAACATGTTCCATTTCTTGCATCAACAAGCAAACCTAATAAAATTTGAAACAAAGTGGTTTAAACTTTCAAATGTCTCATATCCACCCTTCTTATAAGATCAACAGTTTAAGCTCCATAAAATAGTATAATTACAAAAGCATGGCAAACTCACCCTTCAAAGTTTTAATGGGAAAAACTTATCAAGGGAAATTCCAAATAATAGAGGTATTGAAATCGAGTGCTACACAACCAGCTTTGTGATACTTTGCATAATACTTATTAACTTGGGACTGCTGAAGAAGCTAAAAATAATGAAGATGAAGGGAAAACAACAAAGAAACTGCATCACAAATGCATTATTAGGGCAGGGCATACAGTTATAAGCTTTGGAAACTTAAATATGGTATTTACTTTGGCTATTGTAGATTTCAGAATGAAGTAGAATATTTCAATTCACACAAACCACAAACTAATACAATAAACTCAAACAATCAAGAAAGATTCATTACAACCGACCTCACCATATCTAAAGCATTGCCACTAATACTGCAATGTTCATCATATTCACTATCTTGGATGTAAACTTTTGCATTGCAGCCTTTGCGTAAAATATTTTGAAAACCACATAATTAGAAATCAATGGAATAAATATATCAAAAAGAATTCAACTAAAATGGAAGCTAAAATGTCAAGCTATTTATATCCAAATAAACTTAAAAGTTTGTGTTCTGAAACTATCCATGGAACATACTTCAACCAAATTGGAAAAACCATTATAATTAATTAAAACAAGAAAAAGTCCTCAATATAAATACCTTTTCCCAAAATAATTTTTTTCTTCTACTAATAGAAAATCATGCTTCCAATTTCTAATATTACCCAAAGTATAAAGTATTTGATAAAAAATAGAGATCCTCTCTTCCACTTACATGTAGTAGAAGTTGAGATCAATAGCAATACCTAAAGCAAAGAAGCTGATAAATACATGCAGTTCAACATGAAACTAACAAAACTTGCTAATTAAATGTAACATCAAATTGAAAGAATCCAAAATTCTGTACACCATAATTACCATCAGGGGCCTATCTTCTCGTATTTTGCTTCATTTGACATATTGAAGTCTCCTTTTATATTCACAGCTATAAATAAGGAAAATAAACATAATCAATACTTACAAAGTTAGGACATATAAAGTTGCTCTTATCAATAAAAAATAAAAAATATCAGAGCGATCTGATAATGGCAAAAATTGAGCGAGAAACATTATAATTCATCCACAGAACACCACATCATCTTCCTGCAAAATAAAATCATCTGCATAAATGAGAATTTTGAAATTTTAGCAGCAATTAGTTATGAGAAATATTTTTCTAGATCGGTTAAGTAAAGCAAATCATTTTCCACATCCTTTGAACCCAAATGTGAAAGAAAATAATCCAAGCTCTAATGAGGAAATTTCATTGGCTTTACCTTTGGATTAACTATCATCGGCATCCCACCAGCAGCAGAAGAAGGAGAAACCGATTTGAATCGGTGATATCGTTAAATATATACATCCTTTTCTTCTTCTTCATTCTCTAAAATGCCAAATCAATTGGTAGTGGACGTCATGGCAGGAAGTACCTGTTGGAGTTGGTTATCAAATAAAAAAAGAAATGCAAATCACATGTAAATCTGTAAACGTAAAACATATGCGGAAGGATGGAACCCAATTGAAAAAAACCAAAACCACAACCTGGATCCAATAGATTGAAATATACCAAACAATCTAAGGAAATAAAATTGAGTTAAACTTATAAACAAACAATTAAAATTTAAAAGCCTGGAAAAGTTAATCAATGTTATATAATCAAAAATGAAAAGTTAAAATGAATCCTCACCTTGGCTGCCCATTTATGTCTTCTAGATTTAATGAATCTGTAAGTGGTAGAAGTGGTATAGAAATTACATAGATTTCACAAGCGAAATTATTAATGTCAAAAAAAAAAAATCAATAAACGTATTTAGTATAATGCAAGAAGGGAAGCATACCATCATATACTTTAATCTAGCTTCCATCTTTGGATATTTATTAGGATGGTATAATCTCCAGATATAGGATCACCATGATTGTACCTTAAAAAAAATCGTGTTTGTGGATTTTAGATTCGTATTTATCTGTTTGTCCGTAATTAGAAATCCAAAGCCTGCAATGTTAGTAAACAAATTAATTCAAGGTGTTTAGTACAGTAATTTGTCCTTTCATTTTACTTTTCTTTAACTCTGTAATTTTTTGTTCTCTTCAAGGGAAATGGAAAAGGAAAGGAAAAACGAAAACGAAAGAGTTAAAGAATTGAACTTGTCCTTGAGATCATTGATCTGGAATTTCAGACCCTCCTATGACCGCCGGAAAAGTCATCGAAGTCAGCGAGAAGACCATTAGTCGGAAGGATCAGCAGGTAGGCGGAGGTGCTGATTGATGAACATAATGTTAATACTTTTCAATAGCCAAAATAATCTAAAATAGAAATGATAAACATAATTGAGCGTGGAAACAATATGAACACACTGAAGAAATGAACACAGAAAAATTAACAGAATCCCCTCTCATAAGCCATAATATAAGATGTGATGTAGGACAAACTTGTGTTTCCAAACGCTATTCGATATCATGAAGAGGCATATTCAATTCTTTAAACTAAAATTGCTATTACTATATTGATACCAATAGGGCTACGATCCAGGTTTCATAAACTTCATTGATTCAACTAAAAAATAAACTACATAAAAATAAAATTATGATCTGAAATTTCAGTTAGCCATTTCTTTCTCCATTTCCAAATTCATCACGTGCAATATACACATAAAAAGGGTAAAAGAGAAATATAAATATTAAAAAACTAAAAGAAATAATCAGCATTTTTAACTAATTGAATTTTGTCATCGCAAATTCAGTGATACTCATTAGATTTTCCAATCAACCATCAGTTGTTAGATCTCCCAGTGGCTCTTATGAAACCTTAGCCTAGGTTATGGGGATTCATGCACTTCACCTTTATTTTCAATGCAATGACATGGATCTATGTTAACATAAAACTATCATTAATGTGTCATCTATGTGTTCTCGTGAACTCTAAGATATGTTTGTATAGTTTTCATAAGTAATTCAAATGACATAATTGGATGTGAAAGTACAAAAGCATATTTCTTGATAAATGATTAGACCCTGCATGGTTCAGCATTCTTAGCACTATAATCTCGATCTATAGTAAATGGACTCATGTGAGTATTTTTCAAACACGATGTGGGGCTAAAAAATATCAAATGCAGTGTAAATTAATAATACATAATGAAATGCAAGAGGTGATATTTGTCAGATGGATGCACCATGCTTCACAGAAATTAGAGAAAATATATATGTTATAAAGCAAGATGAGAGAGCATTTGTTATAAAATATACAATGATAAACAAGAAAGGGGGAAACTCCAACTTCACAATCACAACCTCCTACAATCTGAAATTCGATAAAACTACAATTTTCCAATGAAATCAAAATTCATAAGAAAATAATTAGAATAATTTTCAAAAGCCAACGAAAACAACTTTGATTTCACAAAACTCAGAGAAGAGACGTCATAATAGAGCGATCTTTAAAAGAAAGTATTTTTACACAAAAGTAGGAGGATAGAAAATCAAGCATTAAAGAGCAAAACTATCACCCCAACTCCTCCAACCCTCTCACAGGGGTATGAATAATAAATATTTAAAATATATAACATAGTAGGATAGTGATGTATTGCATATTCTAACTCCAGCATGTGAACCAATAAAAATACATGGCAGAAGAGAAATAGAAAAGCCCCAATCTTTTAAATAAATTTATACATAAAAACAATTAAATGCCACTAAAAACTCATCAAAATTATCAAAAACAATAATTTTATCAATTCATATCAAAATTACAACATCTTGGCAAGTCAAAAAGCGGAAGTCAATCATAACCAAAAAATACCCAAAACAAGTAATGCAGTACTAAGACATGGAAACTGAAATTCAACACAAGAAACAAAATCAAGTTGAAAAGAAGAAAATAATTTCAAAAATAATACCAATAAATAGATAAAAATAGAGGGTTTGAAGAATTCGAATTATTGGCTATGGCTTCGCTGTGTTATATCATCCCTGTGGTATGAAGAAAAAAATGTGTAAGACTAAAAATGAGCAAAATAGAAGAATATCAAAATATGAGATGCACAATAACCCCCAAGAAACTTGAGAAAATGATTCACATACACAAATACACAGACTCCTCACATATATATAGAATTAATAAAAAAAAAGTTATATAAGAGTTGGTTAAAGAAACTGGAGTTACCCCTAGAAAAGTAGATTCTCTCCCCTTTTAATCAACCTTTTGATAAGATTAGAGCATGTAGATCAAAAGATTATGCATGGCTAGAAAATCATAGAGATGTTTCCAAGTTAAAATTGTAAAGATCCCACATAAAAAAAAAACTTTCAGATTGAGTGAAAAGTTAACACATTGCACATCATTGTCCAAACTTAAAAAGATATGTTGACAATCTAAAAGATCACAGCATATTACCATGCAACAACTCCATAAAATCTGTATATGAAGAACATTTTTCTCCTAAAAATTTAAATCCTAACTCTAAGATATGGCACTAAATGAACGTCAGCTATTCACAAAAATTAGAGCATCAAAGATATTAGAAATAGAGGATAAATTGACAAGTAGGGCTGCTGATGACAAGAAAATGTATGAATTGTATGCACTAAGATTTCTCAATTAAAAAAGAAAATGGATGGATGGATTGACTAAAAGGTCATATGTGAAGTAACCTTAGAAAGTGAATAGAATACCGATTTGATTTGTTTTACCCTGCAACCAACAGAGAAATGCAGCTAAAAGCAAGATAGTCATACAGTAGTTTTAGAATTGGTTCTACAAAGTAAATACATTGCCTCAATGGAAAAGGTAAGTTGCACATTTATTTAATCTAATCACCTTTTTTTCTTCAATCAAGAGAGAGCTAAGAAATTGTAATTAGACTAAAACCGCATTTTGCTCTTAGAACTGAGTCCCAAAAATTATTAATCCATCTACAGTATATTATTATTTATTGTAAGTACACAATAAAGAATTTAAAGAAAGAAAGGAAAAATTCTAGCTAATGGAGAAGGAGAAGCATAAGAAGAAGAAGATGATGACTTTCCAGGGAACCCTATTTTGATAATATCTGATAAAGCACTTGTGTGAGCTTTCTGGAAAGCATTTTTTTTTGAAACTCCACAATCTCATAAGTGTTTATGTGTAGATATTCAATGACGTCACCGGGAAATACAGACCTCAGACATAGAATCCACTTTTTGGTCCTTATCAAAGAATATATTATCTGATTTTAGAGGCTAAAATAAAAGAAATGTGACATCATATTATACATTAAAAAATTGATACCTAGAGACAGTTGAAAGTCCTAAAAGGAAGTATTCAGTACATAGAAAAATGGAATGTAGAATAAGTCCTGAACCACTTATATTTTTGCTTCGAGACAAAATTTAAACTCCAATTGATATGCTAACTTCTAAATAGACACCACAAAATAGAACTAAATTAATAAATAAGACACATAAAAAATCAATATATGCCCAAATTAACAAACTAAGTATAATCCCTTTTTTGAAATTCTCAAAGTGCTCACTTGCGTCATGTCTCGTTAAAATCTGCTTCCATCAATTTCACACAGAAGACTTGGTTGAGCAGTTAAAAACCTTTGCAAAAAAATCCATCCTTAAGAACAAAGAGAAGTTTATTTACTAATAATACATATGATAACAACTTTAACTCTTGTAGAGCTACTTTATGATAAGGAATTCATAGAAAATAAAAGGAACAGAAGAAATATAAAAAGGAAAAATAGTTCAAAAGAAAGGAAAAGAAGCATACAACTAAGAATATACCTTAAGAAGAAACTAAAGTAATAATAAATTAAACCATGAAAATAAGAAGGAAAAAAATTGCAGTAAAAAGAGTAATAATTTAATTCAAAAGGCTTAAGAATTTTTTTAACCATGGCAGCCATAACTCTCGAGGCATGAGTGTCTTCGGAGTAACCCTGTAGAGGAGACAATAAGATGACAAAAAATTAGTTTTTTTGTGAAGAACTAAAGTAAAATAACCATAAAAGGTACAAATAGACCAAAAAACTCAAGGATTAGAATTAGAATACAAGAAAAATGATATTCACCCAATAATATGACGACTACCATCACGAACTACTTGTGAAACTAAAACCATAAGCCCTATGCTGCCTCCTTCATAGACCAAATCAACGTTCCTATAAACCTTAAAAATATACAGAAGAATGTGTAAGAACAAAGTTTTAAGACTCAACCCAAATGGAGATTCATATAACCCCTCTGTAAATCTTTAAACATTGATATTCAAGAACATTAAAAGATTGAATTTAGACATGCCTTAGAGTAATCTTGACAAATTGAATTCTTCATTTCAAATTATAACGCTTACATGATTTTCTTGGACAAACACATTAAGGCATGAGGTTACTAAAAATGCAGCAATAAGAAATGTTGTCAATGAAGCAATAGACACCAAAGAAAAAGAAAACAAAATTAGAAGCACTGACCTTCTTGCACAATTTTTCGGAGTTTGCACTTGCTAGCAATGATGCCAACTTTAAGCTTTTAAAAAATCCCAAGGTATAAATGTTAAAGAGGAAGTGCGGTTAACTTAAAAATTATTTTCCTAAAGCGCTCTGTGAGCTCTTAACAATTTGATGGTTCATTTAACTGTAAAAATTCAACCTCGGATGAGTTTTATCTTTTTTTTAAACAAGGATCATAAGATCGGTCAGAATGTGTAGTGACTGAATATTTTACTGGGGTAAGAAGTTTCTTCAATGCTGCTGCTATCACCCTTTGCTTTCACTTAATCTGAAAAAGTAAAAGAAAAGAAAATAAGATGGCAATATTGAGAATGGAATAATTTGTAGAGACCATTGAAAAAGTGGGTAGTACCAACAAGTTGGACGAAGTATAAAGAGATTCCTAAGCTTGGAGGAGAAAAACAAAATAGCTTATCATGAATTTTGAAGAACATACAAAAAAACTCAAACTGAAAGGTTCATACAAACTGTGAAGGGTCAGAATTATAACCAAATATTAGAATAGGCTAAAACTCAGGGAAGAAAATCATAATATTCTATAAGAAAGAATACAATCTGCAAAAGAACATTGCATGAACAATGTCAAGAAACGGTTTGATCAACTTAGTCTAAAGTTGTCTATGTCATACCGTTTGCTCTATAACGAGATTCCAAGCCCTTCCACTAAAGACATATCGGATGAAGAATTTGATCAAATCAAGCGGGAAGTAAAATAAGAGAAGCTATAAAGTCATATAACCCCATCCCAGGTCCATCCAATGTGTTAAATTGCAGAGAAATTCCAGTTTGCATACACAGTAATGAGGGTTGGAATTTGTCCACAGAAAAATAGAGTGAATGTAAGAGAATGCATTTGTAGTGTGTTAGGCTAAGCTCAATAAGTTGGTGAAAATTGGAAATGAAGTACTTTTTTTCACAACAAGCCAACTCATTTCACCTGGAAGTCAGCAAGATAGGCTGTTCTAAGGTTTTTTGCATCATCCAATTTAACACCAAAGAAGCAAACCCAAAATTCAAAACACACTGTAGAAAAGACCAGTGTAAATAAATCATTTTTTCTGAGATGCAAGTACTATATATTCAACTGGAAATGAAAGAACATGAACATAATTTGCATATACCACCGAGGAATTTCACCTGTCCAATTTAACACCAAAGAAAAACATACCCATAACTAAAAACAATATATAAAAAATCCCAACAAAAGTGATTAATCAGTTTTTAAATGGGCTATATATAATTACTGGATATTTCAACCGGAGGAAAGAAAAAGGGAAATGAAAGGTACCCAATTCCACGAGCTCGGTGGATTTCATGGCGATTGTAATGCAAAGAAGGACGATGCCGAACATGCGAAAGCATTATTGCTTTTCCAGTGCTTTGACCGACAGAGGAGCTTCGCCTAGGGTTTGTGCGGCTAAAGAATGAACGAAACCTGACCTTTTTGCTTGGTCGGGAGTCTCCTGGGAGAAAGAAGAGAGCAGGGCTTGTGGAGGAAGAAGAGAGCAGCGCTTGTGCGGTTGGAGGACGATAGAAGAAAATGGGAGTAGGATTTGCGGTGCTTGGCTGAAGAGGAAGCGGCTCCGGTCGCCGGAAGGAGCGATAGAGACAGAAGGCAGAGAGAAAGAGCGCTCGCACGGAGAAGGGAGAGAGCGAGGCCGTGAAATGAAATGGATTAGACCTAATTTTGCCTTTACAAATGTAGGCTCGACTCCAGCGGAAGAAAAACGGCTCAGTTGGGGGAGAACGGCTTGTGAACAGTATTTAAGATCTTGGGGCTTTTAATATAGTAGGAAGGATTGTGCTCACTTACTTTTCAATTAGCTAATTTGAATCTCAATATTTAAATTATTGTTTGGTAATACTATTTGGTTTATAAATTGATTTATCTGTAATTTTGAGTTAAAAAAAACTGGTTGGAAATTTCAGAAAGAAAATATGTATGATTAAAAAGTAATTTGAGAAATTGTATAATTTATAAACTGATTTATAAATCAATTTATTTAATTTACCAAACACTTGCTCAGATATGTAAGTTTGAATCATTGCGTATGAAAGACTTTCAATGTGGACAAGCAATTTTTATGTAAATTAGAGCTAGTGAGAAAAAAAATGATTAACCACTTAATAGCGATTTTCGAAAAAATGTGTAGTTAAAAGTTGAAAATTTTTCTGAGTTTAAGTGTAAAATTAATTGAGATAATTTATTGTTGAAATGAATTTGGAAAAAAAAAAGAGTTTTTAAATAATGAAGCTAAAATAGAGACTCATAATCTTTTGTTGAATTACATTTCTTTCCGAGTCTGAATTCTATATATGAATTGAAAGGCTAGATTAAATGTAGTAATGTTTTGCCATGCGTTGTATCGTATATTAGTGATGTGTCGATACTTTCTTAAATAGATTAACATATATGTTTAGTTCGACATCTCTTAATTTGTTGAGAGGCGATGAACTAAATGTTATATTTGTTGATATAACCATTTGCACATAGTTAATGAAATAATATTTTATTTTATGGAACTTGTCTAGACTAAATTAAATAGATATTGTCTATGGAGGACTCATTTTTTTTTTTTTTAAATTTCCCTTCAACCCCTCCAAAGATACTCGAACCCATGTCGATTAATGATCTCATAAGACTTCACTCTGATGTAATATTTGTTGAGATAGCCATTTACACGTAATTAATGAAATAAAATTTATTTAAAAAGAGACCCGATCAAATTATAATTAAAAAAGTTTAAATCAGTCCAATTTGATCCCACTGATGGTATTGAGATTGTGGTAGACTTTGAGGAGAGAAGAAGACGAAAATAAAAAACATAGATGTTGACTCTTTTTTTATAATTATTTATTTATATTGATGTCATACTCTGTAATTCCATCCATAAAAATCAAATCTTGTTTGAAGTGGAAAACTTATAACTTCTTGTTGAATTAATCTGCATCTAAATTCTACCAATGATTTGAACGGCTAAACTAATTGCATTTGTTTTTTCATGGTTACAGATTGATTTTTTTGTTAGATTTTTACGACAAGTTTCTAAGTTGTTTCCATTCAATGTATATTTTTAAATATGTGCATTTTTTAGGTCTTGAAATTTCTTGGTCTCCCTTCACCTCTTAAAAATCAATTACATTTTTTTTAATTTGTTAAAAAAAAAAAAAAAACTGTCAATGTCACATAAATATTTTTTTAAAAAAATAAAAAATGAAAGAGTATGAAATAGGAGTGTTCATTGATCTATTTTTCTTTTACAATTTTCTTTTTAATAAAACTCTGAGCGTATCTCATAGATATATCAATTTTTTTTACTTATTACAAATTCTATGTAAATGTAATTTTGTTTGCCAATTTTAAACTTTAAATCAATTTAGATTACAATATTTAAAGAAATTCTTGAAACGGTAAATATACAAACCATAAAAAAAGAATTAATATATGTACAATTGAACTTTATTTGTAATTAATTGTCTTCATTCCTTTCTCATTTTTAATTAAATATTCATTTCACTTGCCATTTAAGGAAATTTCTTATTTTTTATCAATTTATTTTAATACATGAATAAAGAAAGTTCAATTAATGTATGTAGTAAATGATTTATGAATTTGTGAAAACAAATCTATAAAAAGTCAAATTATTGATTATTTTTTTTCTTTTGATAATTATTGCATTATTTTGAAGTTGAAAAATATCAATATGGGTGTCAAATCTAATATCTCAACGAGAAGTTTAATATAAGTTAAGAAATGAGAGCAAACTTTAAATATATCATTCGTAAAATCGTCTTAAATACTAAATGTAAAAGTTTTACTTATACTTTTTAATTTTCCTGCATCCAATATTTTTAATTTATCTCATTTAAGTCCTAAAATGATATATATCATTTCTTACCTAAATTCAATTTGACCTAAATGATTAATTTTGAATTTTTTCCTTATCAAATTGAAAGAAATAATATATATTCGATCCTTCTAAATAAATTTAATTCAATCATTTAATTTTCTATAACTTTAGGTTCCGATAAATTCATTGGTTCAATTTATAAAATAGAAGTTGTTAGCAAAATCGTCTATCTATCTATTCTTATATCTTCTATTCATATAAAATAATGGGATAATCATCACCATTTTACGCATATAGTTTCCCATCAATTTTCGTCTGCCATTTTAGGAAATTTTTTATTTTTATACATTTATTTTAATACATGAATTAGGAATGTTCAATTAATGCAAGTAGTAAATGATTTATGGATTTGTAAAAAAAAAAAAAGGATCACGTATAAATTTGTCACGTGTAAGTTTAACAAATTGCAGATTTAATTATTATTATTATTATTATTATTATTATTATTATTATTATTATTATTTGAGAGAGAGGATTGCGACATTTAATTTAAGTTTTAGGAAATTTTTATTTTTTAAAATATTTGGTAAATTTTAGTTAGTACAAATTCTTATAGTGCTATACGGGGAGTTAATAAATTAATTTTGTAAATGTCTATTAGCCTCTTTATTTCATTTTACGATTTCAAAATTGTAAACATTTCAACTTTTAGAAATCAAAAATTGTAAGCTCAACTCCAAACATCAAATCAAAATTGTAAAGTATAGAATAAGTCACATGTCCATATCTTACTTTACCTAAATAGACTAAGAAAACTAGAGAATGAACAATTAGCTGTTAAAAAATATGCAAATCGCAATTTTATGTTTTATTTTTCTAAGTATTTTTCATTATATATGAATGTACAATTTTGTCGGGCATTGTACTTTTAAACTTAATCAATTATATCTTCCGTGCATCGCACAGGTCCAATTACTAGTTTTACAATTAAGAGAGAAGTAAAAAACTATTAATATTTCATTCGCCTACATGTTAATACACACAAGAAAATAATAAATAAACTGAAATCTTATAATGAACAAAGAAGAGAATTAAGGAGCTCAAAAGATTCTTCTTGTTAAATTGTTACACATAATCTCATTCATATAATTATTTTGCTTACATCCTTGCTTAATAAACATCATTATTTATCATAGATTAAAAGTGTTCTCAAATTGAAATATCTGATATGTGTTCTTTTCTTTCATTTACCGTAACTTTGATGTATATGTTGAGTTACATCTTAAAATTTATTTTACTTATAAAGTATATCAGTTATAGTGCCGAATATCTATATTTATATATTTCTTGATCTACAATAACAAAAATAGTATTTCAAATAGGAAAATGTAATTTGCTTGAGCAACATGACCACCCTGCTGCTTAATTCGAGCCTATTCCTGAACTACCTTGTTGGTCAATTCATTCACATTGCACATATCCTTAATCTTATTATAATGAATTTGAAAAGGACCATACTGTTGAGGAAACGAGTTTAGGATAAATTAGACTTGGAACAAATCAGTCACTATCATGCTCAATTTGCCTAATTTTGCTGTCAGATTAGTCATGTCAAGTACATGTTGTTGCATAGTTTTGGAGCCATCAAAACAGGTTGTGGTGAGTTCAGCCATAAGTTTTCCAGCAATTGCTTTATCAACAGTCTTAAAGCGTTTAGTTATGATAGATAAGTATTCCTTAGCTATCTCAATATCTTTGATGGAAGATTTAATGTTAGAAGTGGTTAGGCGCATGATTTTCAAGCACAGTTTGTTGGTTCTATTCCAAGTATTGAAGACTTTAACTTCATCTTCTGTGGATGAAGCATTAAGATCAGCAGGTTTGTCCACAGTAAGAGCCAAATCAATATCAAGAACCGCCAAACTGAACTCAACATGCTCCTTCCACTCCGAGTAGTTAGTTTCATCTAGTTCAGGAATGAAGTTGATATAGGTATTAAGTTGAGCATGATGTGAAACTGCATTATAGAAACAAGCTCACTACATTTATTCTTTGAGTTATAAACACAATAAACATATATGACTAAGATTTATTCATAAGTGAGTGATCAAAACTAACAATCAAACAAGTATGATATCTGTAGATATCTTACACTTGCTTAATTGCAGAAATAAATCAACCCTGTAACATTTATTCTACTATTAATGCATGGTATACTTGTGGGTAACACATAACACAAGTAAATAAGCTAACAATGATATTGCTTAGTCTAACATTCATCGACATAATATGAGTCCATTGTGGTGAACACCAACCTATAATACGAATGTTATACAGGATAAAAATACACATGTACTAAACTGAAACCATGTATATTGCAATTCAAATCGTATGCATAACTTAATATAAGCATATAACATATCATTAATATTGACGAAATAATAATATTTGCCAAAATGATAAGATTTTCAAACCATAAGGATTGAATAATCATTAAGTTGGAGGGTTAAATTGTAATTCGATTAAACTTGATTGACCAATTATGAAAAATTTTAAACTTTAAGGATTAAATTGCAATTTTTCCCAAACTTTAGTGGTCAATTTATTATAATTTCAAACTTTAGGGACTTAATTAAAAAAATTTCAAACTTTATGTACTGAATTAAAAATTCAGAACTTTAAAAGGCCCGACTTAAATAATTTTATAAATTTAGGGGCCGATTTTATAAAATTCAGAACTTTGAAGGCCAACTTAAGTGATTTTGTAACTTTAGGATTAAACATTTAATCCATAATAAAAGAGAGGACCGGAGGTGCAATTAAACATAATTATTCAAAATTGCAAAAGAAGTCCTTGGAGACTTCTAATTTTCGCGACTGGTCCTTGTCCTAAATCATATTTCGCAGTGGTTAGGGTTACGTTTAACTCTAACCACCGCCTCCGCCACCAAATCCGGCTGGTGCACGTCCCTCGGCAACCCTCCTTCGCGCCGGTAGGCGCTGATTACCTACGCGTCGCACGCAGCGCCAACCTACCTTCACCGGTCTGCTCACAAACCGCCAGCTTCCCCGGTTGCAGTGCCATTACAGTGGCGCTACTCTCCTCCACATCGCGCAGAGCTCGCGAGCGATAGTGCTGCAAGTGTCAGCGGCGGCATCGCCACACCAATCGATCAGCATGTTTTCAACCACACCCATATCAGATTCAAAATTCAGTCCAACAATCCAAAATCAAATTCAATATACACATCCAAAATTGATTGCAGAATCGTGTTTCCAAAATCAATTTCTGAATCTTAATCCCAAATTAGATGCAAATACATATAGCTTTATTCATACACATAGATGCAAATCTTTAATCCCAATTTCTGAATCAGAATCCAGTAAGTATATATGATTGCGGAATACGATGAAAGATCATATTTATTCATACACCGTTAATTATTATAGTCCAACCTAATGCTCTGATATTGTAGACTATAATCTTAATGCGGAACATATAAATTTAAACATGATTCTATTTTGATCATAAAAATTAATTACTCTAAACCATAAAACATACTAGAATCCATAGCAATAATGTTGAAAAGTTATGAGTTGCTGTCACAACTTTAATCGAATCACGAAAAAAAATATTGATATAAAATTCGACTTCTCTCTCTTAACCTAAGTCTTTAATTGTATTTTATAAAATTGCATTTCAATGATGGAATTTGAGTTCAGTATATATAGGTAGAAAGGGGAGTCGAATTTTCTATTGTCTTTTAATCTCAACTGTCCATCAAAGTTGTAGTATTAATAGAAATTACTTCTAATTAAACCAGGTTTCTATTAATTCAACAATTTACCTAATTAAACCAAGATATATAATATGAATAACATAATGAGAAGATATTAATTTCCAACACTAAATAGTGTTATTCATACATTGTACTCATATTTTTAATGAATAGTAAAATCCAACTCTCGTCCAATTATCTAAGATGACATGGATAAATAAATATTGTAAATCTTCTATTTCCCTAGATTAATGCATCAAATCCAACAACGGTTGATTCGATCAGCGAAATTCAAAATCAGTTCGAATCTAAATATATATAAAAGATTGAATAATCGACACTATTCATTAAATTTTAATTAAATATCATTCATCCAATTGCAATTAAATAATATTTATCCAATTTAGACACCATTTATCAATATATATGAACTATTTATTATTTAATGTAGGGATATATTCGATAAAATGTAAGTAAATTTATAATTCTAACATATAATAATTATATTTTCTTAATCCGTGTAAAAATACAAATGAGTCTATCTTTATAGGACATGAAGAGTATCAGACAAAAAATCATTATTCGAAGCTTTTCTAATAAAAAAAAATACTTGAAATATACGTCCAATGCATGCATTAAAACTAGTTCTATTAAAAATTAGAAATTTGAAAATCATTAAGATAAGTCAATTACTAGCCAACTCAATCCAATATATCGTTTCATCCTAAAAAAGTTTGTTATTTCATTTGTGTACTATATTTTATCTTTTGTTCGATTTAGGTCCAACTTTTTGATTATTGACTTTCATTTTTATTTATTGTTTGGATGGTTTTGAAATGTTGACCAAATCTACTCTAATTAATATTTGGACGATTTCAGCATTTCCATGTCGTTATGATATCAAAATTATTTTAAAACTAAAGATATGCTCCTTAACGTAATTATTATTAAAATTTATAAATCAATTTATAAAAAATATAATTTTTCAAATTACTTTTAATCATATACATTTTAAACAAAGCCTATGCTCTTTAACGTAATTATTACAAGAATTTATAATTACTACAATATTATAGAACAAAACCTAAAATAAGTATATTCGTATGTGTATAAATATAGGTAGTTATTTTATCTGAATTTTTTTTTTTTTTTTTTTTTAAATTTTTAGTCTATGAGTTGACCGAGAATTGGTCACAAAATGCGGCACTTTAATTTGGATCACTACAAGTTTTCCACGAGACCATTGGTGCGAAGACGTGTTAGAAATTAGAACATTTATTCGATGATACTAAGGAATTTTTCTTTTCTTTTCAAGCATCCGATTTCATCTTATCTTTTGAGTCATTTGCTTAAAAGTCCGACTTAGCAACTAAAGTTGGTTTCAGATTCCACATCTTCTATTAAATGAAATAATTGTTGAAAATGGGTGTGAAATGCGTCAAGTTCGACCAATAATTTGGGTGGGACTCGGTATCCGTTTTATACGGGTCAATGGTTAAACACATTCTACTCCGCGAGTACATATTCGTGATATATTTAATTTCACAAAATCATTTCCGAATGAATGAGAAATTAATGCTAGAAATTGGCAACTTGAAAGTAGAAATATTGAAATTTGGAAACAAATGTGGGAACTTAATCCCACATAGGAAGTTGAAAATTTTTTGAACCAATTTATATACCTCAAGTTTGGATATGAGTTTGGGCCTCAAGGGGTACCATTTGTTTTTGGAAGGGGGAAGTCTTAGACAATGTCTAAACTAGTCCAAAGTTCACATGCGCTCGCCGCCCCGTCCGGCCGACACGGTCGAGTCGTGGGCCGTGTTTAGTTCCTATATTCTTTTTGGACAAAATAAATTAAAAATATTTATTTAATTTATTTATTTTATTTATTTCCGAATTTCAATTACTAAAATTGAAAAGGTGTTTCAATTAATAAATTGAAAAGATGTCTTTTCAATCATGTTTCAAACTGTTTGGACTAAAACTGACACAAACCAATAGTTGTGCCCATTCAGAAACAAACTTTCAACCAATCGCAACTCTTGGCCTCCAGCTTTTGGAAATCTATAAATAGGACCCCTGATTCCCGAATTTCATCATAAAAAAATCATTTTGCGTTATTTCTTACATTCTGCAATAATATATTTTTTGCATCCATAGTCGAGGGAGTACAAGACTTTTCTGGTTCGTCGTTCCTGCTGTTAGGAGTGCTTCCATACCGCAAGTGAAGGATTGTTGTATTTTGGGAGGCGTTTGGTATCGACTGTAAGCACTGTAGTAGGCCAAAATCGTCTTAAGGAAATAGAATCGAACTCTAGCCTCAATCCACCATTTTCTGCAAATTCGTTAACCATATATTTGGTTTGACATTTCCTTCTCTTCATTTTTTATTTATTACATTTCTCGCATGCTTAATAATACTTCTCACAATCTTAAGACGATTTTCAGTCTGTTTAATTATTTGCATGCGTTTGGATAATTCTTATTTAACGTGACTTTATTCTTTTTGCATGTATTTATTTATTTATTATAGTTTACATGCATAAAATTGATTATTTAAAATAAGTTTTTTGTATATTCATATTGATTACATAATATATTTAATATATAATTTATTGTGTTCTCAGGTCATTTATTTGACCAACCTTATATCTCTTATAAATCTGTTATTTATAATCATTGTCGATATTTTGATTATAATTGTTTATCTTCTGTTTTCGTAACAGAAATGGATGTAACAAGTGGAAGTAATGTAGTTCCCCCAGTGGAACCAACAACACTACGGTTCCACCTATGACCGTTCCTATTCAAACCACTCCGGTTCCATATGGAGAAAAATTGAAAAAATTCAGTGGAATGGACTTCAAGAGATGGCAACAAAAGATGCTATTTTACTTAACCACACTGAATTTGGCGAAATTCCTAGCTGAGGATGCCCTGGTGGTTCAAGAAGGACCAAACAACAAAGAGTCCCTTATTACCTTGGATGCATGGAAGCACTATGACTTCCTATGCAAAAATTATATTATATTCTTAATGGGCTGGACAATACACCATATGGCATTTATAGCGCCATGAAATCTACAAAAGAACTTTGGGAGTCTTTAGAGAAAAAATACAAAACGGAGGATGTCTGTACAAAGAAATTTATTGTTGGAAAATCCCTCGACTACAAAATGGTGGATTCCAAGACTATTATTAGCCAAGTTCAAGAACTGGAGGTTCTCCTTCATGACCTACATGCTGAAAACATGAATGTCAGTGAATCATTTCAAGTGGCTGCCATAATTGAGAAACTCCCTCCTCTGTGGAAATATTTCAAAAATTATCTCAAGCACAAACGAAAGGAAATGAACCTGGAGGAACTAATTGTTCGGCTAAGGATTGAGGAAGATAATAGGAAATCAGAAAAGAAATATGGAGGACAATTTGTGCAAGAGAAGGCAAACATGGTGAAATCTAGTTCAAAGAAGAAGAAGAAAAGGAAATATTCTGGTGATGCTCCTAAAAAGAACAACAAGAAGAATGCTAAGAAGTTCAAAGGCAATTGCTACAACTGTGGAAAAACTGGACATTGTGCAAATGGATGTCGCAATCCAAAGAAGCAGAATGCCCAAGCACACATGACTGAAGGAGATACTTTATCCAATGATATACAAGAACTGAACTTGTCTGTTGTTATGTCTGAATGCAACAATATTGGAAATCCCAAGGAATGGTGGGTAGATATTGGAGCTACCCGTCACATTTGTGCCGATAAAGGAATGTTCTCAAATTATAATACCATCAATGGAGAATATTTATTCATGGGAAATTCATCAAGTTCAAAAGTTGAAGGACAAGGAAAGGTGGTGCTGAAAATGACTTCGGGCAGGGAACTCGTCATCAACAATGTGCTGAACGTGCCCAAAATTCGCAAAAATCTTGTATCTGGATCCTTACTTAGCAAACATGGTTTTAAATTAGTCTTTGTGGCTGATAAGTTTGTACTCACCAAAAATGATGTATATGTGGGGAAAGGTTACTTGAGCGATGGGATGTTCAAAATGAACATCCTCACTATTGTACCAAAAACTATGAAGAATAATAATAATACATCTTCTTCTGCTTACATCGTTGAGTCTTCTTGTTTATGGCATAATCGATTAGGACATGCAAACTTTAAATCTGTGCGTAAATTAATGAATTTAAATTTACTACATTCTTTACAATTTGATCATAATCATAAATGTGAGATTTGTGTTGAGCCTAAATTAGCAAAAGTTCCTTTTCATTCTGTTGAAAGGAGTACTAAACCTTTAGAATTAATTCACAGTGATAAATGTAACTTAAAATTTGTGCAAACTAGAGGTTGTAAAAAGTACTTCATTACTTTTATTGATAATTGCACAAAATATTGTTATGTCTATCTTTTAAGAAGTAAAGATGAGGCCTTAGATGTTTTCAAACATTATAAGAATGAAGTTGAAAATCAACTTAGCAAACGAATAAAAATTATTCGAAGTGATAGATGTGGAGAATATGGGGCACCGTTTGAAGAATTTTTTTCTACTTTTGAAATTATTCATCAAACAACGGCACCTTATTCACCTCAGTCAAATGGCGTTGCTGAACGTAAAAATCGAACTCTTAAAGAGATGATGAACGCTATGTTGATAAGTTCTAGATTACCTCAGAATTTGTGGGGGGAAGCTATCCTCTCAGCCAATGTCATTCTTAATAAAATACTTCAAAAGAAAAAGGATAAAACTCTTTATGAGCTATGGAAAGGTCATAAGCCTACATATAAATACTTAAAAGTGTGGGGGTGTTTGGCTAAAGTAGAAGTACCAAAGCCTAAACAAATTAAAATTGGGCCTAAAACTATTGATTGCATATTTATAGGATATGCTCAGAACAGTAGTGCATATCGGTTCCTTGTTCATAAATCAGACATTTCAGATGTACATAAAGGTATTGTTGACCTATGGTTAACTCTTAACCTTTTTGTTTTGATAATAACAAACAAGATTATATTGTGTTATTAACAAGTGTGCTTCAAGTGTTTCATGTAATGATAATCTTCAAAGCATTCAAAGTACAAATCATCTCTCGAAAATAAAAGATCAAAAACACAAGATGCGATAGTATGAAGATCGAGGAATGAAGCCTACAAAGAATTGAGCGCTTACAGATTACTTTTCAATCTTATGTAAGATTAATGCATCAATAGTTACCAATGCACTTCATAAAGCTCAAGAAACATTTTTAAAGCCATTAAAATATCGTTTTCAAAATCAACTTTGATCAGAAAACCTTGAAAAATCAAAATCTTGAAATCCTGATTTTTCAGGTCGACCGCAAATATATGAGGTCAGCCGCAAATTTTTTCAGGTTGACCGCATTGCATATTTTTGAACTCAAACGGATACTTTCTTGCAACGACTATATTGAGGTCAACCGCAAGAGTCAGTATATGCGAAATTTGCTCTATAAATAGCTCTCTTTTGCATTCAATTTTACCAACTTACAAGAGCATTTAAGAGAGAAAATCATTGAGAAAATCATTTGAGCTTACTTTATTTTACATTATATTTCATTTATTACAAAGAATTTCTTGATTGATCAAAACTTCATATCTTTATCAAGAATTCTATTTTGTAGAAAACTCAATACTCTTACTTCATTATTGATCATTGATTGAGTTCATCATCACCAAACACTTATTGAAGTGTAAATCTCTCTTCATACTTAACTAAGTATTATTTGGAAATAGAGATCATTGGTTGAAAAACTTTGATTCAAACAAAACTATCTCATATCATTTTTCAAAGTTTTCATAAACACTTGAGCTTTAAATATTTGCTATCTATTGAAGTGTAATCCTAAAACTCTCAAGATACTTGACTTGATCATATCATTTGTTAAGAGAGTTTATTCAATTGTAAAATTCTCATTTGTATTTTGCTTATGGTTTCGAGATCCTTGTGAAAACTCGATTGTAAAGGATAGGTGCTCCTTGTTGTAAAGTCACCTAAGGATTCGATACTCCTTGTTGTAAGTTACCAATATAGTGGATTTGGCCTCGCTGGTGACGGAGAGCTCGGTAACAAAGGATGTAGATCACGTTGGTTGATCGAACCTCCCTAAATCGCGTTTGCATTCTCTTATCCCTTTTACTTACTTACATTGCACTTACTCTATTCTATCAATTTATATTGTGAAACACTATATCTAAGTGCTATACTTGCTTTATCAATTAAGTTTACACATTTATAGCACACTACATTGATAGTTAAGTTACTTGCAATACTAAGTGCTCATACTTGTACCCATTGATTTTTTAAGTTTAAGATTATTTATCGAAAAAGTTTTATAAACCAATTCACCCTCCTCTTGTTTAGTTTATCTTGGGCTAACAGGTACTATTATTGAATCTAGGAATGCTGCATTTTTTGAAAGCATATTTCCATGTAAGGAAAAGATCGAAACAAGTTCAAATAAGAGAACTTATGTTACTGCAAACAATGGACATCTAAATGATGAAGATGAACCTAGACACAGTAAGAGGACTAGAACTTCTACATCCTTTGGTCCAGATTTTCTTACTTATATGGTAGGAAATGATCCGAAGACATTTGGTGAAGCAATGTCTACCCCAGAAGTAATGGCACCAAAAGTTTGACAAAACAATGCTGTCAAATGGTTTTAAAATTAACGAGTGTGATAAATGTGTTTATATTAAAAACACACCAAATGCATATGTCATTGTGTGCTTATATGTGGATGATATGCTAATTATGGGTAGCAACCATACTATTATCATATCTATTAAAAAAATGTTGACAAAACATTTCGACATGAAGGATATGGGTGTAGCAAATGTAATTCTAGGAATTAAAATCTCCAAAATACCTAATGGACTTGTTCTATCACAATCTCATTACATTGAGACTATTCTTAAGAAATTTGATATCTATGATGAAAGTCCAGTTAAAACACCTGTAGATTTAAGTCTACATTTGGCCAAAAATAAAGATGAACTCGTGTATCAATTAAAATATTCTCAGATTATTGGTAGTCTGATGTATATTATGAACTGCACCCGTCCTGACATTGCGTATGCAGTTAATAAACTAAGTAGGTTCACTAGTAATCAAAAAATGACCATTGGAAGGCATTAAATAAGGTACTTCGATATTTAACATATACCTTAAATTTTGGATTACATTACACCATATATCCAGCAGTATTAGAAGGATATTGCGATGCAAATTGGATATCTGATATGAAAGATTCTAAATCCACAAGTGGTTATGTTTTTATCATTGGTGGTGCAGCTGTATCCTGGAAGTCTTCAAAACAAACATGTATAGCTCGATCAACAATGGAATCAGAGTTTATAGCTTTAGATAAAGCAGGAGAAGAAGCAGAATGGCTTCATAACTTCTTAGAGGACATTCCATGTTGGCCTAAACTGGTATCTGCTATTAGTATCCATTGCGAAAATCAATCGACTATTGGAAGGGCACAAAATAGTATGTATAATGGTAAGTCAAGACATATTCGTCGTAGACACAATACCATTAAGCAGTTGATCTCAAATGGTGTTATTTCTATTGATTACGTAAAATCAAAAGAGAATCTCGCGAATCCGCTTACTAAAGGCTTACCAAGAGATCAAGTATATAGCTTATTGAAGGGAATGAGATTAAAAGTCCACTATGCATGAAATCTTTGTAATGGTAACCCAACCTTGTTGACTGGAGATCCCAAGATCTTGGTTCAATGGGACAACTAAGTTATGAAGATTCAGTTGAGCACTTAGGAGTAAAAATTCCATCCATTCCTATGATAAATAAAAGTACGTTCTGCAGAATATGTGAGGTTAAGTCTTAAATTTTAATGATTCCTATAACTTGAATACATCAAGTGGAGTAAGGAAGAATACACTTAATAGGAAATTACCTATATAAGTGAGAAGTGGGGCTGCTTCTATGAGAATTATGGGGCTTAAATTCTCTAAAGCTCTTATGAAACCCAAGAGTTGTTCAAGGCCAAAATGAACACAACCGTGAGAACCTAAGAATTGTTAGGAAGGTTATTGTGTGGGTACTGTTGTCTTGATTTACATAAACAACTGGACGGTTCAAGACATCACGTTCACCGACTAGCCAAGTAAATCCGATAGTATTTCACTACGGCAGGTTCAAAGCCAAAAGCTACCTCTCCTGATGCAATAAATTTCCCCTCGTACTCTCTCTCTCTCTCTCTCTCTCTCTCTCTCTCTCTCTCTCTCTCTCTCTCTCTCTCTCTCTCTCTCTTGTCTGCATTTCATTTGCATATTTTTTGATAATTTCCATTCATGTGGGGGATTGTTGGAAATGGGTGTGAAATGGGTCAAGTTCAACCAATAATTCGGGTGGGACCCGGTATCCGTTTTGTATGGATCAATGGTCAAACACATTCTACTCCGCGAGTAGATATTCGTGATATATTTAATTTCACAAAACTATTTTCGAATGAATGAGAAATTAATGCTAGAAGTTGGCAACTTGAAAGTAGAAATATTGAAATTTGGAAACAAATGTGGGAACTTAAACCCACATAGGAAGTTGAAAGAATTTTGAACTAATTTATATACCTCAAGTTTGGATATGAGTTTGGGCCCCAAGGAGTACCAATAGTCTTTGTAAGGGGGAAGTCTTAGACAATGTCTAGACTAGTCTAAAGCCCACACGTGCGCGCCACCGTTGCAGTCCGACCGGCCGACACGGCACATTCGGGTTGTGGGTCGTGTTTGGTTCCTATATTCTTTTTGGACAAAATAAATTAATAAATTTATTTATTTTATTTATTTCCGAATTTCAATTAATAAAATTGAAAAGGTGTTTCAATTAATAAATTGAAAAGGTGTCTTTTCAGTCATGTTTGAAACTGTTCGGACAAAAACTGACATAAACCAATAGTTGTGTCCATTCAGAAACAAACTTTCAACCAGTTGCAACTCTTGGCCTGCAGCTTTTGGAAATCTATAAATAGGACCCCTGATTTCCGAATCTCATCATAAAAAAATCATTCTGCATTATTTCTTGCATTTCGCCATAAAATATTTTTTGCATCCATAGTCGAGGGAGTACGACACTTTTTTGGTTCGTCGTTCTTACTGTTAGGAGTGCTTCCATACTACAAATGAAGGATTATTGTATCTTGAGAGGCGTTTGGCATCGACTGTAAGCACCGTAGCAGACCAAAATCATCTTAAGGAAATAGAGTCGAAGTCTAGCCTCAATCCACCATTTTCTGCAAATTCGTTAACCATATATTTGGTTTGACATTTCCTTCTCTTCATTTTTTATTTATTACATTTCTCGCATGCTTAATAATACTTCTAACAATAATAAGCTACATCAGTTTGTTAAATGGAAAGTTAATTCAAACTATACCTATAAATTTTCTATTTCTATAATAAGAGGACATATTTAATATTTTAAAAATCATGTATCTCGACCCCCACATTTCATCCACCTTCACCACGTCCACACATTTCAACCCTAATTCAATTTTCATTCATATTCCCTTCAACCCTGTATTTCTCTTCCGACCCTAATTCAAGAGTCATTCAATCCACAGTGTCACGCAGTGAAAATGCTTACCTCCCCATTCGGTTCGGTAAGTCGGCAACAGCTAGGCGGTTCGCCTATTTTACCATGAAGTGCTCTAATAATATGATCATATTGCAGGAATTTCCCTTACATCCTACCCATCAGCGTGCGTGTGTGCCAGTTGTTTTGTCTTGCCGGCCGTTGGATGATAGGTAAGCTACCTAGAGGCGATAAACCTTGGGAGCTAAACCTGGGTTCGGTAAAATCGGTAACAGCTAGGCGGTTCACCTATTTTACCATGAAGTGCTCTAATGATATGATCATATTGCGGGAATTTCCCTTACATCCTACCCACCAGCTTGCGTGTGTGCCAATTGTTCTGTCTTGCCGATCAATGAATGAAAAGTAAGCTACCTATGGTGATAAACCTCGGGATCTAAATCTGCGATCTGTGAAACAAAGGGTTTTCCTAGATTAAAGAAAAATGAAGTCTATGGGAGTCACCTGATGATCCATCCTCCAGTGGTTTAGAGAAGTAAATTATAAACTTTGAGCAATCTATAATTATCAAAACTAGTAATTGCACCCGTGCAATGCATGACAAATATAATTGACAATTATTTATTGAATAAGTTGTAAAAGTACAATATCTGACATAAAGTGTGCATTCATATATAATGAAAAATACTCAAAAAAGTAAAATATAAAATTGCGACTTGCATATTTCTTTTAACAGGTAATTGTTCATTTTCTAGTTTTCTTAGTTTATTTAGGCTAAGTAAGATATAGAAATGTGATTTATTCTGTACTTTACAATTTTGATTTGATGACTGAAGTCGAGCTTACGAGTTTTTTTTTTTTATTTCTAAAAGTTGAAAAGTTTACAATTTTCAAATTGTAAAATAAAATAAAGAGGCTAATAGACATTTACAGAATTAATTTATCGGCTCCCGTATAGCACTATAAGAATTTTTACTATCTTAATACAATAATTAATATTTAAATATATTAAACAAATATTTCGTTTCATTACATATAAAAAAGCAAATACATTACGAACAAAATGTCCCAAACATTTTAAAAAATAAAAAATTGCTCAAACTTAAATTAAATGTTGCAATTTGTTAAACTTACTAGTGGAAAACTTAGACACAACCCAATATTTAAATGAATGTAACAAAGAAATAATATGAAATACAAATTTTAATCAAATGTTATTGAATGAATATTACAAATATAATTAACTTTATATACAAAAAATATTCTATAAATTTCAATTTATAAATCGGGGTTTAACCCACAAGACATAGACATTATCACTTATTCGTATAGAATTGATTTTTTGAAAATAATTTTTTTCAATGTTCATTTCCAATCACACATTCTTTAAAACTCATTTTCCACAATTGCACATACTATTTTTGTATATGCTAAATAGACTTATTGACCATATTCTATTTTTAAATAGAATGATTTTGCTTACACCTTCTATTTTAAATCATTGAGTTTATCAGAACTGAAAGTTGTAGAAAATTAAATGATTTAATTGAATTTATTTAGAAAAAGACTCAAAATTAATCATTTATGTCAAATTGAATTTAGGTAAGAAATTATAAGAATCATTTTAGGACTTAAATGAGATGAGATAAATTAAAATGATGGAAAAAGTATAAGTAAAACTTTAACATTTAATATTTAAAACGAATTTCCGAATAATATGTTTAGAGTTTACTCTCATTTTTTAGTTTTTAAACTTCTCGTTAAGATCTTGGATTTGACATCCATATTGCATATTTTTCGATTTCAAAATAATACAATAATTATCAAAAGAAAAAAAAAACTATAATTTTACTTTTTATAGATATTTTTTTTACATAAATCCATAAATCATTTATTACATGCATTAATTGAACTTTCCTAATTCATGTATTAAAATAAATTGATAAAAATAAAAAATTTCCTAAAATGGCAGGTGAAAATGGGCGAGAAGCTATATGCGTAAAATGATGACAATTATCCTATTATTATATATTACATGCATTAATTGAACTTTCCTAATTCATGTATTGAAATAAATTGATAAAAATAGATTTTTTTCTAAAATGGCAAGTAAAAACGGGCGGAAAAATATGTGTGTAAAATGATGACGATTATATATCTAGAAATCTAGCGCTTAGCATCCCGTTCTGTGCGATGACTAATATTAAGCAGTTTCGAGAACACAAATTAGAATAATTATGACTGTGATAGAATATCAATTTTGTACTCTCAGTATCTCCAAATCTACCATACATTGTTGTGAATTTTGCGCACACCCAAAAAAAAAAAAAATAAATAAAAATTCTCCAAACTACTTTTAACAACAAACATTTTCTCTCTCCATTTTTCAACCACATATTTTATCTCGAAAACATTAAAAACATATTTTAAATACAAAATTTTTAATAAACAGAGGCTTAAGAGCAAGACAATGAAACTTCCCTTGCCTTGCCTTGCCATGCAAGATTCCCACAAGCTGAAATGACACTTAGTAGAGTAATTGAATTATAACCGAAGTTTGATTTCCACCTCATGAAATTGAAGGACTCTAAAGCTTCCCAAAAATGATAATTATTTGTGTAGCCAATAATGACGACATTTCAGGTGATGTTAAGGGTTATTGGTAGTATGTGCATGCCCCGAATTATCCCTTTAAGTGAGATTTTTGTTCCTGCCTTGCCCCCAGAGATTTGACCCATTGACCTCACGATATGAAAATTCTGAGGGCATCCCTGGTACCACTAGAGCAAGACAACTACCTTGTCCCAATAAGAGGTGAGGTAGTGCCTCACCCATGCATTAGGCGAAGCAGTGCCTCGCTTTACGCAAAAAAAAAAAAAAAGAAAAGAAAAGTTGAGGCACCTCAATAGTGACTGTTTTTTCCTCAAGGACACACTTGCAATTGTCTATTCCCCATAAACGAAAGTGTATGGAAAGTCGAGTGGCTTATAATGACAGTGGCTCGTGTTTCATACTAACAATCGCTCAGAGTTAGGGTCACATTAAACAATCATCAAGTCAACTTAGGTAATCATGTGTTGGAAACACACCTGTCATGGTCATATGCTTGCCTGCCCGACTTGTACACATATAATCTTGTGCAAGACGTGACAAGACGATTATCATTAACTGTTGAAGGAATATCACATCTCCCACTATCTCTGAATAATGCGGGAGGTGGAGATGACACCTGACACTATAGAATATAAATGTGCTCTCTATTCATCCCAATAAATAGTGGTGAACCCACCATGTATTAGTTTACTTAACTTTTTCTATATTTATTTGAGCCTTTACTTTGTCTGCGATGATCCATATACCTCCTATTGATTCTTACACCAGAGTGGACACGAGGGACATAAGCCCAGCCACTTTTTGAAAGTTGCAGAGCCCCCACCATTGCTATACACGAAGGAGGAACAATTAGTAATTATCACCAGCTGATACGAAATTACAATTTATGCACTTATTTAATAAATTACAACAAAAATTATATTCATGTAACATTGTGTAATGAACAATTACATAGTATATTCTTTATAATCTTGAAAAAATTACATAGTATAATAATTACATATTGGTAAAAGTTACAACAATTGCAAAAATTGCAATTTATAAACCCATTTAATAAACTATACACTAATGTAATAATTACAATTTACTTGATTTTTTGTAATATACCTGGCTTTGATAATTAGTACTTTCGAAACTTTTTGTAATGAATTAAAATTGACCTAATTACAAATAGGAAATGTCTGTCTGTATAGATGCGATGTATAGACAGAGAGCTAGATGCATGCTGGCTTTTGCTTGGGATTTTTAAAATTTCGAGCAACGGCCAGATGCATGCCAAGCTATGCATCTGGCTGCCTATCTATACATGAATTTGTACAGATAGCACGACTGTTACAAATATTCTAAATCTAAATGTTTGTAATCATGAACTTAACCTTTGTTAAATAGATTTTGAACATGTTTAATTGTTCTAAAAAATACTATAAGATGCTCTTTTTTTAAGCTTTGAAAGTATTTAATGATGATATTCGCCTGAATATCCTCACTAAAGTCACTTGTGTGGAGATGAGTAGTTCAAAGGGACTAGCTTGAGCAGTTCTTCCAAAAGGATAAGAACCTACTAACGCGATGCAAGGCTAGAAAATATGTTGCTTTAATTTATGAAGAAGTTTAAAGAAATTTATGGCGAAGAGTAAGACGTGCATTTATAAAAATAACCTTTGTTCTTTTACTCATGAAGAGTGAAAATGGTAACTAATAAAGGTAATTTACATAAATACTTGACTTTTTATGGCACAATAACTTAAGTTTACGTCATTCGAGAAGTATCACACCTCGACATTTTCAAGAATTTATGATACTTCTAATTTATTGAAATTCTCATCATTTTATGACACTTAGGGCCTAAATTTTTGTATTACACCTTAATACTTATGATATGTAGGGCATAATTTTGAGTGAAAAAAATGAAAAAAGATGTAAATTTCAATAAGTTTTTCCAATGGGACATATTTCAATTCATGGATATAAAAGAGTTCAAGGCGCAATTATTCCAACTACCAGCATCCGCAGCTAGTCCAACACCAAAAAAGCTCCTTGGAAGCAAAAGTTACAAGCACAAATATTTTATTACCGTCATAGATAATAAGTTTCTGGTCACAATTTTTAAAACTTGTTGGGTATTTTGGTCCTAATCAGATCTCGGGGGCGATAATGAAACATCGTGTCAGATTAATAATGCTTCATGGGTCTTTTAACCCATGATCGAAGAGATAATATTGTCCAAACTCCACAAGTGTTGTAATCCATTTACGAGAAGGGCAAATGGATTTATTGTCCATGCCGAGGTTTTAATTGGATTTCAACCTTGTTGCTAGATGGATAAGCTTCTGAGATGACCCGACTTAATTAAGGTTGCCTACTTAACCTAATTAAGTGTTAAACTTATAAATCCCTTACCTCACCTTCGGCTAAAAACAGAACACTCGTACCTCTTCTCTATGTGAGAATTGACCCTCTCATTTTCTCTCTTCATGGTTGGTCTGCCCCATCTTCGTGACCACCCCCTGGACCCTTAGTTCACTGTCTTTGTCAATCGGGAGCAGCCTCTTTCGTGGAACTGACTGTGAGCCTTCCCGTAGCTCTTGCTGAACCGTATCTTCTCGTGGCTTGCTGTGACGGTATTTGTTCGGTCTCCATTTGTGCAATCCCTATTCAGTTTCAGTTGTGGGTGAAAGGCAGTAGGTTTGGGTGTTGTTGAAGGAGTGTTCTTTAGCCAAGATTGTTTGGTGTGATCCTTTTAGAGTATTGAGCAGAAATTTGAGCTCTCATTGGACATCATTATAGTTGGCTATTGGTGCAATTAAGAGAGTTTCATTACTTCATTTAATTGCTTATTGTATTGATTCAATTACTTTGCTAATATATTGTTTATCTGCTATTTAACTCGTGTTTACTTTGTGTTTTGCGAGATTAATTATCACAAAACTCATTTTCAAACATATATTTTATGATATTTAGTATTTACAACTCTTACAAACTTTTCAATCATATATTTATTAACTTTTAATAAAAATCTATTTTGATCCAAACCAACCAGAGGCTAACGCTCATGGTATTCATAACCTGAAATACAATTGATCAAGCCTACAACCTATGTATATATTTTGTTTATAAATAAATATTTTACTTTTATTCACAAATTTTAAGGCATTCGCCACAATTACTATTCACTAAATTTTTTACACTTCCATTTGATGAACTTATTTATAAATGACACATTTTTTAAAATCATTTTTTAGTTACAATATTTTTCAAAAGTACTTTTCAATTATATTCTTTTTTGACAAACAAAAAGTGCCATCCTTGTCTTTTCAAAATAGTAAACAATGGACAATGTGATGCCCACAATGTACTCCACATTTTTATGGACTGACCATGCAATGAACCACAAGTTGAGCTGATCCCCTCCATCGAAATACCAAATTAATAAAAAGAAAAAGAAAAAGGAAATTATAAATGTGTACTGACACGTTATTGAGGCATGGAATAAAAGTAATAATTCATACGACCTGACATTCATGTCGTTTCATCCGATTAAAAGATGTTTTTTACGCATATGGACAATTCTCCATTTTCTAATGAATCTATGTCAACTCAACTTATGTCAACTCAACTTGAGATAAATAGTATTATTCAAACTAATTATTTCTAAACATTATATATATATATATATATATATATATATATATATGTTGTTAAAGGAAAATTTCCGATGCATATCAACAATTTCGAGTCAGTCTACGTGAAAAAATTAACCAAATTTATACCGTGTTTTAAAGATAGTATTTCCATATCGTGTATTTATTATGTTTTGAACAATCCAAAGCTGACTGCTTCCATATTTATATAGTTTAAAAGGCTGCTGAAGAGAAATGTAGAAAATATTAATGACATTAAACATGGAAATATAATGGTATGGAATGTTCAAGAGTCAATGTAAATTTCTAATAATTGAAATGGTCTAATACTTTCTTTGTTAAAAATTTTGTGTTTAAAAACATATTTTTTTTATGTTTTTAAAGTAAAATATGTAGTTGAAAAGTGAAAAAATATGTGTGATTAAAAAATGATTTGAAAAATTATGTTATAAAAAACATGTTTTTAAACAATTTTGTCAAACAGAGGCTTAACTTCCAAATTCGGAAACCATTTATTGGTAAAATCAACGCTTGTTTGGGACGCTTTTGAGAAGCCAAAACTTATTTTTAAGATATAAAAGTTCATTTTGAGCCGTTTAAAAAAAAAAAAAAAAAATACTTCCACCATTTTTTTTTTTTTTTAATTTTTTTTTTTTTACATTAAGCTCTTTTAAAAGTGATTACAAAATAAAAATCTTTTAAAAATTAATTTTTAAATAAAATTAAAGTATTTTTTTAGGAAGCTAGTTAACGTAAAAATCATGCCAAACCGTCCTAACTCCTAAGCACTTTACCTAATTATTAATCTTCTTCTTGGACCAAGTATTTTCATTTTTTTTTTTTTTTTTGAGTGGTAATTAACTTTCTGGTATTTGGTCGTGGCGTGTACGCGCAGCACACTGCAGCCTCATCACCTCCCTTTTGACGGGTCAAATTTCAACCCCTTTAATAAAAGCCATAAACTGAATGCATACCTAGATCCAAAGTTCATCCCGTATTTGCCAGCCACCGCCATTTTCTGGAATTTTGATACGGAGGAGCGTGCGTATTCATCGGCTTCTGATAGAGCGTGAAACATGGGCCAAGCAGCGTCCACTGGCCAGGGTTATTCTCCTGGCAGTTCAACGCTCCTGCGTAATCCAAGCCTTGCCCTTCACCACCACCGCTACACCGTCGATGATTTGAATCTAAATTCACAGCTTCCGGAGGATGTTTCTGTGAATCAACAAGAAGATTATATTTCTGAGATACCTGATGAATGCTTAGCTTTAATCTTTCAATCTTTAAGCTCCGGTGACCGGAACCAGTGTTCTTTGGTCTGTCATCGGTGGCTCGTCGTGGAGGGTCAGAGTCGCCACCGTCTGGCCCTTAACGCGACCTCGGAGGTCAACGCCCATCTCCCTGCTATCTTCACGCGGTTCGATTCCATCACAAAGCTAGCGCTCCGCTGTGACCGCAAATCTGATAGTATAAACGATGAAGCTTTGACGTTGATCTCTATGCGGTGCAAGAATCTCATCCGCCTCAAGCTCCGTGGCTGTCGCAAAATCTCAGATCAAGGAATGTATGCTTTGGGGCAGAATTGCAAATCTCTACGCAAGTTATCCTGTGCATCATGTACGTTTGGAGCTAAAGACATGAACGCTCTTTTAAACAATTGCTCATCCTTGGAAGAACTCTCCGTAAAGCGTTTACGGGGCAACAATGATGGCTTTGCAACTGAGCCGATTGGCCCTGGGGCCGCGGCTTCCTCGCTCAAGTCAATTACCCTTAAGGAGCTTTATAACGGACAGTGTTTTGGGCCCTTGATTACTGGCTCCAAAAAGTTGAAGAGTCTGAAGATTCTCAAGTGTTTGGGGGACTGGGATAGGTTGTTGGAGACTATTGCAGGGAGAAAAAATTGTTTGACAGAGATTCATTTGGAGAGGCTGCACGTGAGTGATATTGGGCTAATGGCAATATCTAAGAGCCCAGACTTGGAGATCTTTCACTTGGTGAAGGCTCCAGATTGCTCAAATGAGGGGATTTGTGCAGTAGCTGTGAATTGCAAGCTTTTGAGGAAGCTCCATATTGATGGGTGGAGGACGAATAGGATAGATGACGAGGGGTTGATTGCCATAGCGAAGAATAGTGTAAATCTTGTGGAATTGGTCCTTATTGGGGTAAACCCGAGTTCTGTGAGTTTGATGGCAATAGCCACAAATTGTCAGAAGTTGGAAAGGTTGGCACTTTGTGGGAGTGAAACAATTGGGGATCCTGAGATTTCATGTATTGCGGCAAAATGTATGGCGTTGAAGAAGCTTTGTATTAAGGGTTGTCGCGTGACAGATTCAGGGATTGAGACATTTGCGTCCGGGTGTCCCAATTTGGTGAAGATAAAGGTGAAGAAGTGCAGGGGAGTAACTAGTGAAGTTGCTGATTGGTTGAGGGCAAGGAGGATGTCACTGACTGTGAATTTGGATGCAGATGAGATTGAACCAGAGGCAATGGATGTCAGTGCCAGTGATGACGGTGTGGAATTCCCACCAATTGTGAGTGGAACTATAAATGGTAATGCTGGAAATGTTTCCGCAGCTGCTCCATCAACTAGTAATGGAGTTCGATCCTCGAATAAGTCAAGATTTAGCCTTTTTGCTGGAAGGACTTTCGTAGCATGTGCTTTTCGAAGGTTATCAAATGGTAATGGTAGTTCAAATGATAGCTTATAGACGAACTCCATGTGAGTTTGAAAGGATAAACATTGTCAAGTTTTTCACTTTTGTTCGTATTGATGAACCATAGTATTGTTGCAATTTTATGTTTGTGCTTGGCTTCCATTGTTGATTTCTTACCTGCCACTCAACTTTTGTTCGAACGGTCCTTTCTCCATGACACCATTTGCCTTCTGAATAGCTTGATTATGTTGCTTTAATGTTCCTTGTTCCAGCGTTTCCTCTGTTTCATACACATTAAACTTTGCAAGAATATTTTGTTATTAGTATGCTACACTATATACATGTATGACTTTTGGAACGTGTGATTTGGTACAATATATGATTGACTTTGAACTGGTGTTTTAGCAATCTACTTCCAACCAAATATTGGGAAAAGGAATCTTTGGTTTGTTTAGTGGTTTCAGTCTCATCATTTGTTTCTTTCGGGTGTTGCTGTCTATGTAGACATTCACCCAAAACTAGTATAAGCAACCAGATTATCAACTGCAGTAACGTGTCATGTTACTTGTGATCTACTGGTTCCTTCTAACTTGCTTTTCCTAAAATGTTTTAGACTCGCTATCATATGAAGCGAATTTCCAAGAATCTGAGTTTGTCGGAATGGTTCTGGAGGGATAGAGAGCCTGTAAAGACAACACATAGTTCTTGAATTGATATTTTGATAACAATAACACTTTGTGGAGAGAAATATTCAAGCTTTTCAAAGACTTCTTGATTCCATCCTTCCGTATATATTCCAAAATGTAGCAATAAAATATAAATTTTAGCAATTTGAATAACATTACTATTGCTAAATTTGGCAAAAGAATATATTTTTGTTGTTCCCAAATCCAATTCCAAATCCTCGTGAAATTCTGAAGGGAAAGGTGACGAAAAATAATATATAATAAAGTAACTTATCACTTTGAAGTTTGAACGATTCTGTCACCCAAGATAAAAATTTTGTTATTCTCTAATCTCTATTCATTATTTAAGTAACATCTGGTACGGATAGAATTCATCATTAAATCAGTCTGTAAGATAAGGTGCATAATGTACTTATTGAGCAGTCCCGTTGTTAGCTTCAGCTAAGGTTCCAAAATCACGGGCATTTGGTAAAATGCACCAGGAGCTGAAAGCTTCATAAAACTTTCAAATGCAGATGGATCTCGAGTCAATCAAGTCACTTATCATGGAGAACGAGAAATATAACAAAGTCCTGCAATGAATGGCTGTCTAACTTCGAGAGCCCGCGGGATTTCCAGACTTCATTTTAACGAGTAGGAATTGTACGAGCTTAGAACGGATTCCCTAACCTTTAATGGGATTCTGTTTCAGGATTTTCCCTTAAAAATGCGCCAACTTCAGTACAATAGCAATTTTGGGAGCAAGTGCCAAACTCAGAAACAGCCAATATTTATGCATTCAGACATTGAAACCATCAGAGAGATCCATACAAACTTAGTAAAATTGCGAAGAAATTTACTATCACAAATATAAAAATCCAAAATTAGGAAACAAATGATGTAGAATGCAATAAAGAAATGGGAAATGAATTCTGTTATCTGTTTTTACTTCTCACCTGTGCTACTGAAACCATAATCATTATTTATTCACTTTCGTAATCTTCATCGTCTCCAAAACCAAAAACAGAAGCGTCTGCAGCAATAGCCTTGATGTCATTAGAGTCCAGGTTCGGAATAGAAGTTCTCTCAACCCCATCAAGTTTAACTTCATTGGAAGCATTAGACTGAGAATTTGTGGGTTCTTTGTTTCCCAGAGAGAGCTGTTCGGTCTGATTTGTCATGGACGACATTCTCTCAACTGTGTTAACAGAGTCAGGATATGTTGCAGTTTTTGCAGCAGAGGACATGTGAGCCATGGTGCTTCTTGAAGAACTGCTTTCCTCGCCTTCACTGTCAGAAAATACATCATCTTGATTTTTTTGTTTCTCAGACGCATTACTCTGTTCAGAAGCAGCATTGTTTTCATTACTTGAGGAAGGAACATTTCTCGATCTTCCATCAGCACCCTTGGTGTCCCGATCAGGTTTGACCTTTGATGGGATAGTACCATCATAATCTATCATCACGATCTCAACCTGAAACCCCGGGGATGGCAATTTTCTCTGCAAAGTACAGTTCTTCAGCCATTAACTAAGCAGAACGAAACAAAGAAGGAAATGAAATTGAAAACGAAATCCTAGATATATCCTAAAAAACTAAGGAGCTAATGTACCTTATCAAAGCCATCAAGGTTGGCACCTTCTAAAATGATTCTGTTTTCCATCATTGTTGTGTTTAACCAGCTGAGAAGGGAAATATCTTGAGTTTATATTAGAAGTTAAATCAATACAGTTACTAAGACAGAAGAAAGATAAGTTTCAAAACAAGACAGGGAACTGTCAGTGAGTCAAAACAGTATGGCTTCTTTTCTTGTAATATAATGAAGGATGATGGTGATTAAAGACTAGAAGCAATTATTTGCCACTATTCTATCACTAATATCTGCATTCTACAGGAAGATACGCAATCAAATTATTCACAACTACACCGGGCCACCCACAAATTATTCAGTGTCTTGAGATATTATAAAACCGTAATAAGATTAAGAATGACCACTCACAGACCAGTAAAAATCTCCTTGGCCATCGTGAAAATGGATTTTGAAATCCCCCATCAATTCTGTTAGACCAGGTTCCCCTGGCAGAGCAAAAACCACAATTCCCTTCTTCGGTGCACGAATCCAAAAATCTTCTGGCTGCAAAAATGAACAACTATTGTTAGATTAGCTCAACTGCCCCCTTCTCTTTTCCCATCTAAAAAGAGAGAATGAAGAAAAATAAATTTTAATATGTCAGAGACACTCTCAGCAAGGAAAGTTACCATGAGATCCTTGGTTTTTGGATGCTTTTTTGTCGAAAACAGAACTCCTGTAAAATAATAAATAAGCTCATAAGGTTTTACTGTGTTAAGCTATTGGTGAACTATAGATACCTATAGTCATGCAGGACTAAACAACATGAGAGTTTTGAACATGTGCAAAAGAGGAAAATCTATATGTTACCATGTTTTGTGCTTCTAGAAATTCACTACATGAAAGCATAGCAAGTTCATGTCAACCCATTTTTCTTCTTCGATGAATTAGTCTCTCTCTCTCTCTTTTTTTTTTATCTAATTGTCATTCTGTAAAGGAGCATATACCTAAAATAAAAAATAAATAACTTGGCGGCTGCAATCAAGTGTCTCAATCATAACCTATCCTCTCTCAGAATGTAGAGAATTCCCTAATGAGAACATAGAATACTACATTCTGAAATTATTAATCACCATAGGCTTATCAAAATTAATTAGAAATTTACATTTGTGCATTGAGTTATTTTCTGTGTGCAAGAACTAGAGTAGACAAAAGATTAAAAGTTTGCAATACAGAATAAAGTAAAATGTTTTGAACATCTTAAACAAAGATGAAGTACGAAAGCATTCCCATATAAAAGATGCCAGCAGAAGATCATCATACAGAAAACAAGACCTTCAATGTCATGAAATAAGAACAAAGAGATTCTCGTAGCCTACCATTATGATTCGATATAGTGATGGAAGGCCTAACCCAGTACGGACACTTGTGAAGCCGAAATCCTCTTAGCATGCACCTGCCAAAATGCAGTTTTTAGTACCTTTTTGAAGATAGCATGATGCATTTGGCAAATGAATAATCAGAAGAGTACCTACGTCCAGGAGGAGTTTCACCATTGAAGCGAGTCAAGATTTGCTCAAAATATTTTACATACCTCTGACAAAAGCACAAATATAAATTAGTAGCTCAACATATAATGCAGGCCTTGTACACAATCACTTTTTATGAAATATTTGACTAACAATCTGGCTTTGGAGAATAAGACCCTTCCCATCTACACATCTTTTCTGGTTATAATAGTCAATGCACTCTTCAGCTGTGGGGAAAAACTGCAGTAAGGAAAAATAACAGCAATTGATAAATAAAATCACAGCAGCAAATTCTCTCCCACAGATGATTCCCACAATTTTAATGTTGCTGGAAATCAAATCTCACCTTTAAGAATAGAAGAAGACTACATATCATCAACCCCGTCCTTGCCTTGCCAGCTTTACAGTGAACAACTACCACATTTACAATATCCTCCTTCAACCATGAGTAAGCACTTTGACAAAACAATTTTATAAGGTGAATAGGAGGGCAGTTGTGGTCGTCAAATGGGAAAGACGCAACCTGGATAAAGGAAAATAAAACTAGATACCATATGGTCCAATATAAAGTAACAGCACAAAGTTAACATGGAGTCATACTCATAGACTGTACTGTCAGTGGCAAAGCAGCAAGGGGCAATCAGGGCCATGCAACCAAAAATGTAAAATGACGAAGATGAACTAAAGAAGTCACATTGAATGAAATCTCTCTGATTTTTGAAAAAGAAATTCGGAAAAAACTGATATGTACCAAGTGCACTGGAGGATGTTACCTGATGTCTATCAACTAGTGCAACAAAGTGACCTATCATTTTTGAACTTCATATTTGAGATGGTAATGATGGCATTTGAAGATTTATCCAGTGCTGCTTATAGCACAAGCTCTACTGAACTCGTGAAATTGCAAAAGATCTTCCAGGACTTTAATAACATAGAACAAAAAACCAAAAAAAGGCAAAAAAACATACCTTTCCCTCAAACAGTGAGGCGTCGTATAACCTCTCTGAACAAAGGTTGTACACTTTATATTTTCCCTGCATATAAAACAATTTCAGATACACATGTAACCGACAATAAGATGTCCAGATATAGGCCATAACAACTATCAGAACCATTAATATGTTGTAGCATCCCAGAGCTAGCATAAATTGAAGCATGCAAGTGTGACCAGCTTATACAGTCCTATGATGCTCAGACTTTTCAGTTTGGACACAACCGCTTCAACATGACATACCATGGGTATGGCTACAGATCCCGTGTCGGATCCTTCAATTTAGAAATGGACAAGAAAGGAATATGGAAGGGAGATTGTCATGGGATGAAATAGAAGTTGCAGGGAGATAAAGAGTGGGCCCATGATTTTTAAAGCAATAAAATCGATATTGAGACATAAAACCAAGATTTGAAGGCATGAAACCAAGCCCATTTAATACTATACCTACAAATTACATCTAAAATTATTAGTATATTATATTCTCAAAAAATTATATTTTTAAGTCGCACCCACTTACCCATGTCCAAATTTTGGATCTTTTTAGTCATATCCTCGTATCTGAACTTTTAGAAGACTGAGGATGTGACTCCTAGATATTTATCCGTACCCGAAACACATATCCAAGTCCAAGCAACATAGATGTAGGCTATAAAGGACATCAATTAATTTGGGCTTGCCATTATGGGCCAGGTTGATATAGATCTAAGTAGTCAATTGATTGGTCATGTTCCTAGCCTTGCCTGTTGGTCTGGTCCAGGAAGAGATGGGTTGTTGGGGTACTTATGTGCATGGAATCCAATTGGATATTTATTGTAATGGGGAAATTCAATGTCCAAACAGGATGATAGTAAAATCACATCTCCTACACCAATGGAAGTGATGAAAGGAAATCTTACCAGCTTTAGGCCTAAAAAATGACTAATATGCTGCATAAGCCATATGATGGCAAGCATGTTCAAGTTACAGTACCCAAGTAACCTCCCTAACTTAAAAACTCAGCTTACTTCAACCACACAATATCCCAAGTACCCACCACTTTCGGTACATCAATACCAAAACAATAGTATCTGTAATACTGTTGAGAAAGCAGAACTTTCATTAAAAGACTTATTAATATCTATTCTTTACAGAAATCAAGAACAAGTGATGTGTTCCGGACTCTCGACAATCCGAGTCATAGCAAGCTTGACGGAAAAATTCAAGTAATTCAAGCCAAAACGGAGTTAATTGTAAGTTGGAGCAAAAACCGGAGCAAAAAGGTTAAGTTTTATCCTTACGGCCGTAACGCCCAGAAGGTCACGGCCGTAATCAAGTTACTAGTTAAGATGCGAGATTTCAATTTTACACTTACGGCCGTAAACAAACTGTCACGGCCGTAACATTCACAAGAAGGAAATTTTACGGCCGTAATAATTTCAATCACGGTCGCAACATGCAACATCAATTTTGGATCAGAGAATCACTTACGGCCGTAACTGGATTCTTCACGGCCGTAAATAACTAGCGGATCAGATTTCCAGGATTTTCCATATTTTGCAGATTTTTAATTCCTTTTATTTTATTTAGTTATTTTAGTATTTTACTTTAATTAGAATTCTATTTTGAGTCAGTTAGGGTTGTTTTGTTTGCTTATTTATACGTTTTTTCTATTCATTGTAATTCAGACTTCGATTTTGATATAAACAGTTTTATTGAGGATTCAATAAAAGTTATAGGTGAATTCCTATGTTTTTCGAACTTATCAAGAATATTTCTTGTGGCGTTCAAATATCGAACTTATCAAATATTTACTAGAATATTTGTGGCGTTCAAATCAGAGACATATCAAGGAGATTGGGCAAATCCTTGTGGCGTTTTGAAAGTTCCTGGTTCTTTATTCCGCATCGTCGAGTCATCGCGTCGTGAATATCGGGTCAAGATTCCACCGTCCATCCACAACCTGGGTTCGGAACTTTTCGACGTTTCTTCCGCGCTTCGAATCTCATCATATGGTATCAGAGCTGGACTCTGAATTCAGGTTTTTCTACCCAGTTTGATTTTTATGTTTATCATCGAGTCCCATAAAAATCATCCATATCTTGTTGAGTGTTTTCTTTTTAATTTTTTGAGTTTTCTTGTTCTTCGTGTCAGTAAAATTTTTCAGTTTTTGATCCATATAAAAATCCAACAAAAATTCAAAAGTGTTTGTTTTATTCGATTCTTATCCAAATCCTGTTCCGCTTGTTTTGTTGCGTTCGTGTCGAATTTTCGGATTTATTAAAAAAAAATTATTTTTTTATTTTTTATTTAATTCCGAAAATTCATTATTCAAAAAAAAAAAAAAAGAGTTATTCTAAATTCAAGAACCACTTTCTTGAGTTTCTTTAAAATTCTTGATATTCATTTCCTTCCAAGTCAATAAAAGTCGTTCTTACTATTTGATGTCTAAATCCTCTTCATTCTTGAATTTTTTTTAACGTAACATAAGGAATGGATTATGATTCGGGCTCTTTATTCCAAACTAGATGTTATGTGGATCATAAGGGGTGCAGTTTGGTGATTGATGGAAAGTGTTTTACTAATTTCGTTAGTAGCACCGTGGTTGAAAATTAGGATTGCCCTAGAACCACTATAAACCCTATAGGATGTCGTGGATGAGGGAGTTTGGGAATTTCAAAGTAACCAAACAAGTTCTAGTGCCTATTACCCAGGGAATGTACAGTGAGGATGTATGGTGTGATGTAGTGCCATTGAAATCTTATCATATTTTATTGAGAAAACCTTGGAGGCGTAGGAGGGAGGCTGTTTATGATGAGAGTATGCACATATACAAATTCCTTAAGAAAGGGAAAACATGCGCACTATATGGGTTGACATTAGAGGAAGCACTAGAAGATTCACGGATGGTAAGGAAGGAGAGTGAAAAGTGGTGTAATAGGAGGTATCGTGGGGATAAGGATATTGAAAAGGAGGGGGAGTTTAAATTAAAAACGAATAATCAAACTCCAAAATTTGATGAGGAAAATGTGGAATTGGGTAGTGACGAAGTGATTAAGAATGAAATTGTTGATGATGAGAGGAATGAATTGGGAGTTGAGGTGGAAGTTCAAAATTTGAGCGTTGAATTGGAATATCCACATTTGGGTAGTGATGAGGTAGTGCACGAGCATGGTGATAAAAGTGTGGCGTTAGGAGATGTGGTTGAGTTTGAAGATGAAAAATTTGAACAAGAAGTTGCAAAAGAGAAAAGAGGCGAAGAGAAGAGCCTCATGGTTCAAGAAATGGAGTTGGTGGTTTATCATGAATACAAGGATCCATACCTTGTACCTCATGAAGCTAACATATCCCTCCCCATTTTGTTTAAATCTTTTTTGCAGGTTAATTATGTTTGGAAGCTTCAACCACACTACGTATGGCAAAGGGAGTTCAAGCTCCATCTCTTCCATGTTTTCCAATCAAAGGAGCATAATTTATTGAACTCATGGCATGGAAGCAGAAATTTTCCGTTTAATCCAGGGGGAGCAGTTGCAATCAAGAACAAAGCTATGATTCGGGACGAATCATCCTAAAGAAGGAGGGTACGATGTGTTCCGGACCCTCGACAATCCGAGTCATAGCAGGTTTGACGGAAAAATTCAAGTAATTCAAGCCAAAACGGAGTTAATTGTAAGTTGGAGCAAAAACCAGAGCAAAAAGGTTAAGTTTTATCCTTACGGCCGTAACGCCCAGAAGGTCACGGCCGTAATCAAGTTACTGGTTAATATGCGAGATTTCAATTTTACACTTACGGCCGTAAACAAACTGTCACGGCCGTAACATTCACAAGAAGGAAATTTTACGGCCGTAATAATTTCAATCACGGTCGCAACATGCAACATCAATTTTGGATCAGAGAATCACTTACGGCCGTAACTGGATTCTTCACGGCCGTAAATAGCTAGCGGATCAGATTTTCGGGATTTTCCATATTTTGCAGATTTTTAATTCCTTTTATTTTATTTAGTTATTTTAGTATTTTACTTTAATTAGAATTCTATTTTGAGTCAGTTAGGGTTGATAGGTTTTGTTTGCTTATTTATACGTTTTTTCTATTCATTGTAATTCAGACTTCGATTTTGATATAAACAGTTTTATTGAGGATTCAATAAAAGTTATAGGTGGATTCCTATGTTTTTCGAACTTATCAAGAATATTTCTTGTGGCGTTCAAATATCGAACTTATCAAATATTTACTAGAATATTTGTGGCGTTCAAATCAGAGACATATCAAGGAGATTGGGCAAATCCTTGTGGCGTTTCGAAAGTCATGGTTCTTTATTCCGCATCGTCGAGCCATCGCGTCGTGAATATCGGGTCATGATTCATCTGTCCAATCACAACCTGAGTTCGGAACTTTCCGACGTTTCTTCCGCGCTTCGAATCTCATCAACAAGGCTCCTCCAAAGTCTCGGTCAGGTTCAACAATTTCAGACACGATGCATAAATATATCCAGTCATATTGCAAAATCATTCTCCTACAGCTGCCAATCTTTTTATGTCCAAAGAGGTTCTGAAAGAATTTTCAATAGCAATACTATTATAGAATGGCCTTGTATTAGGAATTACTAAACCGACCTGAACAATGATCTCATCATAATATTAACGAATAGTCTATCCAAATATTCAAAATCTATTTTTTTAGTTGCAAACATACAAATGTGCGGACGGTAATGATACCTTATGATGAGTCTCAAAAAACTTGATCACTTCCTCCATGTGATTCCTATATAACCCCTGCATCATGTTTCTAAGACACTATTAGGAAACCGGAAAACTTAAATTACAAAACATGAATACTTATGTAAATTACATGACTTTTACCTCAAAATATCCAAATAAACCAGAACTCAGGTCACCAGCAGGGAACCCCATAGCAATGATATTCTCAGTTATATATGTCATATCCAAGTCAAATCCTCCCTCCTGGGAGAGAGAGAGAGAGAGAGAGAGCAACACATTATTATGTACAAGACTGTATCACTGTCAAACATCTAAATCCAGGAAAATGATGAAATTTGCAATATAAGGTGTCAAATAGAATAACAATTGTAGCACATGACCAAGTGGAAAAGATGATATTACGAGGTGGAAGATGCGAAATGAGAAAATCTGCATGATGAATGCTATATTTCTATTTTTTCACCAAAAGTATCAAAATGGCATCAGGACATGCTTTTTTTCCATGCTATCTGAACAAAATCATGTCTGGTTCATGTAGATATAATCTTATTTTTCTCTCTCTAAAAGTAAAAGGATTTAAAATTAGTTAATCATGAAGCAAGAAGGGATTGTGGTACGTTTACAACCTAGTGTGTTCGTAATTTGTATGGTTGTGGCTCTTACATAAGTGAATTCTGTCAGGGAAAATTATATTAGTAGTTTGGCAACCACGTCAGTAAATTATAATAGCGACCCAAGTGCCAAATGACCCAAGATTTAGAACTGTGCTGCGAATTTCTCAATTTTGATAAATCAGTAAAAGTTACCAACAAAAAGAATTCATGACTATTTGGACTTGCTCCAGCTATTCATTTAAGAACATATATCGAAGGTCACGTATAAGCACAATTGACTTATGAGCATGTGTCCAGCCAATAGTCAATTATATTTCAGAGAAAAATATACTCAAAGTCATAAGAACAATTGACTAATGAGCATGTATAGTAATAATTGTGACATAGTTGTCATTAATGTATTTCACATTGGCAACACTAGCAGTAAACTTGAAGAGACAATGTCCTGTCAATTTTTGGCCAAATAACATTGCGTTAAGAAGAAACACCAGTTCTTTAATTAATGAGTCAAATAAATTCTTCTATAAAAGCCAAGTGGCATTATTTACTTCCTCCATTCCTAGATATCAATATCACTGAGAAAGTTAAAAGGGAAAATGGGAAGGAAGAGAAATAAAAAAACCCCAAAAAATGGGAAAGGGAATGGGAATCAAGAATACTTCAAACTTAATTATGTGCAAGTCCTGTCCTTAGATGCCTATCCCCTCTTAAATGCATAAAATGCCTATTCTACATAGTACCTCATGCTTGTTATATTGAAAGAAAAATCATCTAACAAGCTAGCAGCTGTCAAGATTGTTGGTCAACTTGGTACTTCAATGCCTGGTTGTATCGGAGGCAAAGAGATTATGTAAAATATAGGCTAGCAATACTTCATGAAAATTGAGCTGAAGCAGAGATATAGCCACATAAAGGGACGGGGCCATTAAAAAATTACAGGCCAACGACAATGTCATAAAATGAATGTAATTGCCCAGAAATAAACAGTATCTCTCTTCTCTCTACATAAAGCATTTACTCGTAAAAGGATGGGGCAATCTACAGAATAGATAAACAGTTCAACTACCTGGTATCGTCGCTTATTTTGTGAGACAATGTGCCGAGCCTTTACTTGCACAGCCTTCACGGCATTTAAAGATGTATCAACTAATCCTTTGGTGAAGGTTCCAAGAACGCCTGATTGTGCAGTTGCAGGTTTCTTTTCAGCACTGGCATTCACATTTGAAGGTGGCTGGAATCCAAGCCCACTGGTGAGTCGCGAAAAGGTTATCCTTGCAGAATTTCCAGTCTGTGAATCCTGTTGCATTTGCGGAAGTTTAAAGCTTTTGGCCCAAGAAGATACGGGTGATGTGGGCAACATAGAAGTCGAATCTTGTGTCACACTTTCTTTCCCGTAGACAGTGGAAGGCGGAGGTGCAACATCAGAAACTTTACCAGAAGGTGACGGTTCCGGTAATGGAGATGCATGAGCAGTTTCAGAATCCATTCTGATAAACAGAGCAAGAAAAAGAAAACCCCAATCCAATTTAACTCAACAAACAATGGGAAAGTCACATGGATGAAACAATTTCTAGTACATTTCTAGCAATTAATTTGCAGAAGTTCGTTATCAATATCAAACATCAGTAATAGTTTTTGAATTCAATCACGTGTGATATATTATTGAGGAATATATTCTTCAGTGTCCGTCCTTACATTTCAATAATGAGCTCACATCCTTCTTCACAAATGCGCTATGAACCCTCTTACATTTTGTAGGTACTATCAGTTGAGAACATGATTCAAAGTGAGCATCTATTGTTAAGCATGTACGTCCAGTGTCAATTTTTAAGGAAACCCTGACATATACAACTTTCGCGACTAGCCTCACCTTGTTCAGCAAAAGCATGCACTTTGCTTACCAGCTACAATTTTTTTATGACCAAATTAACTAAAAAGTCATTTCCTTTTTCTCTCCTTATTCTATAGAAAATACTCTGCAGACTCAGAACACTAAATATTTCTTACCAAGCAGGCTTAATTTTAAAACGTGCATTTTTATGAAAAGTTTCTTTCATTTAATTATTACTCGTATAACTTTCCAAAGAGCTCATACATTTTCTAGATATAATTGATAAATGTATATCCTGCATTACACAAACAAGTGAATGCGTATAATAAAGTGTTAACAAGAAGATGCAAATGATATCAAGCGGGCATTGTAATTCGACAAATGAGGGAAGAATTCTAACCCCAAATGCCCACAGAAGTTAGATCGATTCAAAAATGGTGATGTGAGCAATTAAACCACGAATCAGAGAGGTACAGATCCTAACCTCAATCGAAGAATGCGAAAATTTCCGGTTTATTCCTTTGAAGCTTTTTTAGGGTTCTGATTTTCAACTGGCTGATTTACTCGATTTCTCTGTAGTTTATTTGCAGCAATGGAGTAAGATCGGAGATGTGTGAATTTACTGCGGCTGATTTCACGAATCACGATGCTTTGTAGGCCCCGCTATAGTTTTACCGTCAACGGCGACTGATTTTTTGATGACGTGTCGGTTAGGTAAAACATTGCAGTTAAGGTCCCTAACCTTTGGCTCCTGTGAAGTTGGAGCCACAAACCACAAACCTTATATTTGTCGGGTTAATTACACAAAATACCACTTAAAAACCTTTTTATTTATATTTTTATTTTTTAAAAGAGGTCACAAGTAGATTTTTTTTTTTAATGAAAATTTAAAATTGAAACGTCAAAAATAATATAAAAACTAAAAATTGATAAAACGTAAAAAATAAAAATTTACACACACATGAACACCAAGAATACATACTAACGTATATACAAATTATACACTACACCAAGAACATGCACTAAATACCAGTGTTCTAAAACGCGCTCACAATGCGTGCCTCTCACGCGTTGCTTTGAAGAAAGACGCGAAAAAAGTGTTTTTCAAAATTTTTATTTAAAAAGCGCGAGTAAGCGCGCTTAAAGGCGTCTAAGGCCCTAAGCGCACTCAAGTTTTCTTTTTTTTTTCCCCCTTTTTTTCCTTTTTTTATTTTTACTTGTTAAAATATGGGTAAAATTTAAATAAAATATGTAGAAATTGAAAAACGTCTTTTAACGCATACTTCCGCTTAAGCTTCAAAAGTTTGACTCTCGAGCTCCACGCTTCGTCGCGCTTCATACTTTTTAGAGCATTGCTACATGCTCAAAATACACCAAAATAACATACTAACACAAAAATAAAAATAAAAAATCATGTTTCTTGATTTGTAATAGTCGTGCTTAGCCATGTTTTCAGATTGTCAATCTTGGGTACTGAAATCAACTTCTCTTCATTATTCACATTCTTGGTTGAAATTGAATCATTGAGCTACTCTACAGAAGATCTAACACGATTTTACAGACATTCAACATGTCTTTAACTCTTGGATCATTTGTTCTATTCATCCATTACACTTGGAATGTAGATAATTTCTTCGAAAAATCTATAACCACTTATAAAGGAAACTGAAAAATCTTTTCTAGTCAGTCGAATTAGAGGAATTCATTGATGACAAGCTCATGAAACACGATTCATGATACTGGGTTACATGGTAAACACCTTTGATTGCTGTCGCGAAAGAAGTTGGAGTTGAATCATTGGAATCATTTTTCTTCTTGTTATGAACAAGGGTTCCGACTACTACTCCAATAATCAAACATTCAAAACTATTAGTGAAAAGCATAGAATAATAATACGCTTACGAGTTTTTCTTTTGAAAGCTAATTCATCTAGTGGATCTGATGTATCCATTGGAACAAAGCCAATTTGGTGTTTTTCAGTATGAAAATGCGAGGTCAATAAACATTCAAGAAAAAGATACAGTGTAATTTTTGTGATTCTACTTTCAAATGTCGAGCAAAACTGAATTTTTTTCATTTTATGTTAGTTTTTTTTTTCGTATTGTGAATATTTAGTGCGTGTTCTTGATGTAATGCGTGTATATATTAGTATGTATTATTGGTGTTAATGTTTGTGTGAAAAATATTTTTATTTTTTATTTTTTGCGTTTTATTAATTTTTAATTTTTCTATTATTTTGAATTTTTCACTAAAAATAATTTAAAAAAAATCTATGTAACATCATTATAATAAAATAAATAAATCAATTTCGACGTTTTTGTGGCCTCAACTTGCAAGAAGATAACGCCACATCATCATTTAGCATGCAACTAGAATAAAAAGTTAACAGAATGATATATAATATAAGAATTTTAAAACATAAGTTGTAGTTTGCATCATTTTGAAACGTTAGTGATTAATTTGAAATTTTCGATAAAAATGAGTGATATTTTGTATAATTAACCCTGTTGACCACAAAATCCGGATGGATCTTGGACCAACACGTCTCAGCTCCTCCCTCTTGAACACGTGAATTTTCTGCGCACTGTGACAAACGATCAGCTTGCAAAGGGGGCCGAGGTGGCTCCCGTTTGCACTCCGATGCCAAAGTCAGTATTCATTTTGGACAAATATATGTTGGGTGCGGGAAATATGAGTGTGTAGAAGAGAGAAAAGGGAGTGAGAGAAATATATTGTTAAGAGTGGGAAATTGCTAACCTCTAATTTGGAGATAATTGTGCTTCATTTATAGAAGAACTTCTTGTCTCGGATCACGACACGTGTCGTACTTTACACTTGTCATCACCCTAGTTCATGGATGTAACAACCTTACTTTTCAACCGTAATCATTACTACATTTCGTAGGGGATGGACGTCTGTCACGTCTTGGTAAAGACGGTGTCCCATCACTGACTCCATCTCTCTTCTGGTCATCGTCATAAAGCGCCCCGGCTGAGCATAAAGCACATCGGTTAGGCGTTAATCATGTCGGCTAAAGAGGTTTACTTGGCGTACCACCTCGGCATTCATCCCAAAGTGATATTTTAGGCCTTAGCTATGGGTTAAGATCCGTTGGGCCACTATTGGGCCTTCGCTGGTTGATCATTGTACCTTTCTTTGGGCCCGAATGCAACAAACCCTATACTTGTGACATTGTAGGAATCTTCACCCAAAATCAATTTGCGCCTCCAAACTATTGATTATTCCTTATAATTTAGTTAATTAAAAAATATATATACGTTAATTTCTATAATTGAGATTCCTAACAGACTCGACACAGATCAAAGAAGAAATGTCAAACTTGTAACCCCGATGCATCTCAATTTATAATTTGATGTCTATTTAAGTGTTAGTACAAAGGAACCATATACTATCATTATGGGGACCAGTTGATCATTTATCTAACTCTAGGGATTAATTCGGGATTACCGAAAATGAAAGGTCTAAAAATGAATATTACTCCTTTTAGTTTTGGGGTCTCCTTTCGTGTTTACAGCCACAAGACTCCAGACTGCACACAAACTTCCACCAATTATCATGGATCCTTTACCAGGCGGTTCCGCCACACCTGCCGACGATCTTAACTCAGCCACTCCCGCCGCAGCCGTGTCGCGGTGGACTTTTACATTTTCGCAGCAGTACCAGCACCTCCTGGACAAGTCAACTCCGTACGTGCTCTACCGGTGGATTGCATTCCTCTTCATCGCATTCATGTACGTGTTGCGGGTGTACCTGATCCAAGGATTTTACGTGGTGACCTATGCTCTCGGCATCTACATTCTCAACCTCCTCATCGGGTTTCTTTCACCGCAGGTTGACCCGGAGTTCTCAGAAGGCCCGACCCTCCCCACTCGAGGCTCCGACGAGTTTCGACCGTTCGTTCGCCGCCTTCCAGAGTTCAAATTTTGGTGTGTTTTTGGTTACTATATCGCGGTTTGACCACTTTTGGTTTTTTATTTCTTGAATTTTTAGTAATTTTCTTTCGAGCATCTAAAGTTTGAGAAATTAGTGCAGAGGTTGATTACTTATAATTTTAATATTGGAATCAAAAAGTAAATTTTTTAATACATCAAAGTAGCTTAAATGGATTTTAGTCACAATCACAAGGTTGATTTCTCGACCGAGTAGTTTGTATAGTCAGTGCTTCTAGTTGTGAAGTTCCCCCCATTTTCTTTCCTTCCCGTGATGCATCTATTTTTGTAATAATACAATAAAACGGTACTAGTATTTCTGCTGACGATTTTGTTAGAAACTATAACTGATATCTTGATAAGCATGTAGAATTCTTTATGTTGCAGTTAGTACTTTCTTGGACTTTTGGTGATTTTTTGAATTCTTGTTTGCCTATGTCCTTTCTGTGTATTAATGAGTCCAGTCCACATATTGATCTTGCTACCTTAATAGTCGTAATCGCCATAGCCATGGTTCTTCTAAGGCTGCTTTTCTACCCTGTTCTATTATGTATTTTGCACGGAAACATCTGATGCTCTGCCCAGAATATTGTTATTGTGGTTTATGGTTGGTGGCTATGCTAATCAGCCATACTCTGCTTGTTAGAAACAGGCTTAGGGTGCAAATCGGTCTCTCTTTGTGCTTGTGGTATAGATTTTTGTTTCAAAATGGCAATGTGGATTATCTGCTTGTAAGGCGAAGGTCTTTCTTTAGGATTGGAATGGAAGTTGGGTTAACTTTATCATTTTTTATTTCATTATTTTTCACACGAGTTGTGACTTTTCTTAGCTCATTATTTATTATTTCTGCGTGAACCCTGTTTGATTTTAAGAAATCACAACTAAAAACTTAGTGTGATGTCATATACTGCAAAAGGCATTAAAGACTACATTTCTTGGATTCTGGCTATTTATGCTTACTGAGCTTTCATGTTTTTTTCCCCTCTGAAGGTACTCAATCACAAAAGCCTTCAGTATTGCTTTTGCATTGACATTCTTCAGCGTTTTTGATGTGCCTGTTTTTTGGCCAATCCTCGTTTTCTACTGGATCATTCTTTGCATGCTTACTCTGAGGAGACAGATTCTACACATGATAAAATACAAATATGTTCCATTTTCTATCGGGAAGCAGGTACGGTGAAACCATCACATGTTCTAATATTTTAGCCTCTGAATTTGATGGATCACCTCAATTCTCTATCAGTAGGTGCTGAGTCCTTGACTTTAAGCTTTATTTTTCTTTTCAGAGGTACCACAGAAAGAGTGCACCATCAGCTGATAACGGAAGCCTTCCCTCTTAGTCTCTTTGGATCAATTTTGCACGTAATCAGCGTAATTTGTTTCATTTAAAGCACATGCAGTTGTTGCAGAATTATCTTTCCATTCCACCCCTAATCATTTTTCTTCTCAATTTCCAGGGTAGCTTATGACTTATGAGGACGCTTATCTTCAGTTATCATGAAGTTGCAAGAGAAAGCAATCGTACTGACCTTTGTTCCTTTGGATGTATAAATATCATCCATATTGAGACAAGAAGTTGTACACTGGTCACTACTGGTTTGTTGATCTAGAATTTTTTTTTTTTTTTGGAAACCTTTCTCTTGTAGTTAAAAAAAAAGTTTGGGAAATTGTGTAGCTTATAAATTTGTTTATAAACCAAAAAGACTCCTTTATCAAACGGATGCTTAGAAAATTCTCTTGAAATTTAACGGAGATTGGATCGTTTATCGGATCGAATTTTTGAGGTTTCATAATAGTAAATTGTTCAAAGTAACTAGGTTGGATCCATGTAAAAATTCTGAGCCAGTTCTAACACCAACTTATAAATCATTAGAATGTACTTGATTACAAGAGAGCCATATCAAAACTTGATGCTGTCCAAGTTGACAAAAGAACTGTGACCAAAAGAACCACAAACAGACAATTCAAATTCAACAGTGTATCAATATGTTTTGTAAAATGTGAAATCCAAAACTACAAGTTACTCAAGAACTTGGTCTGTAATATCCATAAACCCCGTAAAATGTTTGCGCCAAGGTCAGCAATAGCAAAAACACTGCAGCAATGAACGAAATAATCGTCCATGGACTATTGAAATATCTGTGCTTCAAACTTGCCCTCCAAGCATTCCATCTATGATCATAGTATTTGTTAGTGCTAATTAGGCCCATTCATGCATTAAGATTTAAAATTTTTAAAACCAGATCATTTAATAATATTTTCACCAAATCAGGTGTTGATTCCAACACCCTTCTCTCCCACGGCGACTTCCATCTTCACTTCTCCTTCTCTCAACGTTAGAAACGGTAGTGGCGTCCCTGATCGGAGCAGAGTTGCGAAGCCGCTGATCGAAGCCAGAAATGGACAGAACTGAGAGAAACGAGTGGCAAAACGGAATCAGAAGGATATGAAGGTGGGTGGTGGAGTGGTGTTCGGAGTCCCAGGCGCCACTGCTTTCCCGACAATTCTCTATAGCCGTCGTAAACCTACTTTTCGATGTTACTCTTCTCCTCCTCCTCCTGATACATTAACCACACATTTTCACCGTACCTTCGATCTGATGAATTCCCTTCTCTTCGACACTTCCACTGCCGCTTACTCATCTGATTTATCATCTCCTTCTTCTATCCTTAACTCCACCTTTGTTGCGCCCTTCCTCTTCTTTACTAACACGATTATTTTCATATTGGCTATTAAACTTGACCTTGAGTTTATCAAAATCCTCGTTTCCCAACGTCGTTGTAGACATTTAAAAAAAAAAAATTAATTTAATTAATTGGATTGGATCAAATTTAATAATCCAATTAATTTATTAAACAAATAAAGTCTACTAAAGCCCACCTAAAATAAGCCCATGGATGAGGCCCATCCTACTTTTCAAAACCTAACCATTTTATTTATTTAAATATTTAAATAAATGAGGTGGTTACATATTCTCTCTATAAATAGGACCATTGGTCCATGACAAAAAGAAAAAGAGGAGAAAAGAAAAGAAAAGCAAGAAAAGAGAATTGTAAGGGGAGAATACAAAAATTCTCTCAAACTTCAAGCCAAATTAATTTCAAGAAGATCAAAGCCTTCTTCAAATCAAAGCAAGTCAATCCGAAGTGCAAATTCAAAGTTCAAATCCAAGTCTCAAGTTCCAAGTGACAAGCAAGCAATCTCTCAACAAATTAAATTTTTCAGCAAATTCAGAAGTCCAGGAATCAAGCCACGTGGCCCCTTGTCTTCAAACACGCAGATTGTTAATCAGAGAATTTTGCAATTTTTTGCATTTACAAGAGCTGTCCACTTGTATTTCTCAAATTCAATTTGTAACAATTTCAGTATTTTAATAATACTTCGAAATTCGTCGTACAAATTTCTTGGCACGCCCAGCGGGACCCTCTTGCCTCTCATCTTCCGTTCTGCAAAACTTTCAAGTTTCAACAAATACATCATACATGGCAAGCGAAAAAGCGAAGGAAACTGTGACCCGTCTGGAGGAAACACTTGCTGAACTTTTCCATGTGACCAGAGCCCAAACAAAATCTGGGAAAACTCAACTGGTTACACCATTGAAGAAGTTCTCCAAAAAGGGCAAGATGAAAATCGCTTTCAAGAAGCAGGGCACCCGGTCGTCAGAAAAGAACTTGGCAAAAAGTCCCTGTTCTGGTTCTATCTCCAGTGGCAGGTCTGTTTCTGGATCAACTCATGCTACTTCTCCACGAAAATGGGGAGACTATACCGCTTCTGAAGAATCAATCGAGCCGGTGATGGTAACAGAAATGTCACCAGACACTGATGATCGAGTTCAGCAAATGGCAGTCTCCATTGAAAAGTTGACAAAGTCTTTGGAGGAAAAAGATGCACAAATCGCCGCTCTCATGCATCGACTGGAGTTGCAAAGCCCTTTGAAAAAGGACAACCCAGAAAATGCAAGCTCTTCCAAAGTCAAAGATCCTGAAATTCAAGAGTACCAGCAGAAGCAAGATATGCATGACCGTACTGTTGTGCAAAATGTGTTTCGTGACACCACTCAACTCTCTGTTGGCTCTTTGTCCGTCCAACAACTTCAACATATGATCACTGACACCATCCGTGCTCAATACGGTGGCTCCCCGCAATCTTCATTGGTTTATGCCAAACCATATAGTCGTCGAATCGACGAGATGAGAATGCCTCTTGGCTACCAACCACCGAAATTTCAGTATTTTGATGGAAAGGGCAACCCGAAACAACATGTAGCTCATTTCATTGAAACATGTAACAATGCTGGCACATACAATGATACCATGGTAAAGCAGTTTGTACGCTCCCTCAAAGGTGCTGCATTTGAATGGTATACAGACTTGACAGCCGGGTCAATTGACAGTTGGGATCAGCTCGAACGTGAATTTCTCACACGTTTCTATAGCACCAGACGGACCGTCAGCCTTCCAGAACTTGCCAGAACTAAGCAAAATAAGGAGGAACCGGTTGTTGAATACATTGAACGCTGGAGAAATCTCGTCCTTAATTGCAAGGAACGTATCAGCGAAGCATCCTCTATCGACATGTGTGTGCAAGGCATGCATTGGGGACTCCTTTATAATCTCCAAGCAAATATGCCTCACTCTTTTGAAGAGTTGGCCACACGTGCTCATGATCTAGAAATTCAAATAACAAGGCATGGAAGTTACTTGCCAAGCGACCCGCGTGACAAAAAGGATCCCAAGAAGGAAGTCAAAAAGGACAGTAAGCCAGGTAAGTTGAAAGAATCTCTGGTCATATCTACCGCTCCTGCAAAAATCACTTTTCAGAAATCAAGTTCAAATCCAAATCCAAATTCAAAGCCAAAGCAGGAGTTCAGGCCTAACAAGGCACAAGTACAAAAGAAAGGTCTTCTAAGTTTGAAAGAACTTGAAGAAAAGGAGTATCCATTCTCAGACTCCGAAGTTTCTGGAATTTTAGATCAACTCCTTGAACAACGAATAATTGAACTTCCAACATCGAAGAGGCCAGAAGAGGCTAGTCAAGTTGATCATCCTAAGTACTGCAGGTTCCACAGAATAATCAGTCATCCGGTGGAGAGATGTTTTGTGTTGAAAGATCTTATTGTTCGGTTGGACAAAGAAAATAAGATCAAACTCGAAACTGGTGAAAATCCAACAGTTGCTTGTTCGATGATTTCCTTTGGGTCATTCGATCCAATCCCTGTTGCAAATAAAGAGCAGTTTGCCCCTATTGCATATGATATGGACAAATTCTCGTCTGGGGTAAAGGAGTTTGGACCTCAACTTCCAAAAGGAGCTATTCCAGTAGAGTTCAAGGTAGACGGAGAAGTCACCATCACATACATATATCCAGAAATGGATAAACCACATGCTCCCAACCGTCCAACATTTTATGAAATCTTGACAGATGACTTGGATGTTTGGGATTCTGATTCGGAATCTGAAGATGAAATTGGTGATGGTTGGTCCACATTCATAAGCAAGAAGGAGAAATATCAGACGCCCGACAAATTAGGTAAAATACCATCTTTGATGTCTCTTGCAGGACCAACACTGGGGGCATTGAGTATGGAAATCTCCCCTATTGAAGAAACACCTTCAGAAGGAAGAGAAATGCCATGGACTCTTGTGAAAAGACGACACCGAAAAGCTCAACAACTACCAAATCCTGATATACGTGATGAACAATCAAAGCTAAGAAGGAGGCCGAGAAACAGTAAGAAGAAGTCCAAAGCTAAGACAAGTTCAGCTCCTAGACCCATAACTTTGGAAGAGTATTTTCCTCAGGATTTCTTTGACAAAGAATGTTTCATTTCTAACGTCATAGGTCTGGATGGAGAAAGTAAATCAAAGAATGTTGCAGGAGAGAGTTCGAAGACGAAGAAAGTAATATCATGTCTCAATAATATCTCTTCAAACACAAGTTTGTCTGAGGCTCTAGATCTACCTTTCGATGATAGGATGGCTTTGATCACGGCATTGATTGATCCAGAAGCTTATCAAGGGAAAGTGTTGGAACCAATTACTTCTACAACTTACCAAGACTGTATGGCCACAATCACATTCAATGACGATGACTTACAGCTGGGATCTCGTTTGCATAACAGGCCTCTATATGTTTGTGGTTATATCCGGGAGTGCAAAATACATCGGATAATGATTGATTGTGGTTCAGCTGTGAACATTATGCCAATCAATACTATGAAGAAAATTGGAATAAAGATTGGAGATCTGTCTAAAAGCAACATCATGATTCAGGGATTCAATCAGAAAGGTCAAGGAGCCATTGGCATGATACGCTTGAAGCTACAAATTGCAGACCTAGTTTCCACAGCTCTCTTCCGTGTCATTGATGCCAAAACATCTTATGAATTACTTCTTGGACGTGTCTGGCTGCATGAAACAGGAGTGGTACCCTCAACTTGGCATCAATGTTTTAAGTACAGCCGAGATGGAGAAGTCAAATGCGTGGTGGCTGAGACCAAGCCCTTCCTGAAAGAAGAAGCTTACTTCGCAGACGCCAAGTTTTACCTTGAAGATGAAGAATTTCATTCGGCAGGGCTATCTACAGCGGGGTTTGAAATGGAAAGTGTTAATCAGAAAGTTGTAGTTCCACCACATCAACTTATGACAGGTAAATCAAAACTTACTTGTGAAAGATCTTCCAGAGGTAAACAACCTCAGGAAACTTCAAAAGGTGTTGAGTTATCGAGGAAAGAATTGACTTTTCCGATACCTAACATTACAAAACTAGCTATACCACATCAACTTATGAAAGTTACAAAGGTTGGTGAAGCTTCAACATCTATTCCAAGTATATCAAGACTCCGTATCTCTGATTCACCTGAACAGAATTTGACACATGCAAAAGGGGTTGATGAAATGAAGAGAACTTTCAAGGGATGTTACAATCCGAGAGCCAATAAACTGCTTGAAAATGCTGGGTTTGGAAGAGGAGAGCCTCGAAAATTAGGTGATCTTGACGCAGTACTTGCAGGTGGACGTGTCCCATCAGGTTTGGATGGATCAATCATATCACAACCAAAATATGGCTTGGGATATAATCCAAATCAACCGAAACAGATTAAAGTTAAGAAGGTTTCCTCAAACCCAATCATGATTCAAATATGTGAGATTCCTGAAGAAAAATCCGAAGAGTCGAGACCTTCCGTATTTGACCGAATTCAAGGTGAAAACGTCAGAGTTTCGGTATTCGAAAGGCTAAAGGGAGAATCTTCAACAACCACTGAATTAAAAGATAAAGTCTCAGTCTTCCAGAGGTTAAGCAGCAATGACCCTATATCTGCTCAAGTTGATGAAAATGCTCGGACTTTTATGGAATCGTCTCAAAGGAAATCTGCCTTCTCTCGACTTGGAGTTAAGAATTCAGATATGAGTTTAAAGACTCAACGTTCCAGGAGAAGGCGCAAAACTAGAAAGACTTCCAAGCTTCAAAAGAATGACGGAAATGAAGAAAAAGTATCAATAAACCACATTGCTTTTGAAGAACTTGGTAACCCAGAATCTGAGGTTGAAGACTCAAACACATCAGATGAACCTGAACCAGCTCCCCCAACATTTGAAGAAGGGGGGCAAGCTACTGTGGACGATTTGAAACAGTTGAACTTGGGAACAGAAGAGGAGCCGAGGCCAATCTATGTCAGTGCCCTTCTGAGTCCAAAAGAAGAATCTGAGTATTTCAACATGTTACAAGAATACAAGGATGTGTTTGCATGGTCCTACAAAGAAATGCCAGGGTTGGATCCTAAAGTTGCTGTGCATCATCTTGCAGTAAAGCATGGAGTTCGTCCTATCAAGCAGCCTCAGAGAAGGTTTCGGCCAGAATTGATTCCCCAAATTGAAGTAGAAATCAACAAACTCATTGAAGGTGGGTTCATACGTGAAGTTAAGTATCCGACTTGGATTGCTAACATTGTTCCTGTCAGAAAGAAGAATGGACAGTTACGAGTTTGTGTTGACTTTCGGGACCTAAATCAAGCTTGTCCTAAAGATGATTTTCCACTTCCAATAACAGAGTTAATGGTGGATGCAACAACTGGATACGAGGTTCTTTCTTTCATGGATGGGTCTTCTGGGTACAATCAAATCCGAATGAATCCTAAAGATGAAGAGTTTACAGCATTCCGCACACCTAAGGGGATATACTGTTATAAGGTCATGCCTTTTGGATTGAAAAATGCCGGGGCAACTTATCAAAGGGCAATGCAAAAGGTTTTTGATGACATGATGCATGGGAAAGTTGAATGTTATGTGGATGACCTTGTTGTCAAGACAAAAAGACGAGACGATCATCTACAAGACTTACATGATGTTTTCAAGAGACTCCGGCGCTATCAGTTGAAAATGAATCCATTAAAGTGTGCATTTGGGGTCACTTCTGGAAAGTTTCTTGGCTTCATAGTTCGACATCGAGGCATTGAGATAGACCAATCAAAAATTGATGCCATAATTAACATGCGTGAACCCAACAATTTACATGAACTGAAAAGTCTTCAAGGAAGGTTAGCATATATTCGAAGATTTATTTCTAATCTTGCTGGTCGTTGTCACCCATTCAACAGGTTGGTAAAGAAAGATGTACCATTTGAATGGAACGATGCATGTCGTGATGCTTTTCAAAGTATTAAGAAATATCTATCTCACCCACCAGTGCTTACAGCTCCAACTCCTGGAAAGCCATTGACTCTCTATGTTGCAGCGCAAGAATATTCTCTAGGTGATCTTCTTGTCCAAAACAACGATGAAGGAAAGGAGAATGCGCTTTATTACCTGAGTCGGACATTAGTAGGTGCTGAACTGAAGTACTCACCAATTGAGAAGATGTGTTTGGCATTGATATTTGCAGCTAAGAAATTGAGGCACTATATGTTAGCACACACAATCAATCTAGTCTCAAGGGTGGATCCATTAAAGTACATAATGTCAAGGCCTATTCTTTCTGGAAGGATAGGAAAATGGGCACTTCTATTATCGGAATTTGACATCAATTTTATTCCTCAAAAGGCTGTTAAAGGACAAGCATTAGCAGATTTTCTCGCTGATCATCCAGTTCCGGCAGAATGGGAGCTCTCTGAAGACCTTCCGGATGAAGAAGTCTTTTACACTGAAGTTGTACCTTCATGGAGGCTATTCTTTGACGGGGCAGCTCGAAAGTACGGTGCTGGAGCAGGAGTCGTATTTGTCACTCCCCATGATCAAGTTATGCCATATGCCTTTGCTTTGACAGAAAAGTGTTCCAATAACATGGCAGAATATCAAGCTCTCATTATTGGTTTGGAGACTGCATTGGACATGGGAATTAATCAATTAGAAGTCTTTGGAGATTCTATGTTGATAATCAACCAGCTTCTATCCGAATATGAAGTCAGAAATTTGGATCTAAAGCTATATCATGAGTACGCATCAACACTTTTGAGGCAGTTTGAATCAATACAAATCAAATTTGTTCCAAGAAATGAAAACAAAGAAGCTGATGCATTAGCCAATTTAGCTGCTGTTCTAGCCAGATCGGATGAAGAGTCTATCCACCAAGTGTCAATTGTTCAAAAATGGGTTATTCCACCACTATTTCCAGAGAATCTGCAAGAAAACAACAGTGTTGAAGTTTCCGATGAAGAAAAAGCTGATTGGAGGCAACCAATAATTGATTATCTTCAACATCAAAGGTTACCGGACAATCCCCGTCGTAGGACTGAAGTCCGAAGGCGTGCTTCTCGCTTCATATTCTACAAGAACACACTCTATCGACGTTCATTTGATGGAGTTTTCCTTCGATGCCTAAGTAATGAGGAAAAATCACAGGTTCTTGAAGAAGCTCATTCTGGAATATGCGGTGCTCATCAGTCCGGGCCCAAGCTCCATTTTCGGATAAAAAGAATGGGGTACTATTGGCCAACCATGGTTCAAGATTCTATGGACTATGCAAGGAAATGTGAAGCTTGTCAAGTCCATGCAAATTTCATCCACTAGCCTCCGGAACCATTGCACCCGACGATAGCTTCGTGGCCTTTCGATGCTTGGGGCCTTGATGTGATTGGACCTATAACTCCAAAATCTTCAGCTGGACATTCATACATCCTTGCTGGAACTGATTATTTCTCCAAGTGGGCTGAAGCTGTACCGCTGAGGGAAGTAAAGAAAGAAAATGTTGCGGATTTCATTCGTGTTCAAATCATTTACCGATATGGAGTTCCTCGACACATCATCACTGATAATGGAAAGCCTTTCTGCAATAGCCACATAAATAATTTATGTGCTAAATTTGGGTTCAGACAGTACAATTCCTCCATGTATAATGCAGCAGCCAACGGACTTGCAGAGGCATTCAACAAGACCCTGTGCAACCTGTTGAAGAAAGTTGTATCTAAATCAAAAAGGGACTGGCATGAAAGAATTGGAGAAGCCTTGTGGGCTTACCGCACTACTTACCGGACCCCGACACAAGCTACCCCTTATGCTTTGGTGTATGGAGTAGAAGCTGTCCTGCCTTTAGAATGCCAAATTCCATCATTGCGGATTGCTATTCAAGAAGGGTTGACAACAGAAGAAAATGCCCGTCTTCGACTCGAGGAGCTAGAAGCTTTGGATGAGAAAAGATTAGAGTCACAAATGCACTTGGAATGTTATCAAGCTCGTATGGCAAAGTCCTTCAACAAAAGGGTGCGGCCGAGATCATTTCAAGTAGGAGATATGGTACTTTCAGTGCGCAGACCAATCATAATCACAAAAAAAAACTGGGGGCAAGTTCCAACCTAAATGGGATGGTCCATTTCTTGTTACTCACGTGTTCACAAATGGAGCATACAAGATCGTTGACAAAGATGGACTGCAAATTGGACCTATCAACGGAAAATTTCTAAAGCGTTTTTACGCTTAAAGTTCTTTAAATTTTGTTGTACCTAAATGTACTACTCCTGGCCCGCAAGAGGATAAACTGTGAACGGCCCTATAAACAAAAAAAAAAAATGTTGTTGTACTGAACTACGTTTTGACTTGATCCCTTTTGGGTACGTAGGCAGCTTGAATGGAAATTATAAATTCAAGTTCAGTCAAAATCAATAAATTCTTTCTATTTTTTTTTTGTATTAATCTTTCTTTGCAAAAAAAAAAAATGTATAAGAGAGATGCAGAAGGAAAAAAAAAAAAAAATCCAATAAAGAATGATGTTGATGAATCAAAATTCATTCAACATAGCAAAAAGAAAGAAGAAGAAGAAGAAGAAGTCTTCATTCTATCTTAATCAATCACTGTCAATCAACTGCAAGAAGTTGTCTTCAAGAACCTTCCTTTCTTGGTCAATGGATCCTGCAATTGTGGCATCTTTAACCTGTGCTTGCTCCAATGAGGTCTTCTTCGTCTCAAGTGAACTGGTATTTTCCTGGCAAGTTTGGAGTTCATCACGAAGTCTATCCAGCTCTGAATTCAAATCACTAATTCGAGCTTCCAAAGAAGAACATGTGGAATTCCCTGCTGCTATCTGGATATCAAGAGATTTCAACTGCTTAGCCTTTTCTTCTGCAGTCAAACAATCCAAGTACTGTTGCCTTTTAGCAAGATAAACGTCAACTCCTCCAAGAAATGCATCCATATGTCTCATCAAAGGCATTGGATCTGCACGGAACTGATTGATGATCACATCCCGAAGAGTTGATTTGCTTTCATTCCACCAAGTCCGAATGTTGGAAAAACCATGCTTCAAAGCTTCTTTAAACAATGCTCGCAGGAAATTAATCTTGGCTTCTTGTAGAGCATTCTTCAAGAAAGAAGATTCTTCGGTAAATCTGTGCAGAGGACCAGAGATGGAAGAACATATTGGTGTCGTCTCACAATTATTTATCTTCTGACCTGGAGCTGGTAATGCTAATAAAGGAGAGGTATTCGAAGTATCCTGTCCAATCTCTGAACTGCTAACTCGCAAAGGCTCAGAATTCACCTCATCATTAAGATTATCTTGATTAGGTGATATGACACCGTTATTAATACTGCTTGGGTATTTGCAAGGAGGCTCATGTCTATCGTTGCCATAAATTTCATCAAGTGCACCAATCATCTCATGGTTCTCACTACGATGATCTGCTGAATAAAACATCCCTTCAGGAACTTGTGGAAATCCTACAACAAATAGAAAGTTGAAGAAATTAAATACCAATCTATTAGGGAATTGAATGGGCTAAAAAATGAAGATGTATACCTGCGTTTCGTGTTTGAGGCGACATATCCAAATTTTCATCGCCATAGGATACATCTGGGATGCTCAAGTCATGTCTAAATGTTTCAGAACAAGCTTCCTTAGGATTCTCCACAACCTGAGAATTTTTGGGTCGTATTGTCCGCTTCCGACGCAATATTTGAGAAAGAGGAATCTGAAGTTCGAATTCAAAACGAAAAATAAGATGCAAATTATCATTCAAAAAAAAAAAAAAAATTTGAATGATAAATAAATCTTACCTGGTCTCTAGGACTACTGCTTTCCAAAGGAAGTGTGGCATCAAGTGTTTGTGGTGGTCGGTCCATAGAGCTACTGCTTTCTGAAATTGTAATGGGCTCATGTACCTTCTCTACATGTTCTGAAGTTGAAGTGTAATCCATGCGAGAGTGTATTATTTTAATTTTCTTGATACCTCTTTCATTTGGAACATCCAGAGGTCTCTTCCGAAGAGTCACTTGAGAATCTACATAAGAAGAGTCCAATTCACGAGCATTATGACTTCCTGTTTGTTCGGGGGCAGATGGAGACTTTCCAAATACAAAGTTATTATCTTCGCTGGACAATAAATCTTGCACTTTAATCTTGTTCAGATCAGGATATACTTTATCTTCCCACCAAGCTTCGTATGATGGATCAACTTGAAGTTGTATATCATCAATGCACCCCGGAAGATGAAATGTGCATCTACTTCCTACCTGCGTCAAAGATAACCAAGCATGGTAGAGGGTCAACGCATTGGCTGTAAGCATCATTGGTTTTTGTGAGCCTGGAATCGTTTGCCTAAAGCCTTGTTGTCTTGCAAATCTGTGAGAGTTGTAAGCTTCAAGAATAAACAGGTTATTACCACGACGGTAAGAAAGAAACCCTGGTCGGATACTCATCATGAACTCTGAAGTCTCTATAGATCTTTCATTGTTATCTGTGCGTATACCACCATGAGGTAAATAAGTCGGATTCCACGAAAAATCATTAGAGTCCATTTTTCCACGAAGGAGTTCTCGACAATCAAATGCATCAACCTCCCAATGTTGGAAATCATTTAAAGTCCCAGCATATCTTCGGATAATAGGACGACCAATGCTCTTGTCAACGTTAGCATAGATACCCCGAACAAAATAAGTTGCAGCCCAAGCGTACAAAAAATGTCCGGGAAATGTATATTTGACTGATCCAATGTCATGGCCAGTCACGCAGTTTGTTGTCTCGGTAAGTCCTCTGTAAATGCAAGCTAAGATGGGAGGTACCAAACTGTAAGTTGATTTTGTAGCCATCCTGGAAGCTACTTTAAAAGTTCCCACCCTGAGACAATCATCTCTAGAAGGAAAAATAAAACGGCAGAGCCAAAGGGAAAGATAAGCTGCTATGTCCAACTCTTCTTGTTCTTCAATGGATAAAGAAGTATTCCAGTAGTTCGTGTCCCTGTGCAGAATATCGTGTAATGTTTCTGTGCAAACAGGTCTCTGTAAATTTTCTTTGGCCACTGACTGATCCCCTGAAGATGGATTTGCTTCCATAGCCTGCTTAAACGCCTTGCTTTTCCTTGGATTCGGAACACAATCATCAGTTTTGAACCAGAAATCAATCCAGTCGCTGTGGCGGACCCGCTCACTCTTCTTTTTGTCAACGATTAGTGAAAAGGCCTTAAATAAATATAAGCAAGATCTGGGGAGGGAGTCTGTTAGTTCCAAAAGACTTGGTACTACCTCCTCGTAATAATCACCCCTGATGGAAAGTCCAGTAATCACTTGCATATCCCAAAGCGAAATGCTGATCTCTCCATTGGCAGTTACAAAAGTGTTGGTCTCCGGGCACCAAACTTCGCAAAGAGCTCGATAAATAGAGTCGGGTCGAGAGTAGTCCTTAGTGGCAGAGTAAACGGCATGAGCTAGTTCAGGAAGATTTTTCTTGATGAGAAGCTTATGAATCCAAAGGGACCATTCCCAAAATTTTGACAAGAAAGAAATCTCTCCACGATAATGGACTGCACTTCTCCATCTGATCTCCCTTCGATCAATTCTCTCAGAAATTATTGCTTTTGGGATGAACGTTGTGTCTGAAGTATGATGCGGAGGAGGACACAAACAAGGATGTCTAGTACGAGTTGAATTCCTCTGGCTGACACTGAGAATACGCATGTCCATACCCTGCAAAAGAACTGCATGGACGAAAGGGTATGTCATTGGCTTATGGATGGTAAGTTTAAAATCTCCTATCAAGTTGCATGGAAGCTTCAAAGTAGCCTTGGGGAAGCAAAGGATTTGACTTTTCCGTGCAGGATCATAAAATTCCTTAACTTCAGGTAATTTCAAATTTTTCTTGTCTTTGGAATTTTGTTTTGGCATCCCTGAAAAAAAATTAAAAAAAATAAAAAAAAAAAATTAGTAAATAGGATTAAAAAAAAAAAATCTTCAAAAATAAAAAAAATAATAATAATAAATAAAGTAATAAATAAGTCAAAATTTCAATCCTGAAAATTTACTATGCCGGGGGTATCCAAATAGATACATTCCGCATATTTTTTCCGGTCTTCAAAAATCTTCCATCCTGAAAATTTTACTATGCTGGGGGGTATCCAAATAGATACATTCCGCATATTTTTCAGGTCTTCAAAATCTTTCATCCTGAAAATTTACTATGCCGGGGGGTATCCAAATAGATACATTCCGCATATTTTTCAGGTCTTCAAAAATCTTCCATCCTGAAAATTTACTATGCCAGGGGGTATCCAAATAGATACATTCCGCATATTTTTCAGGTCTTCAAAAATCTTCAATCCTGAAAATTTTACTATGCTGGGGGTATCCAAATAGATACATTCCGCATATTTTTCAGGTCTTCAAAATCTTTCATCCTGAAAATTTACTATGCTGGGGGGTATCCAAATAGATACATTCAGCATATTTTTCAGGTCTTCCAAATCTTCAACCCTGAAAATTTTATTATGTCGGGGAGTATCCAAATGGATACATTCCGCATATTTTTCAGGTCTTCCAAATCTTCAATCCTGAAAATTTTATTATGCCGGGGAGTATCTAAAAGGATACATTCCGCATATTTTTTTTCAGGTCTTCAAAAAATCTTCAACCTGTAAAAGTAAATCTAGCGGGGGGTATCTAAAAAGATATATTCCGAAGATTTACCAAATTTTCAAAATACATGTTAAAAAAAAAAAAAAAATATTTGACCAAAACACAGTTCAACCTTCAAATTGCTCGTTCACTTTTGAAGAATCCTGTCAAAAAAAAAAAATTAATGAGTTTAACTTGAAAAAAAAAAAAAAAAAAAAAAAATTATGGTTTCGAAACCAATTAAATTTGGTTTCACGTGAAACCAATTTTAATTGGTTTCACGTGAAACCAATTAATTGGTTTCGGTCGAAACCAGAAAAAAAAAAAAAAAAAAAAAAAAGGAAAATTACTTTTTCTTGGTGAAATTTCAAAGTTCCAATCTTTCTCCTCGTTGTCCCTTTCAAAAAATCAACTTGTTGAAAACTTTTTTTAAAAAAATTGATAATATTTTCCCACTTTTCTTTCTTTGTTCTTCGTTCTTTAAGTTTTCTTGGAATGAAGTAGTAATTTTCAATGTTGAATGGGACACTAAACTATTTGTGTTTAATAAAGTATGTAGTTCATGTTGATATAAAATTCTTTGATTAGAAGGATAAGTTCTAAGAGAGTCCAAGATTAATCAAACTCTAAATAAATTCAAAATTTTGAACATCAATGTTTGGGCTCTGCGTTTTTATCCCACGTTAAAAAAAAAAAAAAAAAAAACACTGTTCACGTTAAAAAACACTGTTCACGTTAAAAAAACTACTGTTCACGTTATAAAAAAAAAAAAAAAAATCTGTTGGATCTCATGAATTGAAGGGATTTGGATTATAAATTTTGTATATGATTCATTCCCCAATTAAATCAAAATCTTGACAAGATAATGATTTGTAATTACGTTCTATTTTTCAAAAAAAAAAAAAAATTGGTGAATTTCAAATTCTTTCAAGAGATATAGTTTAATACAATGTCATATTTATTTGTATTAATCTTAAACAAATTTCAAACCAAATTTCAAATTTCAAGATTTATCTATTTATTTATTTTCATAATAAATAAATAAATCTTGAGGGGGCATTTGTAGACATTTAAAAAACAAATTAATTTAATTAATTGGATTGGATCAAATTTAATAATCCAATTAATTTATTAAACAAATAAAGTCTACTAAAGCCCACCTAAAATAAGCCCACGGATGAGGCCCATTCTACTTTTCAAAACCTAACCATTTTATTTATTTAAATATTTAAATAAATGAGGTGGTTACATATTCTCTCTATAAATAGGACCATTGGTCCATGACAAAAAGAAAAAGAGGAGAAAAGAAAAGAAAAGCAAGAAAAGAGAATTGTAAGGGGAGAATACAAAAATTCTCTCAAACTTCAAGCCAAATTAATTTCAAGAAGATCAAAGCCTTCTTCAAATCAAAGCAAGTCAATCCGAAGTGCAAATCCAAAGTTCAAATCCAAGTCTCAAGTTCCAAGTGACAAGCAAGCAATCTCTCAACAAATCAAATTTTCCAGCAAATTCAGAAGTCCAGGAATCAAGCCACGTGGCCCCTTGTCTTCAAACACGCAGATCGTTAATCAGAGGATTTTGCAATTTTTTGCATTTACAAGAGCTGTCCACTTGTATTTCTCAAATTCAATTTGTAACAATTTCAGTATTTTAATAATACTTCGAAATTCGTCGTACAATCATGGAGAATACGCATGGGTTTTAGGAATTAACCCCGTTCTGAATATTTTTGGGATTGTTGGTTCGACTTCTGTGAAACGGCATAAGCTTAGTCCTGAATCTCCTGATGTATCAATGGTTCCATGCATTATAGCAAATATGGGTATCCTTGATTTTTGTTGCAGGTTGTTGTGGGCAACATGAAGGTTTTCTGGAATGTGTGCGTGAGGCTCTAGGTGTCTGATGATTCCACTCATTTTGTGGATAGTTTTTGTATAATAGGTTGATTTCTTGTGATAAAGAATCATTACAATTGTCATCTTCTCCACTTTTCTTCTGTGTATATATTGACCTTAGATAAATTACAGTGGTCAATTACGAATTACACTAATATTTCATGAATTCATTAGTTACAATTGTGATTAATTGTAACATGTAATTCATTAAATAATGTAATTAAGTTGTAATTGCATTTATAATTAAGGTGAATATAACTAATTCAATTAATTTTAGCAAAAATAAAGTCACATTTACAAATTCGTTAGTTACAATTGTAACTAATTGCAAAATTGAAATAAAATTACAATTGTAATTAATTACAACGTGTAATTAAGTTATAATTGTAATTGATTACAAAATGTAGTTAATTTGCAGTGGTAATAAAGGAGAATGTAACTAATTCTATTAACTTTTAAAAAAAATATATATCATATTTTACAAAATCATTAATTACAATTGTAATTAATTGCAAAAATGAAATAAAGTTACAATTGTAATTAATTATAAACAGTCATTGTGATTTTCATTACCTGATTTTGATAAATATGTTTTACATTCTTAAAATATCTTTTCAAATACCTGATTTAAAAAAATAGGTACCTTAATGTTTTGTACTTGCGTACTTAACCCTATTTGTTAACTTGTTCTGATAGCCTCGAAAGATATCATTCATGTCGAAAACGACTTCTTGACAAAGGCGATTGAACAATTCCGCAACTTCCGCATCACTCCCGAGCCAGTGCTCAATTATTCCACAGTAGTGTAAATAACTCACATCCTCAGCCGAATCAATCAGGTTATCCATGAAAATTACGTAAGATGTTATGTCGTTCGTGCAATCCAAATGGCATTGCTCAAATGCTATAAGATTAAGGAAGAGTGATTTAGTACCATCATGGATTAAGAGACGAGGAATCTTGAGAATTCCATTCTTGAACTTTATGTCCCAGAATCGATCTGTTTTCCTTTTCTTGAATTTGATCCCTGCATCTTTTAGCTCCGTGACACAATGAATTAGTTGCTGTTTTCGTTTGTCTGCCACTCGATTAGTGTGTGACCATCTTTTGATCCAGATTCTAGGATTTGGTTTTGGCCCGGCCCGCGTAACCAGAAGACTCCGCCTGAAAACTTCCAGGCAATGTACCCCACCTTGGTCCGTTAATGGATCAAAGGTGCTCGAGTTTCCAATAGATGACTCCAATTTGTTTCTGTCACTCTTTGTCAAGGGCTCGTCCGTTGGCATTAACGGATCGAAAAACCTCAACGCCAACTTAGCCACCATCCCTTGCTGATCTGGATTTCCAATCTGAAGGCCTAATAATCGATCAAGTATGGACAGAGGGATCTGATTTTCGAGCATGATCATATCTCGTAGAATTGAGTGCATTGAACCGCGCATAGCAAATATTGGATCACTTCTAGAGTAACCAAGGTGTGTAAATCCCCCTGCAACGCCACGAAAGAGCTCAAGAATGAAGCAGCCATCGAGCACCATCATTTCGACAAACTCATTGCTACCAAGAGTTACAGATCCTTCGTAACAAGCACGCGCCTTTTCCTCGAGTTCTTTAACTGCATCAAGATACAGTTTTATGTCTTGATTTGCACGCTTGAGAACGTGGTAAAGGGCGCGCCATTTATGGCGGTCCATGTTGCGTAGACGCCTCCTGCCGTGGTGATAAGGCCCCAAAGAGACAATCTGTGGAATGTAGGCCTTGTCATCCCCTTCCCTGAGGCACTGAGGAACCTGTTCAAGACTACATTATAAGAAATAACGTATGGGATCTCTAAACTTTTACCCGAGGTAGTTCAACATTACCCTATAGATGCAGAGCTTTGCCCACGAGCCAGCTGCATCCTCTTGGCGAGCTTGATCGAGTTTTTCTCTGATGCTGATCACCCATTCGGATTTCGGTGAAGTGGGGCCCTTATTTTCATCTTCATCATCCTTGAAGTCGATTTGCAATGAATTCCATACTTGATTTTCTTGTTTCTGCAGGTGTTCTTGGTGGGATTGTGCAGGGAACTCAATTGATCTGGTGGTGGTGGGACTTTGAGCATTCTGAAGGCCAGATTCAACTGTTTCTTTGAGCTTGAGGGTGATGAGGTACCAACTCAGAAGCTCCTTGTTGAATACAGCAACCATTTTGATTTGATAAATCCAAATGCTGTTTGGATTTTGGTTGTCTGAACAGATATGTTCTCTATAAGCAAAAAATGTTTTGAAAAATTCTTATTTTTAAAAGGTATGTATTCATAATTACAATTGGAGTAATGATAATAATTATAAGATGTTGAACTTCACCTAATCCAACAGGGCAGCCTGGTGGACCCTCTTAATTAAAGAACAAGAATTTTTTCACGTTTCTTCAACATCGTTTTGGTAACCTGAGACTGTTCTTATCAAGAAATAAAAATAATGGGGTGGGGGCAATGTACATGCTAGAAAAAGGAAATCAATGGCCCATCTCAAGTGTGTACACATTGTTTATCCAGTCATGGAAGTTTCATCCCTCGTGCCAAGTCCCAACTCCCTTCCCACCAGATCCATCCAGCAAAAAAAAAAAAAAAATGAAAATGAATTCTCCACTCATATAAAAACCTCATAAATCTTTATGTAATTATTAAATAAATTATCAACTTAATCTTTACTGTAAGCAATTATAATATACTAGTCTTGGTCTAAGAAATATATAAGTAACATTTCACATTTAGCCTCTCTTTGGTATAAGATTAAAACCAAATAATTTTGATAAAAGTTGATGAGCTCATTGATATATTTGGTTGAAAAACTGTGAGTCCCATAAAATGTGTGGTTATAATTAAGTGTTGACTTGAGATTAGAAACAAACAGAGGCTTAGCCTCCTCTGCTTCAAAGCCAGAACTTAAATCCAGATTTTAGGCTATTTTATTTAAAAGTCAGGTTGTTGAGAGTATAGAATGACCATAAGATGAACACAATGGAAATTGGATGTTGTGATGCACGTGCGACCTTCGTAGAATGAATACGTAAGAAACGAAGCGTGCATAAAAGGGGGAAAGTTCGTTAAGCATGTCTTGCATAGATATAAGAATTCAGAATTCTGACACATAGTGAAATTCCAACCTATCAAACTGTAAGCAGAAACAAAGTTGAATAGAATCCACGTACTAAAATTCAATATTGCCAAATAACAACTTAATTTTATCCCACAATAAACTAGACGATTAAACACTTCCATGAACCAGATTCGACTTGGTCTTTGTTGGATATGAAGGTTCAATTGCAATACCACACTTTCCAGCACGAGTGCCCAATGCATTACGCTGGATTCTGATATATCCATTTTCACCCCAGTTTGTTCCCCATGAGTTCCTTACAATCCAATAATCGAGCTCGTTTTCCGTGCCATAGCCGACGACTACAACACCATGGTCCAAAGCTACCCCACATCGACCCGTAAATACACCCTGAAAAGAGCATGTTTAGTATGTAATATTTTTCACTCTATACATTTATTTCTTCAAATCTTGCTGATATTCTCCAAATTGCTTCACAATCTAGCCTCCATTCCATTAAAATTAGAAAGATACCGAGCTTATGTTCTTTAACGAAATCATTACAATTTATACGTCAATTTATAAACAACACAATTTCCCGAATCACTTTTTAACCAAACATCTTGCCTCAAAAATATAAATAAACCAATTTATAATTGCTACCGTGTTAGTGTGTTACCAGACAGAGAATATGCAATACTGCAATACAATGCGAACAGAGAGAATAGGTCAATTACCGACGAGTAAAGCTGGAAAGCTCGTCCGGAGGCGTCAATAGCAACACTCACTGGTTGATGTGCCACGGCCTTTTGCAACGCTTTCTCATTCCGGGGTGGTACATCTTCATAGCCATCTATGCTAATAACCTTGACATTTTTCTGTATCACAGAAAAATACAAGAAATCACAGACGGGTCATGTATATACCTAATACGCGATATTATACGATGATTAGATCGAAAAACGCGAACCCGAGCTGGATCACATCTGGCATCAATACCCCTGTAGGGGTAATCATCTTCAGTGTCCATGCCACCATTGGCTATAATGAATTGGAAGGCATAGTCCATTAGGCCTCCATTGCACCCAGAATTTTCTATTCTGTCACAGTCCACAAGTTCTTGTTCTGATAGAGGTATAAGTTCCCCTGTTACTATCTGGTTTATGCTTTCCACAGCAGCCACAGTTGAGAAAGCCCAGCAACTTCCTGATTCACAAACAACAATATAAATTACCTGTCTTGTAAATCAATTTTGAATCTAACTTTTTCTATTAATCTTTTTGCTTTTTGGCTTTATTTTGAATTTTGAAGCAGAACGCGAAAAACAGACTTGAAAAATGCAGTGAAGAAAACCTTACCACAGGTTCCTTGATCTTTAACCGGAGCAACGGCACCTTTCTTTCTCCAGTCAACAAATTCCGGCAACTTTTCGCCAGCATGAACGGCATAACGCTGGCTAGCGATTTTTGATTTCACGAACCGGCGTTTAGCCTCAGTCCTCGTACCCAAGAACATGGACCTGTACTCTTCATTAGTCAGATCAGCAAAATGGTTCAATCCAACCTTGTACGTTCGATTCTCCGAGTTATGTTCATCAATAAACTTCAAATTATCCTTAAAAATCTGAAATCTTTTGTCCTTCTCTTCCAAGCCATTGTATACTTTGCCATGCCTCGCTAGCCACAACTGGTACAAGTCCTTCACTTCTTCGACAGTTTTCCATGATGTTTTTTCGATGTGTTTATTGTCATAATCTATGATTGACATGTCTATTGCATGTGATAGAGATACGAGTAAGAGGAAAAGAAAGATGATTAAGGGCATGGCCATGGCTTAGAAATGGAGATGAGACTTCTGTTGGAATCGAAGCTCACAAGTCACAAGGAATAATTGTCAGATTGCTTAGGCTTGAAGGAGTTGGAAGTGCTTTTGGTCTTTTTTTTTTTGGATAGATGCTTTTGGGTTTATATAGGCTATAAAAATGTTAAAATACTCATGTATTATTCATAGAGGGAAGAATTTTGTGACACCAATGGCCAAGTTGTTACGCCTTGATTGTAGAAATCAAAAATTTAAAGTTAAAATTAATAATTAATTTTAATCACATACTTCTTGGAATTCACAATTATTCAACTACATATTTCAGCAATTTCAATCAAAAATCTTACTATAATCTCCACATAATAGGGATTATACGTTTTTTAGGGCTATATTCCATATTACATGCTAGGTGACCTTTGACTATGTCAATCGTGACAATCATATTTGTAGAGATTTGTAAGTTTGTTACGAGACCAATTTATGCAATTAAAGTGAGCAAACAGTTCTCGACACAATATAATCACGCGAATTTATTTAGAATTTGTCATTTCATATGAGATGAAATCCTACTATTGAATAAAATTTGACGTGCACGAACTTTTTTACAAGTCTATATTTAGAGTGCGTTTGGTATTATTTAAAATGAGCTTTTCTTGAAATAAATAGTGATTTTTGGAAGAAATAATGGTTGAGATTTGATTGAAATGTCAAATATTGTGGACTTAACTTTTAATAGATAATTGAAATTGAATACTGTAAAAAAAACTGAGAAAAATTTAATGAAAATCAAATAAGTGCTTAAAGTTTTGAATTTTTAGAGAACAACCACGTATTTATCCAAGTTTTATCTTTAACAATCGCATTGAGTTGAGTGATGCATGACATCGTCAACTTTAGCTTGATTTGGATTCAAGATTTTAGAATAAAGATTTTTGTTCAAATCGATAAATATATGGGTTCAATCGAACCATGACGCTGCCTTTACATGCCAGGACATGCCCAAAAAACTCAAGATGCGTCTACCTTCCTGTCATGGTGTACACAAAATGCTATTTTTGTGTGAGAGAAAACATCAAGATGCAATAAAAAATAATTCTTGAAAATTGAAAGTTTTCAAACTGAACTAAAATTAAATCATGCTTCCAAGAATTCTTCAAAATTTGCATAAACATTTTGATAACTATCCCTCGAAGTCAATATTTACTGGACATTTTTCACAATCTCATTTTCCTGTCAGTCAATATTAATATTCAAATGTATGTGACCGATGGTTCGATAGATGAACCGAGACTTCTTTGGGGGCCTTAATGGTAGTTGGCAGTCACAAAACCTCCAAACTATTTTTTCTTCATTCTGCCCACAATCAGGGAGGCAACATAGGCGGCTCCGCCACCAGACTTTTCCCAATTCAGATTCAGCCTTGAAAATGGGACTCGGTTGGAGTGAGTGAGGTAAGATGCTTTAGATTTTGATTTTAGTGGCTGCTTCTTACTGCCATTCAAAATTCATTCAATTCACATCCCAACTACCCGAACTCGATGGGGACCAGTCATGAACGGGATGGGAAATCTCCGATAAAGACGGGAATGTACGCAGGGATGGGGATGAAAAAGTATCCCCGAATCGGGGACGGGACCGGGACGATCATCTTATCCTCATCCTCGCCCCGTCCCCGTCCCCAATTAACAATTTCTATTAAAATTTAAAGATACAAATATATATATATATATATTCGATTAATGTTTAAAGGATGTGTAAAAATTATTAGAATTAAAAAATGTTTGGATTATTCATGTATGTTTCCTTATATCGTTTGTACAAAATTATTTTAGAACTTTAAAAAAATAAAATTAATAAAAAACGAGAATGTAAATGGAGATTTACCCATCCCGACCCGCCCCGTCCCCGCCTTATCCCCGATTAAATGGGGACAGGGCTAGGACGGGAATGGGGATGATGATGGAGATGGGGATTGTAAATCTTTAATAGGGCGGGAACGGGGAAAGGCATTCCCGTCTCGTTACCATTCCTAACTTCGAGCCTTTTTAGTAAAAGATATGTTGAAGACACTCGATATCATTATTTTTTTATTGTAACGTATAATCTTGCAAAACATCAACGGTATTGAATCGAATTTATTTAATCTGAAGAAATAAAATTTAAAAATTCATTCAAGGTGAACAAAATTCAAACTCTTCTATTTTCTTAGTGCTCAAGTTAATAGCATTTGTCTCATAGAAAAGAATGGATTCTGCTGAACCAATACTTCAATCATAGCCATGATTCGGCTATTTTTTGTTTATAAACAAGGAATTTAAGTTTTTTGAGGTAAAATGTATAGTTTAAAAAATATGCGTGTTCAAAAAGTGAGAGGAGAAATGTGAAAACAAGCACCAAGATTCAATTAATGTCAGAAAACACGAGATGTACACTAATAAATCAAATTGAGAGCCTGCTTCTTTTCACGACTTCTCTGAATATATGCAATAAGAGAGAGAATCATATTTTTTTTCTCCAGTGCTCCTTCCCTATGCAGTTTTTTAATAGAATACACAGATTTATAGTTATACTAGTGTTACACTCGTGCGATGCAAGATCATTTTTTACTTAAATATATTGAATTTATATGTTAACATATGAAATGAAATGAATATTTAATTAAAAATGAGAAATGAATGAAGACAATTAATTATAAAGGTACATTAAACATACCTTAAATTTTTATTTTTTTACGGTTGGTATGTTTATCATTCAAGGTATTTCTTTAAATATTGTAATTTAAATTGATTTAAAACTTAAAATGGAAAAAAAAAATTACACTTGAATATAATTTATAATAAGTAAAAAAAAAATAGATATATATGTGATATACGATCAAAATTTTATTAAAACGAAAAGGAAAAAAAAAAGAAAAATAGATTGATGAAAATTCTTATTTCATCATCTTTCATTTTCTATTTTTAAATAAAAATATTTATGTGATATTGACAAAGTTCTAATTTTTTTTTTTTAATGAATTTTTTAAAAAAAAATTGTAACTGATTTTCAAGAGGGGAAGATGGATCAAGAAATTTCGAGACCTGAAAAATGTAGCTATTTAAAAATTTGCATTCAATTAGATTATTTTAAATCTAAATTTTGTCCAAAATGAATAATAAATAGTGAATTAATACTACTAATTCCCATTTTAGGAAATGTGTTTTAAACCGAAAAATGGGACAATACCTGTTTATGGGAAGTGCTCTCCCTTCATGTATTATTTTTTTCTCTCCTGAGCATATTTAGTCTTTATTTGAGCCCTCATTATCTACAACTCAAATGAGTTTAATAATAATAATTTTGTGGAGAATGTATGCTTAAGCACATGTTTGAGACTCATTATTTCAAATAATGTAGTTCGTAACAGTAAATTTTGGTACAATAAAATGTTAAAAAGTATGATTTTTTTAAAAATTATATGTAGATTATTTTATTAATAGAATGTTAGTTGAAAATGATTTTTTAAAAAATAAGAGTTTTAATAAAGTGTACCTAATAGGGACCATTTTTTTTTTTAATAAGTTGTCACAATTGTAATAGTTAGGGATTTAAATAATTTACTACTTAAAAAAATAAAAAAAATCAATGACCATTTATATAACACATTTGCATAACTATTCAATTTAATGATTATTGATGTAATTAATCTTTTCAAAATATAATTTCTAGATTATCATAAATAATTTATCACTATTTAAATAGTACTATTAGAATTAGTACTAACTGTCTTATTATAATATTTGATATTTAAATTTATTAAACAAATATTTTATTTCGTATTTACTTTAACATTACAAATTAAATATATGTGGTCATATATTAAAATGAATGTAGCAAATTAAGCAACATGAAATGTTATTTTTGATTAAATTTTAACGAATGTATATCGCAAATACATTTAACTTTATATACTAAGAAACCATCTATGCATCTCGATTCATAAAAATGGCGCGGTTGTTTAACCCACAGACATAATACTTTATTAATTACTTACCCATATGGAATTGATTTTTCAAGAATCAATTTTCCTGAACATTCATTCTCAATCCACATTCTTTAAAAAAATTATTTTTTACAATTTTTCATACTACTTTTTAACTATACATTCTAAAAAAATCACATTTTCACAAACACAATTATCAAAAAATCAAAGTCAAATTGTTAGAATAATAATTTGAAAATCTCGCAACTATCATGATACGACAACCGAGTAAGGTTGGAGATCATGAAAAATTTAATACCCTATAATTGTTAAAAATTTACTAAAATTAAGAATGAATTAAAAATGTTAATCATTCTATTGATATCATTAACTATAAAGAAATCGAAATATTAATTATTCAATATTAGTCTTCGTTCAATAACTTTTTCTATAAATTATTTTTAAGTAGTGCATTTTTTCAACCACATATATATTCAGAAATTATGATTTCTAATATTAAAGTTAACAAATGATTTGACCATTAATAATTAAAACAAAATTTTTATATTAATGATTATACATAATATTAAGAACAACAAATAAAAATAATAATAATTAAATGATAATTTTAATACTGATAACTAAAAATATTAATTGAACTCATTTAGTATTAGTGAATAATAAAATTAATATTGATTAAAAAATTATCAACCATTATTTAATATTTACCATAATATATATAAAATTAAGACAATAAATGTGTTCACATTTATCAAGATTTTACATTCACATTTGACATACATTCATTTTGCATTTACACTAATCTAATTTACACATACTGTTTAATTGTATGAAAACTTACTATTTATAGAAAGAAAAAAAATGAGCAGGAAAATATTTATAGAAACTACTCAATTTTTATATATTATATATAAAGATTCTTGAGAGCAAGTTGATTGATCAAAAGCAGACCCTCTCAAGGACTTTAGCAGCTCCAATATCTGTGGTGCTATTTCTATTGTTGCTAAAATTACTCGATAGTCAATACAATTTACAAGCACTCTATAAGATCCAACAACAGATAGAACTTCGATTTCTATATTTGAAAAGTTACGTATGACATAGTGAATACATGTTTCAGCCAACCGGAAACTGTAACAGGGCTCGGTCGTAGTAAAACTCTACCACAAACACCAGCATAATGAAAAGACAATCTGAAAATTAGATGTAACAAAATTAAGATGTATATGTATTGACCAGCTATGTATAAGGAACACGTGCTTCTATTTACTTGACTGGAATAGTCGTCTTGGCATCAAAGTACTTGGGTTGAAGGCTTGTTCGCAGTAAATGAAAAGATCTAGTTATCCGCAGAATGCCTTGTTGAAACATGTTCATGTTCATCTAATACTTTGGGTACATGCTTCCTTCTGCTCCGCGAACTGCGTTTTCTTGTTGATCTTTTGGCCATACGTTTCTCTGTGTTCTCCGGGATGCTAATCTCTTTTACAACAGAAGTTGGGAGTTCAGGAGGAGCGTCTGCCCATGGCGTGTGTTTTGCTGGGACGGTTACATCCAATGGGGGATCAATTATCCACCTGAATGAATCGGATAGCATGGAAACATTGTAAGAGAGTGAATATGGGTAGAAATGACCAGTTTTTCAGTAAATGCAATAAATCTATTTATTCATATCATGGTTGTCTATATAATTTTTATATACAGCCAATTAATAAATACTGCACCATAGGTTGATAAAATGCCCAACAAACAGGTTAAAGATAGGAGGGGTTCAAATTTCATTGCCCTAACTAGAAAATAAGCTCTTTAATATTTTTGGGTGTATGCACGTATATTCTAGTATACACATGGCAGAGCCATAAAATCAACAGAGCACAAAATATAATGTGTGAAGCACCCATAGCTCCAGGCAAACAGGCTACCTGCAAAAGACTATATTAGAGGCAAAGGAGGTCAAACTTCTACTGTTCTTTGCGGATCAGTATGGAGATCATTACGTGAAGTCAAAGATTTTTCCCAACCACAAAAAGTCATCACCAGGAGTTCACAATACTCCTCCACCAACACACTGTCATTCCAAAGGGCAAAGAGCTGCCATCACCAACACACAACCCTTCATTATGTTGATCGAGTTGCAAAAAGCTTGACAGATTCCTAAACTTTTATATTAACCGGAAATCTTACAGACTATGGAGATATGAAGACAGACATTGATTTTGCAAATAAGCTGGACGGAAAGTTCACTATGATGTAGAACAAATGACTAATGGATTGAATAACAATTGGAGCGAAAATGACATAACCGTAAATTACACATTTGGCATTCGAGCTCAGATTTGAACCCAAAATACCCTTTCGGAAAGGAAACTACGAGGCGAACAAGATTCACCGCTATTTTTGTCATTTAGGCTGCGTTTGATAACGATGGTGGAATTTGAACGGAAAGAAAATGAATTCCAGTGAATGAAATTCATGTGGATTGAATTCCTGAGAATTGAAAGTTTAATGTATTTGATTGATTTAATTTTCTAGGTGAAAAAAGTGGAAAAATTTTCAACTTTTGTTGTTTGGTTAGCATTACTTTCCATGGAAAAAAAAGCAAAATTTAGCTATTTTAATAAAAAATCATTTTTTAACACATTTGTACTTGATAATAATGGTGTTAATTTTTGGGAAAAAAATAAATCAATTAACAATAACAACAAAAATGATCAAACGTGACGATAATGGTATAAGATTTTACCTGAAAAATAAAACATCCTACCTAGCTGGGAAAATGAATTCCTTCACTTCATGGAAAACCGACGCGTGAATGATTTAGTTGAAAAATGAATTGCCAGGAACTTTGGTGCAATCAAACACAGCAAGAAGGAAAAAAAAAAGGTGAAAATGGTTTATTTTTCATGGAAAAGATGGCTATCAAACGTAGCCTTAGTTTAATTCAAATTCTTTCAATTTTAGTTGATTTAGACTAGGTTTTTATATTTTAAATCTTATAAATAAAGGGTCAACTCTTTGTTTTTCATATCTTTCAATAAATATACTTGAGTTTGTCTCCATTTCTTTGGTGGATTCCAATTTTCATATATTTTAAGGTTTTCACTTGAATTCTTTTACTTCGCGCTGCATCACACTATCATGTTTTGTGGCGTGCGGGTGTAACTACAATGAATTCTTCTTCCAAGATTGTTTCACTCTCCTTTCAAACTAAAAATAGATAGCATTATCTTTAGTAAGAATCAAGAAAATATATGTGAAACATATAAATATGCTAAATATAGGGTGGCTTGAGCAAAAATGGAAAGAAGAGAAAAATACGTTATGAAGTTCTGGAATACATAAAAGGCTAATTCTTTTCACATATGGAGTAATTTTGATTCGAAAAACAACAAATGGCACGCTTTAACAAAAAATATTATTTTTCTATACAAAACAGAAAATACTTTCAGCATCTACTTAGCAAGTGTTTAGTAAACAAAATAAACTCGTTTATAAATCAGTTTATAAATTACACAATTTTCCAAATTACTTTTTAACTACACACATTTTCTTTCTCTAATTTTTAACCACTACTTTTTACCTAAAAATCATAAATAACCCAATTTATAAACTACACAGTGTTACCAAACAGAGCTTAGCAAAGAGTCCAATTGTTAGAGCCATTAGAGAAGTAAGCTGAGCCCAAAAAAATCATGGCTAATGTCCACCTCGCTGAATCAGCCAACACGTTGATTATTATTTGTTAAGTCTCTCTGTTTACTTGAGCAGAAAATTCTCACGTTTATGCCTTAAAGCCTCAAGTTTATGAATTCCAAGGAAATTCTTTCACCATGTTGCAGGGAAATGTAATGCTCGAGTTTACAATAATTTATTTTGAGATATGTATTTGTACAGCCTACAAAGTTATAATTTTTACAGATATTAGTCAAAATACGGATTCAGTATACGATCTATTACCAGGGAGCTGCTTCATGCCAAACACACATGAAAAAAAATATGAAAGAAACTTCTCCAAAGATATTTAACTTGTTCCTCACACTAACTAAATATTTAATGAAAAAATCTTTCGTCTTTTATAATACACTTGCGTCCACTCAACAGTAATTACATTCTTTCTCCTTGTTGACATGTATCATCTAAAAGCTTAAGCTGCCGGGGACAAATTTATACGTTACTTTTTTGCCTTACAAGTTACAATGCGCCTCTCGATGTGAAGGACGGGTTCATTTTCTTCATCAAGAACCTCACAGGTGCACAATTTACATGACAAACTTGAACTTAGGGACTTTGGATACTATGATACATAACCACCTCATCTAAAGCTCAAGCTACTAGAGAGAGAATTCTATTTATTGAATGCTATGTACAACATCCACTATCTGACTTTGCATCGTCCAAATTCATTTCTACTCTCAGTTGGATCTAATATCAACTTCCACATGTTATCAACAATGGTCATTTGGACATCAAAATAAACCTTTGATAGATGAAAAACGAAAAGATTAGCATAAGCAACAAGAATCGTAACACTGCACATTGTGAGAATAAACATAGAAGACTAACCTGGCAGGGAATTTGCTGTCTGCCCGTGCTTCAACTCGGAGCCACCATAGCATAATTTTTCGTCCACAACTTCCAAGAGGCTCCACCAGAGAAGGGTCCTCCAACAAAGACATTGGACTCACAATATCCTCTCCTTCCCTACCAACCACATCCAAATCCTTAACCCATGCTGGCTTATCTTCAACATCCTTCCACACTAACCTCGAATTCAAAATGAACCCAGCCCACTCCAGCTTCCTTGGTAGCACGGCTGCCCTGTCACCGACATATCTTGCACTCCTCTCCATGAATGGCAGCATATTGAAGGTATGCCACCCCACCAACTGGTTTGAAGAATTACAAGCTGGGCCCTGAACTTGGCATTTCTGAATTCTCATTTTTGTCATTATCCTCTCTTTCAGAACCAATTGTGTGTCGAAGAATCCCAACTGAGACCGCTCCAATCCATTCTACATTCTGGATCTCATCAAATAACTCCATGCTATGCATATTACTTTCATCTACAAATACTACTATACCATCTAATTTCTTCTCTCTCACAACTCTGTCACATTGCAAAGACACTTTACCAAATGACAACTCAATTCTACTAATAACTAGGGTATTATCTAACTAAATGGATGCAAAACTTGACCTGATTCATGCAAATTAAGAGAGAGGGGGGAGGGGGGGGGGGGGGGGGGGGCACTCTCTAACGTACCTTAGAGCTTGAAATCGCATTTGAGACTCCATTTTATGCCTGTCCTCCCACAAAATTGGCATTCTCGCATTAAATCCAATGTGGACAGTCTTGAGGCCAGATTTGGAGATTAGCACAGAGGTTTCGTTAGTGGTTCCACCAGCTTCCACCACGATCCAGACAACATCATATGGCACATTCATCAATGCGTGCATTACACCGGTGAGATGAAGCGTCTGGAAGGTCCTTACACAAGTCGGCGTTATTGCGATTACAGTCCTAGGACTCTTAACCCCGTATTGAACCCTTTGCTCTCGCTGAACCCTCTCGATTATCTGGTGTGCCTTCATCACCTCAGACGAATCTGGATGGGGCCACGGCCGTATCAGTATCCCGTGTCTGCCCACCACCACTCGACTCCCACCGTCAACCGCAACCTCTGTACTATTCACCGCTGGAGGCGAAATAGTGATGGATGATGGCAATCTCGTTTGAAGGGCCGAGTAGAAATTAGTAGTGGCGGAAGGGGAGGAAGTGGAGAAAAAGAGAAAGAATACCAGACGGGAGAATCGGAACCCAAGAACTAGACTAATGAGACAGCAAAGACCATGAAGAACTAGCCAAAACATTGTCGTCGGAGACTTTATTGCACCATCCACAGAGGTGTCCAACGGCAAGGATGCACTTCGAAAACTGTTGCTCCGGCGGGCCTGCTGCTGCAACGCCATCAGCTGCTTCATTTTTTCCCTCCCGCCGTCAACACGACTTCTTGAGAGAGAAAAATGTCAGCTAATTGGTGGAGAGTGGCTTTGAAGAAATGGTGGTTGTTGACTGAACTTGAAGGGTTCGGTGGAATTTAATAGAAAAGATTTCTTTGAATTTAAGATTCAATTGTTATTAGCTTACTGGCAGCTTTTGTTTCTGTATATTTCCATCTGGAATCAGCTTGTTTTCCATCAATGATCATGAAAATCAAGTTCAAATAGAAATTTCAGAGGAAAAAGAAGTAATATTTCCGACATTAATGGACGGAATCTTGGTAGAGAAAATCTAGGGCCAATTACTGAAAAACAGGAAAAATTCGGGCGAGGAAGATGATGAAAGGTAATCTTGTAATTACACGGGTGATTTAGTGCTGGTGTAATAATTACTCCTCAAATGATGATTACTTAAGTTAAGTGTGGGATTTATTAGGTTAATTATCGATAACCAATAGAGCTGGGTAGTCAATTGAAGGCAATCATAGCATGCCCAAAGCGAAGGCGGGTGATGGCTATTGGGCGGGTTCGAGTTCTCTCGATCATTGTCTTGCCTCGCTAGATTTTTTTTAATTTCAAACCCGCCTTGCAATCCATGAATTTTGGGTTAGGGGCGAATTCGGGTTCGGGGCAGGTCAATTCCGTCGTCCCATTTACCGTCTTGTATAATTTTTATTTTATTTTTTAGGTATTTTTTAATTTTTCTCCCCTTATTTTTTTATTAATTATTTATTCGGGACATGTTCGGGTTGGGGCGACCAAACTTGCCCCGCAACCCGCCCCGAGGGTAGGTTTTTTTGCCCCATTTGGAGCGGGTTCAGGTCAGGTACCCGTTGAATCAGGATTTTTTATCATCTCTAGCGACAACAATCAAACTCGAAATGGTACGAATATTTAAACAGTAAATAAATCATTTTTTAAATTTGTTTTTAACTATTAACATTCTCCCAATAATTACACGATGTTCAGTGTTCTAAAAAACATAAAGTGTTATGAAGCGATGAGGCTGAGTTTCAAGCTGAAGCACGTTTAGGCTCGAAAAAGCCTGATAATGAGAGCGAAGCGTGACGAAATGTGAAGGTCAAACTTCCAGTCTAAGAACACCTAAGCTTAAGTGAACTTTTTAGAACAGCTTTTTGAGCAGATTGAACTGTCCAGATAAAATAATAGATATTATTTGGAGTATTCTTTGGTAATATTTAGTTTCTAATTTTTATTGTCCAATATACTTAGGTTATGTTTGGCAGACCAACTTACAAGATTGATCCAGATGAAATTATCATAAAGTCAGATACTCATATCAGCCAAAAGAAACAAGAAGAGCTTCGATCGTTCGAACACAATATCTTAACTGGTTTTGTCGAAAAGAAAAATGAAAAAGAACATATCTTTAAATCAAAATATTTTTAAAAAGCTGGTTTATGTATGTTCACAAAAAGGAAAATGTAAGAAACAAGCCTTCATTTGGAATTTTTAAACGACATATTTCTTGAAATCACTTTTTCAACGACATATTTCTTCAAATAAATTTTCAATTACATATTTTACCTCAAAAATATAAAATTATTTATTTACAAAAAAAAAAAAAAAAAAAAACTTTACCAAACATAGACTCATAAAATTATTCTCTGTTTGGTGGAGATTAAAATTAATTTTTTAACAGATTTTGATAGAAGTTGATGAGATGTGTGGTTAAAAAGTTGTGGAACCTATGAAATATGTGGTTATGATTAATTGCTGACTTTGATTTTGATAAAAATCTATTTTCCCAAAAAAAAAATCAAACAAGCTCTTAATTGTTGCGGCATCCCTGTAACTTTAGAATTGTTTGGGCCGTGGGAATAGAGTCGAAGGAAATTACACAATCTACCCCAAAATATTAAGAGATTTGAATAATACACTTCAACTAATTTAAACCTTAAATCACACCGTATTAATACACTCTAATTCCTTAAAAATTGTAATCTTAAAAACCCTTGTTCTGATCCTCCCAAAACCCAAATCCCCTGGCAATGGAGAGGTGACTACGGGAGATGGAACGTCGCCATGACTTGCCAGAGAGTGTGACAATCCTGGGGATTTTCCTGTCAGAAATGGTGATGCAGCTGGTCCAAGTGGTGACACAGGAGAGAGTGACGGTAAACTAGGAGAAGCCCCTTTCGATGGCGAAGCTGACAATTCATGGCCTGCACCTAGGAGTATCAAAACGGCTCGTCAGCTCAGGTAATTAGGGCTCGACTCGTAAAAAAATCGAGCTAAGCTCGACTCGAAGGATCGAGCCTGGAAAAGCCACCATGGCTCGAGACCGAGCCGACCCGTGTGGCCCACCGAGCCAGGCAGGCCAATATGACCCGTGTTACTGCCTGCAATTGCAACCAGCAACTTCAAAGTAGCTGTGTGCTACCTGCAACATGAAAACTCGTTGCAGCTTGCAACGAGTTTTCAATCTTTCTTATTTTATTTATTTATTTTATCGAAATTCAATCTTTTCTTTATCCAAAAAAAAAAAAAAAAATTGATTCGTTTTTTTAATTTCAAATTTGAATATGAAATATTTTGTGTATTTTAAATTATTATGTTTTTAAAAAAATTGTAAACGAAATTTTTTATTTGTGTATAATTTTAACTCCGCCTATATTGATCGTAACTGGTCCCAAGCTCGAAAAAAGGAAGAGGGTTGTAACAATGTAACTTGTAACTTTTATTAAATATATATAATACAATTAGTAATTTAGTATAAACTTTACGAAATCTACATTTAAGTTTTTATTGAATCTTATGTTTGATATTTTAACTACATTTATTGTGTACATAATTATATTATATGTTTAAGTAAACACAATTCATTTGCCGTGCGTGATATGAAAGAAAAAAAAATCGGGCCGGCCCAGCTCAAAGAAGCTCGAGCCGAGCCTCAAAATCTTGGTCGAGCTTTGGCTCGGCTCGGCTCTGGCCAAAAAAAGCTCAACCCTTGATGTTCAACTCGGCTCGGCTCGTTGACACACCTACCTACACCTCCTTTCAGCGGCGGAATGGGCACTGAAAGTGGCTTGGTGTAGTAACCATAAAAGATGAATGCACAATCACAACATTTTTATTCTTTTTCTCAAATTTAATTTAAATTTGCTATGTGTATAAAATGATGATTGAGTGATTGAATTTCTCTTGGGTTTCTCATATGGTGGTTGTGATTTTGGTTTTCTTTGGTGTTTTGATTGCTATCTTCTTAGCAATCTTGCTCCTTTCTTCTGCCTGAAGTTCTTTTCTTGTTGGGGCAGATTCAAGGTACGATTATATGTGATTTTGGCTGTCGTTGGTTCTAGGTTCTATGACTATCCATTTTATTTGTTGCTGGAAATTGTGAATTTGTGTGGTATTGTGGTGGAATTGTGATTGAGTTTGGCTTTGGTGTGTCGTGTACTGTAAGTGTATCCTGACGGATGGTTGAGCTGATTATTTCCCTTTACCACATCAATGGGCAAAAAGATGCATAAAAAACAATCAAATGTGTTCCATATATGGCTTCATCACTACTGGCATGGCATGTTATCCCATGAAAGATGGTGGTGCCAACTGCCAACCACCAATTGATCCTGCACCAACACAAACTTAGTTGAGGGGTGATGGCTTCTGGAAGGGATGGTGACCCACATCCTAAAAAGCACAAACCAGATGTACAATCCAAGGTAGTAGATGACAAGAATAAAGATTATAATCAGCAGCAACATTATTACAATTGTTATGCACCTTCTAAGCAGTATGTACAACCCACTGAACCCATACTATGATGGAATTGTTGAAGAGAATCCAAATGCTTGTGTTATTTGCTGAAATTCAGAATTTGGTTTAGAAAAGTGGATTGTCCAGTTTCGACGGTTTTGAAAAAGAAAAAGTGTACCTATTGTGCGAAACATGTTGGTAAAAAGTTAATATGTATAATTATATTCTAATAATATACATTTTATGTGTATAAAATTAGACAAATTTCCGACTTATCAAAATCGAATATATGAAATAGAAAATAAAAAATGCATGAATAAGAATTTGGTTGAGGCAATAGTTGAATTCTTTGTAATTAAGACAATAATACCCCCATGGGTCTTAACGATTTTCCAATATTCGTTTCCCAAGATACAACGACCCCGTCCTGCAATAGGAGCATGAGCACTCCAAATTGCATAGACCAACGAATCTTACTTATGTTTTGAACTCTCTTCACATGAAACTTAACTTCAAATAGATGCACAATTATTTTGGAAATGAACACGCATATCATAATGCAAACATGAAATGAAAAATGAATGAATTGATAAATGATTCAATTGATGAATGAATTAAAATTCAAGCATATGGAGTCTATTTATAATAGTGGAAAATTTGTGCTCCAAAAGACACAACCCTTTCAAGATACACATATTTTCAAATTTGACTCTAATTGAAAAGACACAACTTTTGAAAAATAATAATTTCAAAAGTTACAATCTTTTATATGAAAAGATACATCTTTTCATTTAAATTAATTCTAGAATATTTTATAATATTCTACTAATTTCCAACAATGTCACATTTTTAAGTTACTTAATTTTCCTTTCACTACTAATGGTTCCACTTAAATAATCACATAAATTGGTCAAAACCAATTTTTCCAACAAAACATGCAGTTGATATTGATGATTGTTCATCAGTTTTCTAGTAGTTTAACTACTAGAGAGCTTTAATTTTTGTGTATTGTGTAGTGATTGGTTTATTAATTTGCTCTTCATTCGTCACCTCTGAAAAATTAGCATTCAAATAGAAAAAATTGATATGATAATTTATTGCTTTTTCACTAAAAAGTGACATTATATTACTTTTTAATTAAAAGAAAAAGTAAAGTGACATTGTGTATCTTTTTTTTTTTTTTTTTAAAAGTGGCATTGTGTCACTTTTTCACTTTTTTTCACCATGTCACATTTTACTTTAATTTTCTTTTTTTTAAAAAAAGACACTGTGTCACTTTTTCAGTAAAAAGTGACATTCGAGTAGAAGAAGATTGAAATATCTGTTACTGCTTTCATAGTGTATGTTTTGTATGGAGAATGGATAATATATATATATATATATATATATATATATATATATATATATATATATATATATCTATTAGTATTTGTTGATTTATGTAGTTTGTTAAGTTACACTAACACGGGTAATCAAAAATAGATATTGCAAAAATTGAAAAAATTACATTCAAGTAGCAAAAAATAATAAAACGTCATTTTTTAAAATTAAAAGTGACACTGTGACACTCTTTTTGAACCGTGTTACTTTTTAATTAAAAGAGAAAGTGAGATAAAAGAAAAAGTGATAAAAATTGACATTTTGTCACTTTTTTTTAAAAAGTGGCATTGTGTGATGTATCTATTAGTATTTATAGAATTGTGTAATTTTTTAGTGAGTGATAAATATTGTAAATATTGAAAAAGTAACATTCAAGTAAAAAAAGTGACAAAGTGTCACTTTTTCCCACTAAAAAGTTACATAATTCACATTTTAGTTAAAAATAATTCACTTTTTAGTTAAAAGAAAAAGTAAAAAAGTGATATTGTGTTTGTATATGGAAAATGTGTAATGTGTCAACTAGTATTTATGAACTTGTGCAATTTGTTAGTTAATGATGAATATTATAAAAATTGAAAAATTGACATTCATGTAGAAAATTCACTAAAAGTGACAAGTGTCACTTTTTTTGTTAAGAGGAACAGTGATAAAAAATAAAGAAAGTAACAAACATGTCACTTTTTTAAAAAGTCGCTTATTTTTAATAAAGTGAGAAAAATATTAAAAAATTGACACTCAAAATTTATAAAAAATCAAACAACTTTCACTTTTTATTATTCTCTCATTTTTTTCTTCTGCTTGTGCTCAAAAAAATCGGCAAAAAAAATAAAACACTCAACTGAAAGATTTCATCTGCTACTTCTTATCAGTAAGTGATTTAGCAATATTTATTATACTACATTTAATTTCGTTCTCGTTGTGTTAAACTTATTCAACAGATCTATAATTTCAATAACTAAAAATTATCGAAAAATTCATCTATTGTTAATTTTTTAGTTAATAATTACAGATTGTTCGATAAATCTATAATTATGTAGAAAAAACAATGAAAATTTTTTCAGTTTAGTAAACAAAATCGGAAGGAAGAATTGGACGTTCGACTGGACCAAAAGTATCGGTCATGGTTCGACCGGATCGACCGAAGTCTGGCCGAACCGACCGAAGTCCAGCTGGACCAAGGCATGGTCTGACCGGACCGACTATTTTTTGAAATTATTTGTTATTTTAGTTACTTTTATTCTCCCTAACTTGTTGTTTTGAAAATTTATTATTTTTAATTACTGTAGATATGGCTTTCATCCCAGTTTTTTATTTTGGTGAATTCGTAGTTGACGAAAATCTGCGATGGTCATGGAAATATACAAGTGATCAAAACATTTCTATAATAATGTTAACACCAGGTATGTCATTTACAGACTTGTACAACAAACTACAAGATTAACTCGAAGTTGATCCATCTGAATATGATATGAAATTTGGATTTCTATATAACTCGAATTCTACAGTTGCATTACAACCTTTGTTTGTTACTTCTGACGTGCAAATTATATGTTAATTGAGGCGAACAAAAAGGAAACTCCTCCTCTTTGTTGTACTTTAGTACGGAAGGATACCCCCGATAATCAGAATGAAGAATTCGATGGTGGGGATCAGAATGAGAATGATATTTGGGACACATTAGAAATAGCTCATGAGGATGACGATGTTATTCCTGATACAGTTACTATACGCCATGATCCTCTTGTCACCCATAGAGGTCACGATGTAGTCGAAGACAATCAGGAGAACATTCCATATACAAACAATGATCTGATTGATTTATCCAGATGTCGACATTAGAACTTAGAGAACTCACAGGCTGGGCAAAGTTCACGATCAACTAATTGTTCACGTGTGGTTCCAAATGATGAAGATTTGGAAGTCCATCAATTATTTAATAATAAGCAAGATCTCCAAGAAGCGGTGCACAATATTGCACTTAAACACAATTTCGAGTTTAAAGTGAAGAAGTCACACAAGAGTACCTACACAATTGTTTGTGTAGACGACAATTGTAGTTGGTGTCCGTGAGCAACGAGGATGGCTACAAATCAATTCTTTGTAGTTAGAAAGTATGCACGAGAACATACATGTCAAGTGGGCATTCATCGAAATGATCACAGACAAACGCGTTCATGGTTTATAGGATAACAGATAATGCATAAGTTTGATGACCTAAGGACTATTTATAGACATAGAGACATCATTAACGATGTGCAGAGAAATTTTGGGGTGACCATGAGCTACCAGAAGGCCTGGAAGGCTAGAGAATGTGGGTTAGAGGACTTAATGGGTTCACCCGAGGAAAGTTATGCTAAATTGGTCAGGTATTGTCATAACATGTCAAGAACTAATCCTGGTTCAGCATTCTTTATTGAGGCTGACGACGACAATCACTTCAAGTATTTTTTCATGGCTCTTGGACAATGCATAAATGGATTTAGAAGATCGATGCGACCTCTAATTCTAGTAGTTGGTACAACACTGAAAGCTAGAGATGAAGGCAAGTTGATTATTGCTACATGTCAAGATGTCAATATTCAAATATACCCTCTTGAGTTCGACATAGTGGATAGCGAAAATGATCTAGCGATGAATTGGTTTTTCTCAAAGTTGAGGAAAGTAATTGGAGATGTCGATGACCTTGCTTTTATAACTGATTGGGGAAATTCTATCATAAATGGTATCGCTGAAGTTTTTCCCAAGGCACACCATGGTTATTGCATGTACCATATACAAGGCAATTTGAAGACAACGTACCGTGACAGTGTGATCGTTTCCTTGTTTAGGGGAGCGGCAGAGGCTTACACTTTTGAAGATTATAATAAGTTCATGATCGAAATAGATAACAAGAGTAAGGATGCCTCGGGGTACTTAATAGATAAGCTGGGGATTCAACATTGGACGCGTTGTCAATTTTTAGGACGTCGTTACAATATGATGACGTCAAATAACGTGGAGTCTTTGAATGCATTATTTAAGAAGGATCGAGAGTTACCAATTCTGGAAATGATCGAGAACATTAGGGAGAAGCTACAGGTTTGGTTTCACGATAGACGTGAGGAATCTCAATCATGCACATCTTATCTCACCCCTGCCATGGAAACCAAATTCTTCAAGACATTGGACCTGGCTAGAAGGTTGGGCGTGGAGCCACTGGATCAGTTTCGATTCAACGTCGTATGGGGACGTAATGTTGGTTGTGTTGTGGACTTGAATGACAACACGTGCACGTGTAGACAGTTTCAGCTTGAGAGCTTTCCATGCGCTCATACAGTTGCAGTTGCTAGGTATCGAGACTTTTCACCACATTCATTATCAATTGATTACTACACGACTACTTTTTGGAGAGAAGCGTATGCTGAAACTATATTTCCTCTACCAAATGAGGCTGAGTGGGAACTTCCTGAACAATTGCTCCCATTTTATAATTTACTGCCACCGAATATCCACCGACGTACTCCTGGACGTGTACGTACATCTAGAATACTATCTACTGGAGAGTTTCCCAAATCTCGAAAGTGCGGCAGGTGCGGCGCAGTTGGTCATACTCGCCATACTCATACTAGTCAGATTCCTTTGAATATTTAATTTTATCACTATTAAAACATTATTGAAATTGTAGTGTTTGTTGATAATAAATTATCTTACTTGCTTGATGATAATAAAGTTCGTGAATTGCTTATCATACAATGAAATATGATAAATGTTTCTTGGGGGAAAAAAAGATATTTTAGGCCATCACAAATGTGTGATTATTAATTAATTGCGAAACACGAAAAATTATGCATTTCACCTTCGTTGGATTGCTTTCACAAAAGAGGTTGAGACACATGTTACACTGATTATATGAATCGAAGAAAAATGGAAATGGATTCAAATCATCAGTGTAGCATGTGTCTCGATCTTTTCTGTGAAAGCAATCCAGTTAAGGTGAAATGCATAATTTTTTTGTTTCAGTATTATTTAATAATGACACGTTTGTGGTGGTGCCCCCACAATAGTTTTTTTTTCCGAGAAACATTTATCCTATTCCTCGGTAAGATAAGCAATTCATAAACATTTCGCCTTCGCGAGATTACTTTCACAGAAGTCGTCAAGACATATGCTACATAGATTATTGGAATCCATTTTCAACTTTCTGTGATCTCCACCTTTACGACTTTATTTCCATAGAATCAAACACTAAAACGGAAAATTAATCTGCTGATGTCATTAGTAATTAGTTTTCTAGTTTAGTGTTTAATTCTTCTAAAGTGAAGCTGTAAATGTGGAGAATTGGACGAAGATAAAAATGATTTTCGATTATCCGTGTGGCACGTGCCTTGTACGCTTCTGTGAAAGCAATCTCGAGAAGGTGAAATGAATAATTATTTTTTTCACAATTATTTAATAATAATCACACGTTTAAGATAACTTAAGATATCATTTTTTCCCAAAAATATTTACCCTATTTTCTTGTGAGGCAATTCACACAATTTACTCTTAATTAACAATTATTTCATACCCTAAAATCTAAAGCCAAACCCTATCAGCCGGACCAAGCACTCGGTCCAGCCGGACCACCAACTAGACCACTTGACCGGACTGACCTGGGGTCCGGTCGGACCAACTTTTTTCACCTTGTGAGATATTTATTCATATATTTTTCACTGCTTTTTATATAATCAACACGAACTAACTCTTATCAGCCTAGATGTAATTTAATAATGTGCACTAGTAATTGTAATTGTAATAAAAAAAAATTGACAATTATATAAATATACATTACATATAAAAAATTACAATTTTACATTTCAAATTATTATGGATCACAATTGTACATATATAAATCAGTAGCTAATTTAATCCTTCATTTCTGTATATGTTCTTGATTGATCATCCTGACATCTCGTCCGATGCTCAAGAACTCATTATACTTTATTGCATAAATGCCACAGTCGCCACTGTATGTTTAAAAAAAAAGTTAGTGAAATAAATGAACATAGTTAAGAATTTAATTAAATACTAGAATACGATTGTAAGAAAAAAATTTACTTGACACCTTGTTTGGAAGTTCCCTTGATCTTCTCTATGACTAGTATATCATTTACAGCAATTCCAGCACGCTTAGCCATAAGGGGAACGATGACTGCCAACGATAGTAGAGCTTCTTGCAGCTGGGACGTTGCGAGACAACCATGATCGAAGTCGTACATATACATTTTCGATTGAGCGAACACGATCTCAATAGTAATAATGTGTGAGTTCGTGATCACCGGAACATAAAGGTATGTATAACCCGTCCACGACTGGCCACACACCGGCTCTACCCCTGCTACATATTCCAACATATAATCTGGCAACATGTACGAGGCAGGGTTGCTGTCGTAACATACTCGATGTCGACAGCATTTTTGAAGCTGCATCACATGATGACTCGCTCGGGGAAACCGAACGATTTCGGTACCTCCTTGCCCTATCGCACAGCAACTCCATCGCAAGATCAACGCGCTACAACATAAAACATAAGTGAATTAAATATTATCAAATCAACAAATAATATAGTGAGTTCACATAATTACAATCATGCACTCACATCGTCGGCAAGCCAAACTCCACTCTCGAGGACTATTCCAAACCAATCTTTGGCATCAGATATGGTTGTCTTCGCAATGGCGAAGCGAAACCTAAATGAGTAAAGAATTAGAAAATCATATACAATCATTTTAACAGTTAAGAAATAAATAAACAAAATCATAAGAAACTTACTTCAACTTAAGTTTATAGTACCACATATCGAACACCTTTTTCTTCTCCGGATCGACTTCGCGGAATAAGCTGACATAAGTGCCGTCCACGAATGTCCTCTTCTTCGCCTCGGGCATGAAGGGAGAAAGAACATACTGTGAGGGTTGTATTGTCCTCTTACTAACAATCTACTCCTTTACCTTGACAGTACGTTTCCGTCCCCTCTTCTCAACAATCTCCGTCGGCACCTCAGTCGACTCATCCTCCGGCACCTCCGACGCTTGAGGTACCTCCTCCGACGCTTGAGATACCTCCTCTACTCGAGGCACCTCCTCCGCCTCCACCCGAGGCACCTCCTTCGTCTCCACCCGAGGCACCACCTCCTCCGCCGCCAGAGGCACCACCTCCTCCACCACCCGAGGCACCTCCTCCTACGCTACCCAAGGCACCTCCTCCAACTCCACCTCCACTCGAGGCATCTCCTCCTCGACTCCCATCGACACACGAGACGCCTCACCATCTACCCACACCGGTACCCCCTCACATCCCCAGCCACCCATGCCGACACCTTGAAAAAACCCTGCTCCATCATCTGAGCTATCATATCATCCAACTCATCATGCACTGACATCATTTCTGATACTCCATGCCCACCTCAGATCTCATCCCTAAGGGCATCGACCTTACCTCCAAGTACGTCGACCTTACCTCTGAGCGCGTCGACCTTCACTTCGAGGGCGTCGACCTTACCTTCGAGTTCATCCCGAAGGGCATACATCTCATGACGAATGATCCCCACCAGACGCTCAAAAAAATTATCAATGTGAGGTACATGCCTCTGAAAACAAAAATGACAATTGATTATTTAACTTAAATATTATAAAATGTAAATGTGATCATTAAAATACTATAGCTTATTAAAAACTGAATCCATGAACATACCGGGGGAGTGGGGGAGTGTAAAGGTACGTGAGATGTCCCCGGTAAATGAGATCTCATGAGCGGCGGGGGACATGTCTCGTACTGGACTACGATGATCCTAGATAAAACAAAAGTGATAATTAAATGTCAAATATTGTTTATTTAAGATTCTACAAAATTTTCGACAGAGTCTCCCCTTAAAATTGGACTTAGTCACCCTGTAAAGGGACATTAAAATGTCATAATAAACCAAAAACATTCAAATGCTCAACCACGAAAATTCAAAACATCAACCACAACTCAATAAGACTCCCATATCACCAACTACTCCAAAAATAATTCTCAACTCATAAACATATCAAATTCAAATTATAAACTCCAACTAATATAATAGGAAATAAAATAACCCCTAGTAAAATATTGTAGCTTATTAAAAACTGAATTCATGAACATACCGGGTGAGTGGAGGAGCGTAAAGGTACGTGAGATGTCCCCGGTGAATGAGATCTCATGAGCGGCGGAGATATGTCTCGTACTGGACTGCGGTGATCCTAGATAAAACAAAAGTGGAAATTAAATGTCAAATATTGTTTATTTAAGATTCTACAAAATTTTCGACAGAGTCTCCCCTTAAAATTGGACTTAGCCACCCTGTAAAGGTACATCAAAATGTCATAATAAACCAAAAATATTCAAACACTCAACCACGACAATTCAAAACATCAACCACAACTCAATAAGACTCTTATATCACCAACTACTTTAAAAATAATTCTTAACTCATAAACATATCAAATTCAAATTATAAACTCTAACTAATATAATAGGAAATAAACTAACCCCTAGTAAAATATTATAGCTTATTAAAAACAAAATCCATGAACATACCGGGGAGTGGGGGAGCGTAAAGGTACGCGAGATGTCCCCAGTGAATGAGATCTTATGAGCGGCGAGGACATGTCTCGTACTGGACTGCGGTGATCCTAGATAAATAAACAGAAATGAAAATTAATTATTTAATCCAAAAGGTAAATAACAATCTAAAATTACATTACATACCAGTCCAGGCATGTAGTCCTACTCCTCTTTCGTCGAAGTCGTCAACTCGTGAAGGACTTCGAGCTAATATATTAACATTCGAACAATTTATAAATCATGTGTCAAGCCATATATTACATTAATAATAATTTCTAAACGCTCACCTGAGGATCATCGAGGATAACCGAAAGATCCTTAGCGCTTGGCGTCTATGTTGCTCTCCAATGTAGTATTCGGGGGAATTGCGTCTCCGTCCTAACTGACCACCTGTCACCTAAGGCGGGAATAACCTCGTACGCTCATACTTGTGAAACTTACAATTATTATGACAATGAAAAACATAATAACCTAATTCAAAATGAAAAGTTTAAAATTATTACCTGCAGAGCCAAAGGGAAGCCGTACACATCATACTTCCGCGGGCCCGTCTCCGCACTGGGCATCGAATGCTTTTTCGTAAATATGTTGATGGTATCGACATAAATTATAGACCCCCATGGATAGTTGTTGAAGGCTTCAATATCATCAACAATGTCCAAAACATATAAGTCGATATCATTCTTTGATTGCTTGCCCTTCACGAAGCTCTCAAGAATATAGACCATGCTTAATTTCAATTTGTCCAACATATCGGGACAGGTCAGTAAAGTTTTCTCAAGCTCCCCCTTTGTAATGGTCCTTTTTCCTTCGAAGTATTTGAGATGAAGCCTGAATTTTGAGTATTTCCCGGGCTTTGGGGCCCTTTGGCCACCACACTTTAATCCCGTGTTGAGAGAAAGCTCAAAATTCGAAAATGTGACTATCTTCCCATCCTTGAAGCAAAAATTGAACACATCACCGCCGACTGGCTTAAGAAGTCGAAATACCAGGGAATCTATAATCTGCAGTGAAAACTGCATCTCGGTCAATTCTTGGAATCGCCATAGGAAAGATCGCTTCAAGATATCTTGATCATACTTATCAAAACTCTTTAGAACTGTGGTGAAGTAGTTATAGTTCCTGTACTGGGAAACTTTAGCTAGGAGCTCTCTCAGTTCAAGATCAATTGCATACTCCATCCTGCAATATTTCAAATGTTAAAATCATAGTCCAAAAAAGTATGTCGCAATATCAATAAATTTAACAATTTTAAATTGTAGACTACCACACGTAAATGAACAAACAGGAAAATTAAATATTAAAGGGAAAACTTTATTATTATTATTTTTAATTATGATTTTTTTTATTAAAGTCGTGAAACTATAATTACAATTATTAACGTTATGAAACTATTATATATATTTTTACATTTATAAAATTATAGTTCATATTTATTATTTCTAATTATTATAAAAAAATATTAATATTTTTTATCAACATTTTTTAATTGTAATCACATTTATTAACGTTATGAAATTATTATATATTTTGATACAATTATGAAGTTATAGTTACATTTATTTTGATATTATTTATAAATTTCTTGTTTGCATTATGAAATTATAATTACATATCTTATTTCTATTTATTATGAAATTATTAATACATTTTTATTACCAAATTATGAAATTATAATTACATTTTCCAACATTGTGAAATTATTATATTTTTGTTACAATTATGAAATTATAATTACATTTATTAATTCTAATTATATTTATTATCATTAGTAATGAAAATATTTACCTCTTTTACATTATAAATTATAAAATTCTAATTAATTTTTTAATTCTTAACATTATTTATCATTTATTACAAAAATAATTTCAATAATTTTTTTTATTAACAATATTAATTAAACAAAATGAATTTTATTCAAATTTAATTGAGTCCGTCTGGACGGACCATATAGGTCCAGCTGGACGGATCGATGGGTTAATATGGACCGGTCGGACCGACTATTGGTCCGGACGAACCAAAATAGATTGGTCCGTCTGACCGACTAAGGGTCAGTCGTATGAACTGTCTTCTACATTTTCGCTGGGCTCAACTCCCAGCCACAACGGCGTCGGAGCTAGCCATTTCCAGCGAGCTCCGTCAATAAATTGCACAATAAATGTTTCCAAATTTGATTTACATAAGAAAATTTTCAAACTTCAAGCTATAAATCTAGGAATCAAAGCTTAAAATGTAATTTAACATTGTCTAATGTTTGAAGATTATGATGAGTAGATCTTCTTCTTGAACAACTCAGAGTCTTCTTCTTGGAAGAGTTTCTTCTTCTTCTTGGACAGACTCAAGACAAGAGAATGGTGGATTGTGGCTTTTTCGACGGACCCAAGTAGTGTTTTTGGACGGTGGGAAGAGACGGACCTTTGAATAAGTGTAAGGATATTTTAGACAAAGACTTTGTCAATAATAAACAATTTTTACTTTTTATTTTTAACTTACAAATTGGTCAAATGGTATTTTGAAAAATGGGTCGGATGATCCGGCTATTGGCACTAATTCCTCTAGAATCGCGCTTCAATCCTTGACGGCCATGGGTCAGACCGCCGCCGCCAGTTCCATTGCATTCTTCCCTTGAAATTCAAACAATTGTCATTTTACTCTGCCTCTACCAAATTTAACTCGAATCCGTTTATGGCAACCCAAACCAGCCCATTATCTTCCCAACGCCCATCGACGATGAAGAAGATGACAGTCTATGTTCCTCCGATACCGCTCCGACTTAGCACTACAAGCAAGAGGCCTTTCAGTTGGGCTGTCCAAACGGCTACTTGACCGGAGAATCTCGTATCGAGAGGGCCTGGGCCCACTGGAAGAAGCTGAGTCAGCCCAAATTCATTGTGGCTCCTATGGTCGACAACTCAGAGTTAGCCTTCCGTATGCTTTGTAGAAAGTACGGCGCCCAAGCTACCTACACTCCCATGCTTCACTCCAGAATCTTCACAGACACGGAAAAATATCTCTCCTAAGAATTCACCACCTGCAAGGTATGATATTGACATTCTAATGGATTTTTGGGTATTAGACAATTTTGTTAAGTTGGTTTAGATTGATTTGGTGGTAAATAGCAAGAGGACAGGCTGCTGTTTGTGCAATTTTACGCAAATGATCCAGATGTTTTGTTGGAGGCAGCAGTGAGAGTGGAACCTTAATGTGATTATGTTGACATTAATTTTGGGTAACTGTTTAATGAAACCTCATTCAAATAGTGAATTATGTATGATAATATTTACATTGCACAATACTGGACTTATAAGGCAACTTGTCTCTTACATGCAGTGATGGATCCAGGAATCGAAATCAGCTATTATGGATCGTTGATCAGTCAACAGCCGTTGCTTGTAAAATATTGACAGTTAATCATAGCATATTAACGATTTAATCATTTAAAAATTAACAAAACCCCAATTCAAATTACTCGATCCCAAAATCTCAACTCCCAACTAAATCATTTAACAATTAACACATCTATGACTATGAGACTATCAAGTCTTAACAAGTCAACATTGCTAAATGTTAAGTAATAAAGTAATTGTTCAAAAGCAGTTAAATTAAAATCACACACGTCACACATTAGACACTAGACAGCAAGAGAGCAAATAATAACTCAGCAATCAGCCAATCATGAATCAACAACCAAAAAATCACTCTTAAAATTTTCGAAGAATCACAAGTTGCTTCACTCGTTCACAGCCACAGGCAAGGAAACCAAATAAATAAGCAAATTAACTTTCAAGCTTGGGTTGGACCTGGGAGCGGTTGACTTGGCTCTGCGGACTATGTTTGCGATGGGCGTGCGTTCCAGCCTCAGGTGCAGCAGCAACAACCAGTCCAATAGGGTGTGTAAGCGGTGCAGTGGACGACATTACTAGTCGGTGACCACCGGTGGCCGGTGCAACGGGAACGGGTAGTGGCGCAACGCAGCAGCAGCGGATTAGGATTTAGGGCGAGACTAAGTCAGAACTCAGAACGCAAGAATGGGCGCTTCAAGTTTTATTTGGGCTTTATTTGGACTGCCAGGGGATAAAAATTAATCTGAAAATTATACAAAAATTGGGCTTTTAGGTTGGGTTGCGGCCCAATTAAACTGATCCATAATTTTTCCTCGCAAATTCAGCACGGGCGCCCACGTCGGCTGGCCATGCTGTCCCTCCGTCAGTGCTTACATGGGAGGAAAATGGCTTGCTTCTTAATTTTGCCTGTTACTAATTATATTTCTAGAAGCTAAGATGACTTTCTGTTTGTATTTTATTTTGTATTTTCATTTTCGAAAATGTTTTATGTTTCCTGTTTTTATTTTTGTTTTTAAATTTGCTGAAAATGCGTTTGGTTTGTCATTTCTGAAAACTATTTTTGAAAATGAAAAGCTGAAAAACATGTTCTGTTTGAAATTTTGCAGAATACTACTTAAACTATTTTTAATTAATTTGCTTGCTGAATACTATTGGCTCAAACTCAAATTTCCTTTCACAATACACTGAAAAGATGGTTACCTGCAACACACTAATATGAGCACTAAGAGTCTATATTAACAACAAGAATTCTTATTTAATTTTTTAAAGTATGACAACAAGAATTCCTACTTAATTTTTTTTTAATGTTGATATTGAATTCAATAAAACTTTATTTTAGGATAATTCTCAAAAAAAAATTATTTAGGCTTAGTTCCAAGTTAGGACAATTCTAAAAAAAAAAAAAAAAAAAAAAAAAAAAAAAAAAAAACTTTATTTAGGCTTAATTCCAAGTTAGGATAATTCTAAAAAAAAAAAAAAAAAAAAATCAACTTTTTTTAAGCTTAGTTCCAAGTCAGGATAATTCTTTAAAAAAAAAAAAAAATCTTTATTTAGGCTTAATTCCAAGTTAGAATAATTCTAAAAAAAAAAAAAATCAACTTTATTTTAAGCTTAGTTCTAAGTCAGGATAATTCTTTTAAAAAAAAAAAAAATTCCAAAATATGTTTTCAGCGTCTTGAACATTTTTTGTTGAAACACACACAAAACGTCCAAAATGAGGTTTTGGCCGTTTTGCGTTTTGTGTACAATTTTTTTTTTTTCAAAATGCGTTTTCGAAAATGATAAAGAGAACGTGTTTTTAGTATTTTCGAAAATAAAAACAGAAAACGACCTCAAAACAGAAGAGAGAACAGACTAATAATTATATTCGTAACCTTTATCTTGAAATTCGAGATTTTCTTGGTTGCACTTGAATTCCTTAAGCTAGCATTAAAATTTGACTTCGCTATGTTTTCTGAATGCCCGTGGACAGTGATTCCATAATCAATAAGAATTAACACCTACATAGATTTGTCGAAATTTCTATGTGAGATAGTACTTGAATGGAGATTTTCTCTTACATAATATATGGAAAATCTTATAACTATATATGATATTTCTGGAGCTATTTTGGTGCAAATTGTTTGATCCTGCACTCCTACTTTTTTAACTACTCCGACTTTGTATAGCTGTAATTTGATCTAAATTTGGATAAAATTTAATAGGCCTGGGATATTGGTTTCAAAGTCTTATTTTCTTTAATGAAAAAAAGACATGAACTATCTTATTAGATTTTCAAGAACTTCCTTTTCTTGAAATTTGAAACAGTTAATGATGCATCACTGAGAAGTATTCACTGGGTGTTGTTTTTTTCAGTCTCTTAAACTCTTTACATAGCCTTGGGTATTATAGGTCTTGAAACCATGGGGACATATTGGCTTGCCCTATTTTTCGTTTAAATACGTCGTCTTCAAGGGAGGATTAATCTTCTTATTATTAAAAAGCAACTTATTGTCCTTTTCATTAGATTACACACATTCTTATTTTCTTTCTCAATTGCTTAATTAAATATCAAAACCTCTTCTCAAAATATAAATTAATTTATGATTCCATCAATCAAACTGGGATTGAGCAAAAACTTGATCAAACAAAGTGTTGATACCTCAATAAAGACAGATTTAAGTTAGACTTGACCTGCTATAATTTTTGTTTCTGAAGTTCCTGAAGAGAGCCAAAGAAACCAGGATTTTTCTCACTTAGCAACTTAACTACATGACATATATACATTGATCACTTGTGAGTATCTGAATTCAATTTCTTTCAAGCTGTATGTTGGGGAAATTTCAACATTACACCCTAATGTCAGATGTCTAAATTTCATTCATACCCTTCATTTGGATTATGAAACTTTTCATTGTATCAATCTAGTTTTTGGCTCTGTGGTTAAAATCTGTGGACTTCTATTACACGGGTGTCAACAACCACGAAGGTGCTGGAGGAAGATACTTTATTTACTTTTGTGTTTTTTGTTTCAAACTGTCGAGCCCCTTAGTCTGTGTATGGCAAGTTCTGGTGTCCTTCATAATGCAATTAACAGGTTTTTGTCAAGATAAATCTTCGCTTGGAGTTTCAAGTCTTGTGACAATCTGTTTTTAGTTTGATCTTAGCTAATGTTTACCAAAATGCACCTTCTTCTATTTGAATGAAAAGAAGATAGACCGCAGCTAGAGCTAGAAAGCTGAAAGGGTAATATTCTAGTTCCAAAAACATGAAGAAAAACAACTTTTTTCAAGTTATGCAGAAAAAGACACTTACGAGGAAAGAGCATGATATTATACTTGTCCTGTATGTCGTGGTTATTTCATCATTAGTTGTCTCATTTTTTGCTTTGCTGCATGGTCTCTTATATACCAGGATCTTATTTTAGTAAGCTGGTCCATATCTTGCGTTTTTATTCTGTTAGTATTACTGTTGCTCTGTGTTGAGATCTACATAACCTTATCGGCTAAGAATATCGACCCAACTTGCTTATCAAGTGAAAGGAAGTTGACTACCTTCTTCAATCAGCAAAAGAGAGACCCTTGAGCATATTCTTCTAGATTCGTTAGAGCGATTGGCTCTGTTTGTGGATCCATGAGTTTCAGTATAGTAGGCGTGTATGACTGTTGAATCTGCATGTGAACCTCATGTGCACTAACCCTCAATACCGAAACTTGTACAAAACAATTTTTCTTCTACTTTTTTTTTTTTTTTCCAGTGTAGGGATAGCATATAAAGAATTTCCTTCTTGGCTTCTGCTTTTACTTCATGCCGAGCATGATAATTTCATTAGTCCTGAATATGATAAGCTGACACTGCTATTCTTCAGTTTGAGAGTCCCCTCTTAATTGAGAGAGAGGTAAAATGATAATGATGGGAAGATTCCATACTCATTTTCATACTTGGATAACATCATAATTGAGCTTCTTACTAGTTGTTTTCTTCCATCATTAGCTATTAATAGTATTATTTCCAAGGAGCTGGAAAATATCCTTACTGCTCTGTAGCCTCACCTCCTGACCTATATATTTTATTGAAATTCTCTTTAATGATTTGTGTGCGGATCAATCTGTTTCTTTTGCATTTTTGTCTGAATTGCGCAAAGCTCAGTTATACATGTCATTTCACAGGTGTCCCCAGCGAATTGAGAGACGTGGACACTATGGAGCTTTCCTTATGGATAATCTTGCTCTTATCAAGTCTCTGGTAGAAAAATTGGCTGACAACCTTAACGTTCCAGTTTCGTGCAAAATACGAATTTTCCCAGATTTGCAAGATACGATCAACTATGCTAAAATGTTGGAGGATGCTGGTTGTGCTCTTTTAGCCGTTCATGGAAGAACAATAGATGAGAAAGATGGAAAGAAGATCCGGGCTAATTGGAAAGTCATCAAGGCAGTTAGAATTCTTTGTTCTTGCTAATGGGAATATACGGCACATGGATGATGTCAGGGAGTGTTTGGGAGAGTGGTTTAGAATCCATCCAAATATAAGAGATGATCTCAATGCACAATCTAAGCTTACTTTTGAATTTCTTTATGATAATATTGTGAATCGACTTAGAGAACTTGGCGTAAAGATGCCGAAGGAAGCTGATGTCCATAGCTCATCTTCTAACGGGACTATTGTGTGAAATTCATTTTTCCGGAAAAGACTTGTATACGCTGCAGGAACCTATATGGATTTTGGTTTTTCAATTCATTACACTGCAACTAACAGTTGGGGAGATCCAGATGGAGTTTATGATGCTCAGATCCTTCCCCACATATATTATCAAGTTGCAAGAAGTTCTTTTTTGTTGTAGACTTTAGCCTCTGTTTTTTGCAAACATGTTTTTAAACATTTTTTTACAACACAATTTCTTAAATTACCTTATAACCAGACATAGTTTCTCTCTCCACTTTTCAACCACGCATTTTACTTAGAAAACATAAAAAAAAAATGTTTTTACACAAAATACTTTTAACAAACAGAGTAATGAGATTAATGTTCCCAACTAGAATGCTGAGATGGGATGTAGAAAATAATTGCATCCAAGAACCTACATGATGAAATTGGTCTGCACTTTATTAACCAAATGCTTTCCATACGCGGCTCCTTCAAACTTTCTGGTGCCACCTGTCCTCTTAACACAGGCATCCATTGGTTCTATTACAGCATCAAAATTCGTCTGTTCATGAAGTAAAATCACAGGGAATGAAGAATTTAACAAAAATGTTTCTGCGCACGTGAGGCACGGACTATAATAGCATAGGAGAGAAATTGACCTCATAAAAGAATGCCACACAAACACGATACTTTGGAGAGTTGTTGATGACTCGGTGCAAAGTTGATTCATAAATACCATTAGTTAGAATCTGCACATTTGCAATATTTAGGGAGGTATCTTCTTGTACGGTATGTTATTGAAATTTAGTTGCTAAGATGGTATCATGGTACCTTAAGCATGTCACCAATATTGCAAACAAGTGTGCCGGGAATTGGTACTGCTGATATCCATTCCCCATTGCTATTTCTCACCTTCATTAACTCAAATGAACTGGTTACTTGGACATTCTTCCATGATATACACAGAAATGAGGAAGAATCTAATAGATGGGCTATGGTATATTATATTTGGAAGACGAGTAAAGATGTACCTGAAGTGCAGTTATGTCATCATCCTGATTGACCAATGTCAATAGACCTGCAATTCAAGAACATAAAACCCTTGTAGCATGCTTGGCTTATAAGCTTCAAAATATTTACTTGTGGGCAATTAAGCAAGTTATGAATAAATAATCTTTTTACAGTGAAAGTTGGAAATATGCTATTTTTTACTTTTTCTTAAGCTTAGCCAATCACTGAGGACTAGAACAAAAATATTACCGTAGTCGGTGTGGGCTCCACTGCATTAATTGACCGTTGGAGAGAGCAAATACAGGAAAACATCATTTAGTAGTAGGCAAAAATCATAGAGAAGAAACTCGAATGCTGGCACCCAGACTTACCAGCCATAATTTTTTGGCATTTCCTGATGGGCATTGGATGCACCAGGATAGCCAATTATCCTCGACGCCCAAAATGGATCACCAGCTCTGTTACCTTCAAATGCATCCATAGATTCACCCAATGCTAGGGCAATTCCTCTCATTATCTTTCTAGAAAGATCTACCAGCATGTAAAATTAATGAAGTATTTAATATTACTGTATAAAGAAATTTTAAGCTAAGACAGAGATTAATGAAGAATTACTAAGCTCATTTCATCAAAGCACCTGTGCATTGTTCAATATACTCCTCCATCAATTTTTTGAAATTTGGAGGATCACGTGGCCTGCATATAGAAAGAAATGCACATGAGAGTGTGTTTGCTCCATCTAATTTTTTTACCAAAACTTTTTAAATTCAATTTCAATCATCCATCCTTAATTAAGCTCACAATTTTTTTACTTTTCAACTTAATCTAAACCACACATCCATAAAAAAACACCAAAAACCACAAAAACCAAAAGTTTTCCATGAACCAAACAGGCTCAATAAAGAAAAATATACTTCCCAGTTACAAACAACCATACATCAAAAGGACCATAATGAAAAGGCAAGAAGAAAGCATATCAAGGTGCCATTTTGTGTGTCGAATGCAGGATTTTAAACTGAAAAATCATTTAATAAAATGAAGATTTAAGAAGTAACACTAGAAGATATTCAAATCAAACATAAGGGAAATAGGCGTTGTAATAAAACATGGAGCTCTTGCCCTTATAATACATGGCTCAGGGGCTATTATGTGCGTCATTATTCATTAGCTGCTTACGTATTGTTATTCGAACTCAGGGGCTATTCCCTATCTGGATTTCTGATTCCGCCCCAGTTATTTGAACTCGAGACCTTTCATTTAAGAGAGACTTAAATTGAAAGTTGTTACCAATTGGATCATTTACAAAGATTTATCTATATTATTTTTTTGTGGGCAAACTGGTCAAATTCAAATTGACATACCACATATTAGGCCCTTCCATGGCTTCACCGAGAGTTCCATACATTCCATATTTCACTTCTCTGAGAAACTGTTTCCAAGAAGAATATACACTAAAAATATTTAATAAACAAGAAGTACATCTCCTTCAGAAAATAAATTGATATGTTTAATACTTACAGTTTGACTTTGGAAAAATTGTTTACATTTTCTCTCAAGATGCTTATATGACAGCAACATCAATAATCATAAAAGGATGTGTTTTCAGTATAAACAGAGTGACTCTTTAATTTGCATATGTTTTATTCTCTGGATAATGTAGAAAGAAATTCATGCGCAATAGCAAAAGAACATTTTAGTGTTCTTGAAGCTTATTTTGATTCAACTTATAAAATTAGTTAGCTATGTATATAAGCATTGTTCTAGGCAACATTGAAAAGAATGAAATAAACCGCCTAATTTCCTCCTTAAGATCGGATCTTGGTTAAAACGAGCAACATACACTGTCAGGACGATAAAAGTTAACGCCTTTTCGTACTTGATTTCGATCGGAACGCTTAAGAAGAAGGTCCATCACATATTTTCCACCAAATTCTACCATTTTGAACCAACATAATTGCAAAATGGACAATGATACACTCCCCACGGGGATGACCCCTCCCCCCCTCCCCCCCATGTGAGTGGTGGTCGCCCCGCAGTGAGCACCGCGGGGAAAGTAATATAATTCTTGCAAAATCTACCATATAAGAATTAGAAATGATGAAATGTAATGTAGAATCTCAACTTACATCAATTGCTTCGTGCATATCTAGTACGCCTTGTGTGACGTTTTGACCGATATGCTGATACCCTCTGCATGTAAGTACCATTGCTTTTGTTAGTGAAAACTATAATAATTATGAGTTCTAAGAATTAGAATGACTATACAAATAGTTAAATGTTTTCATCATATATGATATGTGTATGTATTATACTCGAAATCGAGTTGTATCACAGAACAAGAACCTGTATCCAGTTGTTGCGGAAAGTTTTGTCTTAAGTTTCTCCTCATCAGGTAAATTGAAAAATTTGTGTGATACGCTTCTAATTTCTTTAACAAGTGAATCAGGGATACCGTGTCCCTTCTGCATAAATAGCATTCATCAGAATAAGCAAACACTTTGAGAAATAAAAACATGGTAGCAGTTCATAATCATCTTGAATTAAACAGAATATGTTGAAATATATTGAAGTGATGGAGAAATAAAGAAGCCAACAAGATAAAAGAGAACTCAAGCACTCAAGAATTCTTCTAAGCACACAAAAGTTGTTTTTGTATATATTTGGACAAAGTATTGATATGGATTGATCTTGATGAATGTTGTGTTTTTGCATTGAAAACTATCTCCAATTTATAGATTTCTAAACACATTTACGAAGTGGTGCAAGCTTACTCCATGAAAAACCATGATTTTTCATTAAAAGGTTTGAGAAAAATCAAATTCTTAACTTCCCAACGGTCAAAACGGACCTCCTTACGATCGCAGGGTAATTAAAAAAAAAAAAAAAAAAAAAATTAAATCTTCTTTCGTCAATTCTTCAACAATCCAAAACACTTCAACACTTCTTTAAACAAAACATGAATTTCCAACCGAATAAGATGTGCAAATTAAAAGTATTTCCATCCCAAAATAATATGAAATATTGACAGTGAAATTAAACTGATACATGTGTAACCAATAAACAAAGAAGTTACCACATAAAAGAATCCAGCTTCTCTGCAAGCTTGATCTAATTGTCGAACAACTTGGGCCACAGCTTGATCTTGGGCCATGTTTGGATCATCCCACTTCTCTAACAATGCACTAATATCTGCAAAATAGTGTAAATGATAAAATATATCAAAAAAAGGGGTTTCTTTGAGCAGTGCAATCACAGTCAAGTTTAATCCTTCATTTTTCTAGAATTCACAGATATCATAATATATGACAGTACATAAAAAACAATAATTTCAGAAATAGAACTTCCAAAAGACCTATAGAATTGTCGTAATTTGAATACCGATTAAAGGGATGAATTTGAATTCGGTGGCCATGGCATGGCGTTTCTGTAGAGATTAGATTTCCATTTTTCATATATTGATGATTGATAGAGATTAGAGTTGTTTGGCTATAAAATAAAGTGGAAATTGCATCACCCAACCTACTTTAATAAAATATTGGACCATACAGGAATGCCACCCCTTCACATGAGAGGTGGGATCGCTAATTATGAGGCCGGCCTTACACACATTTATATGAGGAGGGTGGCACCCTCTATGTTAAAATATCATTATCCTAAAATATTCATATATTACACTTCAATGTTTTTAATCCCATCACATCATCATTGCTGCAAAATTGAAATAAAAAATGATCACTCCCACAATCTCATTATAACCAACAATCATTGCTAAATAAAAACTACAATTTTGGCCTCATACACATCCCACTGATTCATCTTCCGCAAAATTCATACACAAAAAAATCATCAATCCGCCATATAAAACCATCTTTTTCATATATGACATTTGGTGAAATACCATAATTTGTTATTTTTGGGTAAACGGTAAACCAAGAAGAAGCATCTAGTAAATTGATCTATGATTGAACATAATCAGATCATTGGCACAAATACAATGGTTACACTTCAAACATTTCTCATCGGGTCATGTTTATCTGCTTGATTAGAGGAATTACAGAATTTCAGTTTGCATCAAGAAACTATGGAGTTGCTTTCTCAATTTTTACACGTGTATTTTTCTTTAGGAACTATTAGAGGATTCTCAAAAGGAGGATGGACATGCATCTCTGCTATTGAGATTCTCTGACTTCTTAAAATGGGCTGAGCTTTGTCATTCTGAATCGGAAATTGACAACGCACTGTGTTAACACAGAAAAATACTCAATTCGAAGGCTCAACATAAATGTTCAAACATGAGAGCCCATCACAAATAAATAGGACGATGTGAAAGGGTTTGAGTGATTGGACCAATAGAACGAGCCTGAACAAAAGATACAAATAATGAAGCAGTTTCCACAGTTCACTCCACGACCTACGGCAACTTGTTGAAATTACTGATGGTTATTACAACATGGACAATTGGTGCAATGTAGGAAGTTGATGAGAACTTGAGCATTCCAAGTTCGATAATCATAGAAGTTACTTAATGCAATGAAGTATATAAATGATCGTTATACAAAGAAATGGATAGCAGTTGGCTACTAATCCAAGACGATAAATTAGAAATTCAAAGTAGTAGGCAGATAGTAGAATTTGTAAATATTTTAGAATGTTAGACATTTAGGAGTGACAAATCAAAACTCTTAAATAGAAATATAATTTTCTTAGTTTAATTTGTGTGATCGCGCCCCTCGGAGACATCTTGTAATTTAAGTTTTTCTAGTGCAAAACATCTTTTTTTTGGAACTTTGTCTCAAGAGATTTATCTCATACATTCTCTTCTAATCCCTTTTTAATTGTTAGCCCGAGCGAAACACACTAATGTGATTGGTAATCTCGGGGCAAGAAATATCCCATTTGTGTGAGGTAATTATGATTATTATACATGATTGTTGAGGATTTATTATTATATTATAGGTTGATTATGTCAATATTATAGGGGATGCTCTGTCAAAATTTTTATAAGTTCATACGGATTCAAATTTATTTAAGAAGAGAATTTGAAAGATAAGAAAAGCAAAAATTGCCTTGGTGGTGGGTCCAACATTTAGTTGGCACATGTCATCGATACACGTCATGTTTCAGGTCCAGAGTGTGATTTGGGACGGATCGTGATAAGTGATCTGCGACCTAATTTTTATTTTATGGAATATAATATAGGTACTTGTTTTAGTAAGTTAAATTTTTTTTGGCTACCGCCCCTGTGCATGGATAAACTGATGGATGACCGATGATGAAATGTATTCAAGAAAAAGAAGACACTGGCCAAAGATATAGAAAGACAAACAATTGCCTTTCATCGAAGAAATTACAGTGTAGAGATGTCCGAGTTAATTGCCTCAAATGCCATTGTACTCAGAAAAATATTTCTACAATGCCATTGTACTTTAAATCATTCTTGAAATGCCATTAAATCTTTAAAAGTATATCCTCAATGCCACTCCATCCACTTTTATTAGAAAAGTTAACGGAAGTTACAATTTGACAAGCTAATTTATGCAGATGACATTTAATATTTTCTACATCAACGAAAATGAGATGATCTGACAAGTATTTTACATAAATAAATAAATAAATAAAATGATTAGGATGAATAAAAAAAATATAATAACTAATATTTATGGTAGTTATATTTGCACAACATTTTTTTTTACATCTATACCACATTTTAATTGCAAGAATGATCCTCAAAATTTGCTTATTTTTGCTCTTATGTTCTCAATTTTTTTATCATATTATTATTTCTTACCTTCAATTAATTAAAATATTTTGTCTCTAGACTCTAATCACGATATTTATTCAAATATTCAGCTAACGTGCATTGAAAATGTGTGCAAACATTTTGTTTACCTTTTTATTAGATATTTATTTCGATTATTTAAAAATACGTTAGATAAATAAGTCTTTTTTGCTCTCATTAAAAAAATATTTTGAACGAAAAGTCATTTCTTCAAAAACAATTTTTTATAGTTTTCCTTATTGTCATAACATTAAGGAGTTAAATGCCTCAAATGTCATTATACTTAGGAAAATGTTTCTACAATGCCATTATACTTTAAATCATTATTGGAATGCCATTAAAATTTTAAAAGTATATCTCCAATACTCCATCCATTTTTGTTAGAAAAGTTAACGGAAGTTACAATTTGGCACGCTAATTTATACATATGACATATAATATTTTCTATATCAACAAAAATGAGATAATCTGATAAGTATTTTACATAAAAAAAAAAAAAAAATATATATATATATATATATATATATATATATATATATATATATATATATATTAGGATGAATAAAAAAAATAGAATAACTAATAATTATGACAGTTATATTTGCACAACATTATTTTTACATTTATACCACATTTTAATTGCAAGAATGATCTTCGAAATTAGCTTATTTTTGCTCTTATGTTCTCAATTTTTTTTATCATATTATTATTTCTTACCTTCAATTAATTAAATATTTTGTCTCTAGAATCTAATCACGATATCTATTCAAATATTCAACTAACGTGCATTGAAAAGGTGTGCAAACATTTTGTTTACCTTTTTATTAGTTATTTATTTCGATTATTTAAAAATACGTGAGATAAATAAGTCTTTTTTGCTCTCATTAAAAAAATATTTTGAACGAAAAATTATTTCTATAAATAAGATGTGAAAATTTTAATGTAAAATACATGCCACATTTGCTCAATTTTGTTGATGTACAAAATATTACATGTCATCAGTATAAATTAAGATGTGAGATTGTAACTTTCATTAACTTTTGTAACAAAAGTGAATGAAATGGCATTGGGGATATAGTTTTGTAAGTTTAAGGACATTTGAAGAATGATTTAAAGTGCTATGATATTTCAGAAATATTTGTCCAAGTATAATGAGAGTTGGGACATTTTACTCAGAGACGTCCTAAACTTATTTTACACAACTCAATCCAAGAAAAACAGAGGTCAAAATTTTGACCATTGACAATTAATTTATCGAGTTTCAGCAAGGGCTAAGATTATTAGATGATCACCGAGAGTTTATTAAGCTGATGAAGAAGATGATGAATGGCTGCGACAGAACTGAGTACTGCTACTATCCATTCTTTCCAGGACAAAATGCCCAAGCATGTCTTTAGATTTAACCAAATTTTCTTTGCATAAAAACTCATCACTTGTAATTCTATCCACCTTCATATTGAAATCATGCACGAAAATATGTGTTTTAGGATTGGCTCCGGCCTTTTTGCTCCGGGAAAGTACACCGGCGGTGAAAATAGCCGCCATCCGACCAGGCGATTCCGGCCAGTACCCACGTGGGCCGTCCACCAATATTATATCCCAATCCACCTCATATAACTGGTTCGGAAGATCATTCAATCCCAGCTTGCATTCTGAAAACAAAAGATTCTGCACCGGCCTGCATTCATTCTGCACCTGTTCTTTAACCGATGAAATTAGCTCTTTCACTTCGCTTATTCTGGTTGAATACTGCACGTCGTAGGCTTCAATTTCTGGGTATTTTTCCTCGATGTATGCAGCGTAATACCGATTTTCATCGATGAAAACGGTTCTGCCATTAGGGTTTAGAGCTTTCCAAAGAAGGGTTTCGGGGGTTAAGCCGAAAACCAGGAAATTACAGTTATGAGAGCATTGCCGGAGAACGTCCGAGATTTGTTTGATATCCGTGTACGACATATGTTCAGTATTGTTCGAATTGGAAGCGTAATGGACTAGAGCTCTTACCACGGCCTTCGAAAGTGGCGGATTGTTTGCACCGGTGATGGCCGAGGTGGAGACGCCGCCGCCTCCGACTGCGGTGGTTGTGATCGATTCTCTAGTGTAAATTAGTGTAAGAAGAAAAGCCAAAGTGAGAAACGAAACAAAAGCCAGAAGCCATAGCCGGTTGGACCCTCCTTGTTTCTGGATGTAGGGATGAAGAAGAATCAGCTTAGTGCTATTGCTAAGATTGTTCTTCATGGTTTGAGATATAGAGAGATAAAAAGTGATTATTTTCTGAGAATTTCATAAAATGGCGTGATTTTTAAAGCTGCTTATGCCCTAGTACCCGGCTAACACGAAGACGACATACATTCCCACCATTATTTAAAAATGTTGACTCATTTGAAAATGTCACGTTTGATTGGCTATCCATTTCTATTTTTTATTTTATTCTCAACTAATAAATAATAGAAATTCATGTTTGACGGGGTGGTTGGAGGGAGCGTAAGGTTTCAGCGACTCGTTAACTACTTTTACAAACCAAACGTCGTTTTTCCTTATTCATACAATAATCGTTTTTCAAGTTACTTATTTAAGAATTATAGGTTGAGGGAGACAAATTACCTTATTCATTCTTCACATGTCTGAAAAATAAATTGGTGAACTTCTCTTCTTCTTCTCTATTAAAGAAAGAGAGTGGGAGAGAGATGCATGCAGTACCCTTTGTTAATTATCTGCTTAATTCTGTTTGGTATAAAGAATTTTGTTTATAAAAAAGAATTTGATTTTTGTCTTTCGATGTAAACTATGTGGACAATTTAAAAAATGTGTGTTATTAAAAAGTGGTTTAAATAAATGTATTAATAAGTTATCAAAAACACTCTTAATATTTGGTGAACTTCTCTTCTTCTTCTATTAAAGAAAGAGAGAGGGAGAGAGATGCATGCAGTACTCTTAGTTAATTATCTGCTTAATTCTGTTTGGTATAAAGAATTTTGTTTATAAAAAAGAATTTGATTTTTGTCTTTCGATATAAACTATGTGGACGAAAAATAATTTAAAAAATTGTGTGTTGTTAAAAAGTAGTGTAAATAAATGTGTCAATAAGTTACCAAAAATACTCTTAATATTTGTATTTAGAGCATCGCAAACATATTTTATGAAAATTGAAAGATTATTGATTTATGTAGCATTAATATTTAGCCAGTGTTTGAGAAATTTTTATAAACAATTTATAAATAATTGGATAGTATGTGAAAAGAAATTATAGATAACTAGATAATACTCGTGAATAAATTGAAATGCGAAATTGAAAAGTAGCTTGACCTTTTATAATTTATTTAGCCTTCACTTGGTAAACTCTTTATAAATAATAGTACATTTTTTTAAAATTACTTTTTAACCAAGCATTTTTAAAATTATTTTTCAATCATATATTTTTTTATCTCGAAAATAACACATTATTTATTTATAAACACAAAACGTTTACCAAACAAGAGGGTAGCCAAACAAATGCTTATTGACACTGTAATCTAAATTTTGGCTATGTTCTTTAAAAATAATAATAAATCAAATCAAATCAAATTCATCTAATTTGGAAAAAAAAATTCAAATACTCCAAGAATATCGAGACTCGTGGTCAATAGGATATTTGCCTTGGAAAATTCAAATATTTTTCAACTTTTCTCATTTTTCCTTGTTTGACATGCCAAATTTGGCCTAGTAAAGATTTTCCACCCTCCCACTCACGCGCCTAATCTTCCTTCTAATTGAGGAAAATAAATACATGAGAAATTATTTGCTTGGCAACATGGAAAATAATTTTCAATACGTTGAATCACTTTTGTTTTTATTAATTGACTTATTTTTCTTCAAAAATTAATATTAATATTATTATTATTATTATTATTATTATTATTATTATTATTAAGTACAAATGTGTTAAAAAAGTAAAAAATAATAATATTAAAATAGCTAAATTTACTTTATATGCTATGCAAAATAATGTCAATCAAACAACAATAATTGAAAAGTTTCACACTTTTCCATCTAGCAAAATTAAACCAATCAAATATTTCCACTTGATATTTTTCATGAAATTAATTTTCTTGAAATTAATTTTCTTGAAATTAATTTCTTGAAAAATATTTTCTTTCCACACATTTTTCTCCATCGTAATCAAAAGAACCCTAATTGATTTTTTTTTGGGGGGTGGGGGTTCCAATTAATTACAAGGAAGCGGTTCCCTATTTCCTTGGTACTCATGGACGAATAAAAATGTTCCATTAATTTGGATTGGGGATATGAATTTTAAAATAAAATATTAATGAAAAAAGTGCATAACTGCAAACTTAAAATAAAACTATCACTTTTTAAAGTTAACAAACTTAATATTTCATTTTAGAAATTGGGTGTTAATAATTATATATAAATATAACACATTATATAAAAATAATTAGTGAAAATTACACCCACCCCTACTTTATAAGTATCAAATTCATAAATAAGATCAAATTTGAATTATTTCAAAATTCTGGTTTTAATTAAAATTTTAATTAATTAAAAAAATTATATAATAATATTTCAAAATTAAATTAATTACACAATCCTATCTCTATTTTACACTACTTCAAACCCTAACCTAATTATTTCTCCCTCTACATATAACACTCCCACCGTCACTCTTCCACCACATCCATCCCGCCGCACACATCCATCTCGCTGGAGTTAGCTGCTGCTAAATCGCCCACCGCTCATCGCACGCAAGCAGCGGCGCCACCATTAGATCGAAGAAGCACCACCGTTTACACCTAAAACACCACATCGACACAGCGGCACCCTAGATCGTCGTCGTTGCAAGATCTAGCAGCTGCTTCTTGGAGAAGAAGATCGAACCAAAAAAGGGAGAATAATACTAATGGGTCTTGTAACGCTCCGAGTTCCGAAGAACCATGGTCGCCATTTTATCTCTTTGAAACTAACTCTTTAACGAAAAATATTGTGGAAATAAACTAAATTTTTCAACATCATAATCATTTGGAAAATTTGCGATGGTAGCTCAAATTTAAATACATCTACTTGAAAACATTCCATAAAATTTCAAATCTCAACAATTTAACTTAACAAAGTTCAATAAACTAGACTTTCAAAATAACTTAAAATAAATGTTGCCAAGTTGCCCATCATTCGTCTCCGCCTCCGAACTCTGCAAATGTTGTTAAAAACAGAGTGAGTATTTCAAAAGAAATACCCGGTAGACTCATCGCCAATAATTAATTAATTAAAAGATAATTGAACAAGTAATTATGCAAATAATATAGTGACATTTTCTTCTTAGTCATAAGCATCATGAAATGAGTGCAATATGAACATACTCTTGTCTTGTCTTATGCAAATAAAGCATATAAGTTATGACAAGCATAACATAAATTTCTCTTCTTATCTCATAAGAGATTCTCTTTTCTTGTCTCATGCAATTAAGCATATAAATCACATAAATCCACATAACACATGCAATTATAATATAAATAAATTAGTGGGGGCGAGTCTACCTTAATTTATCTCTTAAAAAGATGGAGCGGGAAGTAGCCTCAAACTCTCAATCGTCCACACGTTTCGTCTAGCCAAAATGTGAAATAAAACTTTGGATTAGTAATTAGAAATTTTAAGGTTTTAAAATGATAAAATAAAATTTAGGGACTCAATTGGAATTTATTAAAACTAAAATTTAAAGTTTAGGGACTAAACTAAACTTTTTGAAAATAATGGGGCTGATTAGAAACATTTTAAATCTGCAGGGGCTGAAATAAAGTATTTTAAAACCAGAGACTGAAATAACTAAATTTAAAAAAAATAAGGGTTGAGATATGAGACTTTAAAACTAAAGGGACTGAATTTAAATGATTTCTGAAACTTTAGGGACTAAAAGGGCATTTATCAAAATCAATTTTTTTAAAAAAAAATATCAATTTAATTTCTCTCTCCTCCACTTTTAGCATAACTGAGGAGGGAAAGAGAGAGAGTTGGGCAACGGGGAGAAGGGGCTCCGCCCCTTCTTCGATTTTAGACCAGATCGCCGGCGAAGGGCGGGCATCAGCACCACCGTCGCATGGTGGCGCCAGTGTGGGGTGAAGTGGCTTTGGGCGAAATGTGGTGTGAAGAACCGAAAGAAACCGAGATTGGAGGTTGTGAATTTTGGCGAAAAATCCGGTAACACGGGGCGGTGGTCGAAGGTAAGTGGTTGGGTAACTTATTTCTTTGATTTTGTGGCATTTTGGGTTGATTTTGTGAGGTGGGCAGTGGCGGTCATGGTGGTCCAGGCGGCGGCGTGATGACGTTGTTGTCAAAACTTGTGGTGGTTCTGTCTGAGCTTGTTGGTGGCTACTACCGGGTGTGGATTTGGAGTTCAGCTTTGGCAATGGGTGGTGACGGTGATGGATTGTTCGATTATGGAGGTATGGAGTTCAGTTCTTGAAATGGGGAGGTTCGGTTGGGCGATGCCAGTGGTGGTTTGGAGCTCAGTGGTTGTTTACGGTCCCTGGGGCGGCGTTTGTGATTTTTGGGGTCTTGGAGTTGGGAAATGGATTGATGCAGTGTGTGTCGAGAGCATACCCATAATTGGTTGCTCGACTGTGAAAGTGGTGGTGGCTGCTTTGGTTGAAGTCAGACATATGTGCATGGTTTGGCTTGTGGCAGTGCTGCATTTGGTGGTTGGTGATGAATGTAGAGTGGTGTGGTTGAAGTTAATTGTATGTGAAATATTGTGAATCAGTTTGTGTGAAGGAGGAGCTCAACAGAGGAGGTGGAGAGAAGTTTACCTGGCTGCGTGAGGATTGGGATGCTGAGAATTGTGAACAGTAATTTGGTTAGGGCACAGTTTTCTAGGTTGGCAAGTGGACCAGTTTGGGCTATAGAATTTATAATTGGACTGAAAATATTCAAAATTGGATTACATAATTTTTGACCCAAAATAACCAAATATTGGACTTAATAAATTGGACTCAAAATTATTACTTATTTGGATTCTAAAAATTAGGGTTAATAACACAAAACGTCCCAACGTTTGACATGTATTGTGCAAAACGTCCCAACGTTTTGATTTTGACGCTAAACATCCCAACCTTTACAATTTTTGGTAGAAGACATCCTTTTTATCAATTTTAACCCCATTTCACCGTTAACTTCAAATTGAACAGTAAATGTCAAGGGCATTTTCCTCCAAAAAAAAAAAACAGCCCATTCATACTTGGGTAATTGGCACAAAACGTCCCTACGTTTGACACTTATTGTGGAAAAACGTCCATACGTTTATTTTTTTGGCGAATAACGTCCCTACCTTTAAATTTTCTTGTTCATTAGTCCCCAAATTTTAGTTTTCTTTCAATTTAGTCATTCCGTATTTTATTTAAAGGTAATTGTCTTCAAACGTGTATAATTTTTGATCTACAACTCCGAATTGCACTCCGTTTTTTGAGTTGAACTCCAAATTCAACCATCTTTCTTATGATGTATCATGTGCTCATTTATTAAACATTTCGTTTTGACTTTTGTATAGTAGATACTTATTTTGTTAGGGCATAATTGATTGACGTAAATTGATTTCTGTAAATTTTATTGAAACAGTGAAATTTTAATTTTAGTGTGTGTTCGGCGGCCAGCGGAATTTATAAATTGGATTTATTTGACTTTGTAATCTTTTTAAGGTAAAATATTTGATTAAAAATTGGTATGTTTAGCTCATGTTTGAGCCATGTTATAATCTCTAATAACTTTCTGAACAACACACATTCTCTCTCTTTCTCCAATTTTTAAAAAGTGATTTGAAGATAGAGAATGTGTGTTGTTCAGAAAGTTATTAGAAATTATAACATGGCTCAAACAGGGGCTAAACATACCAATTTTTAACCAAATATTTTACGTTAAAAAGATTACAAAGTCAAATAAATCCAATTTATAACTTCCGATGGCCTCCGAACACACACTAAAATTAAAATTTCACTGTTTCAATAAAATTTACAGAAATCAATTTACGTCAATCAATTATGCCCTAAAAAAATAAGTATCTACTATAAAAAAGTCAAAACGAAATGTTTAATAAATGAGCACATGATACATCATAAGAAAGATGGTTGAATTTGGAGTTCAACGCAAAAAACGGAGTGCAATTCGGAGTTGTAGATCAAAAGTTATACACGTTTGAAGACAATTACCTTTAAATAAAATACGGAATGACTAAATTGAAAGAAAAGTAAAATTTGGGGACTAATGAACAAGAAAATTTAAAGGTAGGGACGTTATTCGCCAAAAAAATAAACGTAGGGACGTTATTCTCCAAAAAAATAAACGTAGGGACGTTTTTCCACAATAAGTGTCAAAAGTAGGGACGTTTTGTGCCAATTACCCAAGTATGAATGGGCTGCTTTTTTTTTTTGGACGAAAATGCCCTTGACATTTACTGTTCAATTTGAAGTTAACGGTGAAATGGGGTTAAAATTGACAGAAATGATGTCTTCTACCAAAAATTGTAAAGGTTGGGATGTTTAGCGTCAAAAATCAAAACGTTGGAACGTTTTGCACAATACATGTCAAACGTTGGGACGTTTTGTGCTATTAACCCTAAAAATTTATAAGGAATTTGATACTTTAAAATATCTTCAGATTTGGGCTTGATTTGGAACAGATTTAAATTCGTTTAATAATGGCTAGACAAACACGCTTCACATTTAAAAGTAAAAATTCGGGGTTAAATCTTAGCGACACGTTTTTCGAGAAAAACAATTTTTACATTATTTAAAATTTCTCGGTCGCTACAGGTCTTCTCAGCTGCACCACAAAGCATCAAAACCAACCGCACACCTGCGTCATAGCAACTGCACGCCACCCACGATGCTGCTTCTCAGTCCTTCTTCGCCCGCTTCACAGTCTTGAGATTTTAACATGGTGTGCAGTTTACTGCGGTAGTGTTGGAGGCTGTGGTGATAGTCGTGGTGGTGGTGTTGAGACGTTAGCGGCGGTAGGACAGTTATAGGTGTTGATTGATGCTGTGACCTCGACCAATTTGTGTGTTTCATGGTGTTGGATTGTTGGTGATTTGTCGTTGGTGGTGGTGGAGGTCGCGATAGTCATGGTGGTGGTGTTGAGACGCTAGCGACGGTAGGACAATTATAGGTGTTGATTGATGTTGTGACCTTGACCAATTTGTTGTTTCATGGTGTTAGATTGTTGGTGATTTGTCGTTGGTGGTGGTGGGGGTCGCACGGTGGCGTAGGTGGCGGTGGCGGCGGCGGGCTCGGTGGTGGTGGTGGTGGTGAGGCAGCTGTCGTTGATGGTTCAAAATGTTAACTCGATAAATGTGACTTAAAAAAAGTGACCTAATGTTTTATAATTTGTGACCAAGAAATTATATAAATGTCACTTGATAATTTGATAATTATTACTTAAAAAATTTGTGACCTAATAATTTAATATATTGTGACCTAGAAAAACGTCGAGATTGACTAATTTGACATTTGTGTGACTCAATGATTTAATAATTTGTGACCTTGACATCAATTGTAAAACTTGTGACTTAAAAGATTTGAATTTGTGACATCAAATTATGTAATGTTGTGACCTCAATATGTATAATTAATAAAAAATTTTTAATTATTTAACATAAATAATTAATATTAATGACAGCCTGATTTTTGAATAAATATATGTTTGATCTTATTTTTGAAAGTTGTATTTGTAAATACCTTAATTATGTATTTTTCCCAAATAATTATCTATTATATTATAAATTAAAAGTAATATAATTTTACCCAAACACAACCCACGTTTTAATATTTTCATCCCCACCCCATCCCACCCCACCCCCACTAACCCACAAAGTCACAGTTGGTCACAGTCACACAAAGTCACAATTCGTTCACAATTAAAAATTTATTGCAAATTCCACCCCGCTCTTACCCACCCCCACTCGCAAAGTTACAGTTGGGTCACAATTAGAGATGGTAATGGGTCGGGTTTGCCAAACCCGTACCCTACCCACTAGAGATTTACAACATCCATACCTACCCATTACCCATTTAAAAATGGCGGGTCGGGGATGAGTCGGAGGCGGGTCGGGGGCAGGTACGCTTCTATACCCATTTGAAACCCATTACCTATTATTTATTTATTTATTTTAATACACGTGTCGGTGTGACAAACTCTAAAACTATATATATACTTTCATGATTCACGTTGATATAGAGATTAAAAATTAATTTTTGACTCTTTTTCACTTGTAGCGTCTACTGTTGATTAAAAAATGTTATATTTTATTATAAAAACTATCAAAATATGATTGAAATTAGCCAAAAAAATTCGCGACCAAACACGACATATAAAAGATTAGAAAAATTGATCTTATCTATAATAAACTTGCACTTTTTTTTAACAATTTTACTATTTCGAAACATTACTTTCCAACAAAAATATACGGTCATATCTCTCCCTTATTTTTTTTAACGATTTTTTTTCTTCACACGATCACTTTTATTTTAAATTCTATAATTCTTTAGGGAAATTAATGGGTATGCGGGTCGGGTATGAGTTTTGTAGTAAAACTCACACCCTACCCATAGCCATGTTGGGTTTTAATATTAACCTTCATACTCGACCCACAAACCCATTTAGTCGGATAATCCCCGCCCATTTATATCGGGTCTCCAACGGGTATCGGGTCTGTGGGTATAATTTGTTGTCTTTAAATGGAAGGATAATTTAGGAATTGGACTATCATCCACTCGAAATTTTCAATGAAGTGATAGTTTGCAGGCTGAGGTCTGTAGTCTGAAAATGTACAGTTTTAGGTTTGAATTTCAATCTTTTATGTCCCAATTCTCTACGATTTTGTTTATAGACACGACTTTCTAGTTGCCAAACAAAGTGTAGTTGCAAAATTTATCCTACACCACCCCACCTCACACACAAAATCATAGTTGGTCACACAAAGTTACAATTTGATCACATAAGGTCACAATTTGATCACACAAAGTCGTAATTCGATCACACAAGGTCCTAATTTGATCACATGAGGCCAAAGTTCCGTCACACAAGGTTACAGTTCGATCACACAAAGTTCACATTTTACTCACACAAGGTCACAATTCGATCACACATAATCATATTTGACACACCTATATGTCACATCATGTCCTCGTCCAATGTTTACACAAAATCACCGTTGATCACAATTTCAAATATAATTGGTCACATATTATTTATTTATTGATCACAACTTACTCTCTTTTTTGGTCACATTCCATACTCAGCACAAGTCACACAAGTCACAATTAATCAATATTTTGATCACAATTAATCAATATGTTGGTCACAATTTACTCATTTTCTTGACCACCGTTAATCAATACTAGTGTTATACCCGTGCGATTTACTATCATTTATTATTTACATATATCAAATTTATATTTTAACATTGAAATGAATATTTATTAAAAAAAATGAGAAAGGAATGAAGACAATTAATTACAAAAATACATTGATTTTTTTACGGATCATATGTTTACCGTTTTAGGAAATTTCTTTAAATATTGTAATTAAAATTGGAAAAAAAATTACATTTACATAGAATTTGTAATAAGTAAAAAAAATAGATATATATGTGATATACGCTCAGAGTTTTACTAAAACTAAAAAAGAAAAAAAAAATAGATTGATGAACACTCCTATTTCATACTCTTTCATTTTTTGATTTTTAAAGAAAAATATTTACATGATATTGACAGTTTTTTTATTTTTTTTTATTTTTAAGAATTTAAAAAAAAAAAAAAAATGTAGTTCATTTCAAGACGTCAAGGGGAACCAAACTTTGAGACCTGAAAAATGCACCTATTTAAAAATATGTATTCAATTGGATTTTTTTAAATATGAATTTTATCCAAAATGAATAATAAATAGTAATTAATACTATTACCATTTTAAGAAATATGTTTTAGGTGGGAAAATGGTCTAATACCTATTCTTGGGAAGTATGTATTACAGTTTTCTGCTATGAACATATTTAGTCATTGTTTGAACCCTCATTATCTACAAAATGAGTTTTGTAATAGTATTTTTTTGGAGAATGTGTACTTAAACCCTTGTTTGAGACCCATTACTTCAAATAATGAAGTTTGTCATAGTAAATTTTGGGACAATGAAATATTATTGCAAATACATTTAATTTTAGGGTAATTAGCGCAAAACGTCCATACCTTTGGACTCTCTTGCAGAATTTATCCCTACCTTTGATGTCTTGACAATTTCATTCTCACCTTCACTTTTTTTTGGAAATACAAGTCCATACCATTAAAAATCCCATTAATTGACCAACAAATCATCCATCGACCATTTTGATGAAGGGCAAAAGAGTCTTTTTACATTATTTAATTATTTGATTCTTCCTCTGTTAGAGGCTCTATTTTATGGATCAATTCTAACAGAACTGAGCATTTTTGCCACCAAATCAACACTGAGATTTTCAATCCCATAGTCATTACTTTGTTTGATATCTCCATATCCACTCACTTTTTTCATGATAATTTCACGAATAAATGGCATTTTGGAATGAATCTCATCTATGTTCCTAGTTTTTACCAATTTAGAAAAGTGAAACAATTCAAAAACTGAATTGAGACTGTACTCATCTTTCATATCAGTATGGACCACCAGAAACCCTTCGGATTTTAGAGTCCGAGAAATTTCCATTGCAAATTCTATCAACTTCATAAACTTCTCAATCGTAAATAGAAACTAACGGCCTTCTGGAAACCTTTGAAGGCCCAGAGTTCTAGGTATCTTCTTCGGTATCCCCGACATAGAGTTTCCATTGGGGAAGGCAATTTCATCCTTTTATTTTATTTTTTATTTTTGTTATAAAGTTTTAAATTAAATAATGTAAAAAGACTCTTTTACCCTTCATCAAAATGGTCAATGGATGATTTGTTGGTCAATTAATGAGATTTTTAATAGTAGGGACGTGTATTTCCAAAAAAGGTGAAGGTGATGATGAAATTGCCAAAAACTCAAAGGTAAGGATGAATTCTGCAGGAGAGTCCAAAGGTAGGGACGTTTTTCGTCAATTACCCTTTAATTTTATATATTAATAAATCATCAATGCATCTTAATTTATAAAACGACGCGATTTGTTTAACCCACAACACATAAAAAATCACTATTCAAAATATCAATTCTCAAAAAAATTAAAATCAAATAGTCAAGTTCCATATAAATCGGTATACAACGTGAAATCATGACTAATGATAGGAATTTAAAAAAAAAATTAAAAAAAAAAAATCATAGATACAAACTATCAAAATATTAAAATATTCAAAACTTATTCAATAATTTCCAATATTACAACGTGACTTTTTATTTTTCACCTAGCTGTCAAAGGCTACGTTACTGAATAAAAAATATTTTTATGTTTTTAATAAACTTTTTTGAGCACATCCTATTTTGAAATAGAATGAGTTTACTAACATCCTTTTATTTTTATTTTGGTAAAAATTAGTTAAACTACTGGTTAACATAATTAAATGAAAAAAAATGAGTAAATAAAAAAATAATTTTAAAATGACATATGAATTGACCGAAATATGAAAGTGCAAAAATTATTCAGATATTTATTATTTCTTTAATTTGATAAGAAAAACAACTTGAATTGAAATTAATTATTTAGGATCAAATTAGATTTAGTGAATACATTATAAATCGTTGTAGGACTTAAATAAAATAATTTTGGAACAGTGGGACATTGGGAAAGATACAAAATAAAATTTTTACCTTTAATTTTTTTATGTGATTTTAGGGATGACAAGTTTACAGTTGGCTCTCACTTGTGAGTTTGTATTATATTTCTGGTTTCTAAATTTCCCTTGTCTCCTCCACCATCCAGCACCACCAAGAACAACGTAGTCGTCACCATCTCAAATCCACAACTTGTCATCGCCACCGCCACACCAACCACTATCATGCAATCAAAGTGCCGTGTCACTACCATTGCCCCTTGCTACAACCTGCACGACTGCACCAACCGATTCAAAAGAATTTCAAAATTGCAACAATAGATTTGCAGATGCAGATGAGATGCAACATCGAAGCTATTGGTGTAGTCGTGTGACATCGCTGCACAACCATGCTATCACCCATTTCACCACTTACAGAACTAATAAATCCAATCACTAATACAAAATAGTAGGAAAAAAAGGGGGAATACATGTCGATTTTTCAAAAAATCGAAGTGTAAAAAAAGACGGTGACATTTTTGTAATTTTTTAGGGAATACGCGTCGGTTCTAAATAAGAACTGACGCCTGAAGTCGGACCGGCCGACTTTAGAAGTCGGCTCAATGAGAACCGACGTGAGAAACCAACGTTTCTCGTGTCGGTTTTCTTTGAACTGACGCCAAAAGTCGGTCGGTCCGACTTAGGCGTCGGTTCTTATTTAGAACTGACGCGTATTCTCTTTATATTTTCCTTGCGAACTTTCATATCTTCACTCTCGCGCCTCTCTCTCTCTCTCGTCTTTGGTCTCTCTCTTTTTTTCCTCCACTCTCCACCATCGAACCCCTCCACCACGTCGCGCCTCCACCCACGTCGCGCCTCCACCCACCGCCGCCACCTCCAGCTCCCGGCACCACCTCCGCCCGCCGCCACCTCCTCCTACATTGTAAGACCCACTTCGATTCTCATCTGTGTATATATGTATGTATATGTATGTGTGTGTGTGTATATATATATATATATATTTGTGTATATCTATGCGTGTATATATATATTTGTGTGTATATATGTATGTATATCTATGCGTGTATATATATATTTGTGTGTATATATGTGTGTGTGTCTATATATATATATATATATATATATATATATATATATATATATATATATATATATATATATATATATATATATATATATATAAACGCACATATATACACACATACATATACATACATATATACACAGATGAGAATCGAAGTGGGTCTTACAATGTAGGAGGAGGTGGCGGCGGGCGGAGGTGGTGCCGGGAGCTGGAGGTGGCGGCGGTGGGTGGAGGCGGGACGTGGGTGGCGGCGGCTCGGTGGTGGAGGGGTTCGATGGTGGAGAGTGGAGGAAAAAAAGAGAGAGACCAAAGACGCGAGAGAGAGAGTGAGGCGCGAGAGTGAAGATATGAAAGTTCGCGGGGAAAATATAAAGAGAATACGCGTCAGTATATATATATATATACACACACGCATATATATATATATATGTATATAAATTTGTTAATTACATGTTAATATGTATAAATGTGTTAATTAAATTTTAATATATATAAATTTGGATGTTAAATTTATATTGTTGATTTTAAGTTAGTAGATAGATACATTCTAATATTTCAATTATTGGAGTTGAAATTATGAGATATTAAGTTATGAAATCTTAGCTTGACTTTTTAGGAATTGGGAATGGATTTTGGATTAAACTTGGAGTAGTTGATGATGTTGAAGTTTGATTGGAGTTATATTTGATTTTTGAATATGTCGAGGTTGAACATTATGGTTTATTGTGACATTTTGGTTCTTCCTACAGGTTGGTTAAGTCCAATTTATAGGGGAGATTTTATCAAAATTTTTGTAGGATTTTGTAAATAAAAAATAAAAATTATAATTTTAAATGATTTTCACTATTACAGAATTGACCATACTAAATAAATAATTACATAGAATATAATCATCATAATAAAATTATGAAGTTTTCAACCTAAAAAATTATCGTATTTGATTTCAAATATTAATATATAGTTGGTTTAAGTTTGTATCATGAAAAATATTAACTCAAAACTAATAATTTTTTTTAATTATATCTTCATATACAGGTCATTGATATAGATCGAGGTTGGATGTATGGAAGACGTAATAGACATGAATATGTAAAAGGTGTTGAAGAGTTTACGAAATGTGCGGATGAACACAAGAGAAAGAAAGGCGAAGCAATGATTTTGTGTCCTTGTTATGATTGTAAGAATTTGAGAAAGTTTCGTAATTTTGATCTAGTGAAGAGTCATTTGATTCATCGTGGGTTTAAGGAAGGTTATACACGATGGATATGGCATGGTGAGAGTATGCTTCCCAGGACGAGCACTGGTGACGATGTTGGTGATCAGCAGGAGAATAATTTGAGCAATATTGGTGAGAATGATGTGGAAAATGACGAGAATGATATGATAGATGACATGATGCGTGATATACAAGGGGAATACATTGAAAAGTCACATGTATTAGATAACTTGTTCAACGATTCTGAGGCCTTTGTTTTCTAGTTGTAATAAATTCAATAAATTGTCTGTTGTACTGAAATTATATAACTTGAAAGCAATCAATAGGTGGAGTGATAAGAGTTTCACGATATTATTGGAACTGTTACGAGAGATGCTTCGGGAAGATAACGAACTTCCTAGTTCAATCTACGAGGCAAAGAAATTGTTGTCCCGATGGGTATGGAGATTGAGAGGATAAATGCATGTCCAAATGATTGTATACTGTATCAAAATGATTACAAGGACTTGCGTCTATGTCCAAATTGTGGGGCATCACGGTATAAGCGAAAGAATGTGAATGATAATTGTCGTGATAAGAAAAGCCCTCCCGCAAAGGTGTTATGGTATTTACCTGTACTACCAAGATTTAAACGTTTGTTTGCCAATACAAAGGATGCAAAGAACTTGCGGTGGCATGCCGACGGGAGAAAAGAAGATAGAAAACCAAGACACGTGGCCGATTCTCCTCAGTGGAGGAATATTAACAGGTTGTTTCCTGAATTTGGGAGCGAAGATAGAAATATTAGGATGGGACTATGTACAGATGAGATGAACCCACATGGTAATATGAGTAGTCGACATAGCACTTGGCCTGTTCTTTTGACGATTTACAATCTTCTTCCTTGGTTATGCATGAAGCGCAAGTATATCATGTTATCTTTGTTAATATCAGGGCCCAAACAACCAGGGAATGACATAGATATTTACCTAACCCTACTAATTGAAGATTTAAAACTGTTGTGGGATGAAGGCCTTTCTGTGTTTGATGCACATACTCAGATGAATTTCACCTTACGTGCTATGATATTTTGCACTGTAAATGATTTTTCAGCTTATGGTAACTTTTCGGGTTATACTAACAAAGGACATAAAGCATGTCCCATTTTTTAAGAAGACATGATTGATCTTTAGTTGAAAAATTGCAAGAAAAATGTCTTTATGAGTCATAGAAGATTTCTCCCTACTGACCACCCTTATCACAAGAAGAAAAAGTCATTCAATGGAAAAATCGAGGCTCGAGCAGCTCGCTTACCGTTAACAGGAGCTGAGGTATATGAACGAGTTAAAAATTTTGATATTTCGTTTGAAAAAACTTTTAAGCCTCCTCAGAAGAGTTTTTGGAAGAAAATGTCCATATTCTGTGATCTACCTTATTGGCAACACTTATCTGTAAGGCATTGTCTTGATGTAATGCACGTGGAGAAAAATGTTTGTGATAGCATCATTGGGACATTGTTGAACATTCCAGGAAAGACGAAAGATGGTATTAAAGTCAGGAATGACATGGTAGAAATGGGGATACGGGATCAATTAACACCGCGAGAGTCGGAAAAATGTACTTATTTACCCCCAGCTTTCTATACTTTGTTGAGAAAAGGGAAAACAAGTTTTTTTGAGTGTCTGCATGCTATTAAGGTTCCATCTGGGTACTCATCAAACATTAAAAGTCTTGTGTCGATGAAGGACTTAAAATTGGTTGGTATGAAGTGTCATGATTGTCATGTCTTAATGCAACAATTGTTATTAGTTGCAATTCGAGGCATTTTCCCAAAACATGTTAGACAAGTCATTATAAAACTTTAATTTTTCTTCAATGCAATTTGCAGCAAAGTTGTTGACCCGAAGGCGTTGGATGATTTGCAGGCCGATATTGTTATCACTCTATGTCAATTTGAAATGTATTTTCCGCCATCATTTTTTGACGTTATGGTGCACTTGTTCACTTTGTGAGAGAAATTAAGATCTACGGTCCAGTATTCTTGAGGTATATGTATCCATTTGAGAGATACATGGGTATATTGAAAGGATATGTGAGAAATCGATTTCGACCTGAAGGCAGTATCATTGAAGGTTATGCTGCTGAGGAGGCTATTGGATTTTGTACTGATTACTTGGATGACGTTGAGACTATTGGTGTTCCTAAATCCCGGCATGATGGAAGATTTGAAGGTAAAGGTACTATTGGATGCAAGTCAATCGTCCCCAATGTTGAATTGCGAGATAAAGCACACCTCCTTGTATTACAACACCTTCTTGAAGTTCATCCATATTTGGACGAGTATATGTCCATCATAAGGCAGCAGAATCCTTCAAAAGTTGAAAGGTGGGTAACTAATGAACATAATCGTTCATTTGCAAAATGGTTCAAAGATAAAGTTATGAAATAATTGTCACAAACGTCGAATATCATTATTGAAACGGTAAAGTGGTTAGCTTACGGTTCTAGCACGATTGTAAGGTCATATGAAGCATATGACTTTAATGGGTATACATTTTACACTAAACGTCAAGATGATAAGAGTGCGGTGCAAAACAGTGGAGTGACACAAGTAGCACTATCAAGAGATTTTTCAAATGCTAAAGATACCATGCTAGTAGATGCCTCGATGTCCTATTATGGTATCATTGAAGATATTTGGGAACTTGATTATAGGGAGTTCAAGTTTCCTCTCTTCAAATGTAAATGGGTTAATAATCGACGAGGTGTTCGGGTGGATGAATTAGGATTCACTGTGGTGGATTTAGGACGGTTGGGTTATCTAGACGAGCCATTCATACTTAGATCACAAGCCAAACATGTTTTTTGTGTTCTTGATCCTGCCGATACTAAGTGGTCAGTTGTCCTTCAAGGCAAGAGACGCATTGTTGGGATTGGTGATGTAGTAGATGAAGAAGATTATGATCACTTTGATGAAACCCCTCAATTTTCTATCAGTATACAAGTGAGTGCAACTTTAGGGGAAGATAACATTGAATCAAATTATATGCATTGGGATCATGAAGAAGGATTATGGATTGACCGACGTTCCTGATTATTAATTTGGTGAGTTCATTTACACATTCTTGCTTATAACCGTCTTTTATTGTTTATATATGCTCAATACGTTGTTAATAATTTCATTTGTGATTTTGATAACAATAATTTGATATATATATATATATATATATATATATATATATACATATACATATATAGGACTAGAGGGCCAACAATGTGCAAGAACATGAAGAAGGCGGGAGAAGTGAATGTCATCGAGTTCGATGAAAAAAAGAGGCCAATCGGACCATGCAAGAGGAACTTCCGAAATTATGTCTGGTGTTTGGTCCGTATTCACGTTGACATTAACATCAGTGATTGGCATAAGGTTGATCCCGGCCTTAAGGACATGATGTGGGAAGAAATAAAGGTACTATCACTTCATACATGGTTAATTGATAACGTTTCATAATTTTTTTTATAACATTGCATATTGTATTCGTCTTTCAGAGAGAGTTCAACATCCCCGATGACTCAGCAAAAAAAGGGTGTTGAAAGTTGCGGGGATGTGATGGAAAGATTTCAAGACTCGGTTGGTTCATGATTATATTACACATGACCACCCGAAATATACATCTCCTACGCAGCTTTATGATTTTATAACTGAAGACCAATGGGAGTCGTTCAAGAAAGAACGCCAGTCAGAGAAATTTAAGGTATATATATTTAAATGTACTCATGTGATTTATTGACTTGAAAACTAAATACATGATGTGACATTTTTCAGGAAAAAAGTAAGAAGGTCAGGGATGCTCAATTGCGAAATTAGCATCCACATTATATGGGCTCAGCTGGTTATGCGGGGATGAAGCGACAGTGGCTAGTTAGTGACTCCCTATCTTCTAGTTCTTCATGCGACATGATTAGCTTGTCAATTGTAAGTGAGGATCGAAGTTTAGATTGGATTCGAGCTAGATCCAAGAAGAAAGAATATGGAAGTTATTACATTCCCAACGAGAAAACAAGGGGGGTATTTGATAAAATTGTAAGTATATCATCATTATTTTTTCATAATTTAAATTCAAATTTACTTAAATATATACTTATATTTACGTTTTATTTTTCTGTTAATAGGTTGAAAAAGCTGAGTAAGCCACGCAGGGGACGTTTGTGGCAAGTAGACATCATGATATTTTAAGTGAAGCCCTTGGTAAGCCGGATCAACCTGGTAGGGTGAGGGGGTATGGCGTATATGTGACCACAAGGGATGTTTACGGTAGGCCTGATGATTACATTAGACGTTCGTGTGGGGTCGTCTCAGTAGATGATATTAAGGAGATGATCAGGTCAGTGATAGAGGATAGTAATCTCGAGTGGGTCAGGCATCAGACCATGTCGGAGATGCAGAGTAAATTCGATACTATGCAGAGGAAGTACCATAGTATGCAAACTAAATATGATGTTATCCTCCAGCTCCTGGGATTAAATGTTGAGGCCGAGGTGAACGTAACTCCACAGCCCCGACCACCAACTCGCAGCAGTTGCCACTCTGTGGATCCAAACCCATTTCATGGACTTCAGGTATTTAATGTTAAGTTATTTAGAATTTTTTAACAATAATTATGTTATTTCAACTGGAAGTTGCTAACATATATGTTCAATGATGTTGTACAATAGAAGCTGACTCCTTGTCGTCTCGCCATAAGTCTTAATGGTGAGAAACAAATAGTGGCGAGCGGGATGGTTTATCCAGTCGAACCCGACACGGTGGTGCATCATCAACCTCTTTGGCTTGATCATGCTAAGGTGTCCATTGACCACATTGTCGATGATGTAGAAGCGTTGTGTATTCCAGTACCATCTCAAGACCACACCGCAGTGGGGGAAGCTATTGGGAGCTTCTTGCAATGGCTTAAGGAGTTGGTGATTTTTGGAGAGGTAATTACATTTAGTTATATAAAAGTTTCTGTCAATATTAATTTCTTTTAAATTTGTATAACACGTTAAGATGATAAAAATTGTCTTGTTGCAGGAAGATGCACCACAACAGGTTAAAAAATCGAACGAAGGAAAAACACCTCAGAGTTTTGAAATGTCATCTACCCAGCGACCTACGATTGTTGATGATGAGACGTTGCAACGTCTGGGTGATAATTGAAAAATGTTACACACCCTGGACCTTCAATTTCCTGTTGGTGATGACTTCTACCAGTTGCCCGTAGATGCCTCTGTATTCAATTGTGCGTTCGATGATGGTTTTTTCGTTACAGTCGGAGACATCACCGACTTGCTTACGATGCAATGGTTGGATACATCTATCTTACAAGTGTTTTCATTGTAAGACTTCTGAGCAAAATTTATAACTTCAATTTAAATCATTAATTTATTTCTATTTATTGGTATTATTATTTTTTAGATCAGTTGTGTCAGGAATGTGGCATTGAATCCATTGGATTCATGTCTTCGACACACATTGCATCGGTTTCAGTAAGAACAAATGCAAATGGTGTTATAAATTACTTGGCCAACACGATGAAGGCAATGAAAATTAAGAAATTCATTCTAGCACCGTATTTTCAGGAGTAAGACCATTGATAATCTCTATTTTTTTTACCTAATTTGAATGATATGATATTTAAAGTTGTATTTACACGTTCATAATATGTAGGAATCACTTGATGTTGCTTGTTATTTCTCCTGAGAAGAATACGGTGTACTTCTTGGATTCAGCTGCTACATCTTAACGTGACTTAGATATCAAGTCGATATTGAACACGTAAGTTAGGAAACTTTTCATGAAATAATTGTGGAGTTGTGGTGAAATTGATGCATTTATGTTGTGATTGTTGAGAAGTTGATAGTTTTGAATAGCAGGGTCTCCCTACAGCTTGGATAAGTTCAATTTATAGGAGAGACTATGTCAAAATTTCTGTAGCAAATTTGAGTCTTATTATTATTTTTGTAGCTTGTTAATATAATTTATTGAAATTTTAGGGCTTTCAAAATGTATTGGACAGTTGGAGGCATGATGACGAAATTCAATACAACGTGGAAAAACGTAAAGGTATGAAAACATAGATTTAAACTTTATTACAAATCTTTGAATTATTTCTATATTTTATTTAGTTTGATTACTAATATTGTTAGTTTTCAATATGAAAATTTCAGTGTCCTCAGCAACCTGGAGGGTCTGAGTGTGGTTACTACGTTATGAGAAATATGTATGAGATAATCACAGAACACTTTCAATTTACTTCGTTAGAAAATGTATAAGTGATTGAAAATGAGAATTTTTAATAATGACTTTATATTTTATGAAAAAATAACTAATAATTCATTTTGATTGTTTGTAGGCATTTAAAGAATACTATTCAACGGAGGAAGTAATCGAGATTTAAAACTTATGGGAAAAATACTTCGTTCATAGGTTTGTGTAAATTGAAGCGTAATCAAAACTTGTATTTACATAGATATTTAATTTGTATCTTAAATTAACAATTTTGTAAGTATAATTGTTGTTAATTTAATTTTATTACGTATATGTATATTATATATATATATATATATTTGGTGATGTGCATGTTCAGGTCACCGCAGGCCACGTCCAGGTGACTGCAGGCAACGTCCAGGTGACTGCAGGTCACGACGTGCAGTGGCCTGGGTCATTGCAGGCCACGTCCAGGTGACTGCAGGCCAAGACGTGCAGTGACTTGAGTCATTGCGGGCCACGTCCATGTGACTGCAAGCCACGATGTGCAGTGGCCTGGGTCATTGCATGTCACGTCTGCAGGCCACAACGTGCAGTGACTTGAGTCATTGCGGGCCATGTCCAGGTGACTGCAGGCTACGACGTGCAGGTGACTGCAGGACACGACTTGCAGTGACCTGAGTCATTGCAGGCCACGACTTGCAGTGACTTGGGTTATTGCAGGTCATATAATGGGAATTATTTTTACTAAAAAAAAAAAAAAACTTTAGGCGTCAGTTCTAAATAAAAACCAACGCCTAAACTGAAAAAAGAAAGAAATTTTTTTTGGGGTTAGAACCGACGCCTAAAACAGCTTTGGGTGTCGGTTCTAAATTTAGAAACGACGCCCAAATTTTTTTTTTTTTCAGTTTAGGCGTCGGTTTGTATTTAGAACCGATGCCTAAAGTCAATACTTTAGACATCTGCACCATAGGCTTCGCCGCTATAACCGATGCGTATTCCGTTGTAGAACCGACGCGTTTTCCAGTTTCTGTACTAGTGAATGTCACGCCCACTGATACAACCACATAGCAGCCGCTCCCAACACCACCCATTACCTCCACACATCAACACGTGGCTACTCACAGCTTCGTTTGGTTCACCTACACCATAGATCAGTGCACGGTGTCTCGTCGCTGTGCGAGACGTAATGCCACCACAGATCTACGCTTAGCATCATGCCTCTATGGACAACCACCCATCGTTGTGAGCAGCCTAACCTTATTGTTGTGTTGCCATCAGAGTCAGAGGTTGAAAGGTGATGTGGTCTGCATCCGACGATAGGCGATTGGCAGAGAGGGTGATGATCGAGATGCTAAGAGAGAGAATGTTAGATCTGAGAGGATTGAGAGTGAAAGAATTAGGCGAAGAGGGTGATGATCGAGATGTTGAGAGAGACAGAATGGTAGATCTAAGAGGATTGAGAGTGAAAGAATTAGGGTTTGAAAATATATATATTATAAGATCATTGAACTGTTTTATTTTTTATTATGTATTAAATATATTAATTATATTTTATTAACACCTGATATTTATGAAATGAAACTTCTCCCCTTATGTTTGTATTGTATACTTAATATGTAGGGTGGGTTTGCTTTAATTTTCCCAATATTAACTCAGTTAGCTTGCATTAAATTTATTTATTAAAATATGTCTATGATACATATTAAAGGAATTCAACACTTCATTGAAGATGCTCTTAAGAACTTTACTATTTATATTATACATTTTTTTAAAATAGTTTTAGGTTTGAGTAATTATATTTGCACAATGATTTATATTTTTATGGAATGAAGATATCTAATTTATTCAATTTGTTAAACTTTTTGTCTACAAAAACATGTTTTTTATATTTTCTAAGTAAAATATATGGTTGAAAAGTGAGAGAGAAAATAAATTGTTAAAAAATGGTATGAAAAATTAGGATGTCAAAAAACATGTTTACCAAACAGAGGCTTCAGTGTTTGCTCAATTTATATTTATTTTTTCATTTATACCTTTGAGTCTTTGACCGTTTTGTCGAATTTTATCTTTATTAACTATTAAGTTAACATATATCGTGTATTTGATGATGATTTATGCCTAAATATTTTACTAAAGTGCATTGAATGAGGATCATTTGTTTCGTCATTTATTTCTCAAATAGAGCAATTTTTTTACGCCCCCTTATAAATTTTTTTGAGGGTCTGAGAATGATGTACAAATTAGTAAATGGTTGAAAGTCTAATGAAAAAATGTTGAGCATATAATAGAAAAATTAGCAAAATTTTTTAAAAAATATTTTAATTAAAATGCAATGTAGGAAAAAACTCATATTCGAGTATTTTTTTTTCCCTCTGATCAACTTTTATTAAATAGTGTAGGGATGGGAAATAATGTCATTTTTTACGGAAATCAACTTTGGTATTTGATGAGCAGTTATTTTCTCTACCCCGAACACGACCTGTTATGCT